>QLNU02014802.1:67466895-67509687 GCA_006491805.2 Dysdera silvatica
AAATTGAAAACAATTTATCTTCTCGTGTTTCACATCGTATAATACGAGGCTTACAGATTTAAGTTGAAACACTAACACACATTTTTTAGTGTTTTAAATTACATCTGTAAGCCTAACTAACACACATATTGAAAACAAAGTATTAAATACAATAAAAGATTATCTTAAAAAAAAAGTTAAAATTCCAGTTTATACGCAAAAGTCTGAAACCTCGGAACAAGTCTCTACCGACTTCACTAAATCAAAAAACGCCGGTGGTCAAGAAATAAATAGTTTCTGTAAGGTGGCCTGTAGAGCGTCTCTCTGCTAAAAGAACCGAGCACAGTTTAAAATAATGTGCTGAAAATAAAAAAAAAATAACTAATAAAGCCGCAATGTAATTAATGAAAGGTAGAGTTTTTGAGCGAGAAGTCATGAGATATAGGCATAGGTGGCTTAAGGTGGTAAGTAATGGATCAGGGGCGGACCCGGAATTTTTTTCGTAGGGATATGTTTTTTTTTTTGTGGTATGGGCGGTGTGATATTGAGGTATATTTTTTAAATAATTTCATTACAAAATAATCTTATTTTTTAAATTTGGGGAAAGTGGGGGCAATATTCCATCCGGGCCCGCGACTATGAAATACATCCCAGTATAAAAGAAATATTCTAGTTTTCCCAGGATATGCAAAATTTTCCACAAGCTGGCAACCCTGTGTGCGATATTGCGTTCTTGTTGTTGCGTTGGTGACAGGCCTGTCGCGTAGCACCTTCGCATAATAATGATAATCCTGAATAATATATTTCTATAATTAAAACAACATTTCAAATCCATGACAATTAAAGAAAACATTCAAATACAATGAGTCACATGTGTAAATTTAATTGGTTATATAATCTTTACAAGTTATCTACAATTTATAAAATGATAGTATATAGAATCTTAAATTTTGTTTTACATCCTTCTATAGTAGTAAGTAGAGGGAAAAATATACATATAGTGTGAAATACTTTAAATTGTAAATTTTAGCAGAAAATGGTATTTCTTGAATACATTTTAGTACATCATATATTGAGAAAACGAAAAATAAAACGCACATTGTTTTAATATAAGCGAGATAAAAAATTATACAATATTGCAAAAAATTTTGTTACATATATGCTAAACAGAAAAGTAGTCATTAAAATAGCATAAATAACAAAACTTATAAGAAACTTTTCTAAATACACTATAAAGAAATTTCTTGACACTCGATGACAGAAATTAGTAGTTCTCTGCAAAACAAAATATCTAAATATAAACATTTTATTTATAAAAGCTGAAATATTAATATCTCCAATATTTGACATGCAAGAAGAAACCAGATTTTAAAACACATATATATATTTGGAAGAACTCTTGCATATCATTGCTTTGAAAATATAAATACAATTTTCGGAAAATATAATATTAAAGTCGCTTTATCCTGATTTTCCGATGCTATACCTTTTCATATTTCCAATTATACTTTTATAAGCTTTACATCAAAGGAAATCAGATTACATAAAATACATATATTAATATAAATATGTCTAAGTATTCTATATATGATTAAATTAAAGTTTCAAAGTTAAGAGATAGAAAAACCATACATTTATCTAAACAAATATACACCTGTTAGTAAGATGACGACCTTATTTATTTGTAAAATGTGTTTTCTTTTCTAAAATTAATCTAATTTAAAATTTTCTAAGAGTTCATTGTGACTTTAGAAGTTATGGAACTGTTCACAGCAAATGGTTTCAAAACAACATCCTTTGAATTTAAGTAAATATAACCTCATTTGAGGAATACGAAATCTTGTTGCAAGAAAATAATTTAGTAGAGTTTTCCAATTACAAGAATAAAGTGGAAAAAAAATTGATTCCGATTTTTGTAAAACTCAGTAAGTATCAAATAAAATGAAAAAAAAATAATGGTCTCAAAAAATAAGTTCCGACTAAGATGTTTTCCTGCCCAAAATGCAATTTTCAGATAAACTTGAAAATTGCAGTTGTATTAGAAATCAACGACCACGGATAATGAAGAGGAATTCAAGTTTTTATATAGAAATATTATAGTCCATAAATAATTCACAAAATAGTTAACTAAAGTATTTGATATCAAGATATAAAAGCTTTAGTTTTAGTCAAAAACAGCCTTTGATTACAAGATAAGGCAAACTTTATAATAACATAAGAATAAATCGATTACTGTAATTTACAAATTTCACTACTATATATAATACAATAAATATAACGAGTAAAATTAAGGAAAGGAGGAAAAAAGTTATATGAAAGTTGACAAAACACAAAATAAAATAAAAAAAATAAATAAGAATTAATAGAAACTCATAAAAAAAACAAGTAAAAATCACCAATGGCATAAGAAAAAATTCCACAACGTTTCAAATAATACTATTCTATTTAACAAGTGAAGTGGTATTTTTTGGTAAAAATACTTTCCCTTTCTTTCTACTTACGACATTTTAGTTTTCTTAATTCAAAATTTTTCCCTCTTTTATTAACTTAACCATTTCTATTCTTCGCTTTTATATATTACATTACATTTTCTCTTATTTCAGTAATCTCTTTCTTTTCTTTCTCATTCTGAAGTATGACAAAAAATTACCGGTTACAATACATACTGTTATGAATATTTCAAAAATTTGTAGATGAAAACATCCATTTTATTTCTGGTATCCGTAATAGTCAGCTGGGAGAGAACGCATATGTCTCTCTTGCTCAGGGGGTCATAATTAGAAAAATAAGATAGCGTAAGGTACATGGCCAAAAACTTCTAACGCTCTACGTAATTTATTTGTTCCGAAACCTTTCACTCGTAGATATTTTGCAAATCCCATTAAAATAAATTCGGAGTTTTTTCAATACGCGGATGTCGTTAAGAGTTTGATTGGTACAACTTTTGTCTCTCGTTTCTAAAACATAAAAATTTTGCATGAGCAATAACTGCCATATTTAGAATATTGTGCGATCTACATTTTGTGTGTAGTGCAGCCTGCTGCAGTTTAGCAAATGGTGTCTGGCGGAATTTTATAATGCACTGCTTTTGGTTGTGGTGCGAGGCACTTTAAGGTGGCATATGACAGCCACAGGCGCAAAATGTCCTATAAAATCTATATAACGACATGTTATTACCGTTATGAAAATATAACCTTCCCGTTCGGACTTAATATGAAATTAAAATAACATTGTATTTTATAGAATGTTATAATTTTGCAATGTGTGAAAAGGCTTTGTAATATTAATCAGTATTTTCAACAAGAATACTGAAATTTTTTATTTTATAAATAACGCAAATCCTCAGAAACACACACACACACACACACACACACACATATATATATATATATATATATGTGTGTATATATATATATATATATATATATATATATATTTGCTGATTCATATATTTACCTTGGCCAGCTGATTTCAATGGATGGCAACATTATGAAAGAACTCAACAGACGTATTAAACTTGGCTGGAGTGCATTTGGAAGAAACAGTTTTATCCTGAAGGGGAAATTGCCTTTGTGTCTAAAAAGAAAGGTCTTCAACCAGTGTGTATTGCCAGTCCTCTCTTATGGATCAGAGACATGGAGTCTAACAGTTGGAGCAATACGAAAGTTACAGACAACGCAAAGGAGCATGGAGAGGTGCATGCTTGGAATAACTAGGAGAGATCGAAAAAGAAACACTTGGGTGAGAGAGCAAACTAGAGTAGAGGACATCATTGTTAAAGTAAAAGGGCTGAAATGGCGATGGGCTGGGCATATTGCAAGAAGAACTGATCAACGATGGACAACAGAAATTCTGAACTGGATTCCAAGAGACCACCGAAGACCTAGAAAACGTCCTCAAACTAGATGGGTGGATGAAATAAGAAAACAGGTTGGGGTGACGTGGAAGCGAATTGCTCAGGATAGACTTGTGTGGAAAGCATTTGGAGAGACCTTCATCCAGCAGTGGATAGATAATGGTTGAATATGATGATGATGATATATATATATATATATATATATATATAGAAGAAGAAGAAGAGAGGAGGGACGTGGAGAAAATGGAAGAAGGTTTCCAATGTGCCCTGGCGGAATATGAAGGCTCGGATGCCGCAACAAGGCCAAGAATACCACGCCAACCGGCATCTTGGAAACTCTGCAAAGCAACCAAGATCCTCAATGAACATACTCTACCACTACACCTACAGAACCACAACTCCCTACAGGAAATACACACCGCCATATACTGTGCAGCAGTAGCGGCATCACGCGCCAATGGGTACGAAGTAAGGAACGAAGGCCGAAGTAACAGAGGAAACAAAGCCCAACCACCATGGCAAGTGAGACTGCAAAAAAGAATAGAAGAGCTCCGCAGCAGCATAGGGCGAATAACCCAGTACATGCAGGGAAATAGGGGTAAGAAATTAGTGAGGAAAGTGAAGATGGCCCTTAAGAGAAATAGGATTCATACAAGACACGAAGAGCCCAATAAACACATCAGCGAATATCTGGATACCCTCAAACAAAAACTGGGTGTATACGCCAGAAGACTCCGAAGATACAAAGACTATACCAACAAAAAACAACAGAACATGCAATTCCAAGCAAACCAGAAGGCCTTCTACAGGAAGCTTCGAGAGACCCCAGCGAACAAAGACAAGTACGAAGCCCCAAAGCCAGCAGAAATAGAGACCTTCTGGAAGACACTATGGTCCAATGAAGTACAGCACAAAAGCGCCCCCTGGATTCAGCAAGAAATGGAGGCTACGAGAGGAATAGAGGAGATGGAGTACACGGGCATCACGATAGAGGAACTCCAGCAGGTAATCCAACGTACGCACAACTGGAAAGCACCCGGTATTGACGGCATACACAACTTCTGGTACAAGAAATTTACCAGCGCCCATGGCCCATTAGCCAAGGAACTTACGGCGATAATTGAAGACCCCAGCAAAATGCCTGAATTCCTCTGCAAGGGAATAACTTACCTCCTACCGAAGGACCAGGATACCAGTAACCCAGCGAAATACCGACCCATTACGTGCCTTAACACCCTGTACAAGATACTCACGGGGTGCATCTCTGAAAAAATAAGCCGGCACAGCGAAAGCAACAACTTAATGACGGAAGAACAAAAGGGATGCCAGAAAGGGACTCTGGGATGTAAAGAGCAGCTTACCATCGACTCAGTTATCCTGGAACAAGCAAGAAAACAAAAGCGAAAACTCAACACCGCATACATAGACTACAAGAAGGCTTTCGACTCTGTTCCGCACTCGTGGCTCCTTGAAATACTCAGCATATACAAAGTGCATCCCTCAATCATCCGATTCCTACAGAGCAGCATGAAACAATGGAGAACCCGGTTACAGCTAAACACGCCAGACAGTAAAATAGAAACGGCCGAGATCCCCATCCGCCGCGGAATCTTTCAAGGAGACGCACTAAGCCCCCAGTGGTTCTGCTTGGCGTTAAACCCCTTGTCAAGGATGCTGAACACAAGTAAATACGGATACATGCTGAAGAAAGACAAGAGAAACCTACATAAAGTCTCCCACCTCATGTACGTAGATGACATCAAGCTATACGCGCCAACAATCACCCAACTCCGACAACTCATCAGTATAACAGAGACATTCTCCAAGGACATAGGAATGGAATTCGGCCTCGATAAGTGCAAAATACAGAAGAATAGCAAAGAAGATTTACCAGGCATCGAACTCGAAGACGGGAGACTACTGAAGACCTTGGACGAGGGCGAAACCTACAAATACCTAGGGATAATGCAAAAACGGCAGCAGGAGCACAAGAAAGTCAAAGTCCAGCTCACGCAAGCATTCCAAGAAAGACTTAGAAGCATTGTGAAGACGAAACTGAGCGGGAAGAACACCACGCAAGCAATTAACGCATATGCGGTACCAGTGCTCACCTACTCCTTCGGGATCATCAAATGGTCCAACACTGAACTAGAACAACTCCAGCGGAAAATGAGAACCATCCAGAGAAGAGCCGGACAACTACACCCTGCAACGGCAATTGAACGGCAAACACTACCCCGGGAAGAAGGAGGACGCGGACAAGCGGACCTCAAAGACTTACATGACAAGCAGATCCAGAGCATGAGGCAATACTTCCAGTTGAAGAGTCCCCGATCGCCACTCATCCAAGCCATAATACAAGCAGATGCAAATTACACGCCACTAAACCTGTGTAGTACCGAAGAGCGTGTCCTCGAAACAGCCAACGAACAGAAACTGAGAACTTGGGCCGGAAAACCATTACATGGCAGGCACTACAATGACCTGCAACAACCACACGTTGACAAAAAGGCATCAAATTCTTGGCTGGCCAAAGGCACTCTCCAGCCAGAGACAGAAGGATTCATGCTAGCCATCCAAGACCAAGTGATCGCAACAAGGAACAATCAGAAATTCATCCAGAGAAAAGACATAGAAAGCGACAAATGCAGACACTGTCATGCGGCATCGGAGACAATCCAACACGTGATGGCAGGATGCAAGATCCTTGCGCAGTCAGACTACAAACATAGACACGATCAAGTAGCGAAAATAGTCCACCAGAAATTGGCAGCGAATGCTGGCTTTCTGACAGAAAAATGCCCGTACTACAAATATGAGCCAGAGACCGTGCATGAGAACGAAACACACAAGCTTTACTGGGATAGAGCAATCATAACAGACAAGACAGTCCCACATAACCGTCCTGACATAACCCTCGTCGATAAATCGAATAAGACCACGTACTTAATCGACATAGCAGTACCCAACACCAATAACATACAGACAACCTACACAACGAAAATCACCAAGTACCAAGATCTCAGACATGAAGTACGAGATATATGGGGTATGGAAAAGATCTTCATCATCCCGTTAGTCATCTCAGCAACAGGGATAGTACCAAAAACGCTTGCGACGAATTTGGAGATACTCAACATTGACCCAAACACCTACATTGAAATACAAAAAGCCACAATCCTAAACACGTGTCACATTGTCAGGAAGTTTCTAGACATGGCACATTAAGAAGTGATGTAAAAAGAGGCTTGGGAACATGGCGCTCTGCCCGTCCCAAAGCCTGTTTCCGCCAAGAATGGGCGAGGAAAACTTTTATATATATATATATATAAATAGGAAATAGTAGATAATGTAAATATATATATAAATCAAAATGTAGAAAATCAAGCGAGTAAATGAAAGTTATTAATAGGTGTAAATGTATGTACATCATACCACAATTACAAAATATACATTCCTGTGTAGTGAAAGTATAAATGAATAGACAATTTTACGATTAATAATAACGGGCTAGTGACGAGAGTGAAGATTGAAATTATATGACAATATATTGCATCTATGCATGCATGTACAATCTTTTTCAAGGGAACAGTTATACACGCATGCCGGACACAATATATAAGATCTGCAAGACAATGTTTCTGAAACGCCAATAAACCGTTCGACTAAAACCCCGAAAAACACTGTCAAACGGCTCAAAGGCATTCTGCTCCCGACATCGCCCTACTCAATATACTGTCATATAATTTCAATTTTCACTCTCGTCACTAGCCCGTCATTATTAATCGTAAACTTGTCTATTCATTTATACTTTAACTACACATGAATGTATATTTTGTAACTGTGGTATGATGTACATACATTTACACCTATTAATAACCTTCATTTACTCGCTTGATTTTCTACATTTTGATTTATATTTATGTTTACATTATCTACTATTTCCTATTTATATAATTTTATCATATTGATTGCTGCTGCTTCATGCGCGCTCTTCATTGATAAACTTGTTTGTATTTTTATTTTACTGCTTACTATTGTTTTTTATTTGTTTTCATTTCTCACCAATCTATTTGCTTGATTTTCTACATTTTCATTTATATTTACATTATCTACCATTTTTCATATATATATATATATATATATATATATATATATATATACTGAATAAGTGAACATAATATCCATGATCACGAAATTTGAAAGGGAAATTCAATGAATTAGGAGCTTTTATTTCTGGCATAAAAAATGTTGCAAATATATTTTAAAATATTTATCACAAAACCGATAAATTGAAATTATTGAACTTATTTTAATCATCTTGTCATTTCCCCTCCTAGCATTTTCGAGAATTAAAATTTAAACTTTTTCTATGAACAATTTCTAACGAAATTGTTGTTTAGAATATTATAAATACATAATAGGCCTTCCACCGTCTCCACTGTTGTCACCATGCGTGATAAATCCATGGTTTCATGTTGACGCAAATAAAAACATAATCATCCGCGGAGTGGAATAAATCACAGAACTCGTCCGTCTTCAACTCCTCTACTGTCCAACTCGCATGTTCTCTGCACCAGAGTGGAGTTTTACGTCGATCGAGCTTGGTTAAGAAAGAACATGTATTGACCGTCTGCTGGTGTGACTTATACGTCCAGCCCCTGTTATATCAGATGTAGGCCTTGCAGCAGAACGCGCTTGTCTAGCATATTTGCTATGATCCCGTGTCCAAAATAAAATCGCTTAATGGATAACTTCTCACCGTGGTCTGAGGGTTGCTTCCCTGGGCTTTAAATTATTTTCACTGCATGATACACCAAACCAAGTTCACATGCGACAATTCTATTACATTCACTGCTGTTGCTAAAGGTAACAAACTAATTTGAAAGCTTATTTGCGCTTCGAAGACTATTTTTCCGTTAATATTTGTGCTTTGTAGAGAGAATGTGGTTTCACATTTCTTTGCCACCGCAGGGGATACTAAAATTTTTTCTACATAACACACAAAACGCCCGATGTTCATCTGGTGCCGATTTAACCCGTGGAAAAGTCCCCTCCAACTTTTTAAGATAAACCTGATGATGATGGCAGGATTTTAATTTCTTCTTGCTGGAGTATTCTATGGGTCATCATCGCTCTGCCGCATTTTAAAAATTATATTTGCTTAGTTTTCAAAGAAACTAAGAGAGTATATTGGAAACCACAGGCCGCGTTGACCTATTGTTTGCTATCCAAGTGTTGCCGAAATCTATGTGTAAGTGCTGCCAACAATTTCCCAGGGCCTCGGTGATCTAGTGAAATCGTTCCCAAGAATTTGTTTGTAAGAGTTTTTGAAAAAACATACCCATTTTTAAAACAATAAGCATCTATGATATTTTTTAGAGTGAACGATGAAGTTAAAGGATAATCAACCACTTCTAGCATAAAAGAAACGGAGAAGCAAAATCTGGCTTAAAAAACGGAAGAATCTGTAAAAAGCGGAGCATCTGGTAACACTACTCCCTATACTCATTCGCCCATTGTAACCAGAGGCGTGGACGGTTCAAACTTTTGTAAAAATATTTTTAATCAACTTCTCACTTCTTTGCTAATTTTTATTGCTTGTAATCGATTAGAAGCATCAACAGTCACAGTGTGGTAATTAATTCAAAATAATTTATAAAAAATTACTTTTCTCAAGAAAAAAAACTGAAAAGTTTAAAGTTATGGCTACATCCTCAAATTCTGACGCGCACCTTTTGTCACAAATCAGAAACTAAAATATCCCGAAAAATTTATAAGTACCTATAGCAAGGACATGCACTGAATTGGTGCAACTAATGCATGGGGTACTAATCGTTTATATCAAAATTGCTCTATGTTTCTAAAAAAGGTATTCAATAGCGAAGATATGGGGCTTTTAGGAAGAACAGCAAGATTGACGGTTTGTATGCGCATGTACTCATTCTCTCTTATTTTTAAGAAAAAAATGTCTGCATTAAAATTATCTGTTTTAATAGAAATGCTTTTTCCTTCTTTGAATAATGGTATTATATCATAACATTTGCCTAATAATACTTCATGATCTTGCTAATGTACAACTTTAGCAAGATCAAGAGTAATCTTGCTAATGTATATTAATGGAAATAATAATATTATAAGGATAATCACATGTTTTTCCGCAGAATTCTCACATTAAATATTCAGTCCTTTTAAAATCATTGACTTTGCAGATAGTATACCGTTTTGTTTTTAAAAGGTGAAACATCATATCTCGTTTCATCGATTTTTTGGCTGCAGTATTAGCGAAAGCTGATATTTAGAATCAGGGGGTTGTGTGCTTTCGGCAGAAGGAAAACAATGTTCAAATTATTCTGTTAGAATTAGATCAACATAATATCCATAAACACGACCTTTGAATGAAAAAATCTGTTTCCGATGTTTTGTTACGGAGGCAGTAATATTTTGCAATTTGTTTCATACTAGTTACCATAAAACCGATAAAATCAAACCTTGAAAACTAATTACGTAAATTGATTTCTGTCACGCAATATGTCAATGAGGGAATTCTTTTCAGCAGTAGTTTATAATTCAAAGGCAATAGAGTCAAAAGCATCTGAAGCGTTTGGACTCATGAGGCAGAGCTGCTCCACTGGCGATTATGGCGATGCATTTTTAAAGTTGCAGTTTTGAAGGTGAGTGATATATTATTTGCGATAAAGAAATCGGCAAATGACAAATACGTTAAGGCATATGGTGCAGAATTCCAGTTATTAGAAATTTTGTCTAAATTTCCGAACTTTGCATACGAATTGGTGTCCCCAGCGGATGATTCATGATATTACTGTAAGTGAAAATGGAAGTTGGAACGGTTTGATAGGCATGCTGCAAAGAAAGGAAGCCGACTTAGCTATTATAAATATATTGTTTCACGTAGACTTTCACAGCGCATTATAATAATCAACAACATGGTTTGATGATCCATTCTTTACTACCCACTTTCCGGTCCCACTGGGTCTTGACAATTGGTTTCAGGTCAGAGAAAGGAAGAAGCTGGCTAAAAGTAAGTGGTGAGTTCATTGCCTTCGCAGCTGCATCAGCAGCCTCATTCCCTTTGATACCAATGTGAGCAGGGATCCAGCAGAATTTAATATTGGAGTAATCGTGCAGGTGCTGCAGTTGTGAATGGATTTTGGATAAAATAGGATGAGGTGAATATTTAAAGAATTCCAGTGCTCTTAAAGAACTCTGAGAATCGGAATCTAAAATATATATTTAATCTAAGATATATTATAATAATATGTTAATCTAAGATATATTATAATAATATATTTAATCTAAAAGATATATTATAATAATATATTTAATCTAAGATATATTATAATAATATATTTAATCTAAATATATTAATATAATAATATCTAATTTAATTAATATATAACTTAATATATTAATATCTAATTTAGTATATTTAATCTAAAATATATTATACATATAAAATTTATTTAATCTAAAATATATGTAAGAGCCATGGAAATGGCGTAAAGTTCTGCTGTGAAAATGGAGTATGATGGGGGGATTTTTTCTGCAATGGCACTGTTATTAATGACAAATGCAGAACCTACATTTGTTTCTGTTTTGGACCCATCTGTAAAAATGAAATTGGAGTCTTGAAAATGATCCCGAAATTCAGAGAATAACTGCTGGTAAAAAGCATTAGGTGTAGTGCTTTTGCTGTGGTTAACCAGATCGCAATGGATGTTCACGGCAGGTATGACCCATGGCGGTGATAAATGAGTATGTGTAGGAACAATACTCCGACAATCTATACCTAATTCTCTGGTTAGTTTAACCATCCGAATACCAAATGAAGGGATGCATGAAGGGCGAGCATTAAAAAGTAAGGTGGAACGAGGTTCGAAAATGACATCCCTAAGAGGGTGAGTGGGCAGTGATTTAAGTGTCGTATAATAGTTAAGAGACAGCTGCATACGCCTTGATGTTAAAGATGGTTCGTTGGCTTCCACATAAAGACTTAAAGCTGGTGAGGTACGGAATGCACCTGTACACAGTCTGAGACCCTGATGGCAAATAGGGCCAAGAGCTTTCAAGATGGATTGTCGAGCGGAGGCGTCAATGACAGAGCCATAATCCAGTTTGGAGCGGATGAGAGCACGATACAGACGAAGCATTGAATAACGGTCTGCTCCCCAGGATGTATGGGAGAGTACTCTGAAGATATTAAGGGCTTTATGGATTTGTTTTTAAGAGACTGAATGTGTGGCTTGAAGGTAAGTTTATGGTCAAATAACACACCAAGAAATTTTGCCTTTTGAACAACTGGAATACGATGATTTCCCAAATAGAGTTCTGGTTCTGGATGTAAGCCTCTCCTCCGACAAAAATGGACACAAACCGTCTTCTCTATTGAGAAAGTAAAGCCATTTTCATTTGTCCAGTTAGTGATGTTATTGAGGGCAATTTGCAACTGCCTTTCTAGCCTGCTCATGTCACGGGATTGACAAGAGATTTGGAGATCGTCAACGTATAGTGATGTTTGTACAGTGTGTGGGACCTTTTTGATGATGTTATTGAGCCTTAGAATGAAGAGTGTAGCACTCAAGACACTGCCCTGAGGAACACCCTGTTTTTGGTTGTAAAGATCAGAAAGAACCGATCCAAGACGAACTTGGAAAGTACGATCAGTGAGAAAATTTTGAATAAAAAATGCCATGTTTCCTTTGAGGCCACATTCCTGAAGGTCACAAAGTATTCCATGACGCCAAGTTCTATCATAGGCTTTCTCAATGTCAAAGAAAATAGAGACTAGATGTTCTCATTTGACAAATGCTTCTCGGATCCTTGTTTCAAGCAGAAGAAGGTTATCTGTAGTAGAGCGTATGCGGCGGAAGCCATTTTGAGAAGTCATTATGCAGTTATTGGATTCCAAGGAATATGAAAGACGCTGATTTACCATCCTCTCCATTAATTTGCATAGACATCTTGTTAATGCTATTGGCCGATGGTTAGTTGGATTTTTTGGGTCTTTACCTGGTTTTGGGAAAGGGATAATAATTGCTCTTCGCTAAGAATCTGGAAATCAATGTTCTATCCAGATTCTATTGTACAAGCAAAGTAGATTTTCCTTTGAGCTTTGGGACAAGTGTCTAAGCATGGAGTAATGGATGTTATCATGACCAGGAGCACTATTTCTTGAAGTTTGCAAAGCACTCATGAGTTCATACATTGTGAAAGGAGAATTATAAGGCTCATTTGTGCTGGAGTGGAATTTGAGTGGAATTTTTTCAATCCTGTTTTGAATTACGTAAAAATTTGGATCATAGGCATTATTGCTGGATGTTCGGGAGATAGTCTTTCCCAGTAGGTTTGCAATAATTATTACTAACTGAAGGATGCTCTACAACTTCCTAATTGAAAATATTTCTCTATCTTTATTATTTTTCGAGAAAAAAATTTTTAACTTCATCAATTCGCCACCAGGGGCGCTGCTGTTCATCTCATCTGATAGTACATAGTCATTTTATTAACTAATATCTAACTTTCTTTGCAATATCTGTCTTGGTTCAAAAGTTATTGGCCGCATCCGGTCTTTCCTAGGAACCCTGTATATTGCTTAAAATACACAACCAATTGTAAAATATTACGGATACTAAAATGCCATAATTTTTGTTGTTATTGTGCTGTAATGACCCATTAGTTACGGCTACGGTCTTTATCTCACATGCCACGTTTCGTAGGTGATGTGGGTAGACTGTTTCAGATCCCGTGCTTGGTGAAAATTCTAGCGATAAATGTAGCAATTATGGTAACCCACTTCGCCAATTTCAAAACCTATGCCAAATCACGCCGAAGACTAGTTTTTCGTGCGTTTTGCTAATTTAACTCACTAAGTCATATTCTCAGGCAGTGTTTTTCATTCCGATGACGTTAAGCTATTATGTCTTTCCGGTGACGTTAAGCTACTGGGCCCTTTTTGGTCAATAATCATTCATGCAGTTTTAGAAGGGATAAAAATATGAACAGATATATAATTATCTTTTGCAATCGAAATAATCTATACTGCATGGAGTATTTTAAAATTTAAACTAAGAAAATGACAGAACCATATGCTGACCATACGCACGTTTTTAAATTTTTAAAAAGTACTGGTTTTTACTACAGTCTTTGATTTTACCATGTTTGGCGCAGTATAGCCCAGATGCTCTTGCGCCATAAAAATTCCAAACAAACTGACAGAATAAAACCACGAAAACTATGGTTAAATAAATACTCATAGATACATTAACTTTCAACAGTATGTCGCTGCATATGAATTTCAGTGTTGAGTAAATGGAATGCTATCTAACCAAATATAAAATGATTTAAATTTTACATGAACATTTTGATTTCCATGCCATCAAAACAAACATAAAATGTTATAATTTATGTACAATGTCAAAAGTTTCGGAATGTTTAAAACCTAGCAATATAAAATTCTGTAAATAGAAAATACTAAAGTATATTTACATCGAAATTCACACAAACAGTTTTGGAAATTTCATATGTCGTGTCGACGTTCAGCTTACAAAACTGCGTTTAATACATAATTATGCAAAATATCGCTGAGCAGCGATATTCAATATGTCGATACGCAGTGCATTACCTATTTACTTACCCGTGGGACGTAATTATTTTCAAAAAAGTATTTTAGAATTTCGATTTCCGACAATAGCTTTAGTTTTGTATTTTAATTAAACTAGTAGAATTCGTTCTTTAAGTGTTCATGTGAGGCCGGAGATAGAGTTGACTCCGTTTTATCCGGTCCCGTTAATCAGACACCTACGTTTATGCGACTGAAATCTTAAGGATCGATAATTACAAAAAAATAATTGAAATCACGGATTGTTTTAAATAACGTGCTTTCCATTATATCATCGGATATCATCACATGACATATCCAGGGCTGTCCTGAAGAAAATTATTGAGAGTATGCGGTGATGTCTTAATTAAAGAGTATTGAAATTGAGGGGTTACTGGACTTGGTGACGTCACAGCGCCGAGCTGACTGTCATTTGACTGGTCGTCTATCGCCTATCCAAGCCCAAGGTGGCAGTTGCCACTTTCATCAGTTTTTCATTCCTCTTCTGGTCGTACGCAGGATATTATTTTATGACTTGAGAGGTTTTCCTAATTTTTTCATTTGTGTCCATTCAAGTTTGTAAATGACTAGGGGAAAAAAAAAAAGACTGAAGTTCGTTGAAAGTTGCCCCAAAAACCAGCAAATACAAAAGTTTCCGTGAGACCTTGAGAGTATGCGGTGCGTACCCTGTATTTTTCAAAATTTCTTGAGAGAATGCGGCACACACAGCGCGTACCCTTTGGAGACAGCCCTGGATATATCTAAGAAACGCAGTTGCCTTTAAAATCTGATCATTATGCAATTTTTTTTCGTATTCTAAATATTTTCCAATTTTCTCCACAGTGTTATGACGTTTTATAGTTGCCCGTCTTTTCTTGTTCAAACATCGATCACATCCTGCTAAAATCAATGGATTAGAAGTTCACCTAATAATGCCTGAATTTATACGGCAGGTCCTGTAACCAAGTCGGGGCTAGCATGGCTCTGGCCCCACTTGCCCCATCTTTACTATTTATATATATAGAACAATTCCCGTGTGCCCTGTGCCCGATATGCTCTTGGCCTTGCCTCAGTTGCCCCTTAATCCTGGCTACAACCCTGCTTTTCTGTTCTCCTTCTATGAACAGCTCAATATTCGGTTTAACTGGCCAGAGTTCCTGTCTTGTCATGGTTGGAAAAGCGGTTGTCGATCGAATTGTCTTTTAAAGAGAACTGATGGTTTCATTCTGTTCTTCGCATTTTTTACACTGTTAGATCCCCTTTGTATCTGTAGATTTCTTAAAGGAATTGTTGAGCATCTTGCCCCTCTCTTTCTATATTGAGAAAAATGAATGTCTTTTTCTGAAAAAAATAATATAATAAGGTATATCTTTATAAAAATATAATAAGGTATGACACATAATGAGGTTTATGATATAATAAGGTATATCGCATCCAATTTTAACTTAATTATCCGCTATGTTTTTTCCTAAATTCAAGTACTCCTATTTAAATATTTGAATAATACATATCATGAAACTTTTCCTTATGTTGAATAATTTTATTATTAGCATTAGTAGCTTGTCATTAAGTCCGGGGACAGGATTTAAGCGCCTCTAGACAATCTCCCCCCCCCCCTCTAGCATATCGCCCCTCCTCCCAAATTATGTTTGATATATTATTAAATTTTCACTCCAAGCCACGTAGGATCCCGAGACCCTAGGAATTTTCGCCTTTTGTCCCTTTGTCCCCAGCCCTGCTTGTGAATACGTGAGACAGCAGCTGAGATGTAGTTATTGTTGTGTTAACGAATTCGATATACAACTTTCTTCTAAAATAAACTTGAAGATAAGCGTGCTCATCAACTACCCGTTGTATGATGGCTTCTCTAGGTTCGGTATTGTTATTATTATTATTATCATACAAAGACACATCTCATCATGACAAGAAATAACCATAACCGAAGAATCAATAATGATTAAAAAATAACTTTTATAAGCCTTTATAATACATCTATTTTCTTTCCATTCCAGAAGTAAACTTAATACAAAACAACAATAAAAATAATTTCACTTTTCTTAAAACAACGATGTTGCCACTCAAAATGCAAAAAAAGAAGGAAATTATAAATAATCAAACAGGCACGTTGACACCGAAACTATCAACGAATAAAACAAAATTACATCATAACTATCAACGAATAAAACAAAATTACATCATAACAGAAGTAGGTATGTGAGCAACACAAAGAAAAGTCTCTGTAAATACAACATCCTCCCGCCTTTGATTTTGGTGGCAGCAAAATCAAATACATAATAACTTTTAAAAATAACAATTCATAAAATGCTGTTCACCCATAACCCTTAACATTCCGATGTGACCAAATTATCCTTTTCTTTTAGCGGGAACACGGCTCATCCGTAGAGGATACCTCAAAAGGGTACAGTTTCGTATTGGTCTTACGAGAGTTCCAGAAGGTCTTTAGTTTCACAATCTTGGACTTTCCCATTACGGTTAGGAAAGATTTTTTCCACTCTGGACAAAGGCCATTTCAGTCTTTTTTGATTGTTAAGTCCAATCAATACCACCTCGCCCACTTTCATGTTCTTGCGACTACTACGACCTCTTTATATAAGTTGTTCCAGATTCTGAACGACAGAACTTATGGATAATCGAACCCAATTGGGCATATCCTACGGGCAGTGTTCAGTCAAACCTCCTTAACAGACCCTTCCGGAAACGGACACCTCTAACGGGCGCTTTTCCAATTCTCAATGCTTCTTATCCCCCACTCTTCCCAAATAAAGGAGTGCACAGAATAGCAGATAGATAATCAAGTCATAAAGTTTGTGCTATTCAGAGGTTTCACTGTAAATACCATTATATCAGTGGGAGACATAGGCGTAGGCAGAAAGTTCATAAGGGGGATTATAGGCTCAATGGGGGTTACAGAGCTACAACTCATATATTCCTATGTTAAATATACAAAATTTCATTGCAATGGGGGGGTTACAACCCCCATCAACACCCCCCTGCGTACGCCAGTGTTGGTAGATATATAGAGAATGGAATTAACGATAATTAACCTGGTCATTCCTTCAGCAGCAGCAAGAAATTAATGAAGATGAAATTAAAAAAACTGAGGGAGAGTAAAGAAGTTCATTAAATTTCAATGGTGCAAGGGATAAAGGGATAACAACTGCATAAAATTATAATAAAAATATGACAACAGTTCTAAATTTTAAATTTAAAAAGTTAGATCTTATTTAATTTTTTAAGAAACTCATCCAATCCCTGTATAATTGTTCTTTGATACCCTATGTTTAATTAAGCTAGTGTGTATGAAAGTGATGAGGCCTTTTTCCAAGAAAACTTTAATGTGGAACTACAAGAAAGAAATTAGGAAAGTAAAAAATGGATAAACTTTTTTTTACTGTATAGAGGTACCAATACCAAATTATTAGAACTCATTTAAGACTTTAATTTTCATGTGTTGCAACAATTTACCTGTCCTCTCCTCAGAAAAAATGCTCATTTTTTGTTGTCATGGTAGCTTTCAGTGGACTTATTGAGAAGATCTCTAAAAATCCTACACCAAACAGAATTATTCTGAAAATAAATAATATTTAGGTGAAGAACAAGCTTTTACCTAGTACAGGACACCATATAACCTGAGGCCCTGCGGTGGCGCAGTGTGGTAACGCGTTCTCCTAGTGCGCCGCTAATCCGGGTTCGACTCCCAGCAGTGCAAAAAGAACGCTTACTCAGAGATCTCATAAAGATCGCACTGCTCACTGTAGTCCGGGGTTTGGTTCCCTAGGCCTTAAGAGGTTCGGATTCCTCGGAAAACAGTAGGTCCCGGCGCAGCATGACCACTGTAGTCTTTGAGCCGTAAAACCAAAAAGAAAGCATATAACCTGAGTCTATCTCTGACTAAATGATACAATATGAGTGATTTTACATATCTGTTATAGGCAGGGCCGGATTAAGATTTTGTGGGACACTAGGTATATTTCTTTTTCTGGCTCCTTGTAGCATGAATTATGCCTTTAATTATTTCTTTTGGGAAAATAAGGAAATCTTCCTCCAGTTGTGCTTGGTATTCAACGCGCCAGGGCCCTAGGCATTTGTCCTTTTTTGCCTATGCTATAATCCGGCCCTGTTTATAGATGAGTATGTTCATTCAGTAACGTTTTCTGCATACAGTTTCCCTCCCATATCTGTCATTATAACATGCATGTAATAAGTATGAATGTAATATTATTTCAGTATCGTGCAGCATTTGGATTCGGTTCCTGTTTCAAACCACCCAGCCCGTAGCCATCCAATCATTACTAAAGAAGTAACGTATTCTTTACTACGTTAGTAGTAATAGCATAACTATTGTGATGTAATCCTGTAAATGCAATATTTTTTTTTGGTTTATGACATGTAAACCTTAGGTTTGCTAGTAAAAAAAATTTTTTTTTTTGGTCATTTTTAGTGGACATCAGTTTTCTGTTTATTATGGAAGGAATGAAATATTTTAATGAGAAGTGTTTTTAATATTTGCTCCTGTTTTTATGGATATTTTCAAATATTAAGCTAAGTTTGTTATTGTCGATAGTGATTTTTTTCTATAGTTCAGTGAGTTCATATGAAACGTATCTATACTTTTATTATAATTCATATATTTCTATATAATTGTAGCCCTTTAACTTTTCTATGTGTGTGCCAGTGATTTCACCGTATTTGGTTTTATGCTTGAGGAACAAGCCCAATCATTAGGCTTAATTAATCTTTCTTTAGGTATAAATTATGTTTTGAATAAGTTAAAGAGTATACTATAAAACAGTTTATATGAAGTAATATAAAATTGTATATACTTTAGCCCATTAAATATTATCATGACATAATTTAAAGTTTTTAACTGATGCATGTGATCAGGGGCGACAAGAAGGGGCAGGGGCTGGATAGCCCAGGGTCCTCCACTGGCAAGGACTTATTCTGTGAGGAGACCCGGTCTCCTCCCCCCCTGGTTAGTCGGAGGCTAGAAGAATTGTTCTAAATCCAGATTAATAAGATTTTGTGCATTTTTAATGTACAGTTTTTTAATTATTCTTCATTATCCTGTCTCGATTATTAAAAAAATAATAATAGTAGCTTACGTTAGTTTCTTTTTTCAGCAGTGATCTTGTAAAATAATTAATAAGTAAGTAAGTAAAAAAAAATGCTTTCTTATTTCATACTTTTTGTTCATTCCGGGGTTCAACCCCCTCCCCCAAAAAGAAAAACGTATCTATGCTACTGCCCGGAGAAAGGTTATGGGGGCCCACATTGGCTCTCGGCAACCCTGCATGTGATTGGAAGAAATAATTATGCAAAATTTATTTAGTGCAGTTAATTAAGAATATTAACAACTGTTTTAATAATGTGTGGCTGTCATCATCGGAACGTGATGATTTCGAAGTCATCATATTCTGATGATAGCTACATGTTATTGAAGCAGCTGTCGAAAACTTTTTTATTAATTAACTGTGTTCAATTAATGCATAGCTATTTATTTTCAGAGTCCATCAATCGAGGAAGTAAGCATCATGCCAACTTCTATGCCGCTAATTCCTGATACTAATAGCACTTTCCATAGGTACGCTTCTTATTGAACTTACATGCCAACTAACACTTATTTTTGTCATAATTGTTGTGTTATATATTTATTATATTATTTTTAATTGATGATATTGTAGGCACCATCAGTTTCAACGGACTTTGTATGCTAAATTACATTCACCTGAATTTCCACCTATTTACGATCGACAGGGCCAGATGCCATTCACCATTGACACAGCCTTACCCTACATCGTAGACGAATCCAAGGAACTGACTCAATACCCCCAAGGAAGTGACGTCATTTTTCAATTCCTGGCGCTTTCTGGGTAAGTTAAGTGTAATTGTAACCCTAACCATGTGTAGATACAAATTGAATCCAGTATGGAAGGAATATTAAAATATCTATAGTATGGACATATTTGCATACTTTTGTATACTTTCATAAGTAAAATACATAATATTAAAAGTAGAATAGTTTTCACCTAATACCTACATGGTGCAATGTCTATAAAACTGGTTGATATGAATAACTAAGTTCAGTTTGGATAAACATGTAATTTTATTGCCACGCAATATTAAGAGCATTCAGAGAGACCTACATCTACCAATGGATATGATTGAATATGGTATATATACACTGGTTCACAATTGCTAAGTAACAGAGGCATTTTTTGTCAGAACTAAAGATGGATACTGAGAAATACTATTATCGAATCACATACCTTTTGACATTATGGCATCACAGTACTAAAAAGTCTACCGTCTACTAATATATGACATTGCAAAATAGTTGAAGTTATTACTTAAAGATTGTGTCTGTTTTTTTTTTAGTATGCAGTCTGAAGTTCCTGATTCATTGTTTTTCACATTCCAATTTTATCGTTTCCCACCTGTCAAAACAGAAAGGTGAGAACTTTTTTCATAATTTTGAAGTATTATCACTCAGAACTTGCTGAACCCGCCTTTCAAAAATCCATTTGATCCCCTCCGATTCATAATCCTAGTCGAGTGTGTGACAGCTTTCCAGAATGAGAATATGCCTATTATATGTGTGTGTAATGAAAGCGTGAACGTGGGTCCATTCTTTCTGTAGGAATGTCTTTATATACTTAGATATCTACTTTTGTAAATTTGAATATATATTTTTGTAAACTTAACTGTATAAATTTATAAGCTAGGCTTATAACATGTTTTCTGGCTTATTATTTTCAATAGCTTTACTCTTCAAAAAGAAAATGGCCACGAATTGATATCATCACAATTGCATATTTTAACTCCAGCTTCATTCAATAATGATACTTACGGCTTCCAGGTTAGTGTACTACTACTACTACTAATATGTACAGAAGTAATTTCATCTCCCAGATAAGTGTTAGTAAGGTAATATTTATTGAATGGTAAAATGTTCTTGTACGTAAGACCAAAAAAGTCCTTTCCCTATAATGTTTGAAGTAAAAGTAATGCTAAAAAAAATATTTAAAAGTAAATATACTATGTATAAAACAAGTGTAACAAAAGAGATGAGGTAAAGAAGACTTGAATAGTGGAAACATGGTCGGAGAAAAGAACTATTTACTACAAACTATTTGCTAAGAATACACTATTTACTAAGGATAACAGAAAGTAGCAAATTCAAAACTAAATATTTTACAAGGTGTGATTGGAAAGTTTTAAGGCAGGTGGCGCCACTGCTTAATAAAATGGGATAGGTTTGCTGGTGGGTATGGAAGAGTAAGCTTGTTTTGTCCTTAAAACATCCTACAAAAATTACCTATCTTTGTTCAGTAGAGAGTGACATTTTGGTGAATGAAGACATGTTTTCGGTTCTCGGCGGATTATTGATTTTGTAAAATGGATGAAAACATGGAACAACGCATTTGTGTCAAATTTTGTTTTAAAACCGGGAAATCAGCTTTGGAGACTTGTGAATTTCTAAAAGCAGCTTTCGGGAATGAATGTCTGAGTCAGTCAAATTGTTTTATCTGGTTCAACAGATTCAAATATTTCCACGAATCAGTCGAAGATAACGCCAGTCCACCACTTCAAAAACCCAATGAAAACATCGTGAAAGTTTGCAATTTAGTGCACTCTGACCACAGACTTACCATTAGAGAGATGGCTGATGACCTGCTACGTGGTTTACTCAATTTTAACTGAAAATTTGAACATGAGTGAATGTCCGCGGAATTCATTCCGAAATTGTTGTCAAACTAGCAGAAATAGCACCAACTTGAAGTGTCCCAAGTACTAATTAATTGGACGGAAACTGACCTAGATTTGTTAAATAGAATAATTATAGGCTACAGACCATGAGTTTATGGGTATGAACCAGAAACAAAAGCACAATCATCAAGTTGGAAGGGTTCAAGTTCTCCACAACCGAAAAAAAGCATCACGGAGTTGTTTAAATGTGAAGACAATGTTGGTAGGTTGTTTTTTTATTTTTATTCTAAGGGTATTGTGCATCACAAATTTGCCCCTTAGAGCAGACAGTCGATCAGGAATACTATAAAACTGTCCTTCAGCGTTACGCAAAAATGTGCAGAAGGAAAGACCTGCACTCTGGCAAGAAAAGAATTAGGTATACAATAATTTCTGCCACCCACGTATAGATTATAGCTCAAACTAGAGCTTTATTCGTTTTGGAGAAAAAGAGACGCTTTCCCCATCCTGGATTCGAACCAGGGTCCCTCCGTTTAGCCCGGAGTGTCTTGGACCGCTAGACGAATGAGGACAGGAAACAACGCTCTCTTTCTCCGTATGTAAAGATGTAAGGTATTATTACCCTCCGCAGGGATAACACAATTGCCAAATATGGTCAACACAAGAAAGCCTCCGGGGCGAGATTTTTGTGTCTATTCTTTCGGAGGCTTTCTTGTGTTGACCATATTTGGCAATTGTGTTATCCCTGCGGAGGGTAATAATACCTTAACACCTTTACATACGGAGAAAGAGAGCGTTATTACCTGTCCTCATTCGTCTAGCGGTCCAAGACACTCCGGGCTAAACGGAGGGACCCTGGTTCGAATCCAGGATGGGGAAAGCGTCTCTTTTTCTCCAAAATTACATAAGCTCTAGTTTGAGCTGTAATTAAAACGTGGGTGGCAAAAATTATAGTATAATAAATTTCCCCCACGAAAACTCACAAAATTCTCGCCCCGGAGGCTTTCTTGTGTTGACCATATTTGGCAATTGTGTTATCCCTGCGGAGGGTAATAATACCTTAACAAAAGAATTGGGTCCTCCACCACAACAATGCACTGTGCGTTCTGAATCACGGAATTTTTTACCAAATTCCTGTGCTCCCACAACCCCCCTATTCCCCTGATATAGCCCCAACTGACTTCTACCTGTTTTCTAAATTGAAAATTTCGCTGAAAGGAACTAATTTGACTCAATTGAAGACATCCAGGCAAATACAGTGTAAGTCCTTTACACCTTCAAGAAAAAAATTTCCATGAATGCTTGTAAAAGTGAAAACATCTTTTGAGTCGGTGTGTACAGTCAGAAGAGGACTACTTTGACGAAGATCCATCATAATGACCTGTAAGTAATTCCATTTTGAAATTACAAGCCCAGTCTTGGAACTTTCCAATCACACCTTGTATGTATGTTGATACTCATATGTTACATATACAGACTTTATTTTTACAAAGTTTGTGGAATATTAAATTCCAAAGTATATGGCAAGCGTTTTCATTGGTACTAAGCTCTTTCTTATATATGGGCCGTACCAGTAGAACTCACTTATAATGAGCTCACGAGTTTCCGGACATAACGAAGTGAATATGGATTTCGTTTGGTATGCAATATTGAAATGCAATGTAATTTAATCATTTTTGGGGGATAAGACTTTTATAGATCTCTCATTTAATGAGTGTTGTTTAAATGAAATGTAGGAAACTGAATAAAAAAACTTGGGGGGGGGGGTGGTCTAGAATATCTTTTTAACTGAGACGAATATGAAACAATTGAGCATTTGAACAGGAAAATTTCTTTGAAATTTTGTCCTTTTCAAAATGCAATATAAAGAATTCTCAGTAAATGCTTCTTTGAGGCAGTGGATTGCACTGATGACTATGTGTCTCGTGTGTTAAATATTCTATGACAAGATAGGTGGGAGAAAAAACAATTGGAGTAACATGGAAATCGATTGCTAAGAATGGACATACATGAAGAGCACTTGGAAAGACCATCATCCAGCAGTGGACAAGATTGAATATAGTATACATTATGCCGAAAGGATATTAATATAATATATATTATAAAAAAGAACAATAAAGACTCAAATATCTATTTTAACTCTATTGATCTCCACAGTCATTTTTGCTAGGGTCTCATTGTTGACGCATTCAGAGATTTTACAGTATATGCTTATGTAGATTTTTCCCCCATGTAGATTACCTATCATATGGATCCCTCTGAATTGGGTTTTGGTGAATATAAGCACTTTCTTCTCAGCTTAATGAATGGAAACATGCAGATTGATTTATGGAATGCCAAATCACTGCTTTATTTTGGAACCGTCATCTTGCCGTTGAAGGTAATTATTATCAGTATTTTATGTATGTGTTAATTTGAAAACTATGCAACGATTGGTAATTTTCATACGAAATTTTCTGTCAGCATAAAGAATTTGATGTAATATTTTAATATACCATAGGACCCATTTGTAACAAGCCCGGATATAATAGAAGGGAATATGGATTTTTTTCAGTATAATGTTAAAGTGTAATGTATTTAATTGTACTTTATACAAGTCAAACACTACGCAGATTAAATAAAGCAACAATTTTTATCAACATTCTTTAGGCATAGTAATATTAACGCCGATGTTATGGCATGGTTAGTTGGTGAAACGTTCGCATAGAAGAAAAATGGTTTTTGCGTTCGGTGGGGCAAAAGCTCCTGCCTAGCAAGTGAAAGGTCATGGGATCATGCCCCGTCGAATGCAAAAAAAATTTCTTTTCTTTGTGAACGTTTCACCATCTAACCACGCCATAACATCGGCGTTAATATTACTACGCCTAAAAAAGTTGATAAAAATTGTTGCTTAATATTTAATTGTTTTAGCGAGCAAGTCTTTTGCTCGCCATAGATTGAATGAGGAAAAATGGCCGTTCAGCTTAATGTAGAAAAAAAAGCTTATTGCATGAAAATTTTATGAGAATTCCTTTTATGGTACTATAAAAATAGGCAGAAGACACTAGAGATGAGACAGGCTCAGACCGAGCTCTATATTTCATATTATTTTCCGGCTCGGGCGGGCCCAGGTTCATAAGATGGATGCGATTGAAGCTGAAACTGACTTTTGAAGTTTCAGGCTCAGGCAGGCTCAACTTACAAGTCTTCAGGCTCTGGCTTCGAAAATTAAGCCTGAACTCATCTCTAGAAGACACCCCATACCTAGAACCATTTTTATGTTCGTGTAAACAATTGATTCTGCATTTGACGAAAAATTAGCTGTTATTAGACAGTTGGAAGTAAACAGGTAAATTTCTACAGCCAACACACGAAGGAGTGTAGGAGTGCATTTAGTGACAAGTGTTACACTTCAATGCATATTTTTCTCTCAATTCTCATTCTTTCACACATTATGCTTTCACATATTTCACACATTATGCTTTCACATATTTCACACATCATGCTTTCACATATTTCACACATCACTATGGTTCAGAGTTTGGATCTTTAAGCAACGGAAGTTGGAATTCCTCTAAAAACGGTAATTCCTGGAATAGTATACAGGGTGATTATGGATCTGGAAAAGTCAGGGAAATTTGATATACAAAGGCCAAAGTCAGGGAAATTTGAAATTCATTGTTATAATAAATAACTTATTAAAATAATTTTCCTGAACTGTCCTTTTCGTCCCACATTGCCTACTGAAAAATTTGAAAAACTTGTACTTTTGACTAAACTTCTTCCAAAAGTTATCATTTTGCACCAAAACTAATATAATTTATATAAAATTATTAAGACTATATATTTTTCAGGAGAAAATGTTTGCCAAATATATAACTAAAACTTGAAAAACAAAAAGTGTTTTTAGCTAAATTATTTAATCTGTAAGGGATTTTGATCATACCAATCTCCTTTGCCTTATATACAGTCATACACATTTTAAATGAAATAAAAGATGAAGCATCAGCTTTGCGATTATATAGTTAGACTCTCTTATAATAAACTCAAAAAGAACCGAATGAAAACTTTACTCTAAAAAAAAACCGTTGAACTATAGAGTTAAACTCTTTTATAATGAACCCAAAAAGGGCCAAATGGAAACGTTGCTGTAAATGTGTAATTCAAGTTTTTAGTGTAAAGAAATATTCTTTTTAATACAGCTTTTGAATTTGTAAATTTACTTTAATTGAGTTATAAATGGCTTTGGGGTTTGCGTTAATGGATTTCACGTTCTTGAAACTTGATTTTATTATACAAATTTTGATGTTGTATGTATCGATTAAGATTTGGTCTGGAAACCTGGAAAAGTCAGGAAAGTTTGAAGCAGAATTTGGATGGATACCCTAAGTATGACCTTGCATTACATAAAATACGAACAAACCAGAAAATGTAAGCAAAATCAAAAAAGTTTAATCTTGCCAACAAATTTTGTGTTGCTTTGGCAACTACATCTGTGTACTTCATTTATTATGCCCATTTCATAATATAGTTTATGTACTTTGCACCCACTTGTTGAATGAAAATGTGTCAAGGAATGTTTCAATGTATGAAAAGAGTGGCTTTCAGGAAATTGTCGTCTTTTTCTCATGGCTATAAATTCTATTTGTATTTTTCAGTATCTGTGCAGACAAGGCAAGGAAGCTGTATCCGCAATGCTAGATCTTGATATTAAGCATTCAGAGTTTCCGGATGATTCTCCTGGTCCCACCATTCCTTTCTCCCATTCCCTCAAAGGGCATTTACACTTACGGACAGCCAATGTCCGAATACCACTCACCACGAGGTCCCTCTCAAAATTGAAAGGTGCTGAATGTTGATCGTAAATATATTATGTGTGTAAATGTGTTCTCATAATACTATTATGATAATATGGTAATCCTCATCATATACTTCTTAATTTGACTAATCGTTATTTTTATTATTACTGTAATTATTATTTTTATTTGTTTCGGTTATTATTATTTGTCTCGTAGAGTTTCCGCTGAATAATTCGGTGATAATTTCCCGGAAGGAGCCAAATAGGAATGAGTTAGGAATGACACGTAAGTCTTTTTTTCAGTTAGTTATTGCATTTATTTTTTCCATGCTGTATTAGAACCTACAGTTTTCCGAAGAATCCAAACTATCTTTCACTTAGGAAACTAAATCTCAAGTTGCGGATCCGTGGGGAAAAAAAGGGCACTTGCTGAGTACCTATCTTTTTTAAAGCAAATCCACATTATTTGTATGGTTGCTGAATACGTTACCAGTATATTGCCATTAAGCCTTGTCTGTTAGAAGATATCTATTGTAACTATATTAAATCAAGGTACGGATTCAAAGGTTGCATACGTTGGGATTTTTTTTTTTTTTTTGTAAGGGAACTTTTTCCATCTTGGAATTAGTTAATTATTAAGGATTAATGCTTTCAATTTTTTATGTATTTAATACTCTCTGAATTTAAGCTGCAGACTTGTTTTATTACATTTCGCTTTGTTGCGCTCTTACAAATTGAAAATTTATGGCCTGCATCAAGGCAGTCCGTTCACAATTTTTTTTTCCAGCTCACTTTGTGTCTTCGTTATATTCAGATAGTTAATTAATAATGCTATTGCCCACACCTAATAGAATACAGTACGGTGTGTAAACAACTTGCAGGGTAACTTACGTACAGTTTGAAATCAAAACAAAAGTTATGGTGGCTCGTTTTATTGCGGTTTGGGCCCTATAGTAGTACAGTGGTAAGGCGTTCACCTACCATGCAGTTATCCCAGGTTTGACTCCTAGCTGCGCCAAAAAAAAATGCTTACCGCCTAACTGTTCACTGTAGTCTAGGGATTGATTCTCCAGACCTTAAAAGTGTATCATACCTCCAGGCAAACTGTATGCCAGTGAAAAACTTCACTATGTAGCATCAAACCCTTGAGGTTCGGGCACAATACAGATCCATATTGCTACAATGCCACATGTCCACAAAAAAAAAAATGAAAAAAAAAAATTAATGCCCCACCCAAAATCCCAAAATCTCATTCAACAAAATGGACTGTAGCATATCTGTTGCGGAATTGCTATGTATAAACAGGACTTTGTAAAATGTATTACCATATTGGCTTTGTTTATTGCTTCTTGGTGTTTTATCCCGAACTGTGCAAAATATCTTCAAAGGAATATGTGTGACCAGTTTTTGTCATTATAACAAATAGCAGACCTTTTTTTTTCTGATTACTCATCTTTCATAGTTTGAAACAAAGCATTAAAAAGTAATAAAAGATATGAGCTCTATTAACTGATGCCATCAGACTATAATAGTATGTTATGTATACATAAAATTATACAGTGTACATATAAGCGCATCTAAAGTGTGCATAGAAGTGCATATAAAGTGTACATAGATGCATATCAAGTATGCATGTTATTTACAGAGTGTAGAAGGTATAAAAATACAAAGATGCCCAGTAGTTACGTACACTGTCTTTCAGCCCATAGGGCTAAGTTCAACTCACCATTAACTCGACAATGTGTAAATATGTATATCATGATATGGAGCTGTTATTCCCATTCCATGACCCAATATGCGTTCTTAATACATAGAATATGCGAAGGTTTGGAATATACATAAAGGTATAAATCATGCATCACATATGTGAAATGTGCATAAACACATCTATCAAACAATGAATGGAACATGGATGGATCTGATATTTCTCCTCTTCATAGGCCATTACGCTTTCAAATTTATGCTTTTCACTTTACATGAACACATAAAATTAAACAGTTTGGTACATTAAATAACGTGCTTTTCTTCTTTTTGGTCAATGAAGTAGTTCACATGTATAAACTGCTGGATTAAGTAGCTTGCATCTATAAACTGCTGCATGAAGTAGTTCATGCATATGCTTTTTTTTTTTAATATATTTTAGCTAACGTTGTCATAAAAGCCAACCCAATTTTGGAAACGAACAAAGAACTTGCCAAATTAATGGCATCACGTTGCATCATGGCCCCGTCATCTGGGGCTCCCAATATGTCTGAAGAACGAAGAAGAAAATTGGCCCGTATGCAAGCCGTTCGGAACAATTTGGGAAAACCTTCCTCTCCATATTCTTCATCTGCAGTAAGCATCTTTTTTTGTCACAATCCTCTTCATATGGTAAGTTTGCCTAGGTAAAAAACATGTCTCCAAGAAAATAAAGTTGTAAGGTAGTAACGAATGAAAGCTGTAATCAAAGGCCGTTAAGGAGGTACAGATCTTTCAAGAACTGTAGTGGCATTGCTGTCTGAAATAAATTATTAACCTGATTGCGAAATCTTTATATCAGAAGTATGTTGGAGGCATGGCAAATAGTTCTTGAGTAAATGCAACGAAGCAAGCATTTATTTTAGACGAATGGCGAAAGCACATTTCAGGCAGAAAACATAGAAGTTTACATCAATGAGAGCATTTAAGAAGTTAACCTCAGTTCTGAGGAGATGATGCATACATTGTAGGATGCAATGCGTTGTCATGCAGTTAAGATAGAAACTCGACATGTGTTAATCTCCAAAGGTTGTGGACAATGGCGGCTCGAGGTTGATACTGAACGTGGGTGGCCAGGCACGTATTGCTTTTTGGCGTCCCCTGCCTTCCAGCGAAAACAGAAGATTTTCACAGATGCACAGTGAGCCATATACCCATAGGCGTATGCAGAAAGTTTGTAAGGGGATTATAGGCTCAATGAGGGGGTCATATAGCTACAACTCACATATTCCTATATTAAATATACAAAATTTCATTGCAATGTGGGGTTACAATCCCAACAACACCCCACTGCATACACCAGTGCATATACCCTATAAAAGTGGCCAAAAGTCTCTGAAAGAATTTCTCTAAATATGTCTCTAAACTTCTCTTTTTAGAGAGATTTTCTACTGTTGGGTCAATTAAAAAAAATTTGAACTTGACTTCAGTTTGACGCCCTCATCCAAATGGGATCCTAGGTGGCCGCCCAGTCCTTGAGCTGCCCCTGGTTATGAATGCTAGTTAAGCATTTTCTGGTAGAAAACAATCTTGGAATGATTTTTGTAATACATCCCTCTATTTACCATTGATGTACAAAAGTCATATGGTTGTATATTGGGCCAGGAGTGACTAAGGTTTTACATCTGGAATTTGATTAATGCGTGTTAACTGTTGTGAGAAGAGGTCATAGAAATGGCTAGCGTTAGACACTGAGGTGGTAACACATTCGCCTAGCTGACTGGTAACCCAGATTCAATTCCTAATAGTGTCAAAAAAAAATTGCCAACGAACTGCTCACTGTATTCCCGAGTTTGTCCCCTAGGTCTTAAGGAACTCAGATTCCTTCGAAAACAGTAGGTCCCAATGCCATCATTACCCTTACCTTCTTTACATCATAAAAATACAAAGAGCCTTAAACAAAGCTGCGTAAAACCAAAGAAATTCTGAAAATAAAGCTCTGAGCAAACAGTCTTCTTCTTGAAGTGTGTTCTCCGATTTAGAGATTCTGGCCAGTATGGACAAGATTCCCTGTTTCTGCTCGCATGGATAATGTCGTTTGTACTTAGTCTGGCCTAAGTCTTTCGGTTGTCCATTTGTCCTCTTTTTCTACCTCTATATCCCTTCCCTATGACTTTTCCATCTAGTGCTGATTGGGGTAGCATGTATTTTCCCTTCTTACCATGTGACCATAATATTCTAACTTCCTTCTCAGAATTATAATCATGATAGCTCTTTTTGTACTAGATTTGTTCAAGACTTTTTTTGGTTGGTGACCTTGTCAGTGTATGTTAATTTCACTAATCTTTTAAAGGTCCACATTTAGAAAGTTTCAATCTTATTCTTAGCATCTTTTTTTTTTTTGTTATGATCCAAGTCTGGTAACCATATAGCAAAACGGGCTAAATATGGCATTTTAGAATGAAGATTCAAAGTTCCAGATTTAATTTGCTTTTGTGCAGGACCTTTTGCATTTCATTGAATGGGCAAACAATAAAGAATTTAAAATGCGGATGTTATGTCTGCATATTTCCAAACCCTGAATGACTAGCATTATGCACTGTATATAAATATCCGCATGTCTGGGAAAAAGGTGTAAGGCAGGGGTCTTCAACCTTTTTCAGTCCAAGGGCCAATTTTGCTTATTCTTGCACAGCCGCACTACTGTATCAGTAATATTAGGACTGAACAAAAGCGGCTCGAGAGGTGTGCCCACCCCCCTCTCCCAGATCAGTCTTCGTTGATATTTTTTCCTTGAGTCTCTATATTAATTTCGCGTGCCCACCCGAAAATACTTTCTGGATCTACCCCTGTATACATTACAATGTAAAATACGTATGGAAGCAAAATACATTTACAATACTTTTAGTTGTTAATATGTAAAGCGAAATCAAACCTTTTAGCGAGATTTTTGGCACTGCTTATTTTTAACAATCCTGTCAATATCCGGTCTTATTTTTGACGTTGCAACCCTAAGAGTGCTTACAAGGTGGACGTCAGTTATTCTGGACTTAACTTTTCATTTTATCGACTTCGTTTTTGGAAACATCTGTTTACAGATGCATTGGAGTATGCAGGGGTAATTGATGGGGTTGTAATCCCCACTGCAACGAAATTTTGTGTATATACGTATGAACATATGGAGTTGTAGCTTTACAACCTCCCCACTTACGAACTTTCTATGTCAGCCTATGCACAGATGTGAGTACTCCGGAACAGTAACGTTTTCAGAGCATGCAGTCAGATAGTGGGGAAGATGTTCATATCAGCATATTTAGAATAGAATTTGATGAGTCCTAAGATGAATTTTTTTTAAATCACTGTTGCACTACAAATCAATAAAACTGCATCTAATACCTATGTACGCTAGAAAACTAGGGTTAAACATGATTAAGGGGAAAACCCACATGTTGCTCTGGTTTTATAGTGTTTTAAAATATTTATTATGAAATATGAAAATACCAACAGAATAAAATACATATATTTCAGACTTCGGATGTCGAGCCAGGACGTTGTTTTTGTGTGAAACAATTTGTATTTTTTCATGAGTTGGCGGGGCCCCATAAAACATGCCGGCAGGCCGCGAGTTGAAGACCTCTGGTGTAAGGCATCATCATCAGGCCAGTGATACAATGCCAAATGTTTTTTTTTATATAATCATTTTCAATTCATTAAAGTTATAAATCATTATTTCTTCCATATCTCCATGTAAATTATTCATTTTGTTCATAAGGATATGCAGAACTTATTTAAAGAGAGACAGAGGGACCTACTAGTCATTGAATCCTACATTAACAAACACAAAAAGGAAATGATTCAATCACTCCTGCAATCGTCTGTTACCTCGGAGAAGAAAGTGTTTCCAGCACTCGGAGAAAAGTCATATTTTGAGTTTGAATTGGCAAATCCTTTTGAGTCTGAACTCAACGTTTATGTTTCTTGGAGCTCTCCAAAACTAAGGTTCGTTTTGTAATTAGCATATTAAATTAACTTCATAGGTGTTTCACTAAATGTTTATGCTGATTTTGTAATCTATTATATTTAACAAAAATCCTTCCGCCATCTATATATATGTGGGTGGGTAAATATGTATGTTTGAAATCTTATTCAATTGTTTGTTTTATTGTGTATGGACAAATGAGACTACGTCACGCCAGGAACTGCAGTTTTCTGAAGGATATGAACCTCTATCTTCCAGGAAATCTAAACGCCAGAATACGAATGGGTAGAAAAATTAGTGATTGATATAAGCGAGATCCAAACTCAGATTTTTCACACTATCGACAAGCGTGTTACCTCGTTCCTACAGTGGTGTAGTGGTGGTGGCACCTTTGTCATGCGATGAATTCGGGTTTGACTACCAATGGCATCGTAGGATGTGTGCCATTTTTCAACCCACTGTAATCCAGGGTTTGATTCCCTTGACAGAAGCGATTTGGTTTTCTTAGGAAAACTGTAGGTCCCAGCACAGCATACCCTTTACTGTCCTTGTTCTTTAAAGCGCAAACAAAATGTTTCCTCTGCACCACTGTAAAGATAATCTTATTCAGTGATTAGATATCATAATGCTTTCCCTTTTGATTGCATTTGACAATAATCCTCATCCGTATAACAGTTCAGAGGTACCCTTGACACGCTACAGCCTGTAAAATATGCAGAATAGAAGAAAAGGACTCAATGTTAGAAAAATAGTGTGTTTCAGGGACCCACTATTTAATAAGGCAAAAAGGTAGGTTGTTTTCAGGGACCCATGTTTTTAAACATAGCGGGTCCTTGGGGACCCAGTTTTATGAGCACCCAGCAGCACCCCTACAGTTCTGTTCATAAGCATTTCATTTCCAAGGGAAAAAATGTCGATAATATACAAATTTTCAAATAGAAACGGATAGCGTTCTGGAACTGAGAACCAAAATGGTTAACTCCATCATGCCTTGTTGACAGACAGGGGCGTAAGTATTAAAAAATAAGGGGAGCCATAAATAGCTTTAAACAGATAATGTGATTTGGCATTAGAGAGAAATAAATGTCGATGTCCAGCGTGGAAGAGGCTTGAGCCTCCTCTTCCTACACCACTGAGCATAGATAATGCGTCACACTTGTTCGTCTGCTATATGTCTTCTAAAATAAAGCATTTTATATTTTCATGAAATTACTCACAATACCTGTGATGGAACACGTGCAATGATTTTATTATTGCACTCGCTAGGTTGAGATTATCTCCCAGTGAGCTTCTTTTGTGCATAGATATGTCATGATTCAGAGGTTACATTAAACTATTCATCCCGTCTCGAGATGGCCCATGACACCATCTGGGCACTTAAAATATAGAAATAAGATAAGAGTTTCATGCCATTTCAGCATTGGCCAATGCACATGTTTGGTATTTGTCATGCACAACGATATATAACACCACAATCCCTGACCTTTGAGGACATAAGTAAGTCACATTTATGATTTGACTGTGTCCTTAAAGGTCGTACTTGTGAAGCCCCATCTTTGCTAACTCAATAAGAAATTAATACTGATTATCTTGAATTTGAGTTTGAACATGATATCTGCTAAACAAATTCCATGCATTTAAACGTTGCTCACTCTTGGATCCTCCGTTGCAGAGATTTCATCATCCAATGCTTATCAAGGGTGCATATATTTTCCATAATAATATATGGCCAGTGCCCATTTTGCATTATTCTGCTCTTACGTCTTCAGAAAATTATTGTTTTATGTTATTCTACTCTTACGTCTTCTGAGAATTACTTTCTTAATCCAGTTTCTATTTGATCTGCAATTGCGGAGTGTTGCAACGCATTCGCCTAGTGCGCCATTAACTCGGATTCGACTTCCAACAGGTCAAAGAACACTTACTCAGAGATTTCATGAAGATTGCACTGCTCACTGTAGTCCAGGGTTTGGTTCCTTTGGGCTTAAGAGGTTCAGATTTCTTGGAAAACAGTAGATCCCGGTGCAGCATGACCATTGTAGTCCTAGAGCCTGTAGCATCTAGTGCTACACCTTAAATGTAATGAACTAAATTTGTATATTTTCCCCTCGAAGATTAGTTTGAAATAACTCTCTTCTTTTCGAATCAACAGAGACATCTGCCTGTGTGACTTTCTCTCAAATCTTTCACCATTTTACTAAAATTTCAAGATTTCCTCTGCAACAGTTCAAAGATCAACTGCGGACCACACATATAATGCTATGTGGGTCTAGCTCCCAAAGGCATAAACTATGGTTTAAGCGCCGATTTGACACTACAGAAGTCGTAAAACTGGAAAGTTTTACAGTACGAATGATCTAGACTTGATACCTGTCAACGCCTTAAGCTCTTTTACCGCCTCTTATCGAGTTCAGCATGTCCCGTGCAGCTGCAAATTCATTTTAATGCGCTTGCGCAGATTTCTTCAACCAATAACAGCTCTACTTTCCGTGTAACTCTTCCCACCAAAATTTGGACAAAACTCCAAAGCGAGTGAAATTTTATGTGTTTCAATACCTTGCCCTGAGGCTAAATATTGGCACCCTGTTTCACACCTTGTGAGCGGTAAATAGTGTTTTACTCTTAGCTCGCCATGTGACTAAGAACTTTATCAGTACAGGGAGGTATACACTCCTCCTATTTGGTTACAGAGCGGATCAAAGTCCCTCTTTGGAAGTATTTTTGTATTCTCGTCTTCGATACCTACCTTCAGTTTCGTGGCATTTTAAGTGTATATATAGTTGTGAGTGTAAATAAATATTAAAAAGCACCTAAACGCCTCCTGTTTGGACGACCACGCTACTGAATCTTCTGGTTAAGATGTCACAAGCCATAAAACCACAAACAAACAAACAAACCATTTTCTATTCTCTCATATGTCACTTTTCAGGTTCAACTTTTAGGGTTTATTTTACACACTTTTGTTTTTTATGTCTTGACAGTTTTTTAACACACAATAATATATGTTCATAATTTTGTTTTCAATATAAAAAACGTTTAGTCATGCATACTTACATGGTTTATGTCCATCAAAATGATTTTGCTTAAAAATTTAAAAGCAGGTGGGGGAGGGGGGGTGATACTTTGCATCAGATCCATTGTGTGTTGTGGTTGCTGAGTATTCAACCTGACTTAAAAGCTGACCTTTGTGTTTTTATATGTGCGGTTACTATTATTTCAGGAATTTGGTGCTTTTTGCTGTTTTTGTTATTATCATGTTTTTGTTATCATTACTGTTATCTACTTTTTTCAGCATCGTAAGTGGTGTTGAGGAATGGCAGTACTTGCGAAAACATTTTGGAGTTACACAGAAATCCGAAGATAATTTTATTTCTTCTGCAAAAGAGACTTCAGCAACTGTATTTTTACGTAGGAAAGAGAGTGTTTTTGTCCCTTTTGTTTATTTTAATGTGTGTTGCGAATCTGGTTCTGTGAGTTCTGCTAATGCTTTGAAGGTAAATTCTGTTTAAATCTGATTTATTCCTCTTTTGAATTTGTGGAAATTGTAAATCTGTTAAGTGTATTGTATAAGTCTTAAAATTACTGAATTTTTGAATGTATAGTTATAAACTGCAAGAGTTGGTAAGTTCACAAGGTACATGTAAACTAAACGTGTTAAATGGTTGTTTTGTCTAACCGTCTGTGTTGGCATGTGTGCGGCATGTTGGTTACAACGAAGGTAGTGCACAATGAAGGTTTGTGGGTTAATCCCCTCCCCCTATTCAAAAAATTATGCTCCAAAGTAAAACAGTTCTTGAGAGGTTTTTGTCCAACCCTCACACTTTCTGAAATCCCATGCACAAGTCTGGATATGACTACAAAATTTTAGTTCAGTACTCAGTAAGCTTAAGCATGTGTAACTATACCACGATTTGTATCTTAAGTTAAACCATATGACCCATCTCAAGTATTCTGTAGTGCAGTGTCATATGTAAAACTACATTATTTCTTCGCATAAACTATCACCATTTATTCACTCAAACTATCACCATTTATTTGCACAAACTATCACCAACCACTCACAAAAACTATCACTATCCTTTTGAACTTGCTTAAAGGTCCGTCAATGGTTCAAATGTACTTCAAATAAGCTTGCAAAAATATGATAGACTGCACATAGGCATAGAGTTATATGGGCCAGTGTGACTCGAACCTTCCCTCCACCAATAATTTGAAATAAATTGCAATTTTACATATACTGTAATGTATAAATGTACATAACATGTGCTTGGGTCCCCCAGTAATTTTGAACACTCTACATTGATGAGACTGCAGCCAAAACTAAACTTTTGGTATTTACAATTTAGGTAATATGGAATGTGTGCTACTTCTGTGTAATAGCATTATCAACATATATTATCATTGGCTTCAAATCCAGTGATCATTCAATTCATATTGCAGCTAGGAAGTTCTAAATTAAAAAAAAAATGTCAAGTACTTAAAGTTTAATTTGTTTCAGTTCCATCAGTTTACCGTTTCAGCTTGGCCACATCAGTTCGCCAAAAATAGGAGACATAGTTTTAGAAAGGTAATAGTATGAGTAGGGGGAACGACAGGTAGCAAGAACCTGTAGGGAGAGGGATAAAGGCATGTGCATTAATGGAAGCTAGGAAGGGAGAGAAGGCAAAACAGAATTTTAAAAAAAAAAATTAATTTGCCGGAGGACATCATTTTGTCACACCGACTTTTTTCAAATTTCAAATTTTTTTCTGGATTGGAAACACAATTTAATGAAATTTTCAAAATATTAACTATTTAATCTGCAGTATTTATACTAGGTTTCTTTGTTTAGTTACATTTTAATAATAATATAAAGAATATTTGTTGCATATTAAAAATTTCTAAAATTGTCATTTATACATTTTATCGCTTGTTATTTAGATAGTGTGTTCCATATACTGTTAATTTTTTCTTCTGACTCTTTAGGCTTCATCGGGTCACCATTTTACCAGTGACATTCTTGGTATTATAAACTGCTTTTCTCCGTCGGAAGTAAAAGTAAAAATAATTTTTTTTTCTTCTGGTTTAATAATATTAATAATCGTTTGTTCACATTTCACACTTAAATGTAGCTGTATTAGAATAATATAGTTATGAAAATGTTCAATTAAAGGTAAAAGAATAGTATCTCATGTATATGTCATATATGATTACAAATTACTTTCAGATTTCGTTTAACATTTTGTTTGAAATACATTTCTGCATTGTCATAAATATTTTGTTTAATTATAGTAAACTCTTCCATTAATAACTTTTAATGGACAAATAATAAACGTTGTTAAACAGACAAAGATGTTAATTGGAATGGGTCTAATTCTATCAAGCAGCTATTCGACAGGATCGCAAACTACTGTTGTTAATTATTTTTGTAAAAGTTAATTAATTTTTATAAAATTAGAAAGATTTTGCTGCAAGAGCTTATTGTGTTTCCATTTGTGTACATTATCTAGTTTGTGGAAGTTCAGTAGTCTTTTTTTTTTAGCTCTACAGTGTATTTAAATTTGGTTATTTAAATACAAACAGAACAATCTATAATAATTTACAGAAGTGTGTGTAGTACGTTATATTCAGAAATGAACTGTGTCTGATACATAATACTCAGAGTAAACCACATGTAATATGTAATACTTCAAAACGAGAAATATGTAAAACTCAGAAAAGGAGCTTCATGTAATGTGTAAATAGTGCTCGATATGTCACCAATAAATAAATAAATAAATAAAAATATATATAGAGAGAGAGAGAGGGCTTGTGGTGTCATTATGGTCTAATTATTGCCCCAAAAATTATTATTATTAAAAATTATTGCACCTATTGCTAATTAAATTACAAATAATCACACACTCAATTTCAAGAAACCAGATACGTGAAACAGGTTATTCCTACCCCCATGCTATTTCTAGCAAATAATAAAGCATATATGGTAATTTTGACACACACGTTTTTTAGCTCAAATTAGAGCTTTTTGTCATAGGAAAAAAAAAAGGCATTGTCCCTGAACTAAATTCGAACTAGGATCTTTTCATTGACCCCGGAGCACATTAACCACTAGGCCATCAAGGAGGGGAAACAAAGCTCTTTTTCTCCGTATATAAGTTTGTAAGATATTATTACCCTTCTCAGGGATAACACAATTGCCAAATAATGGTCAACACAGAAAAGCTTTCAGGCCGAAATTTATTTTTTTTTGTTTGGAATAATAATATGTTACAATTCCGACAACCACATTTTCAGCTCAAACTAGAGCATTTTGTTATAGGAGAAGACTCATTGTCCCCAACTTAGATTTGAACTAAGGTCTCTCTGTTGAACCTGAAGTCCCTTGATGGCTAGGCCATCGAGGATCGATGCCTCTTTTTCTCCCATAACAAAAAATAAAACCACTAGTTTAAGGTATAAAACGTATGTTTCGGAATTATCATGTATAATTATTCCTGACAAAAGAACTCGCTCCAGGGTTTTTCTGTGTTGACCATTATTTGGCAATTGTGTTATCCCTGAGAAGGGTAATAATATCTTACAACCTATAATAGAGCATGCACAGTGAATGTATTGAATATCGAAAATAACTTTTTCTGGTCCACGACAAACAAGACCAATCAATGCAACTTGAAGTGAGTAGTTAGCCATAATCCAACAACGTGACAAGTATTATTAGTGCTGTCTCACTCTCTCTCTTGTACGTAGTCCTCAGGTTTTTTTTTAAGCCATTACCGTACAATTTTAAGAACTTAGCAAGCTGCGTTTGAGCCTTCCTGGTCGCTATGCCATGAATATATTGACCAGGGTTCATACTGCTTTTATCGATATGTGAAGATATTTAATAAATTTGAATTATAAGCGGATTACATTTCCTCTTGGATTTGGAGTCCTCATGAGGAAACATGCCTCTGCCACCATTAGATCCTTAAGTGCAAGTTCTCAGCTTTTTCAAGTGGTAATCAGAACTTGCGGGTTCAACAAATCCAGTCGCCACTGGCAACCGGATTTTCCCGAGGTTTCTCTTTGAGGTAGGCGAGTGTGGTTCGCTGCGATGTCAAGCTCTGTATATGATACAGTGGAGTTTTGATAAGTTGAAATCGAAGGAATAATAGAGTAGTGATGCATGATTACAAGATATTTTTATAATTAAAAGAATCTCAATCGACAGACTTGATGATCAAGATATTTGATTGTAATCGCAAGTCAGCAATCATCTTGCTACTTCCCGTCAGTCATTCGATGCTTAGAAATTTTATCTCCGAAAATTGCCCCGCTAGTTTGACTTGGAACAGTTCGTTGATCAACTTGTGGCATGGGGCCTTTATTTAGCCAGTTTGTATACAACTTACCATTGCTGTATATATAACATGGTCTTCCCAACTTCCTCACAACAAAATTGGTCTGATCTGATTGACGGTTTCACCAAGTTTAGCATGCGACAGTGCTGGTTCATTCGCATCGATGTACGTAATTGACTAGTTATATGCAATTATGAGATATTTTATGATCGGTAATCAATATATTGTCGACTTTTGACAAACACACATAACTCGATTGCTGACATGGCTGTGTATCAAATCGAATCTATGCGTTTATGTTTATATAAGAAACATTGTGTTCACTTAATTGTTATTCTGTTTTGAATAAAATATTGCTACAATCCTCATTTAAAAAATCCATAGGGTAAAACAGCGGTCGCCAACCTTTCGGATCTCACAGACCACTAAATTCATAATTTTAAATCCCGCGGACCACATTTCGTGAATTTAGTGCAATATAAAGGTGGAAATTGTCATTCAGAATATGAGAATTTCTTAGAATATTATTTTTGTTTTATTATTAATAAAACATTAAAAATGCAAATAATGTCCAGATTTTTCTGTGAATCACCAAAAGTTTTTCGTGGGCCAACGGTTGGTGACCACTGGTGTAGAATACATTTTTTAATTAACTTAACAATAACAAGCCAATAATCATGAACCAATTGCACGCGCACAATGAAGCAATTCATCGAGTCAAATTAAAAACCATTGGGATGTTTAAACAATTGAGACAATTATGCATCTCTATAACAGAAACTTGAATTTGTCAAAAATTCTAGTCATCAAGACACCTACATGCACAATATATTTTACTTACCATCTCTTGTTACTTTGACATCTGACATCAAAGTTCCACTGTGTGTATTCGTTTGATACATTCACTTTTTACATTATATAAATATGTTGTTTGGCCTGTTTTGATAACAATAGGTGTGGTCTTTGGACATAAACTAATCTTCTGTATTTGAAATCTTGCTTGATTTTTGTAGGGGTTTTATTTTATATATATATATTTATTTATTTTTTTAGGTAACTTTTCAGACCGTAGATCAAACGCTTATAGCAGCTCTCTGCCTTAAAATCCAACCTCTACCACCAGTTCAGTTGAGCCAAGCTTTCAATTTCTTGTCTCCGGAACGTTCTGTTTTTCAAAAGAATATTGTATTGAGTATGGCAAATTATCTTTCTTATTTAAAAGCTATTGTATTTACAAAAAATTGTGTATGTCTAAAAAATTTTTGTTCCTGCGAAGAATTTCAATTCGATGCCAAAGTCCTTCAAATTACCTTGAACATACAGTCTTGGTACTCTTATATTATGTTTAGTCTATTGTACTCAAGTGATGTGGAGTTTATTCCATAGTGTTGAGTTCAAATTCTGGTGAACCCGAACATCGACAAATATGTCGCTCAGATATCGTTTAAAATCATTATTCTTATTTTAAAATTGTCTAGACGTCTCATTCTAGAATTGTCTGGAATAGTCTCATTCTAGAATTGTCTGGAATAGTCTCATTTTAGAATTGTCTGGAATAGTCTCTCTTTCTAGAATTGTGTAGACTAGTCGCGTTTTAGGATTTTTATTGAAAAATCATGGACTGATGAAATCTAGGTAACCCAATGTAGAATCTTGGGCTGAAAAACTATGGATAAGGTATCAAAAGTTGAGGTCAGAGAGTCAGTTGCAAAACTAGAAATAAAATATTGGGGGATCTTGTATTGAAAACTGCGAGTGTAACTTATTGAAAGTTCTTGGGGTGAAAACTGCAAGTAATTCATTGAAAGCTATTGGGGTCATGAACTGTAGAATGGCATTGAAGAAAACGCTACAGAAGAAAAAGCTACAGAAGGCTCATTCAAGGATCTTGAAATACAGAGAAGGGAATAATGTGAAGTTTGTGTGTTTGAACAGTTATTTTCTGACTGATTTGGCCACACTCTCAACATTATCAAACCCCTGTAGTTTTTTCTTTAAAAAATATTGTGCTTTCTCGTATGTGGTACGTTTAAACAGCAGTATGAAAGAGGAACAAAATAATTCATATAGTGAAATCTGCCTATGATAGTATTCTAAGGACTGAAAAAAAAAAAAGTCATTATAAGCAGTTTAACATTATAAACAATGTTAAATCTAATACGCTCTATATTTATCAGGACAATGGAAAATGTTGACATAAACAGATTTCAATGTATGCTTAAACTGCCACATGTTATCATAAAGGTAATGTGTCTGTCACGCAAAAATTCCCTGTTTGACTTCCCGTGGCACCAAGTGTGGGCCATTTTACGTACTGATTCAAAATTCCAGAATTTAACTTCCACGACAACAGGAATTTTGGTACTTCAAAAAAAAAAAAATCCTGGGACAACACAATCTGAGTAATCTTTTCTCCATAACACAAAAAGTATATTTAGACTACAGAATCACAGCAGGCAACGTCAAATATAACTGTTAATGGTCAATTAAATTGGAAATATTTAACGTTCCGAACCTTATCAACGGATAATAATTTGGAAAAGAAAGTTCAAAAAATAAATGTCAATTTTTATCTAAGCCAAATTGGCCTTTAATTTCTCTTTTTAATCGCTGAATCCCACTAATTGGCAAAAATGTTATACAGTTTTGTGACGGAAGTGTTAGACATTCGTGTGAAAGGAAAAATCGTTACAAAAAAGTTTGTGACAAACTTTACAAATTAATCTCTATAAAAACGTTCTCCATGTTAAAAACACTGATGACACTCAAAGATAAATGCAGTTTTGTCCATATACTAGTTAGCAGCAAGGAGAATGAGGGATGTCATGATGCACCTGTGGGCCCAATGGTGGT
>QLNU02014802.1:67519804-67531051 GCA_006491805.2 Dysdera silvatica
TTTTCTTTTTGGGGGAGGGGGTTGAACCCCGGAATGAACAAAAAGTATGAAATAAGAAAGCATTTTTTTTTACTTACTTACTTATTACTTAATTATTTTACAAGATCACTGCTGAAAAAAGAAACTAACGTAAGCTACTATTATTATTTTTTTAATAATCGAGTCAGGATAATGAAGTATAATTAAAAAACTATGCATTAAAAATGCACAAGATCTTATTAATCTGGATTTAGGAGAACAATTCTTCTAGCCTCCCGACTCAACTGGGGAGGAGACTGGTCTCCTCACAGAATAAGTCCTTGCCAGTGAGGACTCCTAGACTTATCCAGCCCCTGCTGCCCCCTTCTTGTCGCCCCTGATCACATGCATCAGTTAAAACTTTAAATTATTATGTCATAGATAATATTTAATGGGCTAAAGTATATACAATTTTATATTACTTCATATAAACTGTTTTATAGTATACTCTTTAACTTATTCAAAACATAATTTATACCTAAAGAAAGATTAATTAAGCCTAATGATTGGGCTTGTTCCTCAAGCATAAAACCAAATACGGTGAAATCACTGGCACACACATAGAAAAGTTAAAGGGCTACAATTATATAGAAATATATGAATTATAATAAAAGTATAGATACGTTTCATATGAACTCACTGAACTATAGAAAAAAATCACTATCGACAATAACAAACTTAGCTTAATATTTGAAAATATCCATAAAAACAGGAGCAAATATTAAAAACACTTCTCATTAAAATATTTCATTCCTTCCATAATAAACAGAAAACTGATGTCCACTAAAAATGACCAAAAAAAAAAATTTTTTTTACTAGCAAACCTAAGGTTTACATGTCATAAACCAAAAAAAAATATTGCATTTACAGGATTACATCACAATAGTTATGCTATTACTACTAACGTAGTAAAGAATACGTTACTTCTTTAGTAATGATTGGATGGCTACGGGCTGGGTGGTTTGAAACAGGAACCGAATCCAAATGCTGCACGATACTGAAATAATATTACATTCATACTTATTACATGCATGTTATAATGACAGATATGGGAGGGAAACTGTATGCAGAAAACGTTACTGAATGAACATACTCATCTATAAACAGGGCCGGATTATAGCATAGGCAAAAAAGGACAAATGCCTAGGGCCCTGGCGCGTTGAATACCAAGCACAACTGGAGGAAGATTTCCTTATTTTCCCAAAAGAAATAATTAAAGGCATAATTCATGCTACAAGGAGCCAGAAAAAGAAATATACCTAGTGTCCCACAAAATCTTAATCCGGCCCTGCCTATAACAGATATGTAAAATCACTCATATTGTATCATTTAGTCAGAGATAGACTCAGGTTATATGCTTTCTTTTTGGTTTTACGGCTCAAAGACTACAGTGGTCATGCTGCGCCGGGACCTACTGTTTTCCGAGGAATCCGAACCTCTTAAGGCCTAGGGAACCAAACCCCGGACTACAGTGAGCAGTGCGATCTTTATGAGATCTCTGAGTAAGCGTTCTTTTTGCACTGCTGGGAGTCGAACCCGGATTAGCGGCGCACTAGGAGAACGCGTTACCACACTGCGCCACCGCAGGGCTCTCAGGTTATATGGTGTCCTGTACTAGGTAAAAGCTTGTTCTTCACCTAAATATTATTTATTTTCAGAATAATTCTGTTTGGTGTAGGATTTTTAGAGATCTTCTCAATAAGTCCACTGAAAGCTACCATGACAACAAAAAATGAGCATTTTTTCTGAGGAGAGGACAGGTAAATTGTTGCAACACATGAAAATTAAAGTCTTAAATGAGTTCTAATAATTTGGTATTGGTACCTCTATACAGTAAAAAAAAGTTTATCCATTTTTTACTTTCCTAATTTCTTTCTTGTAGTTCCACATTAAAGTTTTCTTGGAAAAAGGCCTCATCACTTTCATACACACTAGCTTAATTAAACACAGGGTATCAAAGAACAATTATACAGGGATTGGATGAGTTTGTTAAAAAATTAAATAAGATCTAAGTTTTTTTAAATTTAAAAATTTAATAAAATAAATCTTCACAAAATGTCCTAAAAAGTAGAGAGAAAAGAATTAATGAAAAATACAGAATTAGTTAAACTTGGTAAATAAAAGGTACATTTTGAACCTTTATCTTTAAAAACTTGGGTATCATTCGTGTTACATTCAATTCGTGATCAATGCTATTTTCAGTAGAGAGAATGGCTAGAGCAGATCATCGCCCATCTGCTATTTTTGATAGTAAGTAGGCTTAACATAATTACTCCATTCTTAAAAGTTATAAAATAACAATTTGTTTTTATTGAAAGCTATTTAATAATGAGTGGATTAAATTTTGATTTGATCACACGTCAGGGTAATTCGGCCATTTAGTATCCCCCTTAGCTTAGTACACCGTCTGATGAAACTGCTTGCATTGCCCTAAATGCATCTCTACATTCTATGGAAGATATTGCTCCTCTAAATGATGCCGTTATCACGGGCAATATTACACCTGCAATTTAAATACATAGATAATAATTAGCAATTACTTACTTTTGGGAACTCGCTTGTTTTTGGTGTGCAGAAAGGTCACTTGTACTGCATGAAAGCCGGTGTAGATGTCCGGGCACAGACAATGAAGACATATTTCCAGGGCTAGCGCTCGAATAGTCAAGACTGTGTATATGGTTTTGGCTTTTAGAAGTTGCATTCTTAGAATACTATAACATGGAGAACATATTGTTAAATATTGGACAGAACTAAAACATAAAAAAAAAATTACATATATTTAACATTGATATTTAGAATTCAACGTCTTACACCTTCATAAACGTTTACTCACTTTTTTACTGTCATGTGAGACTGAGCATGTTAGTTCATAACTATTTGAGTCAGATACTCTCAAAAATAAAATTTTGTTTGGACACGAGACAGGACTGTTTGTCAGGGCTATTGACAAAAGAGGGCGCTTTTTCACAACGGACAGTGGAGCGTAACCCCATAATAGTGTTACTGACAAGTTAGGGCTTCGCCCTAATGATGATGATGCTGATGTCATCTGAAAATAAAATATAAAATGCATTCACATAATTTAGTAAGTAGGATTATACATATAGTATGGAGGGTAATTGTAATCAGATTCAATTACGCATCTCTCTCAGTAATACATTATAAAAATCATGACTTTTTTTATGAATTTGTGCATGCATGTATGACTAGGAGTACAGTGGAACCTCGATTATCCGTCTCCCGATTTACCGTCTTTCTCGCCTAACCATCGGCGTCAAATTCAAGTTAGGGCCACTCCGTTAACATCGACAATGAGACAATTTTACACACTTGTGAGGCTCTACCCGCAGGAGAAAACATTGAAATTAATGACGTTGGTGAAGGGATGGACATTGATAAACTTGAAGCAGGTTTCGAGTTCCTAAGTGACGACGAGCTCAATCAGCAAGTGTTAAACCCCAATGATCTTAAAGAAAACGCGGAAAGTGCACAGGAGGCTGAAAAATATAGAAAAACCATCACCAATGCTGAAGCAGAATGTATGCTTTCTAAGTGCATTTTACCTGGTTTGAACAACAAACTGAAGCAAATGCTACTTAGCTATTACTGCTTTGAAGAGTACAGGACATGGCAACCAAAAAAAGCACGCAGTATGGAAAAAAAAAAAAAATAATAATAACCATATTTTTCAACCAACAACAATTTTACACACAGGTATGTGATGTTTTATATACATGTTTCATTAAATGCTAGTTCACTTGATTCAAATAAACTTCGTTTGTGCCTTCAGCAAATTTCACAACGTATTTTTTTTTAATTGTATAATTTTAATAAAAATGTACTATATTGTACTGTAAATTTCCCCGTTTCCGCTTAACCGTCTTTTCAATTATCCGTCAAGGTGCTGGTCCAGTGTCTGACGGATAATCGGGATTTTACTGTATATTTGTATTATTACATTCTATAACGGTTTGCTAAGTTATTTGGGATGAAGCCAGTAGCTTAGTGCTTATTTCGAATTTGTGTTATATGGTGCAAAAAGACAGCTAAGATTATCCTGTATCAGAAGCTAGTTTTCGAAGAATCGGAGATTCCGTCTCAAACCCTGAATTACGGGTCAGTAAAAAAGGGGAAAGCATTTGTGTTCAAGGAATGTATTTTTTCTAAATCATTCAAGGAGTATCGTTTGCGTTTTTATGGTGGATGGACAGCAAAGTCCATGCTGTGCTGGGACCTACAGTTTTCCACGGAATTCAACCTCTGATGCTTGAGAATCAAACCCCAGACTACAGCGGGCAAAAACAACACACATTGCACAATGCTATTGGGAATCAAATGCAGGTTAATGACACGATAAAAGAACGTATTACCCGTATGCCACCATAGGGCAGTGAACTTACATTTTTCCTGTGGAATCCAAACCTCTTAGATCTAGGGTAAGCAACACCACAGAATACAGTGAGTAGTTAGTTGCGGAAAGTGCTCTTCTTCTTTTTTGTGTGTGTGCAATTGGGAGTAAAATCTGGATTAACGAAATGCTAGGTGAACGTGTTATTGCCACAGGGCCATTCAAATGCATGAATGAGAATTGAGTCTGTAAATAACCTGAAGATTCTTGCAATAGTGATGTATTATTTATCATGTTTGTCGAGTATTTTGTTTTATAAGAGTATGTAGGCATGAGATGCTATTTTTTTATCATCAAGTGCAACTGTGCATTGTGTGTGAGAGATACGTTTTTACAATTATTTCTGTGGAAAATCAAGCGTCCACCATTGTCAGAAAATTTGTCCAAGTTCGGACAATTTTTCTGACGATGGTGGACGCTTGATTTTCCACCGAAACAATTGTAAAATGTATCTCCTGCTCAAATTAAACTGCGTTTGTGTGTAATTTGTTTTTAAAGTTAGTATACAGTCCCCATCCAGTGGCAACATTAATTTTTTGGAAGAATAGTAGTAATATGTATAGAAGAAATTGCCGAATGATTTTTTTTAATCTGAACTTTGGATACATTGATTGATTTGTAAGCCAGATGCTGTGCTTGCTAAGTAGGTTTGTGGCCTCAGTTGAAGACTTATTTGAAAACAAAAGTATCTAAATCTGGAGTATACATGGGCTATGAGGTTTGCATGTATGTTAGTTACATGGCCTGGGTATGAGATGCTACTTTTTGTACGTATATACAATTGAATTCACAGCCACCTAGTGGCAGAAGAGAGGTTGTACCGCCATCTATTAACACGCTGCTACAAGACAATAGACACAACACAAATAAAAATTTAACATAGACTTGAAATACGTACATCGGAGGAATTGTTTTGTAAGGAAACGGAGTACTCCACCATAAAGACAATCAGTATTTTCGGATCATCAGGTACATGAGGTACCTTAACATCACTTCTGACAACAAGGCATTCATTCCTCACAAAGCTAAAAAAAAAGAGTAATTAGGAAATACTCGTGATATGTGAGAATTTTTAGGAGACAAGAAACCAAATAGTATCAAAGGGATAAAAATGATCTTAAGCCCTAAGCCATTTCATGTTTTTTGTATGGTCTTTATACATTTTGGGCATTTCCATGGAACTGTTCATGTATGACCATGCAGAATCCTGTTACAGTCTTTTTCTGCCACGATGTTTCACATCTTTTAAACACTAGTAATATAGTACTTTATCAGTATGATGATTATTTGTTTTGCAGTAAGATAATCATCAGACACCAATTCCAGCAAATCATGGAGCACCACAAAGCTATTTTAGAGTGAAAAACTGCTTACTATTAATCACACAGTGTGAAGAAACACTGACCAGAAACATGAATCAGTGACCTGATATGGCTTCACATGATCTAATAGCTCAAATTATTTAAAATGGCCACATTTATTGATGTTTTATTGCTCAAGGACTACAGTGGTCATGTTGCGCCAGGACCTAGAGTTTTCCGAGGAATCTGAGCCTCTTAAGACCTAGTGAACTAAAGCCTGGATTACAGTGACCGGTGTGAAAATGGCCATTTACTGGAAGCAAAGACATCACTTTACTATTACACAATTAAGTCATATTAATGTGGCCATCAACTAATATCATGATGAACTAGAAAGATCGGGAGCGACTTAATAAGGCATTAGGTGGTTGTCACAGGGGTCTGGTTTGTTTGTTTGTTTGGATTTTTATGGCGCAAGAGCATCTGGGCTATATTGCGCCAAACATGGTAAAGGCAGGGGTCTGGAGTTATGCTGACTGTAGCATATTTGACAGCTTCTGGAGGGTGTGTGGTGCAGGATTCACAGAGCAAACAAGATGATCTAGTGATTTGGCAGATTCCCGATTGAGTTTAAGTCTGGGGAATTAAGGGGCTAGAGAATCACTTGGAAATCTTATTCGTGCTCTGTGAACCACGTTTAGACAATTCTATCTGCATGACATGTCACATTGTCTTGCCAGAAGATCCCATCTACCTTGGGGTGGACAATTAGCATGATGGATACGCCTAATCTGCAAGGATGGATTCCTAATCAAATCATTCAAGAGAGCCTTCCATAAGTATGAATGGATCCAGACAATGCCAAGAAAATATTCCTCAGACCATAACGCTGCTATCAACAGCTTCGTGTCCTTCAAGCAATAGCTTCAGAGTGTTTGTTCTCCGTTGTTTCTAAACTAACATGCCAACATCCATTCCTTTAATGAAATAGAAAATGTGACTCATCAGAGAAAGCAACACTTTTCCAGTCAGTAGAAATCCAATTTCAATACCTCTATGCAAATTCAAGTCCTTTCTCCTGATGGACGTTAATAAGTGTAATGACAATGTATCTGCTTTGGAGTCCCAAACGCAGTAGGGTTCATTGCTGTTGTTTGTTGACATGTGTTTGATATCCCCCTTGATTTATTTTGGTGGTGCGTTGCTCTACTAGAGTGCACTGGTTAGCCCTTATGCACATTTGTAGTCTACATTCGTGTCTCATATCAATGACACATGGTGGTCCACAATTTCCACACCGGTTATTTGAAATAGTGCCAGTTGTCCAATCATGATATGCTTTCATAAAAGCAGCATAGAGAATTGTTTACGAGCTATGCTGCTTCAAAAATACTTTCACATTTGGCCTAAGACCTATAATCATCCCCTTTTCCAACTCTGATAAAATCGCTCCTTTCATCCATGATAGCACTAAGTGATACATTTGCAGAATGCCTGGAGCTTGCTTAATGTATTCACTAAATCAGCTCATGATACATGCTTTATTTCACGGACTATATGTTGCTTATGTCAAAACTAGGAGGTAGTCTGATTAATATGAGTTGACTGTGTATATGAAGCATTATCGAACAGTTCCTGCTGCATTAATTAATCGCAAACTCACGCTAACTCTTTAATTAGGGACTGGCGGTTGTGAACTTGGTGGTTGTGTGGGGTTGGGAATAATATGCGAATGTGAAAGCTTCAAGAAATTGTTCAGTCAAAGAAAGCCACACGTCAAAAACTATCAATAGACTATTTTAATCAAGGCATGTCAAAATTAATTCACTTACACCTATACATGTTATTAATAAAATGACTTCAATCAAACATGTATGTACTGCATATAGGAGCCTCAACATCTCTAATGGTTCTACTGTAATTTAAAACTTAAATGACACAGTGCAGAAACATTTTTACCTAAAGGAACTTAAACTTGAAGCCCTTTTGTGGGAATGCTTAATCGGAGTCTGGGTTACAACAGGTTCCACAAGCAAACAATACGAGTCAGAGTCCTGAATGAAGCATAAGCCGTTATGCACTCCAACCTAAGAACCGTAATTAATAATTAGAAAAGTTTAATCTTCTTTCAATACAGTAAAGAAAGGGCCTTAAACAATTTTGGAAACAAAGCAGACCTGCAAATGTCTTTGAACGACAGATGGCTTTTCCACTCTTTGCTGCTCATTATCATCGGCAGTATGTATATCAATCATTTTTTTCAGAATTTCAGCTTCGAACTTTTCCAAGGACGGAGATATTTTTAGAGTGATACCACTCAAGACCAAAGTGCAGCATTTTTGTAACTGTGGACGGCTTAGTCGATCTTGAGCTAGATGGCAATAGAAGGTGCATATTTAATTATTAATTTATTTAATATTAAATAATGATTTCCACATCACAATGTTAGATGGATGTATTATTTCTAATACAGCTGGCATTTAATAGTTATTTGGATACACACACAATAAAACACTTACTACATGCTTTTAAAATTTCCAAATAATATATACAAAATGCATCCATAAAATATAAATGTACTGTTTGAATTACACAGGAATATCACAAATGAAGTAGACACAGTTTCAACGTTGTATTAAACTAACGCTATTAAAGATATCTACACCCACTTTGGGTGTTTCCATAAGGAAACCCCAAAGTTTTATTTACATTCAATAAAAGATACTGGATGCACAAACACTTGGTCACATAGCGCATACCAAGATGGTGGTCAAATTTTTCTCAAACTTGGGTCAGTATGTCCATAGTAACTAAAATAATTACATTAGTAATTCTTAATCACAGGTTACATAAATTGACAGCGAAAGAAAGGGCAGAAACTATATTTTTGATGAATCGCTACATGAGAAAGTCACAGGGTGTTAAATCTGAGTTTGAATACACCTTACCTGTTCCTACAAAACTGGCGATGTTCCAGAATTCAGACCTTTGCACAAACATCCTGTTGATTTAAATTTCTGGTGGCAATCATAGATGGATTGCCCACAGCAAATGTAGGTAGCCTGGTCCCTACCACCCACTTGTGGGCTATTCAAGCTTTTATGGTGGGAGGTAGGGGTTTCGTCGGATGCTGCACTGATAAACAAACCTTACAAACACTGAACCGGATATCAAATATTTAGTTTCGCATCATTAGCCTCATGGATCTCATTAATTATTAATTAAAGGTAATTTCAATAGCCTTTATAGTTTTTATATTTAATTTCATTTTTCTTCAATTAAGCAGCTTCCGCACTAGTAGGCACTGTATCGATCGAGATGCAGAAATGCAGCATCAAATTAAATTTTCTGTGCATTATAAACATATGCAAAGTATAAATAGGAAGATAAATTTAACTATATATTTTTAGTAAACCTTTACTCAAAAATTACGAGAAGAACTTTGCAGTTGCGTTACATTAAATTACTGTGGAATCGGTGGACGATAAGAAAATTTTACTACCAACAAAGATACAAATATAGGCAGTAGGTATAAAAACGTTGACTACCCCTGGTCTATACTGAGAAGCTTTCCCAAAACACATTAGCAGATACCATTGCATAAATTAACAGAATTTACTTTGATCACAATTTCAGCACATAAAATGCTTGCTCAACACCACTTGCAGCCATCTTGGTTTACCAGTCATATGGTAGGGTTAGAGTGCATGGACAATAACACTTTCAGAGCTTCCCTGACCTGTCTCTTCCGAAATTTTCTACGATCTTTTGGATCACTTGACACACCATCATGGACATCATAATTCAGAAACACCGATCTATTTCATGTGTAGTAATCTCCTACCTTAATGACCAACTAAAATGAGCCACAGTTATGACCCTCACTAGATTTGGCATCAGATAAGTGTTATTTAAATCATCGTTTGTTAATAAATCTTCATATACCACTAAAATGTTAAATACTTTCCACAATAAATAGATTCAATGCTTAATAACCTGATTTCTCGATGGACGATGGATAAAGACCAGGTACAGCATCTGAGGAGCCGACTAAGAAATTCTCGGGAATAAGGTGTATAAAACGCATAAGGCTCGGGTGAGCAGACATTGAAAATAGCAGTTCAAAACCAGGTTTGTGTTCAGCATGGTTCAGATCTGGCAAATAAAACATTAAGACATGAGCGGACAGTCAGTATATTATCAAAGGAAAGAAAAAATATTATGAACTCAGAACTACGTACTTTCCAGTGAGCCACCCATGTAAAATAAAGCCACACAACTCCCATGATACAAGGGAACTCTAAAATGGCAGAAGACAAGTTTGGTTATAAAGCAAAAACAACGAATGTTCACAAAGAGTGAACAAAAGCAAATGACTTAGAACAATGGTTTCCACATACTATGTTTTCATTTTTGCAGCAAAAGAACAGCAATAGTTACGTTACACTGGGATCCAAGAAGTCCGGACCTCTAAGACCTAAAGAACTAATTACTAGACTACTGTGAGCAATTAGTCGGTAAATGTATTTTTTCCCCGGCATTAGGAGCCAAACTCGGGTTAACGATATGCTAGATGAATGTGTTACCACTGCAGGGTCCACTTTTACACTTTGTCTTACTTATGTTTTTTTTTTGTTTAGGCTCTTTCTTTTTTTGACCCATGGAGTAAGCTGCCAAAGAGATTTTTGTAGCTTCTCGGCCAACTTGAACCCGAAAATTCTAGCCGAATAAGGAAAGTTGTAGCCATTTTCTCATCAATTTGAAAACAATTTTTCAAATTAATGAGAAATTCACATCCTTTAACAACATCCTTTAATTATTTTCGTATTTTGACTGGATTTTTCATTGTGGGTGATTCGCAAACTTTAAAATCAAATTTCTTCCTCTCTGGTCATGTTGATTGATATATTCATCAAATGCCTTATATTTGTAGCATGGAGTCTATTACGAATATCCATCACCTTTTCAATTTTATTTGAAGTTTTCGGCGAATTGCTCAGCAGTTTTCCTAGTCGAAGTTTGGTTAACATCGCCTTTCGGCGAAAAGGCTAGCGACAGAACTAGTTTAAAGGGGGGGGGGAGAGATTATCAACAGGTTTAGACTTGACTCAAACCTGTAAATCTTACGTTTATATCCTGAAGTGTTCACAGCTCAGTGGCATTACCGAGTACACCAAGGATATTTCCTAATACAGTGGAACCCAGTAAAGCAACCATCTGAACAACACGACTTTTCATAAGCGAGAGTTAGGTAGGGATTTATACATGTGCATATCAAAATTTGCCATGCATAGTGACCATTGCAGCCCAGTCCCAAACTTTGTCTCTTTAGACAGGTTCTATTGTACTTACATTTGTCAAAGGGGAAACCCCTTAATCGAAGAAGGGAGGCTGTGAAGGAATTAATTATGGAAAATTAATATTTCTAATACTCCACATTTTCTTATGCAAAGAAAAAATGAACAACATATAAGCTTGCAAGTTCAGTTACCACTTGAAGGGCTGTGAACATGCATTAAA
>QLNU02014802.1:67552147-67562804 GCA_006491805.2 Dysdera silvatica
TAAAAATAGAACCTATAAACAGAGGAAAAATAACTGTTGCCCTAAGCCGGGACCTACAATTTCCCAAGGAATCTGGACTTTTTGGGGTGAGAAGTTATGCATTTCTTTCTTTTTCTTTTAATTTTTTTGGCAGAATTGGGAGTCAAACCCGGGATAACTGCAAGCTAGATGAACGTATTACCGCTGCATAGCCTTCATGTTTTTGATCTCATCCCCGTATTTATCTACTATCACACATATGAATACATAAATTCCTATATTGAAAACGTGGGTTGTGGAAGAAACTACTAATTAGAAAGAAATATATAAATTGAAGCAGAGTAGACTGTTCATAAAAATGTAACTGTTTGCTCAAAGGAAATTAGGAAGGTTGACCTTTGACTGCAGGCTCTGTATTCCCAGGTTATTCAAAACTAAACACGAACGCAATTAACACTGTTCGTTAATGGAGTTCTACACTCATGGCTATAATAAAAAGCATTGTTGTCGATTGTGCAAGTAAGCATGGAAAGGTTGGCCGAATTTGCGGCGCTGTATTTCCAGACAGGATTGGACAAAGTCTAAAAGAAACGGACAAGAATATGAAAAATTGAACAATATAAAAACTTGAAATTCGCATACTGTGGATGATTTTCCCAGCTACCACAATGCAATCATGGCAGTAGAGGTCAAAAAAGACTTTGGGACATAAAAATACCATTTTATCGAAGTACGAGGATGAATGAAGCTCTTTACAAATGATAGAAGTGTACAAATTTGAACCAAATAAGTTGGAAGTTAACTTCAGTTCCTAATATAGATCATGAAAAATAATTTATCGTATACATTACATATGTGTGTGAAAGTACATTAGAACTTCCATGCATGAAAGTTAAATCTTAAAATGCTTTTTAAATATTATGTAACAATGGGCTGGAAATACTGTAAAAACTGACTAGACAATCAAAATTCGCATTCAGATATCATCAAAAAGAAAAAACTAAAATGGGGGATTGAAAGATAGAATGAGAAAACAGATCAAAGTAACATGGGGAGAAATGGCCTAGCACAGAGCTATAAAAGACTTGGAAATATTCATTCAGCAGAGGAATAATAATGACTGAATTGATGGAAAAGGATTGAATTACTGAATACTCCTTGATTTACTTAGGTTTCAGCAGTTTTCATAAGCATAGAGTTATATGGACACATGGGACCCAAAGTCCTCCCCCCCACAATAATTTTGAATATTCTACATTGCTGATCGTTTCACCACACAACTCTATAATTAAGAACTACAACCCAGACAAATAAGCTTTCCTACACATAGTGGAACTTTACTATAAAAAACTACAGAGAGTAAAAAAAAAAGCTTTGAGTTATCAAAAATTTTAAGTATCCAGACACATACACAATGTATTTCGTTTGTCATTTCTTATTACTTCAACTTAAAGTAACATTTTGACTCACTGTAGCTAGACTTATTGACATTCCACCATATAAGCAAATAGAGGAACATACATGGGTGTCGTTTTAGAAGGGCAGAGGGGTGTCAATTGCCTCCACTAGAATTGAAATATAGGCAATATTTTCAATACATTAAAAGGTTAAAGTGGTTATTTGCGTAGGGTTAACACATAAAAAAAAAAAGAAATGCCACCCCCCCCTTGTAATTTGCCTTAACGATGCCTTTGCAGGGGGAATATGAAAAAGGATCATTCCTAAAAATGAATGAAACTAATAAACCATTCATTCAAAAGACTGAACACTATATGTGAATGACCCAAGGGAATGAGAATGAAAGAACACATTCACTAAAGTAAGTGATTTAGCCCATCTTCAAAATAAAAGCAATATTGTGGTCATTTTAGGGTTTAATTATTGATATTTGTTGGCTGACATAACTAATTAAAAAAATGTATCCAGTACGGCATTATTAATATGACATTCTTCTTTATACCAAAAGTAACTTCAATAGCAAATAGATATTGAAAATGTAACGTAGCTATAATTAAAAATAAAATGTGCATTTTTATTAATTTTCAGCAAACCACAGTTATCAGAGGCAGAAAATGTAGATGAAATATATGCCACGTTTTTAACGGATGCGATACATTGGAATGTCAACATGGGCGGATTTACCATTTTGCCGCCCCTAGGCTATTTTTGCTGCCCTCTTCCTACCTGTCCACCTCCCTCCAATCAGTAGTAGGAACATAAAAATCGTTACATTCAATATACACCAAAAACTTTCATATTGATAATAAATATGTTGAAAAACAAACTCATAAATTGAAACATAAACATTAAACAATATTAACTTATATTGAAGTATTATCTCTTCTTGGTATATAATAAATCAAATTCAATTTTATTGAAATAAATTTTAATTTTAGCAAAAAATAAAAGCCTATCGAACACTGGTATTTAAATGGAAAGCATGACGTCTAGCTTTCTTCTCGGCAAAACATCTGATTATATCATATGGTATTGATTTTGTTATATCAGACTCAATACACAAAATTTTGCCGCCCCAGTCTATAGCCTATTGGGAAATATGGCATATTTCAACGAATCTATATTTTCAAATGAAAATTTATTTCAAATATATTTGAATTATAATAGTGTTTTTATCCTTTCTTTACTTACTGTAAAAGGTTAATTACACATGCTATAATAAAGCATGTAATATACATGTAATATGACAATTCACTTTCACTCTTTTAATTATAGATCCCAAGGTTGAGTAATTTTAAGGTGTAGCCAGGGGGGGGGGTTGTAATCCTTCCCCCCCTATCGCAATGAAATTTTGTATATTTAACATAGAAATATATCAGTTGTAGCTCTGTAACCCCTCCCATTAAGCCTATAACCCCACCCTAACGAACTTTCTGCCAACGTCACTGGGTGAGAGTGGCAGCTTTTTTGAAGTGACCCCCAAAACCATAGGAATGGAACCCAGGATTGCAAGGCAAAAGATGCTATGACCCAGTGTTTTTTCTACTTTTCTTCATTTATATAGTTCAGAGGTTCTTTAACTTTCCTAAACCGTGGACCCCCTTCAGAGTTCACTCACCCTCGCAGACCCCCAAGAATTAACTCTTTAATTAAGTTTAAAGCCCAGAATTTGCATCATACATATTTATTTCTAGTGTTTCATCACTGATTTTTACCATTTGAGGAAGGAATTTTTCTTTCCCTCATTATTTAATTCATAATTTCCCATTTTTAGTATAAAATAGTAAATACTTTTGCTTTAGTATTTTTCTGAACCTTTGTGGAACACTGGGAGGATCTCGTGGTCCCCCAGGCGTCTGCAGACTACAATTAAAGAACCATTGGTACAGCTAACTGCTCCACAAATTATTATTTGTGTAGCAATTCTGTGTAAATGTATAGCTATTTCACTTTTTATACAGTTACACAGTTCAATTTTGTACTTACTAACAAAGACATGTTTACCAATGAAAAGAAAGAAGTTCAGCATACCTGTAGCTGTACATATAAAAGTGGAATAGAAATAAACAAGTAAAAAATTGTCTCTTTTGTTTCTCTTTAAATTGTGACTGATAGTCAAATGGTTTGATTTCGAAACAGTGACTTTTTTTTTTTATTAGAAGAATAAATGTTGCATTTTTTGGTTTGAACTCGATTAAAGCTTCCCCTTCTAACGATGTACCAAGCAAATAATTAAACCAACTAGGTTTCAATCTGTTTCTGAAATCAGATTTAACCCTTTTCATTGTAGAAACTGCTCTTTCCACCTTCGCATTGGAAACAGGAAATAACCTGAAAATGTTTATGATATGCTGAAGATTTGGATATACATTACCATAATTTTTAGAAAAACATTTCCACATTTCACTTCCACTCAAATGAGTTATGTTTGAAAGCCAAAAGGTTTCGAAGTCTAAAAAGTCTGCCAAGACATATTTGTTAATACTGGGTGATCTCATAAATCTTTGTAATGCTTGCATAAATATTGTAATTCTTCTACTCCATATGAAGTAAGAGGATTTAAATCAGCAGCCCATACATAATCTTGAATCATTTTCAGCAAAGAATTGATAAGTGCAGTTTTATATAAATCAGAAAATCTGTTGTAGATAGTATCATATAGCTCACTTAAAACTGCATTGTAAGTGTTTTTAAAGGCTGAGATAGAAATATTTGTTAACACAATACCTTGATAAGAAGGGGGATTTTCATATGAATTAGGACATCACCATAATGTAGCAGTTCTACAAGAGGATTCTTGAATTTTCCTTCCTGTTCAAACAGCCTATTTACACAATGGACTGAATAAGCCACGTCGATATCATCTGAGTGTAAAGCGCGAGAGAGAGCTTAACAAAACAATTTAATACACTTTGAAAAACAACACCCAAACAACAAATTTTGTAGATTTTAGTTTTTTTTGATAATACCAACTAATTTGGCAGGTGTGGAAGCTTCCTCCGATACTAATGTTTTTAATTGTTGTATCATGACTCCATAATTTTTTTTGTCAGAAGTTCAACAGAATGTGATTTATGAGCCACCCACCGTACGCCTTGCACTCTTGAAGTTGGTATTGAATCAGCATGTTCATTTGAAATTGAAGCCAGTTCTCAAAATTGATGCAATCTACTTGAACTCTTATTGCAAAAATTACGTAGATCATTCAAAAGTAAAAACACCTCCTTCAGATAGGTGGAGTGTACATAATCTTTAAGAGTCAGAATTCCATTTGAAATTTTTTAAACAATGAAATGCATACCATTTGAACAGGACATTACGGTAAATACAGGACTTATTCTTATTTTACAAAGAATTTTAAAAAAAAAAAGTCTAATCCTCCAAAAGCAAAATTATGATGCAAACAAAACAATAAATCTTCGGTATTGTTGTCAAATTTCTTACTGAAAATTTGGCCCAATAAAACCATTGGGCGTTGGAATTTGTCGAGTGGATAGCGTTCTTGCTTGGGAGCCATAGAGGGTGCCACTTATTTATCAAAGACTTGTCTCTGGTCTTTTCGATTAGTAAGATCCGGTCTTCTGATTTTTGTTCATAATTTTCGTGATCCAATTTTTATTTTCAGAGATTTTTTTCCCTACCGTAACCATTTCGTATCACAGTTTGCTATGCAAAATCTCGACTTTATCACATTTTCCACTTTTTGCACAGCAAATTGCGATGTGAGATGTGATACCGCTTATAAAAAATGCTGCCAGATTAGCCATATGACACATAAACATAAAATGTACAGAAACAAAATATATTTATCGCGATGGTGGCATCGAGGCAGTATGTTTCTTTACCTCATGGAAATTTTTAGTTTAAAAGCAATGGAGACTAAAACGAAAGACAATTTTTTACTGCATCATAGTTCCAGGTTTGATTCCTGGAGTAATACAGTTTTGGATTATTTCCAGGGCTGGGGACAGGAGTTACGGAACCTTAGTCAGCTTAGCAGATTGGGTCCCTTAACCAATTAGCCTATGTTTAATAACCAATTATATTAAGTTATTGTTCATACTAGAGGCCCTTGGGCATATTTGCCCCCTCCCCCCCATGTCCCTAACCTTGATTACCTTTAATGATAAATCCCTAGTTGGATTCATATAATTTGGGAAGTAAAACAAACTTGTTTGGAGCATAAAAGCAAACACACACACACAAAATATTTGTAATTTTAGGCTTTTATTTGACAATCCTTGTGTAATCCAAATCTATTGATCAAATGCATCAACTTTAGCTTAAAGCAATTCATATAATCACGATCAGGAATTCAATCATAAAATAAGAATAAAATAAAACTAAAATGCACAACCAAATAAAGATAGCTGGTAAATAAATGGTGAGAACACTCCTTTAAGCTACTACTTATTTGCCCCATTAAAAACATCATTGAAAGGTAGAATTAACTTACAGAATTCATTGGTGTAACTATGGAGGAACTTAGCTCTCCCGAGAAAAAATCCCCTCCCCCAAACTCATTAAGTTTCTAACTGCTTACATCAATGATAGAATTACATATAAAAGAAACTCTCTTACTTCTTCACCAGATATGTATATGTAGGGCCGGATTTTGAATTTCGCCGCCTGTAGGCCCAGAGTTTCTCACTGCCCCTCGACAAGCAAACCAAACTTATCATGATTAATAACATTATAAAGCATTAATTTCATTTTAACATGTAAAATAATGAATCATTTTTCCTGGTTCACTACAAAATTATAATTAATAACATTATATTCTGGATCAGTGTTACTGTTTAATGATCCATTTTTTCATAGTTCTTTCACAAATTTAAATCGTACGTCTAACTTTTGCCTCAACAAACTTTTCGACTACATCTTCAAATGATAAAGCATGAAATACTTCGGATTCAAGAGACAAAAAACATGGTCCTTGGATGACAGAAAATTCCAAAATGGATGATACTCCAGTGTTGCCACAGTACTTGAGAGAAAACTAGCCCAAATTCCATTGGAAACTTGTGAGCAATACTTGCGACTAATTTGCAACTTAATGGCGATAACCGCCAAAAAAAAAAGAAGATTTTTTTCAGCAGGCAATGCAGCCTTGACAGCAATTGCCAGTTAACCAAAAAAAAAAAAAGTAACATTTTGCTACCCTATTACTTTTTGTCGCTGTAGGCCTGGGCCTATATGGCCTTATTTGGAAATCCACCCCTGGATATATTGCATGTGTATATAAATGTACAGCATAAAGTAATGTACAGTATATAGTCAAAAGTCACCAGAGCGAATAACTGCATTTTGCAGCCCAAAAATAACTTTTACTCACATGCTGAGGACATCAATGGACTTGCACACATCGATGATGTCCTTAAGAATTCATACGCAGGGAAATAATACAAATGCAATGAACAAATGAAATTGCATTTTTTTAAATAAATTAGAAGTTCTACAGCATTTATAGATGAGCCGCTGCTGTATGAATGACTACAGCCAACAAGTACAATCTGATGACCTAATTTTATTGAAGATTTAGACACCACCACCTCCTAATTGTGAATAAATCCCATAGACTGGTCATTCCCAACCTTTCCTGTTCACAGCACCCTTAGTGTATAAGGGTTTTGCTATGATGTCATTCATGTTTTAAAATCATGCTAGCAGAGTGTCATTTTTACAATGCAGTGGCTAACTAAGAATATATGTACTTGGCTTCGAGTATGAGAGCTTCAATTTATGTACTTGGAGCTAGATATAACATTCTGATAATGGATAGAATGTATAACAAAACCTGTGAATTGCAATACAAGTTTTGTGGCATAGTGCTACACAGCAATTTTTATTGGTCAACCACACACACACACACCAGTAAAAATATTTTCAACATTACCAAATGCTAAAGCATCATAAATATAACATTCCAAACCATTCACATTGCTACGCAACATAGTACTTATACACAGGGCTGTCCTGAAGAAAATTATTGAGAGTATGCGGTGCTGTCTTAATTAAAGAGTATTGAAATTGCGGAGTTACTGGATGTCAGTAGCCGCACTGACTGACATATGACATCATCTATCCAAGCCCAAGGTGGCACTTGCCACTTTCATCAGTTTTTCATTCCTCACCTAGCCGTACGCAGGATATTATTTTGAGGCTTGGTGGATTCAGGGGGCTTCCTCGTTTGTTTACATTCAAGTTTGTAAATGACTAGAAAAGAAAAAGAAGGCTGAACTTTGTTAAAAGTTGCCCGAAAACCATAAAATACAAAAAGTTTCTTGAGACCTTGAGAATATGGGGCACATATTCGGTATTTTTCAAAATTTCTTGAGAGTATCTGGTGCACACGGCGTGTACCCTTTGGAGACAGCCCTGCTTATACATATAGATTTGTTCGAGCAGAAATATATTTCTTTTTATCGATCTACATTGAAAATAAATTAACTCGTAAAATTGGTAAATATTCTCCCAAACATTTCTAACTTAGAGAACATTTATAAATGCCAAAGTTCGCTTAGACTGATTTTAGCCAGAGTATGCATGGTTATCTAAAGAATGGATAAAATCACAAGGTTCATGTACAGGATTAAGGCAAAGGGGACATTTTTGATTGAAAGGTGAGGTGTTTTGGTGGAAGTACACTTTTCTCTTGTAAGGAATTTTACAGCTAATCATATTGTTAAGGTGGGGATGTTTAATCCCCAAAAATCCCCTTCTTAGGGTTACTCTTTGATCCCAACTATGTTCAAGAACTGAAAAGGGAAAATAGTTGATTACTATCCCTGACATTTTTGATACGCCGGATAATTTTAAGGCCGAAAAGTAAGATTTGTATATTTTAAGCACCAAAATAACGCTACGAGCCAAAACTGGTGGCTTAACACAAAGTTGTAGGAAGGGGGAGCACTCAAGATCCCCCCCACTTAATTTTTGAATTGCTACATTTCTGGTTTAATATGACCTTCAAGCCATATTACATTTACAGCTTAACTTATAGAGAGTTAAGCTTAAGTGGTTGTGCCTACCTTCAAGCCCGTATCCAGAGGGGGGATCTTAGGGACCAGTCTCCCCCCTCCCCACAAAACTATATTTTTAATGAGACTTGTCTATGGACGCATGCTGTGATTGTATCGATGTATGCTATGACAATTTTCGACCCCCCACCCCAAATCAAATCCTAGCTATGGCCTAGCCTACCATACCTAACTTAGCTGGTCTTCAGGCTAGCTGAGTTGGGTAAGGTAGACATAATCGTCAAATGTCTTTAACATGAACTTTCAGGTACAAAGTAAAATTACTACACATGTAGAACGGGGGATGAAATCTACCTTGGCATAAATCAAAGGTTTTGTATTTACAGTAAATCCATAACCGACTCATGCTTATAGCATGTTGTAATGGGAAGGGTCCTTGAAGATATAAGAGAAAGAGCGTGACGGAAGAGGCCATGCTTACAGAAATTAACAAATAACAGGTCTATAATTTTTTAACAAAACAATACAAAGTTTCACCAGAAGAGTCCATAACAACAGCTTTAAGCGTTACGCCAGTATAGAAATAACTGTTGTTATAAAACAATTTTTTTTGCAACTGTTAGGTTATTTTTACCCTAATGCAGTGGTTCCCAAGCTTTTTCAAGCCGCGTCCCACTTTTATAGTAGCCAAGTAATCCATGGCCCCCTTTCACAGTAGCTAAAAGACTTGCAACCCCTTCTGCCACATTTGTATAATAAAAGCATTTTTAATGGAGTAAAGAAAATGCATTAAATATATTATTATATGCATTATAAAATTAAAAATAAATAAATATATATATAACGTAAAACAAATATGTATATAAATAAAAATAAATAAATATATATAAATGAAGAATCAATAAATTTAGGCAGATCATAGCTGGTCTGAATAAGAAAGAAGAATTGGACCTGCAATGTACAAATATTCATTGGCGTTATGAGCCAATAATCATGGGTTAAAGAGTGTTTTAAGAATCCAACATTACCCATTCAATGCAGACATTATACAGGAAGGCCTGTTTGTTTATAACCATCCATGTGGCAGAGATTAAAACAAATTTTTTGTTTGAAAGAGAAGAAATAGAAAGAAATAGAAAGTCGTCGATACATCTCACATCAAAGTAACACTGTTGAATAACTTACAAGTAGTAATTCAACAAACTCAGTTCAAGTAATACCACAAATGTAAAAAAAATATAGATGAATTTATTCAGTGTCAGAAACTTTTCATTTTTAAACATTTTTAGCCGAGTTTTTGCAAGCATATTTTATTAATAATAAAATAGGAAGTGGTTTAAGTACCTTGTAATAGCAGTAATGTAGAAATTAAATTCAAACTCGTAGCTAAAAATATAGCACATGATCAGTTGAAGGCAGTTTTGAAAGTGTTTCCACATCTTATAAATTAAGCAATACCAGATATCCAAAAGGAGTAATGAACAGGTGCTTCCATCTATATTTGAGAACTGCGATTAGATGTATTTAATTGCAATGATTATTCTTTATAAGAAACATTTAAGATTTCTTTCTAGGGATGAAATTTGCAAATGTTCTATTTATATAGTTCATTGGAAAACCATTTAAAACCAAACATTTGTTAAAAGATCTTAAGCCTTCAGAAATGGCTTCAACTCTATTTGAAAGCGCACTTTCTGTCTGGAGAGTTCACATAAAATCAAATTTTTTGTGTACAATTATAACGTCTCTCAGAAAACATATTATACAACCTCAATTATTCTACAGCAATAGCATTGACCTGCTGGCGAAACGATGGGACCAGTGTTACAACGCTAATGATTTCTTTTAAATTTCCAATAAAGGTATTACTTTTATCACCTTGTCCACTTTTCAGTTGGGCAACCCTTATAATAGATATAAAGTTAAAAACCATCAGTAGAATATTGCAATACGTGTAGCCACGTTATAAACATTTGAGGGGTATGAAATTCCTTATAAATATAACTGAACCAAAAATAGTAGACCCCCAGGTTGAGAACCACTGCCCTAATGGATTAATGCTGACAACTTAAAAATTTCTCATTATTTACTATCACAAAAAGAATTTTTTAAATATATGACCAATTGAGCATTAAATTTCCTTCAGATCTTGATTTATATAAAAAGAGCATTAAATATCACAAGGAAATATGTTTCTTCACATCAGCAATATGCCATATTCCTTTGAAACATACAGGTGG
>QLNU02014802.1:67567808-67593771 GCA_006491805.2 Dysdera silvatica
AAAACCTGTTTAAAGTGACCACGTGTGGGACGGGACAGTACTGATCACCATAGAGAGGTGGTCATTATACACGACACGCAGAGACGATTCTTGGCAAAAAAAATGGGGGGGGGGCCCACAAATTCCTGCCTATATGCATGGGAACCTCCGTCGGCGCCCGTTGTTCATAGGCAGAATAATAAAATCCTATTATATTTGGGGGCGAAGGGTCGGGTCATGGCCCTCCGGCCCTTGCCTAGAACCGCCACTGACGACACGACTTTGGTATAGTCATAACTAAACCTTTACTAGTTCTCTTTTATAAAAAGTGGCCACTTTATTCAGGTGGCCGATTTACTAAGTTGGGCACTTTAACAGATTTCACTGTACAAGCAAAATCCCGAATATGACTGTTAAAATTTAAGAGTGATGTGTTTTACTTGTTTAAAAAAAAATTAATTTGTACTGATACAGTCGAACCTCGTTAAGACGAACACCAAGGGGAACAAAAAATCTGTTCGTATTAACAGTAATTCGTCTTATCCGGAAAGGGTAGTATGTTATACAATCTGACGGAACGTCCGAAAACGGTTCGTATCAAAAATAATTCGTCTTAAGCGTGTTCGTCTTAACGGAGTTCGACTGTAGTTGGGTAAGCAAAATAAACATTTATAGTTTGGTGGGTATGTGTCTCTCACCCCGTTATGTTTGACCTTCGACAGGTCGAAATTATGTATGATTGCAGATAATTCTGCAATCATACATAATTATGATTTCAGATAATTCTGTATATCGTTTGGCGTTCAAGCGAAGGGGATGCGCGGACGATTTTAATCTCCAACTAAAATAATCATTGGAAAAAACTGAAGGCCAGTTTCTTTCGAGATTTCATGATTTCGACCACGTTCCTTTTCTTCGTTATTGTGTGATTCCCTCCCTATCAAACGAAGTGAGAGAAATTGACGAGGTTTGATAGTAAGCTGTTGATTCGATAGGATATGCATTGAAGCAAAATAAATTTAAGGTCACAAATACTTTTCAGAAGAATTTCCTCTAGTCGCTGGCTTGCGTCGTTTTACTTTTATTAGTCGATCACGAGGATGATTTATTTATTTATTTATTTATTTTTTAAGCCGGAGAAAAAATACTCTTATTAATGAATACAGCGGAACCTTAGTACCTCGAAATTTTCCGTGGTATACCGAAGTGAGTGCTAGAGATAAATACTCCTAGAACTCTCGGATTCCATGGATTTTACGGCGCAAGGGCTTGCACCGTAAAATCCATGGAATCCCAAAGTTCGGAGCTAAGGTCAAGCTGCGCTAGGAGATACAGTTTTCCGAGGAATCCGAGCTTCTGGTGCGTAGAGGACCAAACCCCGGACAGCGGTGGGCAGAAAAGAAACACACTCGTTCTACGAACGTGGGAGGCGCCATTGGAACTGAATTCGAATCAGGGTTTAAGCTGCAGTCGCATTTTTCGCAAAATGCGACGAGTTGCTCGAAAATGCGAAGAAAAAATTATTGCCCATCGCGAAAATGCGACAGGCATTTTTAACCACAGTTTATTCTCTGAAAACAGGATTCCTCGATTCCAGAATATCCGTTTTGCACTTCAGCGATCTTTTCTTGTTCCTTTTCGTTTCCTCTTCAAAATTCTTAACAGCACCTGTTAAGCATCGTTGATATAAATAATTTTATTGATACGATTTTTCGAGCAATGAAAGCTACTAATATTTTTTAGCATTTTGCTACAACTTTTTTCCCATTTTAGCATTTTTGCGACAGCATGTTTTGAGCCAGCTTAAACCCTAATTCGTATACAGTTACGTAACTGCGCGTATAGACCGAATGCATTACCTTTACGTCACTGTTACCCCCCCCACCCCCCTATATAATAGATAAAAATGATTGCACAACATCAACACTAAATAAATTATAATGGTTTGAGAACATTCTTAATCTTCCGGTCTAACATTTTTCCCTAAGGCTATATTTACATTATTGGTTGTATTATAAAACTATAATAAAATATGTATATATAATAGACAACTAATATTACAGTAAATAATTTACATCTAGATAGTAATGCAATAATTTACATATAGATAGTAATGTGAATAATTTACGTATAGATAGGAATGCAAATAATTTAAATAGAGATAATGATATACGTAGATACGATTGGCGTACGGGGTGTTAAGCAGGGGGTTGTGACCCTCCATTTCCTGATGAAATTTTGTATATATTTAACATAGGAATACGAGGCGAGTTGCAGCCTCGGTAAACCCCCATTGAGCCTATAACCCCCCCTTACGAACATTCTGCGCACGCTTATGGTAGATATATTAATATTAAAAAGGATAGATAGACAGACAGACAGACAAGAAGCAGTGGCGCAACTAAAGATTGCTGAGCCCTCCTAAAGAAAATTTTAGTTTTCCCCCTCCACTAGGTTTCGAGATTAGCTACACCAGCGAAAACAAGATGGCAGATTTACCCATGGATGTAAAACTAATTCTTGCACACGATGCCCAAAGTAATGCTTGGTGTGTGTCATCCCACGTTTGGGGGTGGAACATAAACGCCATAAAATCCATTTTCTTTGAGTTGCTGCCAGTTCTAAAGTGTATATATCTTGGGCCCTAATTACCAAGACACTTTAAACCTGAAAGGTCCAAGAGGGACCATAACTTCCCAAGCTTCGAAATCTAACTCGGAAGTCCCGGAGATGATCTTCAAAATAGTATCTTCAAGAGGTCCGTTGTGATCAAACTCCTCTTCTCTAAAGTGTTGTTTTTTCGGGATTTCCTGGAAGGGAAGGGGGCTTACTCAGTCAAAGAAAGGGTTGCTGGAACATCTGCCATCAAGGCTGAGATGGTGACAAGCATTCTTGAAAAGTACCGCCGTTTAGCATAGAGAATTCCACTTGGAGATTTTTTGGCAACAGTTGATTTCAGGAAGGGGAACGCTGCCATTCTGACTACTTCATCGCTGCTAATTATGCTGCCATCCTTACAACCCTTTCACAGCTGTGTTGCCGTTAATAGTTAGAGCATACGATCTTAATGACATAACCTTTTATTCACAGAGCTAAGAATACTTCAACCTTGCGCAACGGGAACTGTTGTGCCACCACGTCCTACAAGACGTTCTTTTCCAAATCCCTCAGATCTTGTCATAATTTGAGTTTCGTGTCTCCGTGCCGTGAAGAGGCCAAATTCTGTTTTTCTCACCGCACAGATGAAAGGTAGAGGAAGCTTTGTGATGAGGTAGCGGCAGAGGCAGTGCCGTATTTCCCAATAGGCTATAGACTAGGGAGGCAAAATTTGTGTATTGAGTCTGATATAACAAAATCAGCATCATACGATGATATAAGCAGATGTTTTGCCTAGAAGAAAGCTAGACGTCATGCTTTCCATTTAAATACCAGTGTTCGATAGGCTTTTATTTATTTTTTGCTAAAATTAAAATTTATTTCTATAAAATCGAAAACGATTTATTATATACCAAAAAGAAATAATACTTCAATATAAGTTAATATTATCTAATGTTTATGTTTCAATTTATGATTTTGTTTTTTAAATATTTATTGTCAATATAAAAGTTTTTGGCGTATATTGAATGTAACAATTTTTATGTTCTTACCACTGAATAGAGGGGAAACGGATAGGAATGGGCGGCAAAATGGTAAATCCGCCCATGGGCAGGAGCACGTACCCTTAAAGGGGACAGGTTTCTTCGGTCCACCTACAATTGATGAAAAATCGCGAACTCCACAGATTTTTAATGATATTATTATTATTATTGTCAAACAGGGTGTCTATGGATCTGGAAAATATGGAAAAGTCAGGGAAATTTGAAATACAAAGGCTTAAGTCATGAAATACTAATCGACTAAACTTCTTCCAAAAGGTACCATTTTGCACCAAAACTAATATAATTTATATAAAATTATTAAGCCCATATATTTCTCAGGAGAAAATGTTTGCCAAATATGTAACTAAAACTTGGAAAAAAAAAGTTTTTAGCTAAATTATCCAATCTGTAAGGAATTTTGATCATACCACTCTCCTTTCCCTTAAACCAATGGTTCCTAACTGGTGGTCCATGAAAGAGTCCAAAGTGGTCTGCGAGACAAATTATTATTTAAAAAAAAAATAATTATAAAAACACTTATAAAAATTATTATTAAATATTAAAATTAAATATAATAATAATATCAATAGTATAATTGTAGTACTTTACAATCTGACAGAACTTCAGAAAACGGTTCGTATTAAAAGTAATTCGTCTTAACGAAGTTCGGCTCTTTTATCATTAGATTGTTTTTCTCTGTTAATTATTTCTTTTCTTTTTTTCCAAAGGAAGATTTTACAAACACATCCCCCAAAAAAGACCCGCCTCCCTTTTTTATTAAGATTTTGCTGTAAATGCGTGAGAATTTTTCAAAGTGGTCCGCGGGTACAATTGAAGTGGAAAAGTGGTCCGCGGCTTAAATTGAGTTGGGAACCACTGCCTTAAAAGAGTCGCACATTTTCCTAATACGGTCGATTTATAATGTGAAGAAATGTATTTTTTAATGCAGTTTTTGTGTTTGTAAATTCATCGTATTTGAGTTATAAGTGACTTTAGAGTTCGTGTTAGTGGATTTCGATGCGTTGTTTGTTTACTGTAATTAGTGACTGGAAATCGATTAAGATTTGGTCTGGAAACCTGGAAAAGTCAGGAAAGTTTGAAGCAGAATTTAGGTAAACACCCTCGCCGAAATAGGACTATGGATTATATTTTTCGCTAGTCTATCAGTATATTGACAAATTATCAATATTTATATGATGAATATCAAGAACGTAGCCCGGATTTAATCTCGGGGGGGCGAGGGGGGTTCAAAAATCTTTACAGCATGTATCGATACAATCACAGCACGCAAGTCCATAGCCAAGTCCCATTAAAGTTTCGGGGGGGGGGACAGTCTCTAAGATCCCCCCCTCTGGATACGGGCACAATGAATATGTCAATACTATCGCTATTACTGCCAGTAATATTGACAGTAAAAAAAAAAGCAAAGAAAGAAAGAAAGAAAGCCGTAGGGTGAGTGGTTTCTAGATTGATTGTTTTTGCCGTGTTTTGGGATCGCCAAGAACCAGGGACCTAGCAATTCAAAAATTTGGGGGGGTGGAGGTGCTCAAAGAGCCTTGAAAAATTCGAGTGATTCAGTGTTAAAGGAGAACCGTGTACTTTGTTATCCTATCGGGAGGGGGGCTCGAGATCCCTCAGCCCCCCCTTCTGACGTCATAGTCAAGAACATCAAAAAATAATGCCCGTGTTTGGGATTTTTAGTAATTAATTAATTGGTGAACGAGCGAGTTATCGTTCACCTTCGTTTTGAAACGCGATCGTTCTTACTCTTTCGTTCACTGCACACCACCAATTTGGTGTTCACCAGTTTGGTGTTCCACGACGTATAATTCGACGACACGCGTGTCATAAAATTTCAGCTTGTTATCTGGAAGATCAGAGAGAAAAAACTTTTGTGGTAATACGAAAAGACCAAAATCGTTCCGGGAAATTAGTAATGCTTTTTTATTTCTTCTAAGTTTATTATACGGCTTTGGAGACATGGAAAAAGTGCTGTTTTCCACGTCCAAATAATTTGCGGAAACGTAGATTAATGCCGAAGCGCTGCTATAGTACTTATGACATTAACTTTGCAATTTTCGCCAATTGCCGAAATGTAACCCTCGTCACCCGAGCGACCCCATTATCGTGCAATCACCCCAGGCAATCTAATATGAATTATATAACTGCGCACGTGCGCTGGCAACAGGCTATCAGCAACCCACAAAATTTTGCTATGTTAATAAAAATAATTATATTATTGATGATGACATAGTAATGATATATTAATAAAGAGAAGAGATTTTGTCCGAGTTCGCTATCCGTTTCAAATTAAAATAGTGATTAAACAGGGGCGGGTTTAAAGGTCATTCGGGGGGCGATTAATGACTTGATTTTTGAAAATGATACCTCATTGGACCTTTACCTTGTATCTTTTCAATGTTAAATTTTCATTCGGGGATCCCATAAAGCCTCTCCTCTGATTAAATGCGCTTTACAGCACAAGAACAGCAAATGTCATGCTATGTTGAGTGGTGTGGGAAAAAAAGGGCTCAGGGATATCAAGCCTCCCATTAATTATCAAAATACGTTATTTTCCCATATTGGAGATTTTACTCTTCTTTAAAACCACTTGAGTTCAAGGGCGGAAACAGGGGTGGGGAGGACCCCCAAATATATTTTTTTACTGTAAAATATTCCAACTTTCATGATAAATGAAGGGTGTTCTTCCAAGACCATGGCAATTTCTGTCCGTTACCCACCCCCACCGCAATGGAAATCTGTGTCCGCCCCTTCTTGGGTCCACCATAATTTTTGAATTGCTATTCCACTGCATATGCTATATCTAAACACCATAGGACTCGTATATAACGAAGAGATTACAACCAACGAAAATACTCTCTAAATCCATTTGGAATTTAAAATTTTTAAACTTTGAAAATGAAGTCTGTATAGGCAAGGAATGTGCATGTTTATATGAATACAGTATTATTCCTCTTTGAATTCTCTTAAAATTTAATGACCAACTTATTATTATTATGAAAGAGATGTGCGTATTTACACCCGTTTTTATTGCAACGGAAGAGAAGTTTCGTGTTTAGGAAAGACCAATAGTTTATACACAAAAGTTTTTCTGTATATGGAGGCGTCTTTCTGCCATGGCACAAAGAAATACTCATCAAATTTTTGTGCGATAAGCAGGCCAGTGTTTTCTTCTAGACAGCAAGCCAATTAACCATTTTTGCTCATTCATTCCGCGGAGCAGGGCGGACCGGGTCCTCCCAAAGGGCGCATACCTTGGATTTTCGGAGGGCGCGAGTCCTATCGCCCATGAGGGTTCATCGGCCCTGGGGCCCAGTCCGCCCCTGCCGCGAAGCACAAGTCTTACCTGCTCAAAGTTATTAAATTGTATACGGTTGTCCCACACTAGTCGCGGGAATTACTTTCTGCAAATAGCAAAACCAAAACTGTATGTGAAAAGGAAGTTTGCGTTCATAGCAGTTGTCTTATATAGTGAGTGCTGTACATTACTATAATACTCTCGTTCGAAAAAAAAGGTCCTTAAAAATAATTATTAGGGATATAAAGTTAACAACGATTAGTAGAATATTGCAATGTGTGTAGCCATGTTGAAATATAAAAGCGTTGGAAACATTTGGTATGAAATTCCTTATAAAAATAATTGCAACTAAAAATAGTTGCGGCGACCCCCCCGCCCGAAGCTTGTTTGCGTCCCCCTTGATGGTCGTGACCCCTGGGTTGGGAACCACTGCTTTAGACTAAGTGTGTAAATGATTAAAATTTCGAAGCCAATGAGTGTTCCCTTCGATTATAGCGCGTTTTCACTGCACAACTGGCATCGTACAAAAGAGGTAAAAATTGCGGACGGTATTTGTATAGGGTAAGTCAGTTGTTCCCAACCTGGGGGTCGCGAACAGGTTTCTGTGGGTCGCCGCAACTATTTTTAGTTGCAATTATTTTTATAAGGAATTTCATACCACACGTTGTCAACAGTTTTATATTTCAACATGGCTAACTGCAATATTCTACTAACGGTTGTTAATTTTATATCTATAATATATATATATAAAATATTTAGTAATATATTTTTATATTTAATGTGTTTTCTTTACTCTGTTAAAAATGCTTTTATTATGCAAATGTGGCGGTGGCGGGCAGAGAGGGTCGCGGATTATTTGGCTACTGTAAAAGTGGGTCGCAGCTTGACAGAAGCTGTGAACCACTGTGTTAAGTTATTATTAATTGTGCAAATATGTATTGGAAAGGTTGGCCGATCGTTAAGTTAATTTAATTAAATTCAAATCTGGTTTGTGTCCTATTGGCTATTAATGGATGTGGGATTTAGTAGGAAAGTGCGCAGTGAAATTTTTTTACCACACTAAAATGAAGACGTTATTTTAAATCAGAACTTAATCATTTTAGTTATCAACTTATTTTTCTTTCCTTACTTTTTTTTTAATCGTTTTTCTCCAACTGCTTTGGAAAGTTCGTTGTGCACTTCTTGGAAAGTTGGTACATCGAAGACCATCGTTGTTATCATGATGGAATGATCAGTTTAAAACAGTGTCTCCGCCCTTCCAAGAATATAGAATAGGAAAGAATGTAGAATAGGAAAGAATGTAGAGTAGGAAAGAATGTAGAGTAGGAAAGAATGTAGAGTAGGAAAGAATGTAGAGTAGGAAAGAATGTAGAGTAGGAAAGAATGTAGAGTAGGAAAGAACGTAGAATAGGAAAGAACGTAGAATAGGAAAGAATGTAGAATAGGAAAGAATATAGAATGTAGAATAGGACAGAATATAGAATGTAGAATAGGACAGAATATAGAATGTAGAATAGGACAGAATATAGAATAGGAAAGAACAGAATATAGAATAGGAAAGAACATAGAACAGAATATAGAATAGGAAAGAACATAGAACAGAAAAGAGTATACAATAGAAAAGAATGTAGAAGAATATAGAAAAGAATGTAGAAGAATATGGAAAAGAATGTAGAAGAATGTAGAATAGGAAACAGGGTATAGAATAGAAAACGAAATAACAGAGTATAGCATACAGTAGTGTTTTTCAACCGCCAGCCCCAGGCGTCAGTTATACGGGGGGCTGCGAGATATTCTCCTAGAATTTGTCATCTTAGTTTTCTAAGCATATTTTACGAATAAATATATTATTGTGGAACTATTCTGAGAAGAAGAATAGTCGCGAATGTGTCGGAACTCTCAGATCCAGAGCATAAGTAACATATGTGCAGCAACTACCAATAATCAAGCGGTGTATTTTTAAAATATTTAAGTATTCATGAATGATCGATAATTTTCAGACATCGAAATCTTTTAGCATCCAAGAAAAGACATACTGCTTATTTTGACCTATCATAAAGAGTATCTGCAAGCAGTGGCGTAGGAAGAAATTTTATAAGGGAGAGATTAAAAGCTACAACTCATATATTCCTATGTTAAATATACAAAATTTCATTGCGGTTGGGGGTTACAACCCCCAAACCCTTCTGGCTACACCTCTGCCTACAAGCCAATTACAACGAAGTGCGCGGTGCATCCTCTGTTCTTAAAACTGAACGAAATAAGGTCTGTGTTGTAAATGCCAGTGATCAGCAAGGAAGTGTACTAGAAAACTAGGAGTGCATACATGAAGAAATACATAGAGCAGACGTAGAGAAACATAGGAGTGCATTCATATTCCTTATGATTATACCATAATTAATTAATTATTCATACTTATGACAATTTAATGTATGAACATTAAAAAATGGAAAGTATTTATAAGTTAATTTGTCGAGTCCGGGTTCTCGTCTTACGAAACGAGAATTTACTGGGCGACCGTCCAATAAAGGTTAAGAAGCACTAGTATAGAGTATAGGATAAAATCGAGAATACATTATAGAGTAAATAATTAAAAAATAAAAAAAATGAGAGAGAGAGAGAATATAATAAATTATAGGATACACCAAAAAATAGAGTAGAGAATAAATAATAGAGTAGAGAATAAATAATAGAGTAGAGAATAAATAATACAGTAAAGAATAGAATGCAGTAGAAAATAGAAGATAAAATAGAGAAAAAATACATGAGCCACATATGGAGAACATTAAGTGCCTTGTAGAATATATATATAGAGCATAAGCACCTATAAAAAACATAGACAGCTGTTAGAATACAAACATAGGCACCTTTCAGAATTCAAAGAATCTCAGATCCAAGAACCATCAAGATCTTTGCATGAAATTCAACGATCTTGATAATGTGCGTTCATAAGCCTATCTTGTGTTTGGATATGCTTATTTTTGTTTATGTTGTGACGCATGAGTTGTTTAATTTTCGGCCATCTTCATTGGCGCTAACAGCTTTATCAGAACTTCAAAGCCTGTTTGTTTGAACTTTCTAGCGAGCTGGAGTTATCAACTTTTTTTTTAGTTGTGCTTTAATCATAAACGGACTCTAATTGAACTTAATGTATAATTATAAAAATTTACGACGGAAAAAAAATGCGTTTTGAGTGATAGCATCATCTTTGAGTTTCGTTTCTTGCACGAACAAATCTTTGATAAACGCAGATCGTTCCTCAGATAGTGAATGTTTGAATTTATGATCAGTGCCGCCTTCATAGGTGGGTCAGTTGGGCCCCAAATTGGCAAAGTTTGTTTATTACATATTGTATGCTTCTTACTAAAATAAAAAAGAGCTGGGGTTACAACAAAGACTACAGGGTCATGCTGCGCCGGGACCTACAGTTTTCCGAGGAATCCGAACCTCTTAAGGCCTGGGGAACCAAACCCCGGACTACAGTGAGCAGTGCGATCTTTTATGAGATCTCTGAGTAAGCGTTCTTTTTGCACTGCTGGGAGTCGAACCCGGATTAGCCGCGCAATAGGAGAACGCGTTACCACACTGCGCCACCGCAGGGCCAAAAATAGCTTTCTATGGTAGATTTTGTGATAGGGGAAGTTATATAGAAGTAGCCTATACTAAAATTAGTAAGTTTTCAGTGAAAATTTACGTTAATAAATATATTTAGTAGTATTAAATATATTAATAAAATACGTCGAATCATTTACGGATTTTAAGCCCCGTAGCATTCTGAGCTGCCCCTCCCCCCTGTAATAAGCGGCTTACTACGGGCCTGAGAGAATCTAATTTTATGACGTAATTTCGTAACGAACAGCATATCTAATCTGGAGTTAATTTTCTTTGTGGCAAAGTTACCTTTACTAATTTTTGTCAAAATTGTTTTTGAAAGCATACACAATTTTAAAAGCCAAACCGACTGTAGGAAGTTGCAATTTCGCTTCCATACAGTTATTTATTTAGATTAAATGAAAGATACTTTCGAAACGATGAATTCGCGATATGCTATTACTGATTTATCGATATCGTTGTTTTTAAAATCGTATCGTATCTTTGCAGGGCAAAGACGACTCTCGTCGAACTCCCACCCTCCATTACCAGCAATTCCTGACCACGTTCGATGTCGATAGCGTATTTATTTTTAATGTGTTTTTAAATAAGAAAAAAAAAATCTTTCTTTCGAAAAGCGAAGTTTTTTTATCAATCTTTCCTTAAAAAGAAAATGGCGAGGAGGGTTTTGGGGCGGCGATGGAAGAATGATTGCCGACGTGGGCCTTTGAGACAGACCTCATAGTCCCGCATCCCGTCGACTACCTTCACTTCACTTCACTTTGAACGAGAATTACATACACTGAGTCACCACTGTTCCCCCGCGCTTTTGAAATTTTGGCGGGCTTTTATCCTTTTCTCCATTCCCATATCGTTAAGGCTCCCCATGCCTCTTTGGACCACTCAATACAAGGAGTGAGGACGGGAGAACGACCCCGATCAGAAGTTTTTCTATTATTAAAGTACAAAAGGAAGGTTGACGGCAGTACTGTGATTGTGTGTGTGTGACGTAATTTGTTTTTAATCAAGATTGTTATCGTTCAATTTTTTGCCATTTTTTAACTAACGATGTTCTACAACACTTGTTGAAACGCTTCATTTGTCTTAAATGAGGAAATATTAATAGAAACGCTTATGCTTTAGCGCAGGATAGTGCGCAGGATTTTGAAAAGAGGAGTACTTTCGATGAAGATAATAATTTATCGTATGTGTGAGAGGAATTTTATGTCACATTTAATAATATTGTTAAATGGGGATAACCCCCTAAATCCCCTCCTTGTTCGCGGTTTTGCTTTACCGCGAAATGAAAAACCCCATTAAATGTCAAGGCTTTTCATCCATATAAAAAAAATTCCAGGCAATTGCTTTAATTCCAGAGAAAATAACCGTTTTATTCTGGAACTATATGCGGTTGCCTTGCGATTCTCTAGAATTGTATGCAGTTGTCTGGAAATTCTATACAACTACATGTAGTTACTTTGCAGTTCTCTAGAATTTCATGCAGTTGTCCGGCAATTCTATACAACTACATGTAATTATTTTGCAATTCTCTAGAATTGCATGCAGTTGTCTTGCAGTTCTATACAACTACATGTAATTACTTTGCAGTTCCCTAGAACTACATTCAGTTGCCGTGCAATTCTCCAGAACTACATCCAATTGCCTTGTAATTCTCTAGAACTGCACTCTATTACCTTGCATTCTCTAGAGCTACACCCAATTGCTTTGCAGTTCTCTAGAGAAGTACATCTAATTGCCTCGTAGTTCTCTGGAAAACTGCAGTACATGCAGTCGCCTGTTTTTCCTCCTCCTTTTTTACTAAATCAAAAAATTTTAAAAGGGGGTCAAAAGTTTCTACAGCACGTATCGATACAATCACAGCACTCAAGGCCGTAGCCAAGTTCTATTAAAAATTTAGTTTCGTAGCGGGGTCGATCCCCAAGATCCTCCTCCGGATACGAGCATGATTTTTAGGATAGCATGGGTATAAGAGTGAGCGGAAAATAATATCAACTCTGGGCTCCGTGATTTTCGGAGTAAGTATATGGCCGTTTTCTCAGGGTTGGTCTGAATAAAGATGATTGTGGTAAGAAGCTTCATTATATGTATTTAATTCATCGGCGTGAGCAGGGAGAGTGTTAATGGGGGTTGTCACCCCCACCCCCCCTCTTTGCAAATGAAATTCTGTATATTTAACATAGGAATATGCGAATTAGTTCTGTAACCTCATCCCACTGAGCCTATAACCACCCCTTACGAACTTCCTCCGTACGTCTATGATTTAATTGTATGTCGTAGAATTTTTTACCTTTATTTCAATGGGAAGACTGGCCTCAGCAGCAAAGCGAAACGCATGAGCAAAGAACCAACTGAATGAATGCGCCTGCGCAGGAATAATCATATCTTCACAGGGATAACACAATTGCCAAATATTGGTCAACACACAAAGCCACTGGGATGAGATTTTTGTGAGTTTTTCGTGGAAGATTTTTTATTATGAATAAATTTGACACCCACGTATTAGTAGTTAATACCTTAAACTAGGGCTATTTTTTGTTTAGGAGAAAAAGACACGCCGTCTTCATCCCGTATGACACCGCGAGCTCAACGCGGGGACCCTGGTTCGAATACAGGATGAGGACGGCGTCTCTTTTTCTCCTAAACAAAAATAGCTCTAGTTTGAGCTACTAATACGTGGGTGTCAAATTTATTTGTAATAAATAATCATATCCGCAATACATTTGCTATACTTTTCCAGCCAGACAATAAATACCACCCAATTTTATGTTTAAAGAGTATAATACAATTGTGATTTTTAAATACACATGTTTCGATGTATGTTTAGCCAGAACGTTTAAACAAAAAGCTGCAATTTTTTAGTAGTTGAACAAGAGGGGGGGGAAATTGGGGAAAAAATTCAGAAATTCACCACTAGAGGGGAAAATGACGCCACATCATTTATTAGAAAATACTTATCCGTTGGCAATATATTAATGTTCATTATCAAAATGCACAGTGTGCAAGTGGATGTCTCATACGCATCTTCAAGTTTCTTGTTAAAGTGTCGTGTTAGATGATTATAAATAACAGTGCTATTATGGTAGATTACAGACAGCAGCACCATTATGATAGATTACATAGCTACTACGGTAGATTATAGTGATCAGCGCTATTATGATTAATTTTGAACTAATTTTATTTTGCTGTACAGGGTGCCTTCTTTGGTACAAATTTTGACTTTGCTAATACCTACGTGCTGGCTCCAGCATGAGCATAATAATTAATTATATTGTACATGTAAGTTCTATCCTTTTAAAGTTTTACATATTAAGACTGTCCATAGCTTCCTCTGAGACGAGATCACCATTCTAACGGGATTTAACGGACTTTGCTATATGTGACAAATTGGATTTTAAAATTTAAGCATTTTGCAGACACAAAACTATGCGACAGAATAAAAGTTTTTAATACCTAGAACGTTACATTTCGATTTGTCTGTGTGAACCAATCCCCCGAGTATGAAATCCTTGTGGGGGGGGGATTTTCACCCTGGTTGACAGAGAGAGAACCTGTATTAGATGATGATGAGTATTTGAGCTAAAGAAAATTATGCCCCACTATTAAATTAGAAATAGAAAAGAAAGATACCATCGCTTGTGTATGTACTATTTCACAAGGCTCTCTTCCGATAGGAACAATATTTAGGAAAGAAATACTTTACTAGAAAGAATTATAGGGGTGACAACTATTTTTTTTTAAAAAATAATAATGGACCTTTCGAAGAATGGGAATCAGCGGCGTATGAAAGGTGGGGGGCTCAAGCCCCCCCATCATTCGATAACGAAGTACGTTATTCTCAACGCCGTTACTCAACTTTTAAAGCTTCGCCTTGGGCGTAGGGGGTGTTCATGGGGTTGTAACCCCCATTGCAATGAAATTTTGTATATTTAACATAGGAATATGTGAGTTGTAGCTCTGTAACCCTTCCCATTAAGCCTATAACCCCCCTTGTGAATTTTCTACGTACGCCTATGCTTGGGCCCCACCCCATTATGTTTAAATTGCTACGTCCCTGATGAGAACGTATTTTAAAAAAGGATGGCTTGTTTTAAAAGGGGATGAAAATTGTAACAAGGAGAAGGATACCAAGTTGCTTCACTGGTGTGAGAACCAGTTTGCAAGACAGATGATGTTTTTTAACCGTTTCTGTTTCTCCATTACAAACCATTATAAACGTACGCGTAATTACATTAATATTTATTATTAAGATTAATCAGATACATTAATGTACTTTATGTTCCTGTGGTTGGGAAAATTTGCGGAATTTCGCATTTCTTCTTCATTACTTCTGTTGCGACCTGAAATTTCAGTACAATTTTTTGCTTCTTCACTCACTGCTGGACTACCCGCTGCCACTTTGTATTCCAGTCACGAAATGGACCTCTGATAGCGTTCTGTGTGAGAAAGTCTGTGAGAAAGTCAGTAGCAAGCGGAGACTGTCAACAGCAAATGAGATAGTTTTGTCTCCATGGTCATTTGTTTATCTTTGAATAATGATTCTCCTACGAGTTGTTTACTTTAATCTAGTCACATCGTGTCTGCACGTTTTCAGATGGCAACTGGAGGGTTGCAACAATGGTTACCAACGCTTGTAGACAAATCAAAATTTAGATCTCTGTTATTCTGGGCTGCAGACAACGTTTGCAGTCTTGAAAGTTTTCACACAGAGCAATGGCTTTTTCGATTCATATAACGCACGTACAGTTTTCTACATGAAGAGGTGGCCTTAAATATTTCTGTGTATGGAAGCGTTGAAGTATTACGTAAGCAATATTTTGGCCATTTCAACCCTCCTCTCTAGTAAGAAAAAGAATTACGTAAGGCACCTTGGGGGTCAACATTTTCCTATGTTAACTATTGTTAATTTTTGCTTACGAGGGGGGCGGTGAAATGCCCAAAATATTGATTACGTAATAGCAGACTCTCCCAAATTAACATTGGTTAACAGGAAAACAAGACCAACTGAGTTGCTTGCGTAATGCTTGAACTCTTTATATACTCTCATTTTTCTTCATTGTTTATTATTACGATGCATCAAACTGTAGCCTAGCCAGACTGAGGCTATAGGGCTGAGCACCCCACCACCACCCCGGAAATAACCTCAAAAATCAAATTTTGTAGAATTTTTTTTTTGTTTTGTATAAAATTGTACATGATAATGGAAATTGTTCTTTGACATTAAAAAGTATTAAAACAACTTTCGACGGTAGATCTCGTGTACATAATTTTCTTTCTTTTTTTTTTACATAGGTTTGAATCTTCATATACTTTATAATAAGGATAGGGGAAATTATAGAGAGGTATACTAAAATTTATAAGTTTTCAATGCAAAAATTACATTAAGAAATTTATTTATTAACGTTAAATATATTACTCTCCTTATATATTTAGTATCATTAAATATATTAATAAAATACATCAAAACATTTACGAATTTTAAGCCACCTTTAGCTTTTGAACCCCCCGGATTGTCCAGCTACGGGCCTGTGATGCATTTTAATGTGCTGTAATCTATTATATTACATTGTTTCTGCATTATTAAGTGTGCTACTGTTATAGAGAATGCTGTTTCTGAGGTGAAGATAGAGGGTGGTACCGGGAAAATTTAATGGGAAGGGTGGCTCCATGTTCTCGTTTACGAAATGTGATACTATATATAGAAATACATAAAGTTATTAAAATACTTATATGAATTGTTTCATGCATTATTTGAATTTTGAAAATCGGAAGGCAAAAGACATTGTCTTACTTTCGTTAGACTTAAATACAACTTCTGTCACTGTCTTTTCTTGTCATTAAACTATCACCATTCAAAGACGAAGCAAAAAGTGCAATTTAAAACATATTCCACTTTGGAACACAGCTAATTTTTGGGATACTAGTACACCCATGGGCTCCCATATGGGGGGACAGGGGGGTTCAAGCTCCCCTCCTAGCCGTTCAAAAAATTTATTTCCCCGATTCCGATATGCATTTACTTTAAAAAAAATTTACAGTCACATTTTAAAATAAGGTACTTTTTAGCTCATTACTAATTGTCAAGCAGTATCAATTATTTTTGTTGCGTTTTGGAATCTTGTACATTCACTAAAATTCTCGACAGCTTTGAGAAGGACGCAATGATTTTTTTCAGACTCCCCTAGAAGTACTCTTAATGTTTCTCAGCCCCATAGAAGTACTCTTAATGTTTCTCAGCCCCATAGAAGTACTCTTAATGTTTCTCAGCCCCCCCAGAAGTACTCGTATGGGCGTCCATGAATATACCGGATAGATAGCCTTACCATTCTGTACGCAGTAAGAGGGAAAAATACTCTACAACCTTCAAATCCACAATCCTGTCAGTAACAAAACTGTTTTCTGCACTTAGTGATGGGCAAAAAATGAAGGCAAATCAGTTATGAAAAGCATTAATTAAATCATGTCTCCATTAAATTATAATTAATACTTTAGTGCAAATTATAACCCGTTTCGGAAGAACTCAATACAATTTATAATTTGTTAATTCCAACATGTTGTAAGACAGCTATTAACCTTGAATTTTCTATGCTGCGAAGGAAATCAATTATGTTCGGTATTTGGGATGATAAATTGAAGTTATCCCTTTGTTCCTGTAAGATTAGGCAGCTGTAAGGGAAAACTAATGAAAATGACGTAGTGGATTGCGGTCTGACCTATCATTAGTAGTTTTAATTATGATATACTAACGAGTTGGATCCGATGTCGCCTATAATTAGCGCTGTATAGGAGCTCCAATCATCGTCTTGTTCCCCAGGTGTAATTATGGAGTAGTTGAGATATCTACGTTGCTTGGATTTAGGATTCCGATAGTTAAAATGGGAGAAAGAGCCGATCCACCCCAATCGCAAGTCGTAAGAAAATGCGCCATATAAACTTCTCACAGGTCCGACAACTCCCAAGACCCTCCGACGGTTTTTTTTTTTTCCAGAGGAATGACTCCATTTTCATTAGAGCTGCCACCAGGTGTCGCAGGTGGCATCATCCAGTTTATCTTCTTCGCTCCATTTAGTGGGGGAAAGAGGTACAAAAATGCAAGAGCAGAACCGTAAACGCCCTCATTTCGGCTTTTAAATGAGTTTTTGGTCAAATTACGTCGAAACTTTTCCGAAAAGGCTTCCGCATTCTGAAATCGGAGACCAAATTATTTCTTGTTGCTTTTATTCTCTTGGAAAATATAATAATTTTCAAGTTATTAAATAAGAAAGATAACTAAAAGGTCAAAATGCCACGTTTTTAATGGGATGTATTTTGCTGAATTTCGTAGTGCTGCATGATATTTTATAATTATTTTTTATTATTATTTCATTACTATATTCAAAAACTGTAAAGCAGTGTTTCTCAAAGTGTGGTCCATAGGATCATTACCAAATTTCAGAAAAAAAAAAGTAATAAATAGATTAGAAATGGCCGGCGTAGCTAGAATTTAGGTTAGGGCAAGATTTCATGAACTTTTTATAAATATTACTTGTTGCAAACCCCTTACCTTTCTGCGTTTCATGAAAGGTTTGAATCCTCATAATACACCCATGCTGTCTACATTGCTTATTATTATTATTTAAGTTAATGATGTCATTTTCATTGTAAATTTGACAAAATAAGATCGTAACTCACTCTTTTCATCAAATAGCATTAGTCTAAAAATTATTTTGTTTCAGGTGGGTTTGGCAACCAACCCATGTTTTAAGAACATGGTCGGATATTTTAGATTTTCTGCCTAAAGCTGGTGCTTCTTTTTTTTAAAAAAAAAATAAAAAGCTTAAAATGTACCACAAAAAGAATTAAAATTAATTACAAATTATATTTTAAAGGATGAATAATCTTTTCTGCCGGAGCTTTTATATACGTATATATGCCTGCCAATGAACCATATAAATCGAAGGTTATTTTGGTTACAGGTATCTCTTTCCTTGTGGTGGTGGGGAGATCAATGTGGCTAAGTAGGTGGCTAAGTAGGGCTTAATATTATTAACCATAGTTGGCAACCTTAATTTCAGGCAATATATTTTTTAATGGAGGGGGGGGGTCCTCCGGTGGTCCGCGATAAATAAAGGAATGCTTAAAAAGTGGTACGTGGGCGACCAAAGTTTGTGAAACACTTCTCTAATGCATATTTAATGTATGAGTACGATTTTTTTTTTATTATACAGGGTTTGTCCCAAAAGTTCCCGGAATGATTTTTTTTAAAATCATTTATTCAATATCAGTTTACAATCTTTTCAGAACTTTTCAAAGTATTCTCCCCCTGCTTCGATGCACCGTTGCCAACGCTTCACCCAATCATTGAAGGCGCCCTGGAAGTCGTCAACGGGAATCTCCTTCAGTGAGGTCGTCGCGGCTGCTTTTACCGCCTCCAGCGTCCCATGCCGAGTTCCTTTCAGGGTTCTTTTGATCCTTGGGAACAAAAAGAAATCCGCTGGTGCCAGATCGGGGCTGTACGGCGGCTGGGGCAGCGTTGCCACACCCATTTTGGCCAGCAACTCGGAGACAATGAGCGCGGTGTGGGTTGACGCGTTGTCATGGTGCAAGATCCAATTGTCGCGAATTTCGTTTCGGACGCGTCGAACCCTGTTGCGCAACCGTTTGAGCACTTCACAGTAAAACTCCTTGTTGACTGTTTGTCCTTGTGGCACGAATTCACTGTGAACTACACCTTTTCTGTCAAAAAACACAATGAGCATTGCCTTGATTCGCGATTTGCTCATCCTTGCTTTTTTCGGGCGAGGAGACTCCTTGGTGTGCCACTCGCTGCTCTGGCGCTTTGATTCGGGATCGTACTGAAAAATCCACGTCTCGTCCCCTGTGATCACTCTGTCCAAAAATTCTGGGTCCGTTTCGTAGCGTTCATGCAATTCCTGGCACTTCAACAAACGCTGCTCCTTCATCTCACTCGTCAGGACTTTTGGCACCATTTTCGAGCAGACTTTCCTCATTTGAAGATCCTCCGTTAAAATGCGATGAACGATTGTTTTGGGTATTCCACACTCCTCTGCAATCACCCGAACACTTAATCGTCGGTCATTGTCCAAAACTTGACGCACTTTTTGCACCGAGTCGTCCGTTTGTGATGTCGACGGGCGTCCAGAGCGGTCGTCGTCGTTGACGGACTCCCGACCTTCCCGGAACCGCTTGTGCCACATGAAAGTTTGGCTTTTTTTCATCGCCCCGTCACCGTAGGCTTTCCGAAGCATTTCGAGTGTCTCCGCCCCGTTTTTACCCAGTTTCACACAAAATTTGATTGCATAACGCTGCTCCAAAAACTGGTCCATTTTTTGATCGACGAGGGTGCAGTAGATACCTCTGCGCGGAGCGTGACCCTGCCTCAACAACTGCCCGCAGGCGACTGATACCGGTCTCGTTTCCAAGCTCAGATCCCCCACCAACTTCTCCGCCCCGTCAGCCAGCGTTGCCAACTACAAAAAATCATCCCGGGAACTTCTGGGACAAACCCTGTATATACCTTCACTATTAAATTACTTACATGAAAACTTTAATTATATAATTAAATTTGGTGATTAAGAAAATTGCCATCTTTTATTTCAAAAAGTTATTTATTTGAATATTTTGTTTTTATTTGATTTCAAAAGTTTTTTATTTGAAAGTTAAAATGCCCCCTCCACTCTTCGTTGTGCGTATATCCGTGTGTTTACCTTGATATCAAGATATTATATAACTGTTGGTTTACTTCAAGGCTAAAAAATAATAGTAAAACAAAAATAAATAAAATTGAAGTGAAATTGCGACGAAGGTAATTTTTTCACCCCAAAAGAGTTGAAAAGGGCAAAGCGCGTAAGAAAATTGCGTGGGAGCGGAAAATGTAATAATAAAAAGCTTCATGGGGGTAAGCGTGAAGAAAAGCTAATTATCTTAATTATCATTATGGCATTAAAGATGCGAAAAGGTCATTTTTAGAACATTTCTTTGAGCCAGAATGTTTTATACGCAGAAAAGGATTCGTGCGTTCAAAATAAAAAATAAAAAAAAGAAAGAAAGAAAAAGAAAAAAAAGTTGATAGCTCTTCAAGAAACGATTACACCTCGCAACTCTTACATAATTTTTCGCACCCATTAAGGGGGAACTACAGCGTGCTAGAAAACGACCTACTGGGGAAATTTTATGAAATTGACAGTCATGAGTAAGTCACGACCTGTTTGAAAAATATATAAGAAGGGGTGTAGTAATTAATAATGTGGTTTAATCAAGATTTATCTATGTTGCATATAATTAATTAATTAATTAGGTGTATGATGAGGTCTAAAACATTGTAAGGTTTCGTTGGACCTGTGCGCGATTTAAATTTAAGATAATAATAGTTTAAATTATTTTATTGATTAAAATTAGGTACTAATTTATCATTATGAAATTAGCATCGATCATTATAAATTTAAATTTATTACAGGGATTTTTAAACCCCATTTTTTGAACGTCGAATAGGAATAAATCAGAATATTAAATAATGCAGGGATTTTCACACTGTGTGTAGCTATGTGCTTGTGCACTTTTGTATACAGTCGAACCTCATTAAGACGAACACAAAGGGGAATAGAAAATCTGTTCGTATTAACGGCAATTCGTCTTATCCGGTAAAAATAGTTTGCTTTACAATCTAACAGGAGTTTAGAAAACGGTTTGTATTAAAAGTAATTCGTCTTGTATTCGTCTTAACGAGTTTTGACTGTATTTGAGAGATGTGGGTCCAAAAAAGTTTGAAAAACCCTACACTAGCAGATTCATTCGGATGGGTTTGTGTAATCGAAGTTATCCCGAGTTCGATTCTTAACTGTTAAAAAAAAAAAATTGCTGACTAACCGTAGACCGGGAGTTCATTCCATAAGTTTTAAGAGGTTCGGATTTCTGGAAATTTTTTGGGTCCCGATGCAACATGACCTTGCGCCGTAAAACTTTTTTTTTTTTTTACATTTTTTTCTTAATCATAGGTACTGTTTGGCCGCTGAGGAGTAGATCCTCAGCGAAAATGTCAATCGAAGCAGATCGATTACTTTACGGGGGAGTTGGAAAGGCCCTGCGATGGGTAACACGAAAACGAAACACGGTTGTTATACTTTATAAAGGTCCCTGGATCGCTACCTTTATCCTATTTTGGTTAGTCAACTCTTCCAAGTTAAACTAGTCTAACAACCTCTGGGGATCTTCTCCTCAGAGGCCAATAGTAGAGCAGTAATTATTTTGCGACGCGAAATTCCGCAACTTTCACGAATTTTAGGGTTTTTCTAAATGGATTCTTTATTTTTCCAAAATTTTACGAATTCTAAGGGATTCTTAAAAAATTGCGAAAAGAATATTATATCTGTGAATGTAAGATCTCCCCACTCACTCAATTGGATGACAAAGTATAGTTAGTTCGCAGAAAACTGACCACTGGTCCCGTTATAATTCACGGGATCTGACGTCACAAACGGGTTGGTTCATTACAGCAGAGGGGAGGGCGTCATTTCATAACTGACTTTTCGCACAAACGTGCGCGAAAAACCAGTTATTAAATGATGCTCTCCCTTCTACTGCAATGAACCAACCCGTTTATGACGTCAGCTCCCGTGAATTCTAACGGGACCAGCGGTCAATTTTCCGCGAAGTCACTTGATCACCTTTACAGCTGCCTGCCCCTCCCAGTGTTTTAATTTCTACGCCTCTGTAATAAACGCTCTGTCTGCTTTAATAAAGCCATGTAGTATTGAATACTCAGCTTGTGTTGCGAGGATAAAAACTATCAGTAGTTGCAAGTATCACTTGGTTGGACTTGTGGAATTCAAAATGACTCACTTGCACGTTCTCCTATATGACTCACTTATATCTTACAAATATGGGACGACTCTGGCATAGGCGTAGGGTTATATGGGCCCGAGCCCCCCCCCAATAATTTTGAAAACTCTACGCTGATGCAATCTGGTGTGTTTTTCTTGGTGTATTTATAATAGCAAGCATTGTATATCCACGATATAAAGTATCGAGAATTTTTATCTCGCGCCTATGGGCGTTCACATCCATGGGCACACGTGCGTTCCTTCTGGTTTATGAAATCGAATTTATACTTTTACACGATCTTATAAAAATTGTATGACACGTAGCAACTTCAGGACACTGCCAGTGATTTCTGATTGAAATCTGATATTATTTTTGTTATTTTAGATGTAGCAAAGGACGCAACATTTAAAAATTCACTGAACTTCCTTTTCAAGGCTACGATATGGATTAAGCAATTTTTTCTGGTTGGTGTCAATTACAAGGTTTTCGTTTTACCGACATTAAAGACCCGATTGTGAGATACGATAATTGGCGCGCAAAACTTTCTTCTTTTTCTTTTCCCCCCCACGAAGTCGATCAATCCCTGTCACACCATTGCAATTACTCAAATGTATGTAATTTTAGTTTTTATATTGTAATATTCATCGTATTTTATTTACTAACTTTTAATTAATTCATTAAACACCCATGTGAAATTGATTACATTTATAGCACACCGAAGCGAAATTGATTACAATCGTGGCATACAGAAGCGAAAGAGTTTTGGTACTGGGGATAAAATTTTGCGACTGGAAAAGATTAAACAAAATCGCAGAATACAGTAGAACCTGCCTAAAATGTCCACCTTCGGGAAAGGACTGCGATGGTCAGCATAGTCAGGTGGTCACAATGCACGACAGACTTTAGTGTAAGCATGACTAAGTCCATTACAGTTCTCTATTATAAAGAGTGGTCAATTTAGTCAGGTGGTCCATTTACAAAGGTGATCTCTTTACCAGGTTTCACTGTATATAGATTATTACAACTTTGTGTTTTGAAAAAGGTGACAAGTGTTGTAAATGTTGAAAGCATGCCTTATACACAATCTATAATATTTACCCGTGACGTCATTGCCTTTAAAAATCTTGCCTCATTCATGATTTTTTCCTCATTCATGAATTTTTAACCTTACAGACATAGGTATAACCTTGCGCGGGCAAGAGGGTACTCCCCCAGTTTTTTTAGAAAAGAGGCAAAATCGTATTTTGCCTATACAATTTTGTGCCCCCCCCCCCACCGTATGAAATGGACGACATGGATTTTTTTTAAAGGAAGAAATCCCCTGCGGAATGAATTTTTAAAAATAACGTGATTTCCAAAATTTAGCGTCATCTCTACCACGTTTTGTTTCACAATGCAACCGTGACTTACATCCATCTACCTGTATAGCGATCAAGGTTGGCAAGTTTCTGCCACAAAAGTGGCAATAACCGGCAGGGACCCAGAAAATAGTTATTTCATGCGTTAAAAACTTATCAGAATACCCCAACTTGCAAAAGGGAATGAATTTTATTTAAAGTAAAATAAGTTTTGTTACGATGTTTTGATATTTATTCAAATTATTTTTTAATTAATCCAAATTACTTATTCAAATACATTATAGCAAATTCTATATATTTATTCTATAATTTTTCATAGCAGTCTATAATAAAATATCAGTTTTGGTGCTATTTCCTAATTCAAACAATTTCTTAATTCATTATGTATATATGAAAAGCTTAAGAGAAGCATTTTACTAAGCCCACCAATACTGCGTAAGCCCACCAATACTGCAGGCAATATTATCACTGTGTGAACAAAAGTTACAAAATCTTCATTTATAGTTGTTTCCTTTAAACTAGACCACCATATAGAAACTGGGACATTTTCCAAGATTTTACTATAGTAATATGTTTCAGGAAAAGGAATTGATTTTGCTCAAAAAGCTATAACGTAAAGCATAAAATTTGGGTTAATGACATTAAGGAATTTCCTAGTATTGTCTTCCTTCTCATGTGACAATTTAGATCACATGTACTTTGGATGAAGTATATAAACTGGCATATATGATGTTGAGTTATTACCTGATTATATTTACTTCTTACCCTTTTTTGATTCATTTCCATGAGATTATCATCATTATCTATCAGGCTCAACCAAATTTCATAAGCATCTGGAATAGAAAAGTCATCTTTCCGAATCTTATACAGGGCAATAGATTTTAAAAGCTGCAACAAGTCTTTTTACATCTTTATTAATCATTTATATTATATATATATATTGAACAGCCCTTTTTATATATATATATATTAACCGGCAGAAAGTGGGAGAAACTGGCAGAAACTAATAAAAGTACTGAAAACAGTGTTGTATTATTTAGTAAATGAAAGATTACAAAATATATGTTTATTACAATAATTTAGTATATTATAAAGCTTTATAGTAATTGTTTCAATAATTAAAATGTTTTAAAATTAAAAAATACTAGAGTACATCAAAGATTTGTTACAAAAACCATCTTTCGCAGGCCATATTATTTAAATTACTTGGTCTATTTCATCTTATTTACCTTCTTAATCTTATTAAGCCTTTGTCTATAAAAGCAACATCATTGACAGGTGAGATGTAAAAAAAGGCCTCGGTGGTTTATGACGAATTGGATAAGCTGTATTTACAGCCAATGGAACCATACTTTTTTTAAAGTCTGTTGTAAAGCATGTGGCATAAAGCATAAATATTTTTAAGCAGATATGCTTAAAAATATTTTAAAAATCGTTACAAAGTGCTGGGCTAAAGGAGTACATAAGCACTGTGAAGTCACGAACACCTGGCAATATAAGGTAGAAAAATCAGGTAGATTGTTTGGAATCGTTCATAGATCATTATATATATATATATATATATATATATATATATATATATATATATATATATATATATGGCCTGCAAAAGGGTTGCTGGTATCTAACTGGAAGGAGACCCACACGCTGAACGTATGTGACGATGTGTGGAACCGGCCAGGCCAGTAACCTAGTGTCCTACCCCGCCTTCAAGTGGTGCAGGCTGAGCTTTCTATTTATGTGGCAAATTAATATTTGCTACACGGATAGAAAGGCGGAAGGGGAGGGCTAATTCACCAACCCGTCTAGCCAGCGTGGTGAAATTATGGCTAATTCCTCCATTATGTTGACACACCAGAAACCATGGCCCCTAGTCTCCAGGTGCTGGAGTGCTCCTGATCAAGGCAGCGGTCAGTGTGGCATGAAAGCAGGGGGTGCTAAGAATCACTGGAATGGCCCAGGCTGCCGTTTGTTATTGACCTTGGCTACGTTTAATGGACGATCGCCGCAAGGAGATTGGACAACAGGAACAAGGAGAGACATCGGTTGGTAAATACGGATACGGGGAAAGGAATGAACGTGGCGATCAACTCATAGAATTTGCCGAAGCTGAAAATCTTAGCATCATGAATTCATTTTTTAAGAAGAAACTACAAAGAAAATGGACATGGAAACACCCCAATGGAGGAACCAGCGAAATTGACTATATACTGGCAAACAAGAAATCAATTATTGAAGAT
>QLNU02014802.1:67601669-67627392 GCA_006491805.2 Dysdera silvatica
GATCAGCGAACCCCACAACCAATCAATAGTCTATTAATCTGGTAGGAGAAGAAATTATTATGATGTATGGGTTGTTGAGCTGGCATTGCAGGACCCTACCCACACAAATGCCCGTACTGCCGACAGCATAGTGTTCCGGCGTATATAAGCTTAAAACAGTAATAATGTGATATAAACGTATGTGTCTAAGCTGAATTAAATCTGGCTGCACCTCTGAAGTGAGCTAATAAAATAAATAAAATTTAAAAAGATTTATCAGTATCAGAAAAATTTAATCAATAAAATTGAAAAAGATATCCAAAAGTTCACTTTTCGCCCTTGTGGCCTTCGCTGTATAAAATACGTATTGCGTTTTTCCTTTTATTTTCGGAACGCATAGTGCATGATACGTATTCCAAGCTGTAATTTCGTTTAAATTCCCACAATTCTTAGTTGATTTATTCAAAAATTTAGGGTCGTTGCTCTAAAAATTTTTTTAGCATCCACATATCTTTTATTTACAATTTGAACAGAATTTTGTTTGTAAAATATATGATTTCCTAAAACTTTGCCTTAGCGCCGCTAAGCCTCGACTGCATTCCTGAACGAAACAATTAATTGCGACAATGAATAAATAATATGATTGCAATTAAAGTAATTGCATTCTTTTTATTATGTTTTTTTTCTCTCTTTTTCTATTTTTTCTTTTCCTATTATGTGTTTTATTCTCCAGAATGAGTTATTTCTACCCACTGCCATACATCCTTTAAAAGATGCTGACTTTAATGCACACTTCAAGGCACTTTAGGAGTGGACATGCGGTTATTAGTCGATCAACTGCTTCATTTCCCTATCATTATTTTGCATTCACTAGTGCAATGTTGTTTTAGGTTTGAGATATAAACTTTTTTTTAAAGTGGTTGAATATGAGTGAAATCCTCGTATATTTGTTTCTTATACGATCAAACAATCCGGTCGGCTAAAAACGTTATGTCAGGGCCAAACGAAAATTAATTATTATATTTTTCGCTCACAAGAAACCTACTAGTGGTTGTTTTATTGAGAATTTAGGGCTTTTTGAATTTCTGCATGGCAATTATATTTTGCTTACACAGACCATTCAGCAATTAGCGCATGTTAAAGAGATTCGTGGATTTCCTGTATCTCTTTAAAATGAACTTTGAATATTAATTTGACGTAACATTTTTTTTGCTGTAAATGTTTGAAAGCAGTTAGTCGTTGCGGACAGAGTAACATGTGAAGCTTACCCTTAGACTACCGTCAAATGTTTTTTATCAGCCATTATGTGATCTTTAAGTCTATTGTACAAATCAGAGTTTAAATTATTAAATTCTCCGAGATCAAAAAGAAGAGCTAATCACTTATCTTGAACCGTGATGGGCAGAACCTTTCACTTTTTGAGAACAAAAAATCCCATCATTCCCATTCTCTAAAGAGAATGCATTCTTTGGATCCATTCCCCGATACATTCCCGTTCGTTTTAGGAGAATACGGTCTTTTTGATTCATCCACTTATTCAATAAATAAGAATGGGAGTGATTGTTCCTTTAAACGAATCATTTATTATTCTCATTTACTTTCGACAATTCATTCTTTTGATTTCACTTCCATTTTTCTTATAAAATATATTCTTTTTGTCGCTTTTATTCTCAGTTCTAGACTTTTAATTTTAACTAAGAGTGCTTCGAGCTAGTGTTTTATCATCGTAATTTCTGTTTAAAACCAGGACTCCATCGCCCTTCCACTTAATACCTTGTTTTTATGGACATGTATGTAACAGAGCTCTTGTTTAGTTTCGAGACTCGCACTGAATAACCGTTTTCACACCCTTGTAAGCTGGAATTTGGCTTAAATGCTCGTTGAATTTTTCGTTAGATCTAGTCCTCGAGAATTTGCTTTTATCGTTTGATTGCTGCGTAAATATGCATCCATACTATGGCGTTGGCATATATCGGCTTCTTTGAAAATCATTCGCACTTCATATAGCATATAGGAAGACATCATAAGCGTTAAAGGAAGTTCATAAGAGGGTTACAGGGCTACAACTCCGTATATTTCCATGCGTATCCATACAAAATTTCATCTCAATAAAAGGATTACGACCCTCATCAATCCCGATCTCCCCCGTGTAATGCCAGTGGAAGACATTCAGCCTTGGAAATGTGCGTTGAGAAAAAGTATTCAGTACTTGTTGTACTTTATTAGTAAGAAACTAATTCGAATAAAATTATGTGATATGTTCCCATTACGTAGTTTGCCTCGGCTTCGTTTCAAGGAGACTGACATGTCGGGTTCAATTCAGCTTGCAGATTGGAATGATTCGGCTTGTTGGCCCAAGTCTTTCTACCTTTCAATCCTTTCTACCAGTTATAAGTTAAATCTGTTCGACTGGTGTGAAAAAACTATGAAATGGCGTCATGAGTGGAATAAAATGGCCTTTTCTGATGAAAAAGTTTCTGTCTGGATGGTCCTGATGGATATTCGTCATATTGGTATGATCTACGCACTCAGCTAAAGATAAGGCTAAGTGGACAGCAAGGAGGCGGCAAAGTAATGATGTGGGAAGCATTCGAAGCAGGAGGAAAAGCAGACATCGTATTCCTTCGGGGCACTATGAACTCCAAATATATCAGGAATTAATGTATGATCTCTTAATCCCATCTGGGCCTCTTTCAGACGGTCCGAATTGGAAGTACCAACAGGACAATGCCAGTGTACATGTATCAATGTCCACCAAGGAGTGGTTTGAACGAGAAAACATTGATGTGATTCCATAGCCTTCGCATTCTCTTTCCAGACCTGAATCCGGTTAAAAATGTATGGAGTTTGTTGGAAAAGGCTGTAGATGTTCCAAACAAGCAATATCATCATGTGAATGATCTCTAAATAGCAATTTCGAATGCCTGGGATCAGGGGCGGATTTCTAAGTAGGCATACAAGGCACTAGCCTAAGCGGGGCACTTCTCGGGGAGAAGGCGGCATCAAAGAGCTTAAAAATAAAATTTTCCAAACTGCGCAATGTTGAAAATAATGTTTCTTTTTTAATTATTGCCTTGTTTCCCCCAACAGCGATTATATAGGAGCCTACTTTAACTTGCCTGCAAATGCAAACTACAGAATCGAAAGACAAAGAGATATGACCATATGATCATATTGTTTACATTACAATATCCGATACTTCCCACCAGAAGCGGATGTATCTGATATCAACACGTGAAAATTGCCATTAGTTATTGATGTTAACTTTCTGACTTTGAGAAAAGCCAAAATGGAAATCGTTTTGCAGGTTGTCATTAAAGGTAAACAAAACGATGGTCGATGTTGGTAATGGGCTTTCTGCGCAATATGAGCAGCACTATATATCTATCACAGTTACTGTGCAGTTTCGGGCTCCTATTTATTTTGATAACACCACTCTTTCATTATAATTTTTTATTTGTGATTTTGTTTGCCTTTTTTTTTTCTTTTACCACATAAATCAAATCAGGGGTTCTATATATGAATCCATACTAAAATTATTGTGGATTCAAAAACTGTCTCGAATCCACGAAGTCGGAGACTATGGTAGCAATAATTTCGAGTTGTATCTTATTAGTTTGAATAATTATATGAAAAATCTCCTTTACATATCAAATGTTAAGAGTATGATATGCGTTTTTTTTAAACAAATATTCCGTTCTTTCTAAAGGAGGGAGGGGGCGGCAGTACAGGCTGTGCCTAAGGGCGGCAATTTTATAAATCCGCCACTGCCTGCGATAAGATAGATTTAGATGCAATGGCGCCATTAAGGCAAATTACAGAGCTTTTTTATGCCAAAGTTAACCCGAAGAAAATGATCACTTTAACCTTTTAATATATTAAAAATATTTCATATACTGACATAATATATTAACAAACACATATTAACATATAAAATCATTATTAAAAAATCAAATCAGAGAGAACTATTTTTTCAAGGAGAGTACCCGTTTGTTTATTTTAAATTTCAGGTATTTCTGTAAAAGAGTATGTATAATTTTTTTAACTTATACTTCTAACCACACCCAAGTTTTTAAGTTTTCTCTTAGCTAACATTTCATGTTGTCTTGTTTATTCACTGAAAAGAAACTTCATATTTCGTTTTTTCATTCCAAATTCACTGATAGAATCCTGAATCAGTTTTTCTTTATTTTCAAACACTAATCTTCTATGAATGCCGATTAAGCACAGTCTATTTAAACGGTCCTCACACATCGTTGATCTCAGCCAAGTCTTCACCCTTCACATGATACTGAAAGACTTCTCAACTGTAGTTGGTAGAGTGAGGAAGATCTTTAACGTCCGGAGCACTGATGGAAAAACCGATAATAGTCCATCAGGTCGAAGTATGTAACATTTTGCTTTGTGATACTTATTTCGCTCTTACAAAATTGTTTCTAGGGTTTTACTTCTTTAGAAAAATTTTCAATTTCATAAAAGTTCTCCAATTTTTTTATCACTTCCTTGAAAATTTCCATATCCATGCTTCCCATTTTTGATTGATGCAGGCTGCATAAAGAGAATGATATTTCATTATCATGTGAAACTCCGGCATTGTAAAGAAGAAATGACCGAATCCAAATAAGGATTAAACATTGATCTTCGATAGTAGTCTTCAACTGATCCTTTGGGATAATTATCTCTGTGCATCTGTTTAGAAGCCATTCTCGGGACTTGGATCTCAAAATCAAATTCTTTTGCTATTGCTACAGACTTCTCCATGATGTCATGAAACGCAAGCTCTGATGTTTCCCTATCTTTTTGCAAACCAATTAGCAATCGCTGAATATGTGAATATACTTTATCCAAATCTATAGCCTCAGACTGTAGTGTGTTTGTTACAGGTTCGAGTTTTGCTGAATATACAGAAATGATAGTGATGCAGACGATAAAAACTGAATTATTAGTACACATGATAGTTGAAAGGCATTATTCCTTGTTTCTCTGTTGGTTTCTGCATCTTCCGATAGTTGATCGAAAACTCTTTTTTATTATAACAAGGTTTTCATTGAAAAGCCTTATTAATTTATATTTGCTGGACCACCGTGTTTCGCACAATACAGGAATATTTGGAATTAACTGTCTTCTTAAAGTGCTTGCTCTGAAAAAGCGTATAATTTCTTTGACAATTCCAATTGTGTTACGTATTTGTGGAAGATTGTTAAGGTCGTTAATAACTAAATTGAGTTTGTGAGATGAACAAGGGGAAAAGAGTGCCTTCGTATATTTGTCCCCAATTAACTTTTGCACCCCACTTTCTTTCCCGCCATGACAGAACAGCCGTCAAATCCCAGACCAACGAGCTTAGTCATGTTTAGTTTAAGCGTTTCACATGCGCTCAAAATGACATCTGTTATATTCTGCGCTTTTAATTTTCCTAAAGAGAAGAAGCCTAAAAAATTTTTACTGATCCAGATTTATCTATTGTGCGTTCGCGCAGACCTGACGCCTGATACCGTTAGCAGACGGGTTAGTCCATTGCAGTTTAGGGAAGGATGTCTTTCCGAAACTGGTTTTTCACGCGGAAAAAAACAGTTCCTCCAAGAAGGCCTTCCCTAAACTGCAATGGACTAACCCGTCTGCTAACTGGATCACGCGCCAACTGAGCGCGAATGCACAGTACAAACCTTGCTCCTATAGACAGTTGCTCAATGCCTTGGGTATCATCAGTCTCATCAGCAAGTAAAGAGAAACACGAATTTCGTTTATTTCCTCAGCTATTTGAAAACCAATCTCATTGCCAATTATATTATATCGATTATTTCATTCTGAATCGAAGATAACGTGTATTTAGCTTTTGCATGACAAGTTTTAAAATGGTTTTGTAAAATAAGATCACCTGCTTCAACTCTGAAATCCAGAAGGTCTTTTTGAAGTTTCCCCTCGTTCGAGCTTTTTCCTCGAAGAGGCAAATCATGTGTTGCACGAAAGATTACGGTAGACAATATAGGCGCAAGTTTTTTTCGATTCCTCACAATGGTATTCTTTGCATCTTTATTTAGCACCCTTATGACGTCAGATTGTTTGTTTGACATGACGGTTAAAAAGTTTTGTGACGCAATTATAGCATCATGATGCTATTGGCTCTTTGCATGGTTTTTCGCATGGCTGTAAAAATCTTTATATCTCGTGAAAGGTGTCACAATGAATGAGCCAAAAAGCCTTGTTTAACAGAAGGTTGAAACATTGCACGGTGCTTGCAAAGAGCACCCTTCAAGCTTTTAGAATAGTCTAACCAAGAGCTATACTACAATATCCATTCGTGTCTAAATCGCCTTTTTCCGGTTTCGACATCAAGCTTGAAATCGTAATTTATATCTGGATGGAAAGGTTTCGTTAGTGGATTATATTTGAGTTCATCATTTAAACATCCGTTAATGTGGTTTCCGACATCTAGTTCATCAAAAAAACTAGAATCAGGCTTGTTACTCTCCAGATTCACACTTCAAAACGAACTTCCTACACGCGGTACTTCTGATTTTAGGTCAGGTGATGCAATCTTAGATGCAAGGTTGGTATCGAGCCTTGGCCCTTTAATTAAAAATTTATCCATACCAATACTAAATTAAATGTACCTCTAGATTTGAGTTTAGATGTGGAGAACACACTGACAGCATGACACGCGAAAACCTTATTGCGAGAACATCGGGAGACAAACAATTGACAAAGTTTAGTGAAGTTGTTGCCTGCTAAAGTTAACATTTTCTCCCTTCTTCTCTGTTTCAAAAAATCATGAAAATTAATTGCTCGGTTGTTTAGGCTTGATTTTCGAGTCAAAACCGAACTGATATGATTAATGGCTATATTTCGTTAATTCCTCTTTATTTTTTTAGAAAATTTTCCAGCCTCGAAATGAACAGTTTCGCATCCAATTTTGATAAACAGAGAGAACCTCCATTTCAGACATATAGTTATTCATCACCAATCTAATTTTTAAATTCAAAATCTAGTGTTTACCCCAAATAAAAAATCTTTCAACTCTAAGGGTGGGCAGTTGCCCCCCCCCCTTGCCCCACCCAAACGACGCCCATGGGTAAGTGTATGATTTGACATTTTAAGTGTGTTACGATTATCAACATAAACCTAAATCAGGCATTAGATTCATTTACAATAGCTCGTCAACAGACCCGACAAGGGGGGTGGCAGCAGGGGCTGCAGCCCCGGGGGGCCCTGGATGAAGTCTAAGGGCCCGCGCTGGCAAGGACCTATGCTGGGGTGGCCCGGCCCTGAAAAAAAACAACTATGCCACTGCCCAAGGAAGATGTTATGGGTGTCGGTCGAAGTGAGCTCTCGTCGGTAGGTAAGTGACAGGTCTTTAAGGTCTTTAAAGAGGAAAAGGACCTTTAAAGAAGAAGTCTTAAAAGGACCTTTGAAGTCTTAAAAGTTGTGTATCAGTGGGTGGCCAACTTTGTTTCGTCAGAAGGACCTTTTACATAAAATGTACTCATGAATTATACCCATCTTAGCATTTCAAGTCCTTTGGGCTGGGGGGGATGAAGAGATGATGTATAAAACATTAAATTAGTTTAATAATAAAATAAATGCTTATGCTGTTGTAGTACGTATATTAATAAAAATACTGTTCTTTGTATAAATATGGATAAGGGGATACTTAAGACGCCAAAAATATTAAGGTCCCTGATAAATATTCAAGGGATGCAGTTCAATTAGTCCAATGGAAAAGGTATCCCTAATTAAAAAATATGCACACATTTGACGTAGGTACGTTAAAAAAAAAGCATAATTAATAAAAGGTTATTAATGAGCATGTGAGAGGAATTTGCTTTACAAAAACTGTATTAAGTGAAAGAAAAATGATACAAACATGCTAAAAAAAAAGGATACAGTGGAACCTGGTAAAGTGATCACCTTTATAAATTGACCACCTGGGTCATGTGACCACTTCTTATAAGAGAGATCTGGTAGCGACTTAATCATGCCTATATATCATAATCTGTTGTGTATAGCGACCACCTGTCTATGGTGACCATTGCAATCCAGTCCAAAATGTGGTCACTTTTTGCAGGTTCTACTGTATATGCACATGGAGCGTGTGTACAGAATAATATTTGGGAATTTAGCTGCAATCGACCAAAAATGGTCTCGCCACCGATTTGTTAGCCAAGCATCCACAGGGCCGTTTCTGGCGGGGTGCAAAAGGCACCCGGATCCTGGATCCTGGATCCCCCAATCAATCTTTCTTTCTTTCTTTCTTTCTCTCTCTCTCTTTCTTTTATTTTTCAGTTGGTAAGATAATTGATTAGACGGTTTTAATTCTTGATAATCTGCAGAGAAAAGATACCGTTTCAGTTTCTCTTTTATCACTTACATAAATATCTGCCTTGTAATGATACAAATTATAGAATTAATCTTCCCTTCCGCCATATTTATTTTCACAATTTGAAACATAATAGACGCGTTCAATTAGTGGCTTAAGATGAGGCCCCTCCCCCATTGGTTACCGAAACATTTTATTTTCTGTAAGGCCGCGTATCATAACCTTCTTTAAAGTAACTTAGGCCCGCCATGAGTTTTAAATTTCTGCGCTTTCATTCATAATATTCTTCCCTACATTCAAATGCCTGTAGTGCCTCGATTACATACTTACGACAGAAGTCATTTTGACACGGGGGGAATTCTATCCTAAAGGTGATTGCCGACTTGTTAGTAGACTCGAACTGTAGCAATACTGATGCTGCTAGGAAAAAAAATCGTATTGGCATCTGGAGATATGGGAAAACGGGGGTTTTGGGAGACATCTTGAAATATGGAATGAAACACCTTGAGATATGATGAAACTGGTGTTTTGGCATCTTGAAATATGGAATGAAACATCTTGAGAAAATGGTGAAACTGGTGTTTTGGCATCTTGAAATATGGAATGAAACATCTTGAGATAATGGTGAAACTGGTGTTTTGGCATCTTGAAATATGGAATGAAACATCTTAAGATATAGAATGAAACATCTTAAGATATAGAATGAAACATTTTGAGATATGGAATGAAACATCCTGAGATATGCAATGAAACATCTTGAGATGTTGTGAAAGTGATGTCTTGGCATGTTGAGACACCTTGAAATATAGAATGAAACATTTTTAAATATGATGAAAATGTTATGTGGCCAAAAAACGGTTGAGAACCACTTTCTAGATCTTTTTCTGAACTCTCAACTTGGTTTCTACGATATCCTTGTTCAAGAATGGTTTCTAGAATCGAACTCCATACTCTAAATGAGACGCAGTACCCTATGTATCGCAATATGGCTTTCCCAATACACAAAAAGTATTTCTTAATGAAGCTTAACAGCTCTCCTAAGATATTTAACCCCTCAGCAAACAGTTATAACACCACTAATGTGTAATGCTTGTGCTATATATTAATATACAATAGAGGGTTTATGAATACTTTTAAGAATATTTTTATAAACCGATTGTTTTGATGAATTGATTGATGATGAATTGATTTTTCTGCATGAATCTAGATGGACTGCGGCGAATTATTCGTTCCTTTCGGACTACACCTTGCAAGATGGCATTCATAAACGACTTGGAACATTTAAACCAACCAGACCAGTAAGTACGAACGTATTTTCTGTAACGTAAACCACTAAGGCACCTGTTTTCTCAAATATGTTAATAAGTGATCTAATGCGTTTTTGTAACTGTGATGTATTCTTAAGGGAGAGATCAAGCATTACGTAAGCAATATTTTGGCCATTTTACCCCCCAAATAAGCAAAAATTAACATTGGCTAACATAGGAAAATAAGTACAACAGCAACCCCCTCCCCCAAAGGTGCTTACAAAAAAAAAATGTTTATTATTACTCTGAATTAGTGATCCGTCAGATCGTTTATTGGTTCTTTCAGTAAATGATTTAGCACACCTGTACTCAGGTTACGATGGTTAGGGAACATTCAAGTATTACGTAAGCAGCACCTTAATACTTGAACTCTCTCTAACGGATCGTAACCTGAGTACAGGGGTGATAAATCATTTACTAAAAAAAACAATAAACGATTTGACGGATCACTAATTCTGAGTAATAATAAACATTTAAAAAAAAAATTTAGCAAACTGCAGGCCATAGCTCAGTTGGTAGAGCATCCGACATGCCATTAGAAGGTCGCGGGATCGAGTCCTGCCGGTTTTCGTACTCTTTCATTTTGTTTGGTGCAGAATGATAACCGCTGTCTTTGCGGCATAAAAGTACAACCAACCAACTAACCAACCAAACAACTAAAAAAGTCAAGTTGGCAATAGAGGTGGAAATGTGTTTTTATGATCTCGAGTTCACTGGTGATGGTATTCTAAAAAAAAAGGGGTGTGGGGGGGCAACTAACTCGTTTCACTCACCCGAGTTAACTCAGAATGGGACGTTAGAGGCTTAAATTAGGAAGTGAATATTAAAAGAACTCCCACCTGCTCATATTTTTTTAGGGAATAAACACTTTTTAGGTTAAAAGATTGCCTCTCGGGTCTATTATCTGATGATTCTTTCTTGTACATCTTCTTTCTTGGTTTCGGCAGAGCCCCTATAGGTCGGCACATCAGCCTCCATTTTCGTGCATACCTTTCGGCTTGATTTACCTTGGCGATAAAGGTTTTCCACTTTGGCGCAATGATCGCTATTTTGGCATAAAAATAATCAACAATCCGCGATTATCCGACTATTGTAAACATTGACGCAACTTTTAAGATGTCGCCAATAAATACAATTTGCAACCCTAGCTTAGTTTCCGATTAATGTAAAATTATAATATAAATAATCAAAACAAACTTTACGCTGCAAACATTCTATGTTTATTCCTCGAATGATTAGAACAATTCCCAGTGGAACACTCGTCCATTTCACCCTATTTTATTAAAAATTACACACTTGTAAATCACTAAACTTTAACAAAGCAGTGAATAGGATCACGTGATACGATGGTAAGAAAATGGCGAATATATGCCAGCTCTCTTTTTTTTTAGGAGCCTTAGGTTCCGGTAAAATTCTTTCTACGTCATCGAACTAAATTCTACGGAAATGAAAATTTATAAAATCTTTTTCAGTGAAATTTCTCAAATATCAAAAGGAGTAAATAAAGCTAAAAATATTTCATCTGTAATGTAAAAATAACAGGTTTTTTGGGGGCGCAGTATAGCCCAGATGCTCTTGCGCCATAAAAAATCCGCCCTGCGGTGGCGCAGTGTGGTAACGCGTTCGCCTAGTACGCCGTTAATCCGGGTTCGACTCCCAACAGTGCAAAGAACGCTTACTCAGAGATCTCATAAAAAGATCGCACTGCTCACTGTAGTCCGGGGTTTGGTTCCCTAGGCCTTAAGAGGTTCGGATTCCTCGGAAAACAGTAGGTCCCGGCGCAGCATGACCATTGTAGTCTTTGAGCCGTAAAACCACAAACAAACCAAACCAATCAAACCATAAAAAATCCAAACAAACAGTTTTTTTTCTTCCGTTCATTGAAGTGCATGTAATTGAAGTAGTGCTTGTTGAAAATTAATAAAATTATAGATAATAAATATATATATAGATAAATAAATTATAGATGCCCCTTATAGTTATGAAAACGTTCGATGTTATTTGATACAATATAAAAATATATCGTTATAATGAAAAGTTTACTGTGAAGGTTACTGCTAGGACCTTCTTTATGTCTAGGAGAGGCAGGGCCGGCCCTAGGTTGTTGGCAGTCCTGGGTGCAAAAACAATATCGCCGTCTTTATTAATTTAATATCATTTAATTAGGAATCTGGTATACAGTGTCTACTTTTATATATAGTGCTCGTATATACACTGAAGTGCCAGAAAAACTGGTACAGGCGTGCGTATGCAAATAACGGAGCTTTGCAACCAATCAGCGTAACGCGATGCGGTCGGCAGCGCCTATATAAGACAAGAGATGTCTGGCAAAGCTGTTAGATCGGTTCTTGCCGCTACAATGGCAGGTTATCAAGATTTAAGTGATTTTGAACGCCCAAGTGAGGGGGCACTTTTTGTACTCCCGCCATACCTGATGGCAGGGGTCCTCAAAGTTGTCGGTATGATTTCTAGGGGTCAGTGGAAAAAGTTAATTAATATAAGCCATTAATACAATGGCTGCACAGTAAGTAATATGTAAATGTTTAAAAGTTGGTATGTGTCCAATTAAACATTTTACATACAAATACTTTTTTTATATGCAATACTAATTAAAAAACAAATCGTTTACGTTAAAGGTTGTGTTTTTGCGTTGCATTTTGTTATTTTATGAGATTACAAAAGCAGTTAATACTATGTAATATATTTGTAAACTGGACTCGTTTTGATTATATTCTCTCTTTCTAAATGGCTGTCACTTCCATAATTTCTTTTTAAAGTCTATTTTTAAATTCCTAAGAACCAACATCGATAATTTTGATATGCAATATATATAATATAAATAATATACTGTAAAATATAAAGAGTTAAAAAAAAATCACGTATCCTTTTATGCCTATTATTATTGCGTAATAGCAAAATAGGGCGGGTCGATGAAAAGTCGACAAACTTTTGAAGGGTTTGACGGCAAAAGAGCTTGGAGACCTCTGGCATACGATATTAGAAATAATTGAACGGTGTCTTTATGAAAAATCATACTTTAAAACCCAATAAACAGAAACTATAAAGCAAAATTAAAATTACTACGATGATAGAGTGAAACGTAAGATTTGCACCCTCCTCCCAACCCCGATTTTATTGTTTGTATGAGAAAACCACTTCGATTCGCAGGTTATGGAATCGTAGTAGGTAGAGAAAAAGTATCGCGTTGCACTAATTTCGTTATGGCGAGTTTCGTGAAGGTCAAGCAGCGTGGAGCAGAAACACTAACACACCGAGTAAAGCAATATTCACGTGTTCTCTGTGGTTTCAGATTATAAAAGTAGAGAAACGATGAAAGTGATCTGGTGGAAATTGAAAAGTACGGAAGTACGTTTGCTTGAGATGCTGAGGAAGACGGGGGAGGGAGGGGACACAGGAAAGTGTCAATATCCAAAGTCGGAAAAACAATGAAGCAATGATTACTTGATTTTTCAAAATGAATATTAAGTAATTTAATATTTGAATTCATATATAATTTTTTTCTGACTCTATAACATTTGGGCACGCTTCACATTTCTCTGAAATTTCCAATGAGTGCTCCAATGTCATTGGGTAGATGACGTTAAAAGTATCACAACCACGCTTCTACAACTCAACCTGCGTGTAATCTAAGGTCTTCTGAAGTCAGTGGTGTATGAAAGAAAGGGGCTCAGGGGGTTCAAAGGAGGGGCCTCCGTACGTTGTTCTACATGATGTCAGATCACTTGGTCTTTTTTTAAGCTTCTTGAGGGCCCCCCCCCATAATTTTTTAATTGCTACGCCTGTGTTTGATTGAAAAAAAGCAGAGAAGAATAAAATTGTATATTTATCTCCTTAGCAATATAATGTACTTTCTTCCCTTGTGATAATTTAATGCCAATATTTGTGAGATGACATAACTCTTTGATGGAGTAACTGCCTCAAATAGATTTCCTGAGAGTATTCTACATGGCTTCCGTAATGCAAATTGGGTAGGTGCGCCCCATCTGAGATTAGTGCGCCTCTCCTCCGTAGTTTAGTGATTATGAGATAACAAGAACATTGAATATTTTTGCCACATAACTTTTACTTACTGCAATGGAAGAACGATTGCCTTCAGCAAGCAGTCTTACCTAAGTCATAACTATATATAACTTTGGTCATGGCACATCATCTTGTTTTATGTTTCGACGAACGAGTTATTACAGTCGCCTTCAATGGAACTGTGTATTTGCGATAAAATAATAATCATAATTAGACAAACCTCAATTAATAAAAGTAGGAAAGCAGCATACATTATTGATATAGCAATATCAATAGTCTGCGTAGGAATAAAACAAGCGAGTGAAAGAAAATCGCCTAAGGTCGATATTTAAATTTAGCGGGTTTCAATTAACATTAATTCGCAGCTCGTTAATCCGAAACTCTAATCCGCTGCTCACTAATTCGCCACTCTCTCATCCGCAATTTCTCTAATCCGCCATTCTCTAATTCGCCACTCTCTCATCCGCAATTTCTCTAATCCGCCATTCTCTAATCCACCACTCTCTCATCCGCTACTTTCTATTCCATCACTTTCTATCTGCAACTTCTCTAATTCACAACTCTCTAATCCGCAACTCTCTAATCAGCAACCATCTAATCCGAAACTCTCTAATCCGCAACTCTCTAATTCTCAAGTAACTCGGTAGGTTTTCAATGTTAACAACAGCCACCATTATTGCATTTACGGAAGACCTTTACATTATCCTTTTTATTGCGGACAGGCAGACCAAAAGCAATAACGAGGTCAATATCTATATAAGCCCGCTAAAAATAACCAAATGCCAAGCCAAGACTTCAGACACGAAATTGAAGATATGTGGTAAGGCTGACATTGTACTTAGTCCTATTTGGCTCGGGTCTACTACTAATCACACTGCACAAAAATGTAGAAATATAGTGGAGTCTTGTTAATTCGAACTAATTGAGACCGAAACCTGTTCGGATTAACTCATATCTTTACCACGGAAGTTACTGTAAGCCAGGTATCCAGTAAATCAAAAAATTTCCAAGTTGTGGCACCCTTAGAAAATTAGAAATTTTCACGGTACCCTAAACGCATATCTGTGGCAGCTATATTTCATATTTGTATGACTATGAAGAAAAAATCAATCAAGTGTAAGAAATCAATACAACTCGTATTTAAAATTATCACAAGTACTTCGTTAGGAAAACGTAGGTGATAATACGAAGGAAATACAAATAAAATTACAAAAACCTTCCACATGGTCTTGAAGTGTACGTGTTTAGTGCGACGGGTGAGCTTTCTGGTCACTGTAGAATTTTTTGAATCGCAGAATAAGGCTTGATAGAGTTACCGCCATTTCTTTTCCCACGTTGATTTTCGAGCGATCAAAGCTGCCTCGTGGCACTACTAATCTCTTTCCGCGGCACCACAGGGTGCCACGGCACTCACTTTGGGAACATCTGCTGTGAGTTATAATTGTTTGATGCGTGTGTGTATTTTGGTGTGCGCACATAACAGACGACGAGCGGCCGACGGGAAACTTCCCTTTCCTGTATCGGAAATTTCAATTAGTTGGCAACACACACTCATAGATTTGTTGAGTGATTAGATAGCTTATCCCAAACCTGAGTGTTTAACAGGCTCGTAGCTAGAGATTTGTTACGGGGGTGGGGGTGGGTCTGAAAGTTACAGGAGGAGAATTCGGATTCTTTTGAAAACTGCCGGTGGGGGCACGGGCGCCGTTAGCGGGGTGGTGGGGGGGACAGGGGTTACCCGTTCCCTCCGATGTTGGCATTAGGGTTACATATCCTCCTTCAATTTCAAACAAAATGCCTTTTAAAGGTATATTGTCCTCGGCGACGATGGGTGGAGGCGCAACATTACTTGAATTAATCCTTGCGCCATAGAACGCAAACATACTTTAAGCATGAGTAGCTTAACTTGCTGTTTATTTATTTATTATTTTTAAAATATTGTTTTGTCATTTCTCGTGACGGAAAATGTGTAATATTTACGTAGTATTTTTTTTTTTATTACATATGCAATACCCAAAGGTTAAAATTTAGTTACTTTAATTGTTAGGATTATTAGGAAATTTAAATTTCACAATAATCCTAACAATTAAAGTACTAATTTTAACCTCCGGTTATTGTATGTATAGTAGAGTCTCGCTAATCCGAATCCCGCTAGTCCGGACACCCGGTTAATCCAGACGGACCTAAAAAAAATCGTCAAAAAGCGTACATGAATTTTAAAACCTACTATATGTTTTCTTTAGTACTGTACAGTCAATAAACTTTGAATTTCAATCAATAAGATGTTTCGTTCTTTAACCTAAATCAATTCATATGTTAAAAAAATAGGCCTACGTTGTGGTATTGCGACTGAAAAAGTCATTTTTATGATAAAAACATCAATTTTAATAGTTTTACCCATCTAAAACTTGTTTTACAGACATTTTAAAGCTTATTCCGTTTAATCCGGACATGGTCCGGTCCAATCAAATCCGGATTAGACTACTCTATCTGGCACTGGGTTCAGTGGTGTAAGACAGGGGGCGATCAGGGATCAACCCTCTCCCCTCCCATTGAATATCAAATCAAATTTTTCTTTACAACGCCAAATCACGTGATTTTAGAAGTTATTTGATCTCCACATAATTTTGGAATTTTAAATTTATACTAATGCGTAATTATCACTCTAATATCATTAAAACGTAATTAACATTTCAGTACCAACATCTAATTAACACTCCATTACTAAAATTTAATTAACACCCTAATACCAAAATCTAATTAAAAATTCCAATACTAAAACCAGGGCCTCTAAAATTTAGGGCTGCCGAAAAAGTGTGGTGCAAGCACCAAAAAATCAGTTTTTAGCGGCCCCATATACTTTCTGCAGAGTATTTGGTCAGCTGACTTTTTTCGTGTGACGTCATATTTTACATAATGCATCTTCTAAATGGTAGTCAAAATAAATGCACGCGTTATTATTGAAATGCGTTAGCATCTGTAGCCAACGTAGGTTATTACCACCGCAGGGACCTCTAGTTTCCAACATTTGGCTGCACAAAAAGCTAGAAAAATTACTTTGTAAGCTATAACAGCATAATAAAAGCTACTTTGTGTAAGATAATTTGACGTAGCATTACGCAGATTAGATTTATAAGCAAAGAACAACGTTATAAGCGTAAGTAAGGTTACCTTACTAAAGCTTATAACGTTGTCTTTGCTTATAAAAGCTACTTCGTCCATTGAGTTAGCTTTTCATTAATTCGTTATAAGCGTAAGTAAGGTTACCTTACTAAAGCTTATAACGTTGTTTTTGCTTATAAAAACTACTTTGTTCATTGAGTTAGCTTTTCATTAATTCGTTATAAGCTTTAGGTAGTAACCTTACTTACGCTTATAACGTTGTCTTTACCTATAAAAGCTACTTTGTTCATTGAATTAGCTTTTCATTAATTCGTTATAATTTAATAATTATAGTAATAATAAATTACAATGATTCGTATTTTATTTAATTAATTTTTATCTCCTATTTTCAATTTAACTTCATTATATTCTCTTTATCTTTACCCACAGCGTTTAGACCAGATTGAAGGACTTTATTTTGTAATGCTAAACCCTGGTAAATCTTTTTATCGTTGTGTTATGACAAAAAAGCGTCTTTAAGGGCCGCTAATACCATAAGCACGGCCATGACTAAAACTAAACGAACACTACGATGCTAAAACGTAATTAACACTACGATGCTAAAACATAATTAACACTACGATGCTAAAACATAATTAACACTTTTTTACTAGAATATAAATTCTATTCAAATAAACCTAATTAACACTATTTTATTAGGATATAAATTCCATCCAACTTCTTAAACCCAGTAAACTATAATAGAGAACTATAATACTAAAACCGGCTTAAGGACTGAATTTCGAAACTTCATTAGCACCACAATACTAGAACCTAATTACCATTGTGACGCTGAAACCCAATTGGAACCCCGATAGTAAAATAAAATTAGCACTTAATGTTGAAACTGAATACTAAACTGACACTACTTACTTTCCAATACCAAAATTGACTTACAGTTAGCCCTCTAACATTGATGGCTGGCGAAAACGTTAACCACCACGTGCTGAAAACATTTCGATGCAGTTTTAGATGAACTATAAATCTTTTAAAGCCATTAATGTCACTTGCTCAAACGATCACGTGCCTCAATGACAAACTATTGCTCAAAGAAATTGCATTATTGCATAAATTACGGCTCTGCATAATTCATAACCATGGCGTTATCATTTATTTTCTGCTTGCTTGCGTATAAGTAAGGAATGTTGGTTGAAATCATAGCTCCTTCTGCTCTGCCAGATCGCCAAGAGCAATTGTACTGGGGACGAAGCGAGGTTTGGGTTGGAGTGGAATCTATAATCATGAAGAAAATTATCACATTTCTTTCGATTTAAGAGATAATTTCGAGAGATGCAAAATAATATTTTTTGACATTTTCAACAAAATCAGTATTGCTTTTGTTTAAAATTGAAAAGCTTGTGGAAAGAAAATCATAAGATATCATTATAACACGTTTAATAAAGTGTGCAATGCATCTATAAATTACATAAATTTTTTTATATAAAAATGCTTAATTTTTGGAAGCCAGTGTATTGTGAAACGGATTCGAGTTCTCAGGAACTTTCCGGTTTTGAGCGTGCTGAAAAGTTAATTTCATCATGAACGTCTCAGTTAAAAAGGCATTCTAAATCATAGTTGTTGTTTTTTTATTTCGAATTTATACATACAGGGTGTCTCAACACCAGGGTTACTTACGAACACCTAGACGAACAATATTTGTCATAGAACCTAGGGTCGCAAACCACTCACAGCTATAGTTCTAAAACCGTCCAGCATGCACAAATATTTACAACCAGTGCGTGAAAAGCGCCAGATAAAACTCAGGTCAGCTGCTCAAGTGCATAGATGATTAGGACATCGCATTTTGCGCTTCTCATGCACTGGTTGTCACTATTTGTGCATGCTGGACGGTTTTAGAACTGGCGCTGTGAGTGGTTTGCGACATAACAGTGCTGAAAATCTTTGGGAACCATATGCAAATTGAAATTTTCCCACGACTATCATTGGTGCTGCATTAAGTCAAGGAAAACCTCACCACAGGCGAAATTTCTGCTTACCTTAACTGAGTAAGCATAAGTATATAGCTTACTCAAAGAAAGAAGACAGTGCTTATTGAAAATTTTGTGTTCTCTTTTCACCCCATAAAGTCGATTTAAGATCGACACAAGCCAAGGATCAATTTGTTTCAAATGGATTTAATAATTGAAAGACCTCGGAGAAGTTAAACCAACGTGAATCTTTTATTTATCACACGGATTCGGTTTTCATAGGCGATGATTTTTTAAGGGTCGTGGAAGAGAAAAATGCTTCTGTGGATGAAGTAATAGACAGAGGGCAAGCAAAAGCAAGTTTTGCAGAATAGGGTTATTCTTAAACCTATTATCAAAACGGTAATTTTTTATGGAGGACAAGGGCTGGCCATTGTAAAATTTTATGAACATAATCTAGTACTACTTCTAATAATTCAAGTATCTTGCATTGTAGAATTATTAGTAATTTAATAATGATAAATGCACACAAAAGGACAAGGGCGGATCCCGAAATTTTTCAGCGGGGGAGGGGGGCTGTGGTTTGTTCCCTATTCCCACTTTTAGCCAAGTGTCCCGTACTTTTCATATTATTTTCCATGATGTGATCCCAGCTCGTGGGGGGGACAATTGCCCCATGCCCCCTCCTAGAATCCGCGCTTAAAATAAAGACAACCGTAATTGATACGGCCTCTGACCATTTTTTCTATCTAGACCCCCTTGGGAATATTCTGGATGCGCTACTGAATCCCTCCACTATGCTTATATACCAAAAACCATGGCCCCTGGTCTCCAGGTGCCGGAGTTCTCCTGATCAAGGCAGAGGTCAGCGTGGCATGAAAGCAGGGGGTGCTAAGAATCACTGGAATGGCCCAGGCTGCCGTGTGTTATTGACCTTGGCTATGTATAATGTACGATCCCTTTCTTATGAGTCAAAACTTTAGGATTGGAAAAAAGAGGAACTAGACAAGATCAAATGGGACATTGTAGGACTCAGTGAAGTTAGAAGAAAAGGTGAAGAGTTGGTGGAACTTAAAAGTGGACATTTGTTTTATTATAGAGGAACGGAAACTGGAAGAACAAGTGGTGTTGGCTTCTTAATCAACAAAAGAATTAAAGACTACCTTCTTGAAGTCGAAAGCACGTCAGATCGAGCAGCGAGGCTCGTTGTTCAACTAACCCAGCGATACCAACTTCAAATAGTACAGGTATATGCACCAACATCAAGCCATACCGACGAAGAGGTTGAAGAATTTTATGAAGAAATCAAAGAGTTACACACCAAAGGGAAACAACATATCAAGCTCATCATGGGGGATTTCAATGCAAGAATTGGACAACAGGAACAAGGAGAGACATCGGTTGGTAAATACGGATATGGGGAAAGGAATGAACGTGGCGATCAACTCATCGAATTTGCAGAAGCTGAAAACCTTAGCATCATGAATTCATTTTTTAAGAAGAAACCGCAAAGAAAATGGACATGGAAACACCCAAATGGGGGAACTAGTGAAATTGACTATATCCTGGCAAACAAGAAATCAATTATTGAAGATTGCAGTGTACTGAACAGATTTAATACTGGAAGTGATCATCGAATGGTGAGATGTAAAGTGCACTTAAATACTAAATTAGAACGACAGAAGCTCATTAGGAAACAAGTAAGTAAGAGGGTGGATCTAATGAAACTGAAAGTAAATACCGAGGCATTCAAGTTGGAATTAAAAAATCGCTTTTCTGCACTGGAAGGACTTATTGATGAAAGTGATATCTCAGAAGCAAATGAAAACATTGTTAAGACAATAGTTGAAACTGCTGGGGAAATTGGTGGTGTAACCTGTAAAAAGCACAATAGCAAATTATCTGAGAAGACGAAACAACTCATGAAAAGGCGAAGACTTATGAAGGTGGACAATCAAAATACCAGTCGCAAGATCGAGTATGGCACCGTAACAAGAAATAGGGAAGAAATACTTAGAAGAGTTGAAGAATTCTACAAAAATCTATACGAAAGTAACAGTGGATTAAACGAAGACTCTGAGATAGTCGAAGGAACAGCTCCTAAAATCTTAAAAGAAGAAGTTTCATTTGCAATAAAAAGTATGAAGAAAGGAAGAGCCCCTGGTGATGATGGTATTACATTAGATATCCTAAAAGAAGCTGGAGAATATGTAGAAGACATACTTGCAAAATTCTTTACCAAATGTCTTAACAGCGGTAACATACCAAACCAATGGGATTCTGCAACAGTAATTCTTTTGCATAAAAAAGGTGATAAAGAGGATTTGAAAAATTACCGACCAATTAGCTTGTTACCTGCTATTTATAAAATCTTCACAAAAGTGCTAACACATCGCCTGCAGAAAAAATTAGATGCAGCTCAACCAAGAGAACAAGCTGGATTTCGAAGTGGATTCAGTACAGTGGACCATATTCAAGTATTAAGAGAATTAATTGAAAGAACACATGAATATGAACTTCCATTGTGTGTGGCATTTATTGACTATGAGAAGGCCTTTGACTCTATTAAAACATCAGCAGTCATCAACTCTTTAAGATCAACAGACATTGAGGATGTGTACATTGACATGGTGAAACGTGTGTATAAAAATGCAAGTGCAAAATTTCGGTTACATAAAGATACCGAAGCTATCAAAATTGGTAAAGGTGTGAGGCAGGGAGATACCATTTCTCCAAAACTTTTTACTTCAGCTTTACAGATGATTTTTCAGCAGATAAATTGGAATAACAGGGGAATAAAAATAAATGGTGAATATTTAAATCATTTGCGGTTTGCTGATGACATTGTTATTTTTTCAACGAACCCATCAGAACTCCAAGACATGGTACAGGAGCTCTCAACTAGAAGTAAAGAAGTTGGACTCAAGATGAACCTACAAAAAACTAAGATCATGTTCAATAATTTCGTAGAGGAAACAAAAATACAAGTTGACAACATTGAGCTAGAAATTGCTGATTCATATATTTACCTTGGCCAGCTGATTTCAATGGATGGCAACATTATGAAAGAACTCAACAGACGTATTAAACTTGGCTGGAGTGCATTTGGAAGAAACAGTTTTATCCTGAAGGGGAAATTGCCTTTGTGTCTAAAAAGAAAGGTCTTCAACCAGTGTGTATTGCCAGTCCTCTCTTATGGATCAGAGACATGGAGTCTAACAGTTGGAGCAATACGAAAGTTACAGACAACGCAAAGGAGCATGGAGAGGTGCATGCTTGGAATAACTAGGAGAGATCGAAAAAGAAACACTTGGGTGAGAGAGCAAACTAGAGTAGAGGACATCATTGTTAAAGTAAAAGGGCTGAAATGGCGATGGGCTGGGCATATTGCAAGAAGAACTGATCAACGATGGACAACAGAAATTCTGAACTGGATTCCAAGAGACCACCGAAGACCTAGAAAACGTCCTCAAACTAGATGGGTGGATGAAATAAGAAAACAGGTTGGGGTGACGTGGAAGCGAATTGCTCAGGATAGACTTGTGTGGAAAGCATTTGGAGAGACCTTCATCCAGCAGTGGATAGATAATGGTTGAATATGATGATGATGATATATATCAAAATTGTTATTATGATTGTGACATGCAGTACCTTATACATGAATATCAATCTAAATGTATATTAACTTGGACAAAGTTAAAGTTGTAAAGTAATATCACACAAGGTAGTAAACCCAAGTAAATTTAAGTAGTAGAAACATCTCAGAATAAAAATTGACATGTAGTAGTAAAAGGTGAAGAGGAGTAAAAGATTAAACAATACCAAGAATTTTGTTCTTCATCAGGGACCGCACAAAATCCCTGTTATTGGTTTGCTTTTTCTGACTACAATAATTGAGATTTGTGATCAATACTGAATAAACCAGCATTGACCAAAACTTAGCTAAAAACAGTATAAACCCAGAATATAATTAGTTTAACAATATTTTAGTAATTTAGAAGGGTCTCTTTATTAATACTGAGAACAATCTCAATTGTTGTAAGCGGCCCTATATATATATTAATGAAAATCGTTTATAACGACCAACCGCATATAACGACGGAATTTTTACAAGAAGTTTGGTTTGCTATTCTACTCCATACTAAATATATCGGTTATAACGACATCGTATATAACGACGAAACCTGCTATAACGACGGCGATTTTGTAGTCTAAGCAGGGAAATTCGTATCGGATATAACGACGCGACTTGACAGTCATAAAGCAGAACCACGTAGGTTAGTTATTAAAATTTAAAATTAGTTATCAAAATTTAAGCGTTATTCTAATCTTGTTTATTTACAAATGTCCGAGAAATTTTTATTACTGCTAAACCTGAATATTAAAGATAATAAACTTAAAAAGTGATTTATTAATTGAATATCACGAGGGTCATATTCTTAAGGGGCCTATTCTATTTTTTCAGCGTAGAGCCCACAAAACTCTTAAACCGGCACTGTTCTGAAGTCATTAGTATAATATAATAAATACTATTTATTACATTTGTTTTCTACATTATATACTTTAGTAGTATTTTCTACAATTTCTTCAATTTAAAAAACTAAGAAAGTACTATGTACTTAGTTTGGCTATAACGTAATATAAACGGAAATTAAATTCATTATAATTATGTTTTTATTTAATTTTGAAACCAAAAAGTTTAATACTTTCTACTATCAAAATAATTTATAAAACTCTTAGAGTGTATTATACTATAGGCTACTATGATTTTAAAAAGATATCGTTTATAACGACTATCGGTTATAACGACCGAATTTGCACAGTCCCTTGAAGGTCGTTATAACCGATTTTCACTGTATATATATTAGAATTTTCTACATTTTGTTTAAAAAATCGCGCTATTTTTTACTGGTTAAATATGGAATCCGCGGAAGTCTTGTTTACTGATTATAATTGTAGACTATATATGTTTTACACATACCACTAAAAACCAAACAAAATCCATGTTCGCTAAATCCGGAAATTTGCTAACTGCGGGCTCGTTATAAATGGGCCATAGTGTATACGATCGTTGGCGTTATTTTCGTGGGGGGGAGAGAGAGAGAGAAATCGCCAATTTCTAAAAATTTCTGAAACGGTTTTGCCAAGATTCAAGCCGAAATTTGAAGCACCGGTAATCCGTCTTTCTTGTCAACCGAAAGTTTTAGGTTTTATCCGCTAAAGATGCTGTGACACTTGGCGCCATCATCGATGCATGGCACAACCCCTTTGTCTTCTTTACCTCATTAAAAAGACACATGTCAAGTCATGTCTTTTGGTCTCTTTCAAGAAAACGACATGAAAGAACGAAACAGAGCGAATGTCGACCAAAGTTTTTTTTTTACTCAAAACTTCAAAATTTCTACAATTTAACTTTTTACGTATATTTTTCAGACTGTACAGATGTTCGAAATACATCCGATCAAGAATGGACCATTGCCAGAAGAATTTGATGCCAGAGAACGTTGGCAAAATCTTATTCAGCCTGTTCGTGACCAGGGCGATTGCGGGTCGTCTTGGGCCTTCTCAACAACCGGTAAATTGAATGTTGGAATTTATTTTACTTGTAGCCTTGCCCAAGCTCGCCTTCTCTCATCTTGCATAGAAAAACACAGTGTTACCTCTCAATAAGGAACTCTTTCGGGACTGGACGTGTTGTCCCTTTAATAGAGGTGTCCATTCTTCGGAGGTACAAGAGTTGATACATAAACCAGAGGAAACGTTCCTTAAACAGCGGTGTCCTTAATGAGAGGTAACACTGTATTAGATCTTCTTACTGGAAGAAACATCTTGCGAACAAAGAATACTACGTTTCTAATTCACATCTAATTTAACAATCATTTTATTGGAATTTGTTGATAATTTCTGAGAGAGAGAGACGATGCTATTTTGATCATGTTCAATAAATGTATGTGTGTAAGTGAGGGTGTGTTCATGTGTGCATTCATTTTGCGACTATTAGATACTAGTAGTAGCCAAAATCACTTACTTTATAAAATGTTTGTTTGTTTGGCTTTTTTATGGCGCAAGAGCATCTGGGCTATACTGCGCCATTTTATAACATGCATTCGTTCATTTAAATCAGTGGTTCCCAACTCAATTTAAGCCGCGGATCACTTTTCCACTTCAATTGTACCCGCGGACCACTTTGAAAAATTCTCACGAGCTGATTGCAAGACCTTAATTAAAAAGGGAACCGGGTCTTTCTTTCTTTTTTTGAAAAATGTGTGTAAAAATCGTCCTTTGGAAAAAAAAAGAAATGTAAACAGAAAAAAAAAAAAATCTAATGATAATACAGTCAAATCTCGTTAAGACATATATGCTTAAGATGAATTACTTTTAATTAAAAAAAAAGTTTTCTGAAGTTCCATTACATTGTGAAGTACTACAAATATACCATCAATTTCATTTTAATGTTTAATAATAATAATTTTTATAAGTATTTTTTTTTTTTAATAATGACCCGTTTCGCTGATCACTTGGGACTCCTTCGCGGACCACTAGTTGGGAACCACTGATTTAAAGGAATGTATTCTTTGGATTCGTTCTTTTGAATCAGTCATTCGTTCACAGAATGCGGAAACAGAACGGCAATTTTCGTTCGTTGAAATGAAAATTACCATTATTTTAAGCAAATGGGATATTATTCTTATTTTAAGTAAATGAGATATTATTCTTATTTTAAGTAAATGAGGTATTATTCTTATTTTAAGTAAATGAGATATTTTTATTTTAAGTAAATGAGATATTATTTTTATTTATTTTAAGGAGTGACTATATTCTCATCCATTTTAGAGAATGACTATATTATTATTAATTTTTTGGGAGTACCTTCTCATTCACTTTAAGAGAAGTGACTGCTCATTAACTTTAAGGAGTGGCTTGTGGTTTATTTTAAGGAGTGACTTCTCATTCACATTAAGGAGTGAATTCTCATTTACCTTAAGGAG
>QLNU02014802.1:67627492-67679605 GCA_006491805.2 Dysdera silvatica
AAATTATAAATTAAATAAATTCAATCTTAGATAATTCATAGACAAGAATTACAGTCTTTTCGTGTTTTAGTGTTTTAGTTGTAAAACCTCAGAGGGGAAAACAGGAAAGAGACATCTATTATGGGTGAATTTTAATGTGATCTGTGCTCTAATCTCTTGCAAGTACATCGAAATTAGATTGAATAATTAAATGGTTTTTTGACATTGTCAAAAGTGAAGGCCGATTTGTGATCGTTTATCTTCTGAAAACACAAGTCCTTATACCTTGAAAAGCTTCTTCAACATCTACAGGTGTGAATGAGGCATGCTTGAAGAAACCAATTCAGTTATAAATAAGTTTTCGTCAATTTCCAACGTGTTTCTGCTTCTCCAATTAAGATAGCAGAATCTTTTTTTAAAATCTCTAATTCGCGGAAGTTTTTTCTAAAACAGTTTAATTATGCAACAATAGAGTGACCACCTTTAAAAGACTTCCATTGCTTTCCCGTTTTTACTACGTATAGTGCTGCATGAGTCAAAAAGAAAAAAGTTGTTGTGTTCCACTTCCTTTGACCACAAAAGATTTCTCAAAGAGCTAATAGGTGGTTGGATGATTAACTAGTTCAATCAACCCCAAATCCAATAAGATTATTTCACTAGAAACATACAGCTCAAATATCCTTATCATGACGTTGGCAACTGGACATCCCTCAACATTATTTGTTTTATCAATAGAGAGTTTATTGAAATAACTCTTTATTTAATAAATAAATATATATATATATATATATATATATTTATTTATTTATTTATTATATATATATTAGCTTGTTACCTGCTATTTATAAAATCTTCACAAAAGTTCTAACACATCGCCTGCAGAAAAAATTAGATGCAGCTCAACCAAGAGAACAAGCTGGATTTCGAAGTGGATTCAGTACAGTGGACCATATTCAAGTATTAAGAGAATTAATTGAAAGAACACATGAATATGAACTTCCATTGTGTGTTGCATTTATTGACTATGAGAAGGCCTTTGACTCTATAAAAACATCAGCAGTCATCAACTCTTTAAGATCAACAGACATTGAGGATGTGTACATTGACATGGTGAAACGTGTGTATAAAAATGCAAGTGCAAAATTTCGGTTACATAAAGATACCAAAACTATCAAACTTGGCAAAGGGGTGAGGCAGGGAGATACCATTTCTCCAAAACTTTTTACTTCTGCTTTACAGATGATTTTTCAGCTGATAAATTGGAATAACAAGGGAATAAAAATAAATGGTGAATATTTAAATCATCTGCGGTTTGCTGATGACATTGTTATTTTTTCAACGGACCCATTAGAACTCCAAGACATGGTACAAGAGCTCTCAACTAGAAGTGAAGAAGTTGGACTCAAGATGAACCTACAAAAAACTAAGATCATGTTCAATAATTTTGTAGAGGAAACAAAAATACAAGTCTAGCGGTCCAAGACACTCCGGGCTAAACGGAGGGACCCTGGTTCGAATCCAGGATGGGGAAAGCGTCTCTTTTTCTCCAAAATTAAATAAGCTCTAGTTTGAGCTGTAATTAATACGTGGGTGGCAAAAATTATAGTATAACAAAAATACAAGTTGACAACACTGAGCTAGAAATTGCTGATTCATATATTTACCTTGGCCAGCTGATTTCAATGGATGGCAACATTATGAAAGAACTCAACAGACGTATTAAACTTGGCTGGAGTGCATTTGGAAGAAACAGTTTTATCCTGAAGGGGAAATTGCCTTTATGTCTAAAAAGAAAAGTCTTCAACCAGTGTGTATTGCCAGTCCTCTCTTATGGATCAGAGACATGGAGTCTAACAGTTGGAGCAATACGAAAGTTACAGACAACGCAAAGGAGCATGGAGAGGTGCATGCTTGGAATAACTAGGAGAGATCGAAAAAGAAACACTTGGGTGAGAGAGCAAACTAGAGTAGAGGACATCATTGTTAAAGTAAAAGGACTGAAATGGCGATGGGCTGGGCATATTGCAAGAAGAACTGATCAACGATGGACAACAGAAATTCTGAACTGGATTCCAAGAGACCACCGAAGACCTAGAAAACGTCCTCAAACTAGATGGGTGGATGAAATAAGAAAAGAGGTTGGGGTGACGTGGAAACGAATGGCCCAGGATAGACTTGTGTGGAAAGCATTTGGAGAGACCTTCATCCAGCAGTGGATAGATAATGGTTGAATATGATGATGATGATATATATATATATGGCCTGCAAAAGGGTTGCTGGTATCTAACTGGAAGGAGACCCACACGCTGAACGTATGTGACGATGTGTGGAACCGGCCAGGCCAGTAACCTAGTGTCCTACCCCGCCTTCAAGTGGTGCAGGCTGAGCTTTCTATTTATGTGGCAAATTAATATTTGCTACACGGATAGAAAGGCGGAAGGGGAGGGCTAATTCACCAACCCGTCTAGCCAGCGTGGTGAAATTATGGCTAATTCCTCCATTATGTTGACACACCAGAAACCATGGCCCCTAGTCTCCAGGTGCTGGAGTGCTCCTGATCAAGGCAGCGGTCAGTGTGGCATGAAAGCAGGGGGTGCTAAGAATCACTGGAATGGCCCAGGCTGCCGTTTGTTATTGACCTTGGCTACGTTTAATGGACGATCCCTTGCTTCTGAAGCAAAACTTCAGGAATTGGAAGAAGAACTTGACAAGATCAAATGGGACATTGTAGGACTCAGTGAAGTTAGAAGAAAAGGTGAAGAGTTGGTGGAACTTAAAAGTGGACATTTGTTTTATTATAGAGGAACGGAAACTGGAAGAACAAGTGGTGTTGGCTTCTTAATCAACAAAAGAATTAAAGACTGTCTTCTGGAAGTTGAAAGTACATCAGATCGAGCAGCGAGGCTTGTTGTTCAACTAACCCAGCGATACCAACTTCAAATAGTACAGGTATATGCACCAACATCAAGCCATACCGACGAGGAGGTTGAGGAATTCTATGAAGAAATCAAACAGCTACATACCAAGGGGAAACAACACATCAAGCTCATCATGGGAGATTTTAATGCAAGAATTGGACAACAGGAACAAGGAGAGACATCGGTTGGTAAATACGGATACGGGGAAAGGAATGAACGTGGCGATCAACTCATAGAATTTGCCGAAGCTGAAAATCTTAGCATCATGAATTCATTTTTTAAGAAGAAACTACAAAGAAAATGGACATGGAAACACCCCAATGGAGGAACCAGCGAAATTGACTATATACTGGCAAACAAGAAATCAATTATTGAAGATTGCAGCGTACTGAACAGATTTAATACTGGAAGTGATCATCGAATGGTGAGATGTAAAATGCACTTAAATACTAAACTAGAAAGGCAGAAGCTCATTAGGAAACAAGTATGTAAGAGGGTGGATTTAAAGAAATTAAAAGAAAATACCGAGGCATTCAAGTTGGAATTAAAAAATCGCTTTTCTGCACTGGAAGGACTTATTGAAGAAGTTGACATCTCAGAAGCAAATGAAAACATTGTTAAGACAATAATTGAAACTGCTGGGGAAATTGGTGGTGTAACCTGTAAAAAGCACAATAGCAAATTATCTGAGAAGACGAAACAGCTCATGAAAAGGCGAAGAGATATGAAGGTGGACAATCGAAATACCAGTTCCAGGATTGAGTACATAGAACTTTGTAAAACTCTGCGCAAAAGCATGAAAGAAGACATAAGAAAATTCAACTGTGAGCTAGTAAGGAAAGCCATTGAAAATAACAAGAGCCTTAGGGTTGTTAAAGGAAGTTTATCTGTTGGGAAGAAACACATCATTGCATTAAAAGGAGAGGATGGCACCGTAACAAGAAATAGGGAAGAAATACTTAGAAGAACCTCGCGAACTGTCAGAGCTCGATTTTTCTGAATTTCGGTTTATAGGCCAATATGACCGAGTAAATGAAAGATCCAAAATCAAATTTGACCCAGTCGACCTGGGGGTCGAGCTACGGCCCACTGAAAATAGAGCTCACCCTACAATGATGCTTCGCTGCATGACAGGTGAAAACAGTGTTTTGGCGTGCTGGGCAAGCATTAAGCGCCAAAATTTTACTGTGAGTTACTTCTATTCATGTTAGAAGTTTAGCTTTCTACGTCTTGTAGAAGTGAAGTCCTGGCGCATCGGAAAAGCTGAGGTTCCTTTGCAAATAATTTTAGAGGCACTTTCCAAAATCAATTAAAATTATTTACCGCTGCAATATTGACATATGGAACTGATTTGAATTATGAATATAGAATATTTACATTTAAAACTGATTTAAATTATGAATATGGAGTATTTACATATGAAACTGATTTGAATTATGAATATGGAGTATTTACATATGAAACTGATTTGAATTATGAACATGGAGTATTTATGTATGAAAATGAATTTATGTAGATATGAAAAAAAAAATTTTGAGTTACCTAACTGCGGGGGTTTCCAGAGTTATAACTGCGCTCTTGGCTGTGATGAACTTAAAACGCTTTTAATGGAAATGAAAATCAATAAAAAAAATGAGAAAGCATAATAACTTTGAGCAATGACTGCAACAAATGAATGAACTGACATCACAGTCCATTTCGTGACACACTTGGTCCGTGAAATTAAAACAAATTTCTTGCACATTGAAGAATTTTTCAGGCTTGGGTACCGGGTACGTTGATTTCCACCAAGCATAGATTATCATATTTCGGAATTTTGGGGAAGACAGCTGATTGTGAATGAGCGAATGCAATTTTGTGATGTTATGACTTTCTGATAAGATTATATGCTCATAATAATGCAAAAGGCAAAATCGTGTTAAGCGTTTAGCGAAATATTTCCATTGAAGAAAAAAATATACGTCGTATGACTGTATGAGTGCTATCCCTCCAGGTGGTGTAATCATCAATTTCGATTGCTCTGAAAGACTGGCTTGACTAAATTTATCATCAACTATATTTTCGTCCATTTGACCTGTCCACGAATCCATAATTAATAGAACTTTTGATGTTATGCCTGGTTTGAGTACTTCGCTGAGGAACATCTTATGTACTTCGGTAGAGGTTTTACCACATTTGGAACATTCCAGAATAACATTAGGAGATTAAATAACTTTTCCTGTACCCGTGGATCGAATACACCCTTTGGTTCCTGATGGATGAGCAGAAATTGTGGTAATAATTGTCCAGCAGCAGAAATGATAGGTCGGATTGTTACGGAATGGGATATGGCGTGAGAAGATTGAATGGTATTCGGAGTGTGCTTTTCCCCATTAATCGACAGAGTGCGCGTAGATGCCCGTTCTTTAGTGAATCCGCTGTGGTCAGTGTTTAAAACCTCATCAAAAGAATAGTTGCTCATTGCATCTGTAACTATGTTGACGAATTCTATAGCTCTATCTTCCAAAGCCGTTGTGTGCATAGTACGTACAGGCATAACGAATTTGGTGACACTCATACTTATTATTCCACGCTCTTTTATTAAAATTTTAATAGAAAAGCATCACTTGCGCTAAAGTTTGTGAGATTTTCTCTCATTGCAATGCTCAGAAACCATAACTTTAAATCGGAATCGTGAACTGTTAATAAAGCATATTCCCGGCATTTTTAAACTTCTCAAATACTTCGTCTTTCATCCGTAACAGTTTTTCACATCTTGTACCCTGGGAAGCAACATAATCCCGAAAGCGATAAATTTGTCGACGTGAAAGCGTGTTGTCTTTAAAGCGATGCTGTATGCTTTTCAAGGAACGTAGTTTTCCTGACCCACTCCATGGAAATTCTTTTCATGTCTTCTAATGTGTAAGTTACGCGTGACGGCAAATTAGTTTGTTCATCCCATTCCTCATCATTCATTTCATTACCCTGTATTGCATCATACTTCATTTCATTTAAACAAATATCAAGTGTACTCTCGTCATTCATTTCGTATGTTAACCCACTTATCAAAGTTTTGGCAAATGTAAATATTTCTTTCTCAATATCCATCTTATAATCTGATACAAAATCGGCTTGCTTTGTGTATTTTTCACAAACAACGCGAAACAAGTATGTTGATATGGTGGAAAAGGAAGACATGGTGACAAATAAGGCTTGAAATTCCACGCTTTCCAACAAAAAAATTAAAAATGTCAAAAATAATGAAGTTACAGGCAAGTGATGATTGCTACTGATTTGAAAATTGAAGGATCGCGTCTTATTTATTCAAGACTGATTTACGTACCAGGCAGCTTTTTCGAGTTCTTCGCCAAAAATGATCTCAAAATTTGTCAGTTATGCAAAAGTAAGGCAAAATCTTCAAATATTTTTTACTTTTACACCAGTATACACAATGTATAATTATTTCAGGTACAACTAAAATGGCTATTATAAATATATGCTATATTTTATTCATATGTGTTATTTTTTTCCTACGATAATGTTTGGCGTTTAATGCTTACCCAGCACGCCAAAACACTGTTTTCACCTGTCATGCAGCGAAGCATCATAGTAGAATGAGCTCTATTTTCAGTGGGCCGTAGCTCGATCCCCTGGTCGATTGGGCCAAATTTGATTTTGGATCTTTCATCTACTCGGTCATATTGGCCTATAAACCGAAATTCAGAAAAATCGAGCTCTGACATTTTGCGAGGTTCCCTTGTCAGAATTCTTAATTACCATCTCTAACTTTGATTCCGGGCCCATGCATAGAATTTAAATAAAGTGTGCTTTTGATGAAAAGAGGGAGAGGTGTTGATGGAATTTTATTTCATAATTAGTAACATCATAAAATTGTGGGAGGGGGGGACGATAACTTTCAATACCCCACTTCCTTATACAGAGCTTTATTCAATTTAGTATTTAATTTTCTCATAAAAAAAAAAAATCATTCTTTATTGATTTGTTTCTCTTTGCCGTGTAGCAACGTTTCAAGTTCATGAAGATTTTTTCGTGTATCGAAAAGGAGTTTACACCCACTTGCCTGCACTAACAGAGCGCTTACCTGAGCAATTTAGAGCAAAAGGCTATCACTCTGTCAGAATTCTGGGGTAAGATCGAACATCTATATATATGAAAATAGATGCTTTCCATTATGTTATATCACATGCAACTAACGCTTTACTTTTTTTTTTAAACAGATGGGGTGTGGATTATTCTACACAAAGTCCAATAAAATACTGGGTGAGTATACTAATCATATACATGCGGTGTAGAAATATAATTACTTTTATACGCAAAAGCATTTTGGGTGGATGCTTTTGCAACTTAGCTGGATTCAGAAAGGACAGGAAACACCTTTAAAAAAGTGGATGGATGCAATAAGAAAACTGGTAAGGTTAAGGTGGAAATGAATTGCTTAAAATAGGTGCACATGGAAAGACTTCACCCAGCAGAAGACAACGGACGAAGATGACATTAAAAAATTTGAAACAAAATTTAATCAATTAAGTCACGTTTAACCCGTCAGCACGCGCGTAGGGTGCTTTGCACCCCATCTGATTATATAGCATTATTTCATTAAAAACGTCCAATTTTACAGGGAACAATAAGTGGAATTTTCTCTTTGTCACCCTACCCCAAAAGATTGTGACTTTGAAGGCAACAGGAAAGAGTTTGGCCAGTTTCAGAAGCAAGGGTGGACTGTTCTTTTAACATATTGTAAGTTGTGGGATGTGAAACATCCCGCGCGCCTGCTTGCCAGTTAAAGCAGATGATGATCAAAGATACATAATCATTTCATTCTTGGAGAGAAGGGAGTTGGAATTAAAATGGTTTTGCTTAAGTGCGGACCCATTGCAACTAAATAAATTAATGTCAATATTTTAAGTAAAGTTGTAGCTATGTAATTTGTACACAAATATGTTACATTTCATTCAAACATATTAAAAAAATATAAAGTTTCATTAGACATGTTACATTTCACTGATTCTTCTGTACGTTTTCCCTTATTACAATTTGCTTATTGTACCATGTTTACTTTTCAGTCAAACGTGAAAATTAAGTAGCAATACTGTACGATAAAACCTTTTTTTTTTTATTAGAGGATATATATATTTTTTTTTTCAATTCTCCTTAAATTTTATTTTCAGTTGTACTATTCCAATTTTCTGTTTTCTTCAATTCTCCTGATTTACCTAACTTCTATTTAACATAGCCTCCTATTTAGTCTTCTCAGAAGAACGTTAGTTTTGTTGACGTGTTTACGTAAATCGAACACTACGCAGATTAAATTAAACAACAATATTAATCAACGTTTATTGGCGTAGTGATAATCAGCGCCAATGTTATCACTAAACCAAAAACGTTAATTAAAATTGTTGTTTAATTTATTCCTGTATGTTTTATATAAACAAAAAAAAAAAAAGAAGTGGAGGTGCTCAAACAATGGCGCCATAGCAATTCCAAAATCACGGGGCTTGATCTTTTTTCCTACACTAGTGTACTTAAAATTAATGAGAAAGTTTTTAAACAAAGGCAAATTTATTGCATTTTCGAGAAAAAATATCAGCGGCACCATGCTAAAGTATGAATTTGCAAATTTGACGGTTTTCATCCGATAATATAGTTCTGCAATAGTAACGTGTTCACCTAGCCCGCTGGTATCCCGGGTTTGACTCCTAACAATGCAGAAAAAAAGCTTACAGGAGTTGGGGTTGGTTCCACAGGACATACGCGGTTAAACTCATAAACATAGCCGAGAACATCGTTGAGGTTTTTTAACAACCATATCTGACTGAAACGCGAAGATTTGCAGTGAACCTGAAAGATAGTAAATTTTACATGCGCTTTCATCTATGTGCTAAAACAGTAGCTGCCAACTTTTTTCAAGCCGCGACCCCCTTTTATAGTTACCAAAACATCTGTAACCCCCTTTGTCTGCTACCGCCACATTTGTATAATAAAAGCATTTTTTACAAAGTAAAGAAAACACATTAAATATAAAATTATATTAACTATATATATTATATAATTTACAGATATTAATTATATATACATTATAGATATAAAGTTAATCACTATTAAAGTAGAATACTCAAGGTGTCTACGCATCTGGAAAACATAGAAAAGTCAGAGAAATTGGAAATACAAAGGCCCAAGTCAGGAAAATTGGAAATTCATTGTTATAATAAATAGCTTATTAAAATAACTTTCCTGAACTGTGCTTTTCGTACCACATTGCCTACTGAAAATTTTGAAAAACTTGTACATTTGACTAAACTTCTTCCAAAAACTACCTTTTTTTCCACCAAAACTAATATAATTTATAGAAAATTAAGCCCATATATTTCTCAGGAGAAAATGTTTGCCAAATATATAACTAAAACTTGGAAAAAAAAAGTTTTTAGCTAAATTATCCAATCTGTAAGGGATTTTGATTATACCAATCTCCTTTTCTTTTTATATATATATATATATACACTTTAAATGGAATAGAAGATGAAGCATCAGCTTTGCGATTATATAGTTAAACTCTTTTATAATAAATACAAAAAGGGCCGAATGAAAATGTTGCTGTAAATATTTAATTAGTGCAAGTTTTTAGTGTAAAGAAATACACTCTTTAATACAGCTTTTGAATTTGTAAATTCACTATAATTGAGTTACAAATGGCTTTGGGGTTTAGTGGATTTTATGGTCTTGAAACTTATTTTTATTACGCAAATTTTAATGCGTTGTGTGTTGTTTACTGTAATTAGCGACTGGAAATCGATTAAGATTTGGTCTGGAAACGTCAGGGAAGTTTGAAATAGAATTTGGGTGGACATCCTGAATATTGCAATGTGTGTAGCCATGTTGAAATATAAAAGCGTTGGAAACATTTGGTATGAAATTCCTTATAAAAATAATTGCAACTAAAAATATTTGCGGCGAACCCCCAGGTTAAAAACCACTGTACTAAAGAATAAGGCAATAAAAGTTTAAATTGGTTAGTTCCGAACTAGAATTTTGAAGATTCGTTAGCTTACTATGGTGGCGACGATATATTTGGTTGGCAGACATTTCATCGCCTGAAGATGGACGAGTCGACGAGAGAGAAATAGAAAAAATTGCAAAGTACAAAGAGCAGCAAATTGTGTAGAAAGGGTTCTAGAAAATAAAAGTGACATAGTCGTTTCATTTGTATTGGGTGCGATTGTTGAAAATGTGGGCCACACTATCTACAATTACCCCCTATACAAATGAGCGCAATTGTTGAAAATGTGGGCCACTATCAACAATTACACCCTATACAAATGAGTGCAATTGTTGAAAATGTGGGCGATTATCTTAATGCATTCGAAATAAACGAAATGATGTCAATTGCAATATAGCTGATCAATTTGATTCTTGAAAATTACGCTTCCGCAAAAGGACCATATTTTATGACGATATCTTTAATTATTTAAGGCTCTTCAAAAAGCCTTAATAATTAAAGAAACAAGCTGTATACAACATATTGTGAGCTTATGCCATAATAATAATAGTGAATATTAAAATGGATGTGCACTAATATATTGTTTTCTTTATCTATAGCTCTGCGCAAATTCCTGGGGTCAGGATTGGGGTGAAGACGGTTTGTTCCGAATTGTTCGGGGTGAAGATGAATGTGATATTGAAATGTTCATCGTTGGTGTTTGGGCGAAGGTAACACCCCAAAGAAACCGTACATAGACGTTGTTTTCAACCTATGGAAGTTCTAGTACAGAAATTAACTTGGAAATAGAATTGCGTTATAGTCACAGAGCTTATTCTATAGAACGTATGGATACAACCTAACAACACAGATTGTAATTTTGTCCATTGAGTACAACGTAACCTACATTTTTTTTTCTTGAATTGAGACATATACTACCCCATGAAAATGCTTATTATAATAAGTAATGACATTTAGTGTCTCACTGCCATTTGTACTGTGTTTCATGAGTTGGTTATTCCTCCATAACGAGTGAACAGAAAGTTGTTTCCTTTTAAATTGCGAGCAGCAATTTTTTTTGTAACGTCGGGATTTTTGATGGCGTTTCAATGTTGTGTAAATGTGGGCAGTTTGTTGTAGAGCAAATTATATTTTGACATATCCAGTTAGAGTAGTCGTTCTATAAATGAAACATATTTTTTTATGAGTAGTAGCTATCGACTAAATTACCTTTCTGTGATGGTTAGAGGTAGTTGATGAGGGAAAACGTATAACATATTTTGCTTATGATCTTTACGTTGCATATCGTGCCTGGTTCTAAGGAGATATATTTTTTTGCCAAGATTTACTGCCATTGTATATTTCAAAAAATAAAGTTTTTCTAAATGTAGAAAGTATTTGGTTCTTCACATTTTTAATTACACTTTATTTTATTACATACAATCACTTGTAAAATCATACATGGATTTGATTCAGTGTGTGGCTTCTTTCACCACCACTACGAATTTAGGTTAGCTTGTGTTTTATATCGAAAGGAGTTGCAGTTTTCTGAAGAGTCTGAATATCTATTGCTGAGAGAATCAAATTCCTGACTACAATGGACAGAAGTAAATGGCATGCCTTCTACTGTATCATCGAAAATCGAAGGCAGAGTAACAACATGCTGTCGCAGGGTAGCGTATTGTGTAAATTTACCTTCAGGGACTATGGATATCTGAAGCAACAAAAAAGGGATTTATGAATTGATATTATACATACATACAGTGTGAGAGGGAGGTTAGAAAATGATATTGATGGCATTCGGAGTGTTTCACAGGGGGTGCGGAGGATTAGTTTCAAATAAATACCTCAAAGGAGCTTTTAAATAGATTAAATACAGTGAAGTCCTGTTATTTCAACTTTTCTTGAGATGTAGCCTGCTCCAATGCAATGTACTATGGAGCAAAAACTAACTACATCGTAAAAAGGGCACACGCTTAAGTCTACATAAATTCATCTCCTTTCCAACAAAAATGTATTTTCCTAATTTGCACATGGTTTATATTCCATGAAAGAAACACTGCAATCCAGGCAGGGGTGACGAGTCAATGTGGGCCCCCCCCCTACGGCATAGGTCCTTGTCAGCGCAAGCCCCTAGACTTCATCTGGGCCACCGGGCTGCAGTCCGCCCCTCTCATCGGTTTTGAATAAACAACATATATTTATACACCATCAGAAGTGCAGATTTAACGAGTAATTAAAAAAAAAATATAAAAAATGCATTAAATTAAAGAAAGTAGTAAATGGTAATTTCATTCTTTAGAATTTTAAATTATATATAAATTCTTACAGGCCACATATTTTAAATTTTTCTCTACCTCAATATAAATAGCTTAAACTATGACATGTCGACATAACGGGATTTCACTTTGTTAACACCATAACACCAACGTTGTAGAGCATGGTTTTTTTTTTTGTTGTTGTTGGATGCAACGTATGCATGTGTTTCAGCCACTCGTTGCTGTCCTTTATCAGGAAGGGGTTGGATGGCATTTTAAGTAAAGATACAAGGCTGGTCTTACGCCGATTTAACCTAAGTGGCTGAATCAGGGCCCAGTGCTTTGTAAAAGGGTGATTATTCTTTTTTTTCTTTTTCTGGCAGATACAGACAACGATGGACTAACTTTAAGCAAAATAAGTACATGTTTAAGGTATGGAGAAAAGAGGGCACCTCAGAAATTTCCCATAGTGCAGCTGAAACAGGTTCTATAAAAGATCTCCCATAACAAATAAAGAAAATGGATGCATACACCTGTAATTACATATTAAGAGAGCACAAGGTTCTTTTTTTTTACATATATTGTATTTTTAATATTAATGGCCACACATTGCTCAGCTGAATGTTTTCTCAATTGATATGCACTACAAATAACAAAGAAGTAGATTTATTGCCTTATTTTCACTGAGTATAGAAGCAAATGTGTTATCTGAGATTAGTCTTCAGGACTTCGTTGCACAAAAATTAGCAATATTTTTCATCTTTTGAGTTTTGTCTCGTTTTAAAAAATAAAATTTTATTCGTTTACATTTTGCATTTGACATGTTTAGGGGTAGCAAAAATTTTTACGTGCTTAAGGCCTTCAAGAGTCTTACTAAGTTGAAATTCCATAATAAAAAAAGTTTGATTTAAAAGATACACATATTTGGGCAGTCATACTTGTGAAGTTAAATGGTTTAATACAACATTAAAAAAAAATTCTGAAGATTAATATTTTATGCCCTTATGCGGTTTGTGTATCTATAAGCAGGTTTGACTGTATTTTGCATAGTGCTATGTCGATTTTACACTTAAATACACATATGCTCAGAATTATGGAGCACAAAATATAGGTTAAAGGAAATCGTGTTTCGCAGTGTTATAAAGGAAGTGCACGGTTGTGCATTAGTGGATGTTTTCATATATTCTAAGTTGAATGAGGTCATCAGTATATGAAGCTTGTAAATGAAGCATGGGATTATGCATATGGGAGAAGGAGTAGCACAAAGAAAAGGGTTTAATGTATGTAGCTTTCACAGTAATTCCTTTTGCTGATTCAAAGTTGATGAATTTGCATCTAAATTTTTTTGTGCAGTTTCAGTTTGTTTTATGGAGTGAGAGAAGCTAAGATAATGAATGCTACGTCAGGTTCTAGTTTGTTTGTGGTTTTACGGCTCAAGGAATAAAGTGTTATCGTCGGGATATACCGTTTTCTGAGGAATCCGAACCTCTTGGACCTACAGTTTTCCGAGGAATCTGAACCTCTTAAGGCCTAGGGTACCAAACCCCGGACTACAATGAGCAGTGCAATCTTTACGAGATCTCTGAATAAGTGTTCTTTGCACAGTTGGGAGTCAAACCTGGATTAACGGCGCACTAGGTGAACACGTTACCACACTGCGCCACCGCAGGGCCAGGTCCTAGTATTCAGAGGGGTCTTAACCACAAATTGAACAAGTGGTGGCAAGTACTCGATAACAACAAGATTGAAACTTGGATTTTCCACAAATTAAATAAATGCGTCACCGCTACACCCCTGTGCAGTTCTCACATACATAAAAATGTAATTATGTATTTCTTTCTGCATATTGCAAATTATGTGTAGTTTTGTGCGATATGTTGGTTCTCTACAAAATTTAAAATGTGTCTCCAAATCACAAAATTTCATAATTTTAACAGAACAAGAACTTTACAAAAATAAAATATTTATTTGTCAAAACTAGTATAATCAGGACAATATAGAGATACATATAAACTAAACATAAGTGGTCATGAATTCTACTTGTTTACAACACTGAGAACAACATGGAGCAGCCATAATAAGAATCGCAAAAATATTGACACATATATTTATAATCTTTTTCATTTTACATAGTAGTATTGACCGCGTCCACAAATGTAATATAACACTGTATCGTAACATCGTTGCATATCAAGCCTGGACCACGTTCCATAACAGAACACCGTAACATTTCCATGTTCGTGCATTAGGATCAGTTTGTGAACAAAAGCATTCTGTCAGTGTAGACTGGATATCAGAATGAACTGATGGTACGTAGTGATGTTACGTGGCGATATTCGCTCCATAACACGGGATGTTACATGACGATTGTATCGCATGTAGGTATGCATCCTTAGAAAGGTTTAAAAAAAAACTACATATTTCTAATATTTATTTTTATCTAGCATACAAAAATTTAGAAGATGGTTTGCAGGCTGTCTAACTTTTCCATATCAAGTTATATAATGAGTCATATTCGAGACTGGACTGTCTGCTTAATGTGACATTCAGATCAAAATCCATTTAGTCTGCCACACTAACCCTTAAGGATACCTGAAAGTTTTATTTGAGAAATATATTTGATTTCTTCATTCTATGGTGTTTTCAAAAAAACAAAAAACAAAAAAAACACCACCACTCTCGGTTAAAGCTAAAAACATGATCTCGTGAGATTCCGTGTTTCGAGAAGTGGCTATAACGTAAATGGACATAACAGAATATAACAACTAAGCAAAATATAACTGAAAGCCATGTTGAAATGAACCAATATTTATATATGGCTCTTTTTAAATATGGCCATAAACTACTAAGGGAAAGTATCGTTTGAAGAAGTCAAAATTAATGTATTGATAGTCCAGAAATACACACAACAGTTTCATTTGGTAAATCGTGAAATGTTATTAATGATTGATTTTTACAATCTCAAGTTTTAGAAACATGCTAGAACTCGAAGTGGATTTGGAGCAAAAGGCAACACCTTAGACAGGTCTCAATCCAGTAACCTCTGGGTGTCTACCTTGGCACCTAATAAATCACTCAAGGCATAGCCAGCTTGGTCTTCTCAAAAACTTGAGGAGGGGGGGGTACAGAAATGAATCATTCAACCAAAGTGCCTAAAACCTTTCACTTCGTAAGTGGAAGCTTTAGAATTCGTTACGTACAAGAAGAACCTTTATAAACTTGCATATAACTATTGACAGACCTTAATCACTGACATTCCCAATTTGGGTAAAATGTATAGAAACTACATAGTAGGATTACGATTTGAACAATGCAAGTCAAACTATATTTATGTAATCTATGAACGACCAATGCCAGATACAAGGCATCTCCAAAAAGTTCATTTGGTAAATTGTTCCAGAAAATCCACGCAAGTAGAGAGCATCTGACTCTACAATAACCCAGATATATATCGTCCAAAATTTAAAATATTGTAATATTAGCGTGCATGTAAAAAAAAGGAAAGAATAAATTGCAAGCATGACATGTTACCAGATAACGATCGTCATCTTATAAGTAGCCAAGGTCTCCAATACATGAATTGCTGAAGCTGTTTCTTTCTTTAAATACACTAGGAAAATTTGAATACCAACTAAAAATTCCAAATTTGCCTTCTAATTCTCTCTACAGAATTTCGGAATTTTTGCTCTAGGTTTTCGAGATGGTGAATCGAAATTTTTTTTCGGAAATAACTTACATTTTAACATACACATGGCAAACTACAAGCCGTCAATTAACAAAATAAAACAATAAATGCACATAATACTGCCAACAAAAATTCATAAGTGATTACGCAAAGAAAAGTCTTTAGGTAGATTTTCGAATTTAAAAACCCCACAGCCAAACAATTAAAATGTTATATTGCATAATATTTTTGAATATTATGCACAACATTTTTGAATACTGAGTACAATACTGATAAATATTGTAGAATGTTCAGCAAATACAGTATTACTAGGTACCAAGGTTCCTATTCGCATTGAATAGATGAAAAAAAAAAATAGAACCTAACCAATGGTCAGTGACTTCTCCCTACAGAATCAACTGAATTTCTGAGTTGCAGATAAAAGTGTTTCCCCGTTCGCAAGAGATTTAGAAACGGAATTGAGGAAAGTTGTCCCCAAATTTTCCACATTTGGCTATAAAATCTTGTTTTCCCATAACTTTTAGGCATGATGTAAAATTCTTTGAGAATTCCAGGTATGTGGGGATCCCGGGTACATAATAAGAAGTGCATACTGAAACTATGCAGCATGTGCTTTTTCAATTTTTGCTCTATTCTTGACTTGGGTAATTCAAAGGTGAAGTTTTCATCTGTTCTAAGCGTTTGGTGTCTGTCCGCAATTGCCATGGCACAGACATTGGCGGCGACGGCCTAAAAGTATTGGGGGTGACAATATGCCAGTAGAAGGCATTTTGTTTGAAATTGGAAGGGGACATGGAACTCTAATACCAACATTGGGGGAACGGGTCTTCCCTTGTCCCCTGCTAACGGTGCCTGTGGGCACAGATCGGCTTTAAAGATAGAAGGGGGGGGGGACTTCACTACAAGAGAAGTAGCAGTGAGCTGGAACATGTTCAATTGAACTAGTTGTGAAAATATTCTTAAAAACAAAAACCAGCTGCCCACTTATTTCATGGCATTCTTAAGAGTAATCAGGTGATCAGAGAACCGCTTTTAAAGTGGTGTTTTTTTTTGTTTTTGCAATCGAGCAAACCAGCTGCTAAAATCTTGAGAGTTCACCACTGCAGAGGAGTGATTAAAGCATGCTTTTCATGACACTGCGTGACAGGCCTGTAACCAAGCAAGGGCCCGGGCCTAGTTGTCTCATCGAGCTATTTATATATATATATACAGTAGAGCATTGGTTATCCGAAACAATTGGGGACTGGGGGTGTTCGGATAACCGATCATTTATGAAAAAAAAAAAATGGTTTCACTGCCATAGGAGCAATATGAAACAAAGAAACAGTGATATTAAACACAAAACTTTTATATATTTTGTATCACATGTTTTACAAATACATACCTTACATAAAGTAGTGTGTTAAAGTAGGCCTACAGTTTAGGAAAAGAAGCCTAAAATTTTCTTTTGCTGCAGAGCGGAGACTTTTATTTTTGTCGCTAAATCTCGCATACCTTTTAAAGACAGCAATTGGACAGCATCACATTCTTCTTCTTGTTCTAACCACTTCATAGCCGTCTCAATGCAGTTAAAAGCTTCCACACTAGATGGTCATTTTTCAGCATGGTCGTCATTCGTGCTTCAGCCCCCCCCAACGGAGGTATGCTTGGGACATCCCTGGATAGAAGGAACTTATTCCAAGCCTTTGCTTGTGTAGTCAGTAGACAAACTCCTTCTGCCATGTACACAGTGCCTTTCAAGTTAATTTCGGTGTGCACTTGCTGAATAGCTTTTTCATGTTCCCACCGTTAGTGGAACTACATGGCGCGCAAATTTGAATTTGACGACTGGAATGCTTTCAGTTAACCAATGTTTTGGTTGATCGGTATTCGGATAATCGATGCTCTACTGTATATAGAACAATCCCAGGATGCCTTGTGCCCCATGTGTCCTTTGTCTCGTCCTAGTTGCCCCAACATCCCGGCTACAGGCCTGCTGTGTGCATTTTTCCATGCTGCTGGTTTTCGTCAGCATATGCATACATATATACGCAATAATTATAAAATGTACATGGAGGTAGTAACTGGATATGTAAAGTGTATCACCTGTATTTAAATGCATAATACATACATGTATGTATGCATGCATGCATAATACATACACATGATTGCTCATAAAATTCTCATATTCAGGCTTTATGCGGCAGATAATTTTCTCTGGAGTGGTTTTTTCTCCAAAAGATTTAATGAGATGGAATAGGATAAAACATGACATTATGAAATTCTCCATTTTCACTCTGTAAAATAAATAAATAATAAGATTAGTCATCAACAAGTAGACTGTGGTGGGTATGTTTGAAATTAGATTACAATCTAAAAACACACACTACACACTGTTGTGCAGCGGTACAGTAGTGGTTTGGATGTCTGCCATGGGCAGTGGCTGATTTACCAATACGCTAAGTAGGCTAAAGCCTACAGCGGCAAAGTTTCAATGAAAAGTTTGCTGCCTTAAGAGAGGATTAACAACTGCCAAATTCACAAACATTTGCAAAAAGGTGATGAATTTTAAATAACCGACAGGAGCATCAAATTAAGAATTTGACAAGTGCCAAAAATTCTGTTATGCTGTCAATTACGTTTGGTAAGAATAGGCGGCGAAGTATATCAGAGCTTACAGGCTGTAAAACTGAAGACCAAAAATGGAAAACACTGCAAGTGCCAAAACATCCTAAACTTGCTTTTAAATGGAAAAATATTCTTAGCGCCGTGGTAAGTAGCCTGGAAAAATATTCTTCATGCCCTGGCAAGTAGCCAAAAGTTAACGTTTCATTGCAAATAGTTCAAAGTTATGTCGAAAGATGTAGCTGATGCTGTATGTCCAAGGGTACCGTGAAAAAATAAATACTACGTGAGAACACATGTGAGAAATACTATGAGAAACTATGAGATAGAATACTATGAGAAAAAGACGTGTTTACCAATGAGTTTGGTTGGTTGTTTTTTGGTTTTACGGCTCAAAGACTACAGTGGTCATGCTGCACCGGGACCTACTGTTTTCCGAGGAATCCGAACCTCTTAAGGCCTAGGGAACCAAACCCCGGACTACAGTGAGCAGTGCGATCTTTATGAGATCTCTGAGTAAGCGTTCTTTGCACTGCTGGGAGTCGAACCCGGATTAGCGGCGCACTAGGAGAACGCGTTACAACACTGCGCCACCGCAGGGCCCAATGAGTTTGGAGGCAGATTTTTTAGGTCTACGGTATCACAAGCGTCCACACTATACAATATTGTGCAACATTATATAGCGATTCTCTCGGGACTCCCATTTCATACGGGAGATCGATGTTCTGCAATTTTGGTCTAAGAATGGCTTCTAGACCACTACTGTTTTATTGGATGTCTATAGACAATCGTTAGACCCTATCTCTGAGACCAAAATCATGAGACCGGGACTCCCAGTATGGACCAGCCTTAAATGCCAGTGTGGCCCCATTTCCAGGCAGGCACATACTGCGTTTTGCATTTCTGGTCTTCAACTGTAAATCCTCTGTGGGTTATGGGAAAAATACAGGGTCGACTCCCAACAATATACAGTGTTTTAGAATTTCTTTTATGTATCCACAGTCTGGGGTTCGGTTTTCCAATCGACAGAGGCTCAGATTCTTTTTTTTAAAAAAACAAACCACTATAATATCTGAAACCACATTACTCTGTTCTTGTACCACGAAACACAAATCTACAAAAAATCAGATGTTTATAGCAGGAAGTAAGCTGCCAAAGAGATTTTTGTAGCTTTTCAGCTAACTTGCACCTAAAAGTTGTAGCCGAATCTGAGAAGAGTTTTCAAGAAATTCTGGTCAAAAATAGCCAACTCTACGCAATGTCATGTAACTGTTTTCATACTTTGGCTGCATTCTTTGTTGCTGGTGCACGCACGATATGCAGCCTTAAAATCACAAATTCCTTCCTCTCTGACCCATCGACTGATATACTCATCCAATGGCTTACATTTGTGACACAGTCTTCGGCACAGAGCGCTCCCACTCCCTGCGAAGAAAAAAATTTCCCCGACTTTTCCAAGTTTTTTCCATAACTTTTCGGACAAAATTGCATGACCGATCGCAAATGAACATTAAATTGAACTTCAATTTTGGGGAAAATAGCCTCATGTTCATGTGAAATCTAGCTATTCCGAACAGGTTACGGAGGTTTTCCTCGATTCCCAGATTTGATCAAAAGATGTTGTTTTTCCCTGACTTCTAAGGGTGATTTCAAATTCCCCAATAATTCCAGGCTGCATGGAAACCCGTTTCATTATTTGAGAAGAACTTAGATCAGTGGTTCCCAACCTGGGGTTCGCCGCAACTATTTTTAGTTGCAATTATTTTGACACGGAATTTCATACCAAATATTTCCAACCTTTTCATATTTCAACATGGCTAACTGCAATATTCTACTAACGGTTGTTAATTTTATATCTATAATATATATATATAAAATATTTAGTAATATATTTTTATATTTAATGTGTTTTCCTTACTCTGTTAAAAATGCTTTTATTATGCAAATGTGGCAACAGTGGACAAAGGGGTGCTGCAGACCTTTTGGTTACTATCAGAGGGGGGTACTTGGCAACTATAAAAGTGGGTCGAAACTTGAAAAAGGTTGGAAACCACTGGCTTAGACGATGCTGTGTCAGGGGTGAACGTTTACGGGGTAATCGTCTTGTCAATCCCTAGAATAATGATAAGGAAAAAAAACTCTAGCTCGATACTAGTGGGAGCAAAACCCAGACGTTTTGCACACTACTAGATAATGTTTCTGCCTTATGGTGCAAGGATGACTAAGGTCATGCTGCGCTGGGATTTACACTTTTCCAAGGAATCTGCAACTGTGTTGACAAGGAACCAAACCCCTGAAGTGGATAAAAAAAAAGACATGAATTCTGGGATACCGTTCGACAGACAATAATTTTGATACCCACATTTAGGCTCAAACTAGGGCCTTGGTACAAAAGAAAATGAGGCAATGCGTTAGCCTGGAGTTAAACCGAAATGACCCAACTTGCTTGGTTCAATTGTGGGCTGGGTCAGTGTCTTTTCTTCTTCTTTACCAAAGCTCCTTCGAGATAAAACATGGGTGTCAAAATATGATCCATCTTAAGTTCCCACAAAAAAATTACAAAAACATGCCTCCATGTATTGACGAATTGGAAATAGTCTTAACATTGAGAAGGAAAAAAATATCTTTCAAACGGTACTATTGGAATAAATTCAACTTGTGTGAGCAGCACAAAGCAGATGAGTGCATCATCTTTATGCTACCATATGACCTCAATTATGGCACCAAAACAGTTTGCTAATTAGAAGTGAATACGATTAGAATAAGACCATGGAGAATAAAGTTGTCGTTAGTTGTAAAGTTATTAAGCCGAGTTAGTATCTCCTAATAGTCTGGTCGGTAAAGAACAAAGGATCAGACTAACACAAATTAGTATCATGTGCGAGAACTTGAATAAATTAAGAGAAACTAAATATGCCTGTAACTATAATAATCTGTTTATGTTACTTAATAACTTTTATATTTAAATGAAAAATAATTAACTATACCTACAAAGTAATTAAGGGATCGAACACTAAACAGGTTTTCAATAAATAAACTATAATATCACTTGCGTGACACTGTTAAGTTATTTGATAAATCGCTCACAGAGAAAACAAAGTTTTGATGGGTCCAGTGGGCTATGATCCCACAACCTTTTCATTCCCAGTGAAATATTCTATCCACTGAGCTATGGATAGTTAACGAACCTTCCCCTGTGGGCGAATATAAAGCCCACCGGACACACGAAAACTTTATTTGCTCTGCGAGTGATTTATCAAGTAATACTGCTCTACCATCAGCCTTGCAGAAGGAAGTTAGTTGAATTCAATATCAATATTTGTCTTAACCAGGAGGTCCGTTCAGTTTGATTCAGTTGTGAGTGGTTTAAAAAGAGGTTCAGAGACCGCACCACTATTTGTCAACTTGTCCGTCGTGAAGATTTTTATTAGCTCATAGGGGTGGGTTTGTTAGCTATTCGTCATTCAACAGATAGAGCATTCTAACGGCAACGATTTGTGAGATTGTGCCCCATCGGATGCACAAAAACTTCCTTTTTTCTGTGAGTGATATATCAAGTAATCCACTACCATTGAACTTGCAGATGGAAATTATTTAATAAAACTTAAGCTAATCAGAAAGTAAAAACTTTTACATATTGATAAAGTATAGTTCCAAATTTTCATGAAAACCAACAAATTAAATTAATTCTTTTCCCGTATTTCTTTGACATTTTTGTAAAATAATTTCTGCACACCGTATCTTTGGGAGAGTTCAAGTATTACGTAAGCACTTCGAAGAAGGAGAAAAGGGAGGTTGAAATGGCCAAAACATTGCATAAATAATACTTGAATGCTCCCTTTGGCCAACTGAATGCATTTATTTTTATAATGAAAAGAAGTTCCCAAGAAAATAAAATTATTATTAGAAATTTTCGCATTCTTTCTTACTCATTTTTAATACTTGAACACAGCTGAAGATGACTTCATTATCAATTTGATCCTGAAACATCATTCGCCTAAAAACAAATAAATATATATTATCTTTAAATCAAAATTAATACAAATGCAGTTACCTAAGTTGACATATCATTTACAACTGTCACAGCAAAGACACGTTTGCTTCAATCAGAACGAATTCCCAGGAGTTTGAATTTTTTTAAAAATAAATTTGCTTTAAATATATCAATGAGCAAAGCATCGCTAATTTATCTACATAACATCTATACCGTTACACTCCATAATAGTGATAGCTCATCTTAGAAATGCTGAGTTCTCAAAACTGTTTATGGAGGGGCACCTCAGGTCTCAGATATCTTTAACTCTATGACTCCGCTATTGTGTCAAAATCCTGAAGCCTTCTCCCGGACTATTTTATATACAATAATCATTCTTAATAACGTTCTGATTAACGGGAGTATTTTGCAGTTCTGGCAAATGCTCCATAGAATTATACTCACTCCGATTGTTTTTTGTTTTGTTTTTTTCTGTTAAATGACATTTTTTCTCTGTCCCTTGAAAGCTGTTGGTATTTTAATATAAGAATTTGCTATAAATATTTATTGGTTACAGTGCTGAAATTCGGGTGTCCCCCGATACGTGTCATCACAAATGAGTGTGACCATATATATATATATATGTAACATCTCACAGTAGTGACAGCTCGAACAATATGCTATGCAACTTGAAGAGCAGTCTGTTTTTGGATGGGTGACAACTTGCAACTGTCTCCGTGACGAAGAACTGAGGTTAGGATTTGTTGTTGCATATTAGGCCCCTTTAGACCAGAGGTAGTCAGTAGTAAAATTTTCTTACCGCCCACTGATTCCACAGTAACTTGAATTAGCGTAACTGCAAAATTCTCATAATTTTTGGGCGGAGGTTTAGTAAAAATACGTAGTTAAATTTATCTTGTTATTTACACTTTGCATATTCATAATACACAGAAAATTTAATTTGATGCTGCATTTGTGTATTTCCATTGATACAGTGCCTAATAGCACGGAAGCTGCTTAAAGTGGAAAAAAAAAAAATTAAATATAAAAATTATAAAGCTTATCGAAATTACCTTTAATTAGTAATAAGATACTTGAGGCTAATGCTGCAAAACTGAATATTTGATATCTGATTCAATTTTGGTAAGGTTTGTTGTCCCTCGATTTCAGCATCCGATGAAACCCCTACCGCCAACGATGAAAGCTTGAATAGCACACTAGTGGGCATCAGGGACCAAGCTGACTACCCCTGCTTTAAACCCACCTGGCCAGCACGATAATCTTAGGGTGATTGATTTGATTTGTGATTCCTCCAGGATGCTTACATCATACAATGTGCATAGAAAGAACTCAGAGAAAGTTCAATTCTGCAGTGGATAGCTAACGGTTGTCGATGATGACATACAAGGTCAAGCAAAAGCTCACATGAACCTCAAAAATTCACAATAAAAGGAGAAATCATTATATCTAGGCATGGTTTGCATGATAAATATAGTCTCGATGTGTGTGCCAAGGTTTTTCCTTTTATTATAAATTTTTGAGTTTATACAGACTTCCATATACCATAAATGATTTAAAATGCTATAGTAACAGTTCTTCTACATCATTTATATATAAAATATCAAATTTTGAATAACCACCTTAATGAACGTAATTAGTGCTTAAAATATCCATTTTATTGTCAGTTGGTAATGAGGATTATACGAAGGTTGTTCAAGAAGTTCCGCCTCCATGTCTGTAACTACTTTATTAACAGAACAAAATGAAATAGTTTACAGTGAAAAGCAACTTTGAAATGTCCGCCTTTCAAGAGGTACCTTATTTTTCGATATAGTCACTACTGGCGCCAATGCACTTCTGCCATCGATACACTAATTGTTGCATGCCATCACAGAAGAAAGAGGCCGACTGTTGACGCCACCAAGAACGCAACGCATGGGTGACTTGTTCGTCAGACACAAAGCGTGTGCCCTTAAGATGTTCCTTCAGCTTTGGGAATAACCAAAAGTTACAAGGAGCTAAGTTTGGGCTATAAGGTAGGTGAAGCAAAACATCCGTGCAACCCAATTTCTGAAACTCCATACTTGTCTCTTGACTTGTGTGAGGACGAGCGTTGCTATGTTGAATGATTGCAATTTTTCACAGACGAGCGTGCAATTTCTGTAGTGTTTGCACGTAACGTTGTGAGTTGACACTTTTGCCACATTCAAGAAAATCAATGTGAATCACACCTTTATTGTCCCAAAAGATGGTGACTATAATTTTGCCAGTAGATGGCTGTCTTGAATTTCTTGGGACGAGGAGAGCTAAGATGTCTGTACTCCATGGACTACCGTTTAGTCTCCAGGTTTCATCACCAGCGACGATGCGATGGAGAAAGACATCTCTCTCCACTTCGTAATGTTTCAAATTCGGCTCGTACATCTGAAGTCATTGTGAGGCATCCACCGGGAGCACACTTTCGTGAAGCCAAGTTCACTCATAACGATATGATTCCCTGTTCCAAGCGATATTCCAACAACGCTGGCAATCACCTTCTGCTTAATACGCCGGTTATCACGAATCAGTTCATTGACACGTTCCGTATGCTCTGCATTGTTTGCAGACTTCGGCCACCCACTGCGGGGCTTATCGTGCACACTCGACGTGCCTGGGTTATCCATCCGGCTTATGCGTACCCATCTCCTGACGGTGCTAATGTCCACACATGCTTCGCCATACACAGCACTCATTCGCCTGTGGATATCGATTGGTGCAACACCTTCCGCTGTCAGGAATTCGATCACAGCATGTGCATATCGGCCGATATTCATTCTACGTTTCACTGTTTACAAGTCAGTGGTCCCACTTGCGAAATAAAAGCATCACGTGATAAAGAACATTTCAAAGTTACTTTTCATTGCAAACTATTTCATTCTGTTCTGTTAATGAAGTAATTACAGACGTGGAGGCAGAACTTTTTGAACAACCCTCGTATAACAATATTTATATATTTCAGGTAGATCACATTATGGACCATTTGAAATGAGACCAATAGTTTAATGAAACTTTCAAACAACTATATATATATATATATACGGTAGAAGTGCTTAACGTGGCCAACGTAAATGCCTAAAGTGGCCACTTTTGGGATTGGACTGCATTGGTCACTATACATGGCAAACTTTTATATAGGTATAACTAAGTCCGTACCAGTTCTTTCTTATAAAAAGTGGTAACTTCACTTAGGAGGTCACTTTGCTAGGTTTCACTGTATATATGATCACACTTTTTTTTAACTTTTCCAGGTTCAACCAAAAAAATCTGGCTTTTCCTTGATTTTTAGGGGCAATTTAAAATTCTCTGACAATTCCAGGTAATCCAAGTACACGGGCATCCTGTTTATGATTTGCTGGTCCTTGACCACTTTTAATTGATTATCATTAATCTAGGCCTATGATCCAGTGATTAGTGTGCTGATCCGCTTTTTACGAATAAGGCCTGTAGAATTTAATTTGGTTTTAACTATGTTATTTCTGAAATACATGCTTATATATGGTGTTAGTGGTTACTAGTATATGCAGGGGGTGGGTTGATGGGGTTTATAACTCCATCAAAATGCAATTTTGTATACATATACAGGGTGATTATAATTAAAGTTCAACTTTCAAAAAGCTGTAGAAAAAAGAACCACTGCTCAGAATGACCTGAAATTTGAACTGAATATACTCGAAGGAGGAGGAAATGGTATGGAATTAGAAAAAAAATAGTTCTAAATTTTAGCAATAGATGGCGCTTTATGCATCGTAATATGCAAAATTAAAGGCGTGTTATGCGCACGACACATTGAATTTGTTATAAAAACGCTGGGTACATGGCTTTTTCCTCATATAACATCTGAGAAGCTCATCATGACTCTCTCAATGAAGGATCGCACTCTGCTTGTGAAGCTCTTTTACAAGAACGGTAAAAAGTTCCGGACAGTAAAGGGTATGAAAAAAAGTTGTGGTCCAAAGTCTGCCAAGGGTCTAGAGAAAATGATTAATAAATTCAAAGAGACAAGATCTTTTGAAGTGAAATTTGGCAGAGGGAGGAAATCAATTGCTTCGACGTCAGTAGAAGATGTGCTCACAGCATTCCAGGAAAAGACGAGCAGCGGTGTGCGAACGTGCAGTGCACGGGGAATTTCCCGAACTTTGGACATACCTGTGAACACGGTGCATAAAATTGTACGAAACATCCTGTATTGCTATCCATACAAAATTACCCATGTTCAGGATTTGCTTCCTGCTGACCCGCCAGTAAGACACACTTTTGCTCTAGAATTTCTTGCTCACATGGAATTGGACAATGAATGGCCATGGAACATTTCGTGGATCGACGAAGCCCATTTCCATCTCCAAGGACATGTCAATACTCAGAATTGCAGAATATAGGTAATGGAAAACCTGTTCTAACATGAACCAATACCTCTTCATTTTACAAAGGTAACTGTGTGGTGCGGGTTGACACCATTGTTTATCGTAGGGCCATTTTTTTTCGAGGAGATGGGTCGTGCGGGTCCTGTTACCTGTACCGTCAATGGTAAACGCTATGAGAGTCTTTTGCGCAACTACATCATTCCAACACTTCAACAGCATGCATGTGTGGGTAGCATTTTTATGCAAGATGGCATTCCTCTGCACATTGCAAAGCCAGTGAAGCAGCTGCTGAAGAGGCATTTTGAAAATGATAGAATTATCAGCCATCATTTTCCAACAGCCTGGGCATCAAGATCGCCTGATCTTAATCCTTGTGACTTCTGGATGTGGGGTTATTTAAAAAGTGATAAGTTCAGTGGTCCGATTGCAAATTTAGCTGAATTGGTGGCAAGCATCTCACTCACTCACTCACCCACCCTCTCTCTCTCTCTCACACACACACGCACGTATGTATGTATACACACACATGCACTTCTTGCAGAATATTTTTAATCAGCTAAAAGCTTGTTGTAAAACACTGCAAAACCTTCTGCTTTGGGGTACAAGATGTTTTTTTGTATTCTCACAGCAAAGGCTATGCTACTCTCAGATCCATAGTTTCCCCCCCGCAGACTCAGAATCTCTGTTGCCGCAGGAACCAAACTCTAAACTACAAGTGGTAAAAAACCAGTGAACATTTTCTAATACCATTGGGAGTGAAATCTGGGATAATGGCATAATAGACAACTGTTTTACCACTATGACATTGGACCACTACCTTTTTTCCCCGAAAAATCGACACCTCTTAAGGTTCAATGAACGAAACATAAGATTACAAGGAGCAGTTACTTCGTAAGGTTTTTTTTGGCATGATTAGGAATCAAACCCAGATCAATGGCATGGAAAGGAAATGATTATCACTGTGCTGCCACAGAGAGCAATAACTAAAACAGCTAGCATGCATACACTGACACCACAACATGCTAATGCTGTACGTTGACAAGACTACAACACATATATTTATTGTCATAGACATGCATGTGGCATGCCAAAATGATTCAATAAGACCAGCTTTACCGCTCTTCCAACCAAATCTCAACTACCTCTTCTTTTTAACGAATCCAACTGTACGTTCAGAGCCCATAAGCTCATCTCTATAATGTGGTACAGCTCCAGTTATCATTCGTGGTAATTGCCAGGGACTGTGACATTACTTGGTGATGAAATAATGTTAGTAAATGCCTGACGTCCTCATACTTACTCTGAAGATAGAAGGTCCAGAGTCCATATATACATTCTTAAGATATGATAAATCTTCAGTTATCATCTAAGGCAGTGGTTCTCAATTAGTTTTCATCATGGGCCACTTTGGATCATTTTCTTCGGCTCGCGGGCCAGAAGAAACTAAATTATCTTACATGCCATATAGACAATAATGGGAGCTGGGCGCATATCCCCCAGTAAATTATCTGATTCAATGAAATAGCATTGAGATAAGGCCTTTAACACCCTCTAGAAAAAAAAAAAAAGTTTCTTATTTTTGTAGCTGAACCAGTTTTTAATTGTCGGAGGGTCTGCCCATAAATTGAGAATCACTGATCTAAGATAAATGGGGACAGTAAAGTCACCGAGTGATGAGATGTTATTGAATGCTCAAAGCCTTTATGCTCATTGTGAAAACCTAATCATTAGTTTCTACACTTTACCATGATGAACAACAGGTTAAATCATTGCTTACACTTTTCTTTTTGAATGGAAAAAGCCATAAAATAGACGTTGAAAGGTGAAAAGATTTTTGTATGTGGGTGAGATAGTGAGAGAAAGACGAACCTTTCCTTTCTAATTCCTTCATCTCCAAAATGTCACTTTTCAATTTCAATTTATATATTTCTCGGCATAGTTCGTCCCTAAAATACCATAGAAATAAATATTAAAATAAATGCTCAGATTAAAAGAATAATTAAAAGAAGACACATCGAAAAGTTCTTTCAAAATAAACAATATTACCTATGGCCTTTATCGTCGATGCCCATCTTTTCCAATGTCGTATCATTCATACGGACCAACGACCTCCCTGAATAAAAAAAAAGGGAAAAATTCTCATTTCAATTTTAACTTCCAATATTTCAATTTTTATTTAAAAAAATATTTTAATTAAGATTACTTAATGATTATTAATAAAGTTGGGCATCATTCAATGGATGATCCTATTCATCTATCATTATAACACACACAGTACTTTGGGGTATTCTCGTTATTGGAGCCTCTTCAGGTAATTAGAGTGGATTTGACGTTAAAACTGAACCAAGGCCACAGCTAGATGCTTTCTAATGGGGGAGGGGGGGCTCTGAAAGTTACAAGGGGAGTTGGGAAGATATAGGGGAGGGACTTAGAATTTCTTAATGCTCCAATGCATTTTATTAACATATTTAATACTACTAAATATTTAAGAATATATTTAGTATTAAGGAATAAATTTTCAACATTAATTTTACATTAAAAACTTAAAGACGTGCACAAAAATTTATGATTTCCCATCGTCCTTATTATAGAGTAGATAAAGACCCAAACCGCTGTAAAAAACAGGATGTACACAAGATCTACTTTAGAAATCTATTTTGAAGACATTCTTAACGTCAGAAAGAACGATTTCCATTGCCATGCACAATTTTATACAAAACAAAACATTAAAAAAAAAACTCTATAGTAATCTATATTTTGAGAAAAAATATTTTCCTGGTGGTAGGGGCATGACCTCTCTAAGAAATTTAGAATAGCCTCTGGCTGTGGGCCTGAACGGAACTATTTTAAGGTTTAGAATTGCAATATTGGTTATTGAACTCTGTTTCTATTTTCATATCCAAAAAGTATACAATAGGTCAGCTGGGGTTAGACTGATGGCCTAATGTGCTCTACAGTAGAAGTCTTGGTCATGTAATTTAAACCGATGTCTCCGTTTTTTAATTTCATTTAACAATATTGTGTACAGTGCCATTCCCGCTGGTATTTTAATGGGAAAAATAAAATCCCATGACCTCTTGTAAGCTATTACCAAGTTTGATAACATTTGGTCCAGTAGTTTTCATTTTATGGCCATTTCAAAGTGGAACTTTAATTATAAAGACCCTGTATATACACACACACATTTCCATGGAATTTTTTTTTACGGAATAAGTATCTCATATGTGTGCAGAATCCAATCAATAGCCATTTTGCTTTGTGGATCATTATTTACAGTGAATATTGCGTTTAGTGGAGAAATCCAACAAGCAACATCATATAGCGTGTCTCTACAATAAATCTAAGTTTCGTCCTGTTGACAAAACTACACTGTTGGCAAAACTGGTTGTTTCTATCTAAATTTAAAAGATTTCTTCCATGTTTTTCATAATTCTTATGATACGTACTTTACAAAATGTATAAAAATTGGGTAAAATAAAAATTATTATTACTTTTGTTCCTTCCATTGTACCACCTGTTTTCAGTTATTTACATTACTAAACACTAAGTCGTTGCATAGAGATTATACTACAGTGTTGTGGTTATAATTGCGTGGTAATACATAAACTTTTATGATAGTTTGTTTGTAAAATGGCTAGCAGTAGTTCTGAAGATGAACCTCAATAGAAAGGAAATAAGGTATTATCAATGAAGAGAAATATGCACAAAGTGCCATACGAAAAGCAAGAGTGCAAGGTGAAGGCTACAAAAACTATAAAGAATAAGCTACAAAAATTGACAACCTGAACAAGCTAAATAACTACATTAAAGAATATGGAATTTTCTACACTAATATATTACAGTGACCTACTACGAATGTGGAGTGCAATGGTAACGGGGAATACAAAGATGGGGATGTCAATACACTGAAAGTAAAGACGGGTCAGGGTTTGTTTTTGTTTTTTCACTGAAATATTAATTTTAAATTTTTTCCATTTAATTTCATTAATGTATAGTAGTTTTAATGATAATAATAATAATTTTATTCAACGCAATGTCAGTGTGATATCCAGGTCTGTTTAGGGGGGGTTAAAACACCCTCCAAAAAGTCAATTTTACCCCCTAAGGATTGTAGATTAAATTAAATTTTTAATCCATAGTTTTTAGTTTAATTCTAAATAATTGTTGTTTCCAGTGTCATCAATATTAGTTATTGTTCGTTTTTAGCTCAAAACCAAGTTTGTTTAACGTCCTTATTTTATGAAGAACAAAATGCAGATACTAGCAGTGCTAGCCACTGTCAATTTATTTTGGGAAGTTAAAAGCAAGCAGTCATCATAACCCAGTTAGCGAGTAAATAAACATATTTCGACAGTTGATCGTTGAACTAAGAACTTATATTTTGTTTTCTTTCTATTTATGTCCCTCCTGTTGGTTTTTTCCGATTCTAATTTCATTTTTTCTTTAAAGTTTGTGACGTTCACATTTTTATTGCTTTGTGGTCTTAAATATGGCAATAAATTATATCTTTTTGGTTGTAAAATGACTGTAAATTGAACATTGTGAAATTTCAGGCTTGTAATGATCATGATTTTGTGATGACCTTAAAGATTTAAATCGTAAATGCAATCATAAAGTTATGATGGGTTTATTTCGATATTGATTTATAGGTTCAAGTTCTAGTGGCCGTTGGCCAAGTGCAAGTATTACAGGGTCTGAACTGTGGTAGGAGAAAAACAGTGTGTATTAGAGGACCAATTGAATGATAAGGTTGAAACAAGCATGGCCATAAATGTTATCGTTGATAACTCTAATAAAGTCACTCCCATGCTTCTTACAAGTAAGGGTAATACAGAGGAACATGGTGAACCACTTCCAAAAGTAATAAAGTTGAATAATCCACCAAAAAAACAAAAACAGTCAGACAAAGATACCAGACCAGGCGTTAAACGTGTAAAGCAGCTCAAAGCATTGTATTCATGGTTAGTTACTTGTGGTGGTTAAAGAAACCCCATCGCCGAATTTGCATTCCAGAAAGATGAACTGTAAAAGACAAAAGTACTCTTCTGGTTCCACATCCCCCAAGTTTTGAAATACCCCCCCCACCACAACAAGATTCCTGGATATCACACTGCCCGAAGTACATTTTGTGATACATAACTTGAGCAGTATAAAAGTTAAAGGAATGTAAGAGAAGATCTATATTAAATTATTTTAAGTTTTGAGGTTAGAAATGGAAGAGAATATAAAGCCGAAGCTTGTTACGAGATTCTCTTCCAGAATGCGGTGATGTTGACAAGAGAGAGGGTAAATTTTCATATTTCTGAATTATGCTTATTTTAAAGAGTTCAGTTGTTGTATATCTTTAGCAGAGGGACGTGGAAAACTTGTAATAACTTAAGAACTGACTGAGCGTCGTTTTTAAGAATTGATGAATAAGCAGTATTAGTGTTATTTAGGACTTTTCATGGGCCTCATTTGAGAAAATTGCGATACACACCTGGATAAAATTTGTGAAATTATCTGTTTATCAAAATGCTAGCCAGAAGGATATCTGAGAGCCAGCATGTGTAATCAGAAATTTTGATTAAAATATAGTACAAGAAATATTAATTAAAAAGTTGGTTGTACTATTATTTATTATCAATTTTCAAGGGGTATAGGTCCTTTTTTTTTTTTTTTTTTTTTATAAGACACAAATACCATGGGAATAGTTACCATCAGTTTACTGATGCATGTTTAATGAACCAGAAAGTTAGTTTAAAAAATTTCATTGTTATTTTAATGGAAAATAGTGTAAACTCATAGTTCAGAATTTCATTCTGTATTCAAAAAACAGCTGTATTAAAAAAACGTAGTCTATATAACATTTCATCTTTTTTTGTCAAAAATCCTAATACCACAACAAAATTAGGAAATTAACTTAAAAATTCACATTTTTACAGTAAAAACGTATTTTATTACAAAATTTATTTTTTTTAATGGGTAAGGAATATATATTACGATCACAGGAAACATCCATTCGCTTCAAAATGTTAACAAATATTCAATTTTTTCAAGCAAAAATCTATACTGATATCAAAGATAGAACATGTTTCTTTGTTTCCCGAAAATCTGATAAAGTACACCTATCGGGTTTCTGAAATAAATGATTCAAATATCTCAAAATGCACTTAATCTCTTTTTGGCTGGCAACCAGCTGCCAACAACTGTTTCACCACAAACCTGCCTTTACAAATAAATTGTTCACAGCCTGTAAAGTCTCGAACGAAACAAGAGTTGAAATGTGAAAAATTCCTCTTATAAATGAGAGTACTGTTGCCACGAAGACTTTGACAGAACACAACAACCATGTTGATTGGTTTTATTGCTCCCCATTATAATTAATTTGTTCAACTTGGCAACAGAGCGCCAATTATTTGCATATTTTATACTGCCACATCAGCATATGTTTGGCTTAGCAAAACGTATAGCATTTCAAAAAGGAAAATGATTTCGATGAAAATAAAATTTTCTCTCGTAAGGAATTTTACTTTGTAGCTGATATTATTCAATGGGGGGGGGGTTTAATCTCTAAAACAGCATCTTTATGCACAGCGTTGGTTTGGGTAGTGCTGACTTTTTAAACCAATTAGACACACATTCTTATTTGTTTCAAATATACTTCTTTACAATAAATAAATTTGCATCCTGCACTTATTTAATAAAGCTTATATATACCAGTGATATCATGCTCGAGGAATGAACTGGCGTAGAGTGTATGATAATCTTGACAATGTCTACGAAGCCATTTCAATACATCAGCATTCGTCCATAGGGATACAGGTTTAGGCCTAGTGTTTGTTTTTTTCTGACCATCCTTTTCCTTCCCAGATGTTGACATCGATCTTGAAACGTAAGAATACATTAAGTCAAACTTGGAAATAATCATAAAAGATCAAGGTTAAAATGTAATACAGTTTAGCTTGGCACCGAAGTCAAAAACATCACAAAATCAAACCAAAATCTTTACTACATTTTTCTGCAACATACAATTCTGACAAAGAAAAGGAGGAAAGAAGAAAACCAGAACAAAAGAGGGAAGGGCCTTGTATGCACATCAGGTCTGGGTTAATAATGCAGGGAGTTGAAATAATGCTATTATCTTAGGTAATTAAAGAGCCATGAAATAAATCCAAACGAAGTTCATCTAACAAAATGTGATATTTATTAAATAGTTAAAGACAAATGATACAATAATGAAGTTAAATAATTTAGTACGCCATTTTATGGCAGAGCCTCTGATTGAATGTGTACGTTGATGGAAAATTAGAGACTGATTGTGTACTGTTGTTTTCCAGACGACTTTTTGACCCAGTACTTTTCATGAAGCAGTACGTGCCTTGTGGGATAGGGGAATGTGTGTGGCCCCCCACTTACCAAAAACATCAGATAATTATTGATTAATTAATTGCTAAGTTTAATTACCCAAAGAAATTTGACTTTTCGGAACGTCTTTTTCGAGAAGGTTTTCAAAAGAAGAACCGAAAAGCCAAGTTTGAATAATTAAATTCACTTAATATTTTCACACCGACTGTTCTCGAAAACAATTTTTACAATAATAAACGAACTTGGTCAATTTGGGGCTCCTAGGTTCAGTTGACCCACCCGTTAAGATAACACTGGTTTTTGTGTCATTGAATTATCAAATTATTTCAACAAACCTCAATATTAAAAAATATAACTCAAACAAATAGAATTGAAGTCAAGACAGTTGCGGTTATTAAGTAAGTTACCGAACGTAAGTTTAAATCTGGTATTCATTTGAGGAAGGTTGGTAAAATTTCATTATTTCAAAAGAAAGCAGATATTAGTATCCTCAATCATATCCTAATTACACATGTAACGACATGAATCGATAAATTTATATAATATTTAGACATACATAAAACGTATGTAATTTTTAACTTTAATTACGTTTGTTTGGAAAATGATGTAGGCTTTTGTTATGTATACTTATATACGCAGTTTATACATGATAATTTTTCTATAATTATAATTGCTGAAGGAAAAACGTACGAAAATTGAAAGGAACACAAATTAAGCTATACATTTAGCTTACCTGTGAAAAGAAAGGGCAAATTTTCTATTGCGATACGGAGATTAATTATAAGCTTAATTAATCCTTTCTTGTCTATCTTCATCGATGTTGTTTACAATCATGAGGCAAAGATGAAGAAACGAGATGTGATTCATTATACCATGGGCGCCCATAGATGGAGGCAGGGAGGGGCTCGAACCCCCCCCCCCTCCTCTAGACGTTCAAAAATTTGATTTCCCCGATTCTGATATGCATTTACTTTAAAAAAATTTAGTCACATTTTAAAATAAGGTACTTTTTAGCTTATTACTAATTGTCAAGCAGTATCAATTATTTTTGTAGCCTTTTGGTATCTTGTATATTCACTAAAATCGACAGCTATGAGAAGGAGGTAATAATTTTTCTCAGCCTGCTCTAGAAGTACTCTTAATGTTTCTCAGCCCCCCCTAGAAATACTCCTATGGGCGCCCATGCATTTTACCCAAGGTTGGATACTTCTCAACGGTGAGGTGATTTGTTCGTGTGCGTTGATCCCCGCCTTGAAAAGGTGTGTGTCAACAATATCTACTTCCAAAGGACATCTCTTCAATCATAACTTTGGTTCTATGAGATATACATTATGAAAACCATCTTTTATCTGCCAAAAGACCATGTATGTAAAGTTCATTACGTCGGAGACGAGTCCCACAATCGGACGTTTGATTTTTCATGTGACCAGCTTCTACCCGAGTAGTAGCGATGTCGGGAAAAAGATGACAGCATGTTCTCTTGAAAAGTAAACGTTGGAGTAAACAGAAGTAAATTCAAAGGGTTTTCAAAAGGTCAATACGGGAAAAATAGCTGATCGTATTCATTTAAAACGTTTGTTTCTAGAGTAATTAATTAACGAATGTTAAACTACTGAGAAGAAGGGAGAACGTTTTCGATTCTGGAAAAAAAAAAAAAAGAGTCGCTTAGCATCTTAGAGGATTGAATAGTCAGAAGGGAGAATATGGCAACCGTTAGCGGGTAAATGTTAAGAGGAGGGAATGAGGCAAGCGCGGTTAGGGGAGGTAGAAGTTATCCTCCATCTGCGTCAGTCCACGTTTCCCTCTTATTTTACGTGGGATTACTGATTTTCTTATTCGATCTCGTTTTCTCTTAGGCATTGATTTTTTAACTATAAATTTAGGTAAAATAGAGGCATTTTAACTATAAATTTAGGTAAAGTACAGGCATTTTAACTAGAAATAAAGGTAGGCAATAGTTTTAAATGCATTTTCTCGAAGTTTAATGGAGGAATGAATAAACAAGTATATCAAAATATATAAAATAGGCTTACTTACAGAAGCTGATATCTCTTTATTGTGTTTTAAACTGACGTTTGATGACCGAAATGGAAAACTTAATTTTTTCTGTTTCGCGTCCAATGGATTTTCTTCTAGTTTTTTCTTAATTTAACAGCTTTATGCTTTTGTGATCCTGATTGATATGAACGTTTCATCATTATGAATTGAAATAATGAAACTAGCACTGGCGCACTACTGCTCTGTCATAGACATTTAATCACTCGTTTCACTACGGCAATTACCTGGAAAGATTTTGTGCGGGTACAACCAAAGCCCTAATTTAAAAACTTTGGACGAAGCAGGTGGCGCTCGCGACATGCTCTTAACAACCTTATTTTGATCATTTATTTACACATGACGAGTTCGATCCAAGTTCAACATTTTTTCTGCATTTTGTCTTTGTGTTAGTTTTAGCCTGTCTTTGTAAAATCGTATGTAGCCTATATATTATTTAACCATTTTACTGGAACTATGCATTTTCGGGCTGAAAATTTCAGCATAAAACATGAACTCACTGAATCTTTTTACTGTTATAAACATTTCAAACAATTTGTGTTTTGAAATTTACCTTTTTTTTTAACCTATATTATTATTTAAATTATTACTTTGTTTACAAGTTCTGAATACCCATTCTTTTCACCTAAGAAAGCAACACCAAGAAACAACTCTATTTAAAAGTCATAAGTCTTTTCAAATAGAGTGGAAAGTGGTAATGCAAGTGGTTAATGAGAGGAGAATTAAATACGGGGCCCCAAAACCACTTGTTCCCTTGGGCCCTCACAATCACTTGTTCTGTCTGGGCCCCAGAATCTCTTTTCCTACTTCTTTCTTTTTATTTTTTTTTAATGGGGGTTTCCCATTCGGGAAAGGGGACCAGGCCAGTCAGGGCCTGAGCTTAGCTCTTTGCGGCGATGTCCAGGCGTATGCGCACAATGTAGACACTTGCAAAAAAATTTCCTAAGCAATCGTAGCGCCGAAATGGAAATACTCCTGACGTCACAACCTGTTTCTGTGTCGCATCAAACTTCATCCACCTTTTTGGCGCAGTATAACCCAGATGCTCTTGCGCCATAAAAATCCAAACAAACAAACAGTCATCCGCCTTTGAGGAGTTGAATATCAAAGACGGGCAACATTTTTTTCGAAATTCAGTTATTGATAGAGATGTAAAGGCTGGAAAAAAAACATGTTTTTTTGGGAAGGAAATTTCCAAAATTCCTAAAACAAAGGTTTTTTTTTTAACATTATGTCAATTTTGAAATATGGTCATTTGAAATGCATAAAACTACTTTTGCGTTACTTATTATTTATTTCAAGAAATAAATATTTAACTAATCTTGATATTTAATCGATAACAATTTTTTGTATTTAATGCCTTAAAATGATAACAGTATTTAATTTGAACTTAGGAACATTTCTAATGGAATATAATTTCGTCACCTAATAATAATTTCTGCTGAAAGAGGAAAGGGTAAAAAATAGAGGTAAGAAAAGGTTTATTGAAATATTTCGGGTCTATTTTAAGTGCTTGTTAACTAGTGTTGTGCAAATAAATGCAAATATTGTCAAGGTACTTTCTTCCCATCAAAGTTTCCAATATGTCCAAAATTCCCAGTTTATTCCCGCGTTTCCATATTCCCGGGTTTTTTAGATCTCAAGTTATTGTTGCATTCTTAAAGGATTTTTCACGCCGTTTGTTTCATCCACGCAAATTTGAGAAAAACCGGGAGAGTAGTATGTAAATTAGTTTATTCCTCAACTTCACTTACCCTAGCCGAGCGAGCGGCGAGTTCAGTAGCAGCGAGTAAATTTGCCAACGAGCAGGGGCGGCTTAGGATTCGGGTGACCCGTGCGGCCGCCCGGGATCCCGTTTGGATGATTGCGCCAAACTGAAGTCAAATTCAAATTTTTTAAAACTGACCCAACAGAAGAAGACCTATCTAAACAGAGGCAAGTTTAGAGACATCTTTAAAGAAATTTTTTCATAGACTTTTGGCCACTTTTATAGGATATATGTACTGGCATCCGCAGGATGTGTTGTTGAGCTTATAACCCCCAACTGCATGAAATTTTGTATATCTAACATGGAAATATGTAAGTTGTAGGTATATACCCCCCCGTAGAGCCTACAACCCACCCCTTACGAACTTTCTGCGTACGCGTATGGGTATATGGTTCACTGTGTATCTGTGAAAATCTCCTGTTTTCGGCGGAGGGGAGGGGGTGGGGCACCAATAAGCAATCCGTGCCCGGCCGCCTTAATTCAGAATCAACCTCGAGCCTTCACTATCAGCGAGAAGCGTGTAACTCGCCCAATGTAATAATTGAGGCTAAAAACAATGTTCATGGTGTATCTTTTTCCATATGTACATCAGCCCTTGCCTTGTTTTCATTCTGCAATTTATTATGCCAAAATAATAAAATTTCATTAATAACTATTTTATCTATTGCTTACTGACATTTGTATACACGCGGAAGGTAGATAATAACAATTATAAAAGAACAGCAATTTTAATCATTCTTACACGATTTCGATCGGAAACTGTGCACGGACAGTAATTGGATTTTTGAATTTTATGCGATTTACTGTAATTCTGACGAGCAAACACGATGTTTAATTATTAGATGATTTTTAATATTTGACTTTTAAGAGTTTATTCAATTTTTATAAGTTATATTCAGATTTTTAGATTATTTAAAGCTTGCTTTCAGAATGATTCAAACGCCGACATATTTTGGATCTGAAAATGGAACCCGTTCAACTGAAACAGGTAGTTCAAATAATTTTAATTTTGTATTGCTTTATGTCAATTTTTCAACACTGTCATCAAAAATCTTAAATCTGTCTAAAAGGTCAGAAATGTAAAACCTTTCATACATTATTAAAAAAATAAAAATAAAAATAAAAATAATTTTCATTTTTTAGACTAATCCTTGTTTCCCTGCCACCGTCTAACCTAACCGACTAACTGCAACTTGATAGGAGTAGGTTGCGTTTTGATAATGTTGGATGTTTTAATGGATATTAATTGTTTTACGATTCTTTATTTGTAACTTTAAGTGTATTGTAAATTCAGCGTTGACATCTCCGTCTGACAACATGGCTAACCCGAAGTCGCCGAATGCAAGCCGAAATATTACGTTATTCCTAACGTGTATTCGCGCCGAAGGCAAGTTTTTGAAATTTTTCGCATTGGTAGAACACAATTTCAACGAATTGACTAAGCTCGAGAGTTATTTAAGAGAGAAAGCGGGTGATTTGGAATCTAGTGGACAGTTTGAACGGAGCTTTCAGCTCCCACCGGGTTCATTGTGTTGTGTCAAGTCCTCCGGCAAACGAGCATGGTGTAGAGCCCGCGTGCAGAACCTGGACGTCGGCGTTCAACAAATCGCCGTATTGCTGATTGATTATGGTGATATGGAGATATTGCCAATTATTTGTGTTCGGAGGTGTGACGACCCGGGTCTTCATGGTCAACCTCTTGCTATTGAATGCGTTCTGGCGGACGTTGTACCTCCTTATGGTGTGGAATGGGGTGCTGAAGCCATTAAGTATTGTGAACAGCAGCTGTTGTTCCAGAAGGTGTCAGGATATGTTGTCTCTGACCTTGGAAAGATGCCTGTGATTAGAATTGCGAAGCTTGGAGAGGGGGAACCCTTTGTTCAAAGATTAATTAATCGAGCTCTTGCGAAAATCGAAACCATAGAGAGTGCTGCTAAACCAGAACCCGTTTACACTGGTCCAGGCTACAAATTCATTCCGTTGGATGTTAACACTTCGCACATGGTTTCGCTTGTTTGTACAACAAGTTCCCAAGATTTTTATGTGCAGTTGTCTCCTGCTGAAGTTGAATTGAAGAACTTGATGGACGCCATAGTACAGTGGACTACATGTGAGAAAATGGAATACTTAAGTGCATTCCTAATTGACACGCCCTGTCTTACGTATGTTAAACCTCATTACTTTCGAGGCATAATAAAAGACGTTGGGCCAGACTTTTGTAAAGTTATGTTAGTTGATTATGGCAACATCATCAATCCTGGTTTCCAAGCGCTTACAATTATTCCGAAGCACTTTCTATCGCTTCCTGCACAAGCAGTTCACTGCACTTTGCCTGATGGCATTCAGATGGATATCGACACTTTGGCAAAATTATCAAGCAAATATAAATATTTCACTTGTCAGGTTTTAGGGTATTTCAGAGGCAGATATGTAGTGCGTTTGTTTCACAAGAATGAAGACATCACTTCTTTACAGAACAAGGTTGAGAGAAATATCTACCACTCTGATTTTATCTTAGAATCTCTTCAAATTAACTCCACTGTTGAAGTGAACACTAGCTATGTGAATAATTTGCAAGAATTTTATTGCCAGAAAAGTGAATATAAAAATAAGCTGGACATGGTCACAAATTTACTTGTAAATGCCGAAAGATTTACGATTCCAGATTTTAACAAGCTTGTTCCCGGTTCTGCTGTCATTGCAAAGTTCTCAGACGAACTTTGGTATCGTGCAAGAGTTTTAAAAGTGGGTGACTCCAGGAACGTTCGCTTGTTTTTCATTGATTATGGAAATACAGATAATGTAAAATTGCAAGACCTTCGTGCAGTGAATCAGGAGCTTTTAGGTATTCCAGCTCTGGCCCTCAGATTCGCTCTGTACGATATACCTGCGAGTGAAGGCGCATACACTGATAAGGCATCTGAGGCTTTGGAAAACTTAACAGATGATAAAGTCTTGAAAGCTGAAATTAAGTGTACGGGTGCCGACGGGTCCTATTCAGTTGTGTTGTACGATACAGAGTGCTCGCAAGTATCCATTAATGAAAAGATCGAAAGCATCTTGAATCCACCGCGGTGTGTATACCCGCCTGTAAGTAAGGTTGAAGTCATCTGTGTTGTATATTATACGTCTCCCTCCTTGTTCTTCGGCCAGCTTACGAAGTACGAAAGCGTGGCACTGGACAATCTGCAAACAGAAATGACTGCCTTTTATAATTCTTTACCCACCACGAAGAATTCCCAACCCAAAGTCGGTGATTTAGTAAGTGCAAAGTTTTCAGATGACAATATGTTCTATAGAGCTAAAGTACTTTCCGTTACCGGAAATTGGGTCAAGGTATTTTTTGTGGATTATGGCAACACTGACAATGTCAGCATGCAAGACATTCACAAGTTGCACTCAAAATTTTGTATCCACCCTATATTTGGAATTGAATGCATTTTAGAGAATTGCCCGGCTTCTGCTCCGATGGACGAGCTAGAAGAGCTTATGTTGGATAAGGACATACAAGTGGCTCCGGTTAAAGAAATATCACCAGGAAAATGGCTTGTGTCTTTAATTGAAAAGTATCCTGGAAACTCCGACATCTTAGCTTGCTTTGAGCGATGCACCAATCTGAGTAAGTAATTATCATATTGCACTTCATTACTTTGTTTTGCATTGTAGAGATGGGCAGAGTCATTCTTTAAAGGTGACACGTTCTTTAGACTAATTCTCATTGTGTGAAAAGAATGCTTCTTTTGGTAATACTTTACAAAACACAATCTTCGACTTTTTCTAGACACTCAAGTTTTTCCACGTTTTGGGTTTCTTTTTCCTTGTTGGGGCCTCATTTTTAGGGGGGTTGGGCAGCATTGCTCTTTTTTAAATGTGTGAAAATGCATTTCTCGGCCTTTGGCAGAGATGGCTTTAAGGGGTAACTTTAAAGAAACCTGTCATTGTGGAAATCCTGAATCGGTAGTTGTTGGAACAGTAGGGTCTCGATTTTTTTTTTTTTTTTCAAAAGAAATGAACTGCACCAAGAAAATAAATTTGATGTAGTAAGGGAAAAATGCTAAGGGTTGTGACAAGTAGGGCCTATCTTTTTGATCGATTCTGGTTCTTTAAAAAGAATGCATTCATTTAATTCACTCGCATTCTTTAAACAATAGATTGTGTTTTGGGTGTTATTTTAGAACATAATTTTAGAACAACAAGTAATGTTGGCGACCTTTTGTTATTCCAGAGGACGGTTCTTTGCCAAATGCTTACCACTTCGGTGTGGTTCACCACAGCACAGATGTATCCTATGCTTGCTTTGTCGCCAAGGTGCGGCACCCTCCTTCCCAGATTGTCGTTATTTGTCGTTGTACGTGTTTGCTTCATTTCTGGTCTCCATGGTTGTTTACAAATGGACTACCTATTTTTTTTGCTTGTCTGGGGGTTCGCATAAAAAAAGAGAACCAAATTGCATCCAAGGGCTAGCGAGGGATCTATCTCATTGATTGACCACAAAACATGTAGCAAACCCCCTCTAATTTGTTCATTCTTCAGGCCTATTTAAAAAAAACAACGCTTTCTGTTCTCATAGAAAAGAATAACCACATACAGGCCTGCACAAAAGTTTAGACACAGAGGCAAATTATAAATAAAAGCGAGAATTTGCATTGAACTTCGCCGATATTGTATCTAAATAATCCTAGAACCAATAATAAATTGTGCAACTTAAAAGATTACCAAAAGTACTGAAACAAAATATCCCAACACCGTAATATTGGAATCTGCATGCCACAAATGTTTAGGCACATATGTCAGATTTATGCAAATTAACGGCGCGAAGTTCCCAAGTGATCGAAGGGGCGTTTCCCAGAGTTGTTATATAAGGCCTGAAATAATTTAGAATGCTTAGAACGATGCCGAAGTCAAAGCAATTTACGAATGACGAGATTTTGAAGATTTGGAGGCTGAAAACTAAAGGTAAATCTGTTACTCAAATTTCTGTTGCATTGAACCGTTCAAAGCGAGGCATTTATCGAGTGTTATCCCGGGGTGATCAGTATCAACCAAAATCACGATCTGGGAGGCCTCGAGTGACCAGCATTCGGGATGATAGACAAATACGAAGATTGGCTTCAAATGAAAGCCTGTCTGCAAATCAAATAAAAAACACGTTAGCAATGCGAGTGTCAAGAGAAACCATACGTAGAAGGATTGTAGAATGCAGGCATTTGAGATATGCAAAAATGCGCCGCAAGCCCTGCTTGCAATTACATCATAAACAAGCACGACTACAATGGGCAAGGCAGCACATATCATACAGTGACGAATGGCTGCAGGTGTTATTTAGTGATGAAAAAAAGTGGAACTTAGATGGTCCCGATGGCCTTTCGCACTACTGGCACGATCTTCGAAAACGCCCCTTAAGTCGGTTCAGCAGACGTCAAGGAGGAGGTTCAGTCATGGTTTGGGGAGCCTTTAGCTTCAATGGACAGACTTCTTTGGCGTTTTTGAATGGAAAACAAGATTCCAAGGCATACCAGGCAACTCTTGAAAGTCACCTATTACCTTTTGGCGAACTTTTATGTGGACGAAACTGGGTTTTCCAACAAGATAATGCGTCCATCCACACATCCAGGTCAACAAAAGAATGGATGAGCGCTAAAAATATTACAGTTCTCGATTGGCCTGCTCTTAGTCCTGACTGTAATCCCATCGAAAATGTATGGGGCATACTAACGAATGTTGTGTATGCCAATGGAAAGCAATATCCGTCCGTTTTAGAACTTAAAAAGGCTATAGAAGAAGCGTGGTTTAATTTTGAACCAGAAACCTTTCAAAATCTTGTGCTTTCAATGAACGACCGCGTATTTAATCTAATACGAAGTAATGGTGGCTACATTGATTATTAAAATTGTTCATTTCCTTATGCAAGTGCTAAAATTTATGTTTGTGCCTAAACTTTTGTGCCACATATTTTACTTATTTTAAGTTATATATTGCAGCAAGTTCGCTACTGATGTGATTTCTGTTCTCAAATTTTTAATTTGCATATTACATGTGTTCATACTTCGTAATATTAAAGTTCCTACTTCTTCAGTTTTAATAGTATTTTGTTATACTCAAATTTGTGTTGTGTCTAAACTTTTGTGCAGGCCTGTAGTACCAGAGTGCTAACGAGGGACCTGTCTCATCAATGGATTGCCAAACTTCTTTAATTTGTCCATTCTTTATTAAAAAATTGTTTTTCAAAGTGCTTATCTACATATCTCCAGCATAAAGAAAATGGCCACTAAGACGCTACTGTCATCCGTTTCACAATGAATGTTCATATGCTGGGCGCATATGAAAGGGGCAGAGTTATGCTCAAAAAATTTTCCAGTCTATTTCATGAGTGTGGCACAAGTTTTGGCGATATTGCCAGAAGGAGTTGACGACAAAGCATGGGATTCATCTGTACTGTCACCGGGTTGTGTTATAACTGATATCAGTGTATTTGGTAACATTGGGAGTGACTGCATATGAATGTTTCCCTTTGGTTGCCAATGGTGCCAGCTTCACTCGTGCTTGCGGAAACTTCCTTTCTAGGAGCAGTCATGATGGATTATCCCAGAATTTTTAGAAATGTTTTAAAAAAAAACTCGCCTGTGTTTTTGGAAACTGAAAACTATTTTTTCCGCAAACAGCTGACAGGGATTAGTACGAGAATATTTTTGAAAATTATCTTATTTTTTTTTTTCATTTCCACCAATGCAAGCTTATCAAATTCAGCAATATGAGACTTAATTCCGATCTACTTTCCTAAGCAGTTCCAATGTTTTCCTTTGTCCTTGCACCATAAAGGGAGGGAGGGAGGTAGAGAAGGTCAGTGGACAAAGCTTTGAATAGACAACTCGATTTCAACTAAACTAATATATCTCAATGTGAAGAAAAAGTGCTTTTCAAGAACTCGCTAGCTATATGTGGCCCATTTAACTGTTAATAGTAATTTGACTCATTTATTCAAATTGTTTCTATGTGTGTGTGTGTGTATATATATATATATATGTATGTAAGTTCATTTAATGCCTACGGGACACTGGTATCTGCCTGACATATAGCGACTATTCTTTCCCTTATATAGACTGTTCATTTTAATTGTATATTTTGCGCACTGTCCTCCATTGTAAGATGCATAATGACCATTGCTGTCCCTGTGCCTTAAATATTTAAAATTGTATGGTAAATAATTTAACGTAGCTTAATATGATGTAATTTGGTGGTCTACCATAAATATTGTGGTGTGGTGCGCCTAGATGGCTTTTGACCATATACAATATATATTTATATATCTATCAAAGTATACTTGTATTAAATTACTGTATTTTATTTATTTACTTTTTCATATAAATGTCATTCCCGAATAGCAGACTGATTGCAGTCCTGGGGGATCCATTCGCTGCACAGGATAATGAATTAACACTTGATATTAATAACCAATATTACTATCCCTCACAGATTACTTCTCATAATCAAGTTAATAACACATTATTAACCGCTCATATTAATGCATGCAGTATTACTAACAAAGTGGAATTAATTGAAGACTTCATCCTTGGTATAAATCCATCCCCTGACATATTATGTATAACTGAGACCTAGCTCTGCCCAAATTAGGCTCCATCTCTTTTTGATTATGAATCGGTCTCGATTGCACATGAATTGGGTAGAGGAGGTGGTGTTGTAATGTATGTTAAAAGAAAACATGAGTTTAATTTGATACCTCAATGGACGGGAATCTTCCCGGGGATTGAGATGCTGACATTACAAATTTATGGTATTTTTGTCACTACCATATATCGACCACCTTCTGGTGAATTGGGAGATTTTTTATGTCGTCTTCAGGACCTACTTGCCTTTATAACTTCCTCGAGAAAGAGGCTAATCATCATGGGAGACTTAAATATTGATTTATATACTATATATATATATGGAAAATATGTAAACCATGCACAAGCGCAGAAACTAATAGATCAGATCTTCTCGTTTGGATTTCGTAACTATATCCATAACTCGACTAGAATTACATCACATTCTTGTACAGTTATTGATCACTGTATTACAAACGTTTTAAATCCACAATGTGGCATACTTCTTTATCAGATTAGCGATCATCTTCCCATATTTTCAATTTTTGGTATTTCACAGGGAATATTTAGACAACATGGTAATCCTTATTTTATTCGATATTTTTCTGAAACAAATTTACCGACATCTAAAACAGTTACAAAGAGTCACCGACCCCAGGGCGACTAAATATTGAGAAATGGCGATTAAAAATACGACTTCAGTCACCATCACACTCGCCACTTTATTGTTTCCCAATGCAATCTTGTCCATTTTGACTCTGCAGGGAGGTTACATTCTGAATCCACAAACTACTTAATATTCTTAATGAAAAATGTTGATCAAACAAACCCTCCTAAGGCTTCAGTATTTAAATGTTTTGTGGCCACGAGAAAGTGGCTATAACTTAAATGAAGTGGCCTCTAATAAAAAGGGCCCTGCTGGCCAATGGCCACTAATCAAATGCCTGAGTTTTAAGCTTTACCTGTAACTTGCTTAAATAGTGGACAGATGTATGTAAATGTCTTTTGAAGTGTTCATCATTTAGAGGTTTTATTATTGCTGTTTTTTTTTTCCTGGTTCGTTTGAGTTAAAAATCATTGCATCCAGATAAATCTAATATTGGGTCATACTTATAATTTTCTTTTCTTCCTTATTAGATAAACCAACAACTGTTCCAAAGGCTGGTTTTGTAACGAATCGAGTTAACAGTGCTCCTCCTAGTAAATCTTTTGTGAATCCTTCATCCGAGGTTTGTAGCCATTCGTCTCAGCCTAAATTTCCCCAAAGCGAGTGTAGTCCTCCACCATCAAATGAAAAGCAAACACAGAAACGGCTGTGTGACTATGATGCAGCTGTAGTTCCTAATACCAGTTACAAGGAAGTTTATGTTTGTTTGGTTAAAGACCCAACTCATTTTTACTGCCAGTTGAATTCCGAAGATTCTAAACTTCAGTTGCTTATGAACAAGATCGGGAAGATGTATGATAACCTTCCGGGCAACGAGTTGAAGCTCACTGACGTACGTGCTGGGTTACCTTGTTGCGCTATTTATGAAGAGGATGGTAAGTGGTATCGTGCCAGAATCACCAATTACACGCCAGGCTCAAATTCTTGTGAAGTATTTTACGTCGACTATGGGTATACGGAGATAGTTCCTCTGTCCAATGTACGCGAGCTACCTTCTGAGTTTTTTGACTTACCTTTACAAGCTTTGCAATGTGGCTTGTACAATATTGAGGCACATGGTGGGACTTGGGGTGCTCGTCCCATTGAAGCTTTTACAAAGATGGTGAGTGACAAGTCGTTTTTAGCACAGTTCGTTGTCCGTGATGCGAATGGAACATTTCTTATAAACCTTCTGCCCATCCCTAAACTGACCGCTGACGTTTTGAATGAGGAGTTTATCAACTTGGGCCATGCACAAATCAAGGAACCTGACAAACTTTTAGTCATAAATTCATTTACCGCATCAACCAGTTTCGACTTCGCGGAACCCAACATTGATATGAATAAGCAAATTGACGTTACCATTGTGTGGGTCACAAAATTTATGGACTTTTTTTGTCAGTTGAATTCGCAAGCACATAAATTCCACAAAATGATGGACAAGATTCAAAGTCATAATAAACTGAAATGTTATGAGGATAGCACCATTGATCGACCTCATCCAGGAATGATATGCCTTGCCCAGTTCTCCGAAGATTGTGCTTGGTACAGGGCGAAGATCTTAGAAGTGGAGAGAATGGCAGTGAAAGTCCACTATGTTGATTATGGCAATTCTGAAATCATTCCTAAGAAAAACGTTAGATTTACAACCCAAGATTTCGTAACTCTACCTGCCCAAGCTATCAAATGCCGTTTGAATGACATCATTCCTTCCGAAGGTGGAATAGAACAGATCGTTACTCACTTATTTGAGGGAGAATCGAAGTGTACGTTCATATCTAAAGAAAAGGGCCATTATCTTGTTAATCTTGAATGCAATGGAAAAGATGTTGCTCGAGAGTTAGTACGTATGGGCGTAGCCATAAGTAATAAGCCCACAGTTAGTGTACCAAAGCCACAATCGCCAAAGAGTGACGTTGCTGCTGCTGCTGCTGCTATCCCCATTAACTCCGAACTCAGTATTCCAATGAACACAAGGTCTTTTGAAAAAGGCGAATTACTTAACGTTACTTTATCATTTGTAACGAGTCCTAGAGAGTTTTGGTGCCAATTGGATACCACTCAGTTGAATGAATTGAGGGAGAGTATTGAGGATCATTACAGAGAATCAGTAGCCAGTGGTGCATTGTCTCTTAAAGTGGGATCTCCTTGTATTGCGAAGTATTTATGTGACGGAGGCTGGTATCGAGCTGTCGTAAAAAGCTGTCCAACGGATCATGAGGTTGATGTTTTCTTCATTGATTACGGCAATTCGGAAAGAGTCGAACATGCAGATGTGAGTATCAACAAATGCTAATGTAAATGTATGTGAAATATTTAAAAGTTTTGTTTAATTGTGTTTTTATCATTTTTTTCCCAAATCAAATCAATTTATTTTTCTTAAGATTGCAAAATAACAAGGAAAGTAATTAAAGGTTTAAAGTTACGTAAGGCAATGCAACAAGCAATGGTAGCATAATTAACACAAATATATAATTAACTTATGATAAAAGCAAACGACTCTTCAATCTTCGTAAATAAATGTAAATTATTCAATACCCTTAAATTTTCAGGAAACGTGTTCTAGCTCCATGGACCGGAAAACAGTAAGTTATTCCTTAAGCAAATTAGTTCTGACAGATGGTAGAACTAAATCATTCAAACTTCTAGTTTGGTAATTATGACTCATGTGGATGGGTTCATTAATATATATAATTTTCTTCAATCCTAGCCTTATACATTTAAACATAAAAATATTTAATTTAAATGAAAAAATCGTATTTATAGAAAGAATACCGTCATTTAATGTAAAACTTGGTGAATCAAGCCTAAATGATAATATTCTAAAATCTTGTCAGACAACATGACAATCGAATAAGAGTTCTACATGATAATTTTCCGCAAACCAAATGGCAGTACAAAATATGTGGAATTAACAGGGCATTATATAAAACTAAAATTAACAGGTAAGAAACACGATACTTTACAAATAATCCCAATGTTTAATTTTTATTTGTCGTCATGTTTTAGGTCAGAGACATACATCCAGATTTCCTGCAATTGCCACCTCAAACTTACAAGTGTGAGTTGTATGGGTTACCACCTTCTTTTGATGATGATTCCATCCTGAAGTTTAAAGAAATCGCCGATGAGGCTACAGAGTTGCTCGCCGAAGTAAAAAATGTACATAACGGAGTTTTGCAATTAACGATATTTGAGACTAGTGATGATGAAACCCAAGTTAATGTCTTGGAATCAGTGTTTGGAGTTTCAACCCAGCTTGTAGAACGTGAAGGTGATTTGTTTTTGTTTTCATCAACTAAGTAAGATGAGGTCTTTTCCATGGTGTAGTATGGGTGTAGCATTTTAAAGAAATTTTTTTTCTTAATGCAACTCTACAATGTTGAATCCAGGGTTCGAAATTAGTGGGTGCACTGTGCACATGAAATTTTACATATGCATGTAAATTTTTAATTTGGATGCACATAGTGCACCTAACTATTCAAAACTATGGCTACTTACGTTTATTTTTCAAGAACAGTGACCTATGGAATAATTTTATATAATTTTCTCAATGTATCTGCATTTGCTTTGAATTTTTTTTATTACATACGAATGTTCAATTATTTTGAAAAGTTGCATTTTGTTGTAGTTTACATGCTTAAATATAGTTGCTACACTTGCATTTTACCCGTTTTTAATGTTGAGGTTTATTTTTTTATTCTGTTAGGTGCACTAAATACTAGTTAGGTCTACAAGTAACTAAATGCACTTGATATAAGAAGTTAATTTCGACTCCTTGTGTAGCGGTTTAAAGAAATTTTGTATCTTAATGTAGCTCCATGATGTTGTCTCCAATCTAGCATTCGAAATACGCGAGTGCACCGTGCACATGAAATTTCATCCGTGCACATAAATTTTAATAATTAATAATTTTTTCCATGTACATATTTTGTACATGTTTTTCTGCATTTGTTTCCATTTTTTATTACAAACGAATGTTCAATTATTTTGAAAAGTTGCATTCTTTATCTTACATGTTTTAATGTAATTATTTCACTTACATTTTACCCGTTTTTAAGGTTGAGGTTTACTTTCTATTCTGTTCGTTACTTGTACACTTAACTAGTATTTAGTGCACTTACGTTACAAGAGTTGGGTGCACTTGTGCACCTGATTTAAGAAGTTAATTTCAACCCCTGCCCTAATCATGCTGTTTAATATACAGGGTGTCCCTGAATTCATGGCCAAAACGTTAAGGGATTGTAGGGGACATCAAATAAACCATATTGGCCGAAATCCTCACGTCTGTCCACAAAAGACTCGATTTGGCTGCAGAGTGAAACTAATATCTACATCTACATCGTTACTACGTAGGCAATTACACGCACAATATTTTTTTTTTTTTTTTGACACATAATTTAAGTGATTGACCTAATAATGCAGCAGAGATAAAAAAAGTCGGAAAGTCCCTTCCCAAGCCCTGAGCACTGTTGCCATTTAGTCATCAAAGGTATGGAAAATGATTCTTTTACCATACTGGAGGCAGTTGGGAATTGTCAAGCATGTGTAATAGGTGAAAGAGATCAAAAGAAACAACTTTGGCAGAGTGAACCAATGTCCGAAAATGAGCCGTTCTGGAATTACAGAGATGTTATTATTTGCATCCACATTAGTTAATCATGTAACAAAATTTGGAAAATTTGCCGTTCCGGCCTAGAACCATATTAAAAAAGGTTCTGCATCTTACTATGGTCCAAAACAACTTCCCATGGCCAAATTAATGCAATTCGAGAATTTATGACCCAAATATGAGAGGTTGCTAGCAGGACTTGAAATAAAAATTTTCATGAACTGGAACACCGTCCCAGTTTGCTCCAGTACATTTCAAGCTCTGGATGGTAGTACGTACAGCGTCTGACAATGCTACGTATGCATAAAGAAATTATGTGCTTAGAAACACAGTGAGGAGTCGTAAATGAAGGAAAGACACAGAGGTTTCCAGAGTGAAATTTATTCCGCATAATTATAACAAATGCTCAGACATGTGTTTACCAACATTTACACACTAGGCGCAACGGTGGAGTAACGATTGTTGTAATTTCTTGTAAACAGTGGGCTGATCGTGCATATTGCCGGCTGCGGAGGCCAGTCGAGTTACCAGATCCTCCGCAGACAGCACAGGCCTCTCGTACACGATACTTTTCAAATATCCTCACAGAAAAAATCGAGACAAGAAGGATCAGGTGATCTGGGAGGCCACGGGGTAGGGCCCCTGTTCCCAAATGTGGCATTCAGATGCTGACGCACGTCTCTGCTAAAATGGGCAGATGCCCCATTGTGCTGGAACCACAGATGGTGAGAGGAACCTCCTCCAGCAATTTGGGTAAAACCTGTTGCAGAAAAATGAGATAGGTTTGCCCATCGTGGCGGTCTGGCAGTAGGTAAGGCCCATTAAGTAGTCATGCATTATACCCACCCACATATTGATGCTGGATTGTTGCTGATTTGACTTTGAATGTGGTCCATGTGTGTTCTGGGACACCCACAAATGTGCATTATGCACATTCACTATATCCTCACGCGAGAAGAATGTTGATTTACTCGTAAAGAGCACTTGAGTGGGGAAATTGACCTTTACGGCACTTTGCCTCAGGAGCCACTATGTGAAATTTACGCGCAAGAGATAATCAGTAACTGTTAATGACTGCAAATGATTTTTTTGCAAAACATTTATATAAAATTTCTACGTTCTTTTTATATATATTGTTTCTGTAAATAATTTTTCTTCACTCAGTGCTCGCCAAACACTATTCAGCTGTACACCCAGGCTCTGAGCGACCGATCACGTGCTTGTGCCTAGGTTCCCTGTCACCATATGCAAGAGGTTATCACTCATAGCTGTTGTTCTGACCATCCTTGGT
>QLNU02014802.1:67683065-67704032 GCA_006491805.2 Dysdera silvatica
ATTATAAGATAAAATAACGATATTTTTATAAATAAATTTAATTTAATGATGAAACTACTTTTTTCGATGTTAAGGTGGGGGGAGGAAAGGGGAACGTTTTTCCCGAGGAGTACAGATCGACGGAATTATACAGTAAAAAGTGGTAATGGAAATAAATCTTCTCCTGGCGGCATTTTGTCGTTTTTTGTTTAAAAACTGGTCTACCACCCAAAGTTTTGGAACTAAGATCGCACGGTCTGCATAGTTCGATTCTGCTGATAGAGGGAGATCATTTGGAAAAGGTTTGCCACTTGTGGCATTTTTTATTTCATGATGAGGGTGTGAGATTTTCGGCTGACCTCCGTGTCTCTAATAGAAGGAACAAAACAGATACCATAGCACCAGCTGGCGATTTTTTGCTAATTTCTCTTTCGTAAAAACCAGCCACCTCTAAAATTTTGGAGCTGGAATCGTATTGTCCATGAAGTTTGATTTTATCGAGCAAGGGAGATTTGACTTATAAATAGATTTTATGTGTTAAATTAAAATTATATTTGATTTTAAATTTGAAACCTGCTAATTTTAATGATTGACCTTAGTCTATTTGTATTATCTTGTTTAGTGTTGACAGGGTGCCTATGGATGTGGAATACCTGGAAAAATCAGGGAAATTTGAAATACAAAGGCCAAAGTCAGGGAAATTTGAAATTCATTGTTATAATAAATAACTTATTAAAATAATTTTCCTGAACTGTGCTTTTCATACCACATTACCTACTGGAAAATTAGAAAAACTTGTACTTTTGACTAAACTTCTTCCAAAAGTTACCATTTTGCACCAAAACTAATATAATTTATATAAAATTATTAAGCCTATATATTTTTCAGAAGAAAATGTTTGCCAAATATATAACTAAAACTTGAAAAACAAAAAGTGTTTTTAGCTAAATTATTTAATCTGTAAGGGGTTTTGATCATACCAATCTCCTTTGCCTTATATATAGTCATACACATTTTAAATGAAATAGAAGATGAAGCATCAGCTTTGCGATTATATAGTTAAATTCTTTTATAATGAACTCAAAAAGGGCCGAATGAAATTTTGAAATTCAGGTTCTTAGTATAAAGAAATGCGTTTTTTAATATAGTTTTTGTATTTGTAAATTCACTGTAATTGAGTTATAAATGGTTTTGGGGTTTGTGTTAATGAATGTTAGTCTTAAATCATAATTTTATTATGCAAACTTTAATGTGTTGTGTATAGTTTATAACGCATCCTAACGTAAATTTATTTATTGCTTAAAATAGTATTATAAGATTGAAGTTGCTTGCATAGATTATCCCTAAAATTCATTTGCTGTGTGTGTGGGTGTGGGTCCTTAATTTTGTTTAGGTATTTAAATTTTATGTAGAAAAATGTATGTAAATCTTGATTTAATGTATTTTTTTTTTAAAAAAAAAAGACATAAAATTTTATTTTGCATGCTCGTACATGTTTACCGCAAACATATAATGATTTGTAAATTTTTGTAGACTGAAAACATGCACAGAATGCTAGGAATATTTTAAAAACAAATGTCAAAAACACAAACTCCTAACTTTACACCCGGTGCTCAATCAGCATTATCCAATATATGTCTTCAGTTCACATTTAAAATCTCGGATGTTTTTTCCGATTTTAACATCTTGAGGTAGCTGATTTCAGTATTGTACACCATAGTAGTTTACATTGTTTACACCCGTATTTGTTCTAATTTTTCTTAACTCGTAATCATCACCCTGTCTTGTACTTTTTACATTTATTCTGTTTTTTAATGTTATTATATTAGAGTGATAATTGTTATTTATTCTTTCGTAAATGACCATTAAGGTCTTAAATCTATGCAGTTCAACAAAGTCTAATAGTTTATATTTTTTTTTCTATGCTTCAATTGATTTGTTTGATTGCTTAGCTATACCTTTTAACACACCATTAATTATAGTTTGAATTTGGTTTGATTTTATAGTACTTGTTTTTCCCCATGTACAGATTCCATATGTTAAATGACTGTGTATAAGTGGTAATACAGTTGAATTGCTATGTCCTCAGGTATCATTTTGACAATTCTTGCAATAACGCCGGCTCCCATGCATGTTGTTTTACAAGTGTCGACGTGAGTATTCCAATTAAGTTTTTCGTGAACTGTCAAGCCAAGAAATTTCCATTCTTCCACTCTTTCAATGACACTTCCGTTTAAAGTGATTCTATAATTGTCCCTTATATGCAGTTTTTTATTCCTATTTCTGAATATTATATATTTAGTTTTATTTACATTTACAAAAAGTTGATTATCATAAAACCATTTCTCTAAAATCCCAAGTAAAATATTTGCTTTCTCAAATAAACACTCAAGTGAGCAATCGCTCAATAAAATTATGAAAGAAGATTATTAGAAAATTATGAAATAAGAAATGTATTCTAATCTTGAGAAATTATTTTTGATTTTATTTTCTGTTTAATATAACCTATATTTATCAATAAATAGTGTTTAATTAGGGAAAAAATATAGCACCCCATTCGATTATAGAAAGGATTCGTTGCATGTTTGCAGTTCATGCTTCAATGCATTAATCCTCAAAAATTGGAAGATTTTGAAATTGAAATGCTGACAAGTATGCTATTGACAGACTGAGGTCATTCAATAATACTCTGACTGTCAAGTATTGTCAAGTCCTATAATAAAGACTTTGGCGTTGAAATATATAACTGTACATGTTGTTCTGTTGTACAGGTTTTTAAGGTATTATATATATTTCTTTCTTTGGAGAATACTGTAATAAGTCTGCAGCACAGGCGAGTGCTTTTGTGTCGACAGTGCCGGCAACCAAATAGAATTTGGTCACTTCATTTGATATTTCTGATATAATGAACTGTGACTCAATTTGACCAAATCATAATCCGACTTCCAAAATGAAAAGGTCTTAAATGGTACTATTACCAATTTCATAGGCTGGGTGCAAGTTTCTCAATCATTTTTCATAAATCTAAAGTCAAAAGCGTTATGACTGGATAATAAAAAATAATCTTGCCAAAAATCTTGCCAACAGCTTACTTGACTGCAGGGCAATCAAAAATTGAAGGTCACGTCCAGATGGTTACGAATATGGCATATTTATTTACCGGTTACCATATGTCCAGTTGGAAGTTTTAGTAACTAAATATCTGATCCCATATTAATTGCGAGTGCAATAAATAACGAGCACAATAATTACAAAAACTTAAAAGTATTAAAATTATCAGAAACCGTTACATCGTTGAAAAGTCAAAACTAAAATACTGTGCTGTCTTCGACGTTCGATTCCATTGATCAAAGGAAATTTTAATTATAAACAGGGTTCGGATGGGGCCTGGAAAACCGGGAAAAGCCTTAAATTTTAAAAAATCCTTCCAAGGCCTTGAATATCCGGGAAAAATACCGGGTTTTTCACAATGGCCAGGAAAATCCTTGAATTTCTATTTTTTATTTTATTTCCTCCCGAGTTGGCTATTTTTAGCCCCTTTCATTAATTAAGGTCACTGCATTTGGATTATCCAATCGCGTGCATAACTCCAAACATTTTTTAAAATGACAAAAAAAAACCAAAAAAAAACCACCCTTATTTTGTAATGCAAACATTGAAATTTCGGTATTAAATTCCTTCACATCTATTATCATCTGTACTGCGCCATTTGTTTTTTGTGTGCCGTCCGAGCTTCCGTTCATTCTGACCTTCCTCGGCACCTTTTCGTTCGAGAGGATCAAAATCCTCTCTTTCTGCCGTCGTGTGTCCATGGCTCGAAATTGGCGGTCAATCAGATTTTGCACCTATAAATTTCGTTTTGATGACAAAGATTTTAGACCCAGTCGTTATTTTTGGTGCCTAACTTTTTCAATTTTTATTGTTTATATAATGCAAATTTCGATTGCTCAATCCTTTATTTTTCCTTTTGCCAATCTCACAGACTCATGTCGCAAGATCAGAATCATTGTTACTTTAGTTAAGGGGAAACCCATGGTCTGCAATCTAGTAGGCTCTGGTCAACTACAATATCTTGCTTCCCTCCCTTTAGCATTCCACTAGAGTCTCAACGTAGCCTTTTCTACTTCTAAGGAAGTTTTTTTGGGATAGTTTACGTTTAGTGACAAGCTTTGGCTTCATGCACATGTTTGATTTTTAAGTTTGCTATCAATTCTCGATCACGAAGGCTATGCAAAACAAAATATGTAGTAAAGTTTCTAGAATTCCGTCTATCTGCCATCCGCTCGAAAGCATATCTCCCACTTTTGTCTCAACTTGAAATTGTGGAAAATTTCGAATAAAGCCCCCCCTCCTCCCCACCTCAGAAAATAAAAACTGGGAATAAAATTTTCGTTGTCAAATAAAGTAAATTTGGAAAAACACGGTTATTTTATCTTATCATAATGTATATAAAGTAATCACCAAACACACATGATGCTCGGCGATTTTCTGTCACGTTTAAGGAGCCTAATTGATGAGTAGGTTTTTTTCAATTGCAGTTCATCAAATTCCAGCGATTTGTTTTCGCTGAAAAAACCTTTCAAAAGTTTTTCAGCGGGAATTTTTGGGGATTCATTCGTTTTAGCATAAAATTCTTTGTAAACGAACGTACTTTGAATGGAATCGATAAAGCATCAGCTTTGCGATTATATAGTTAAACTCTCTTATAATTTTATTGAAAAGGGCCGGATGAAAGTGTTGTTTTAAATATTTAATTAATGCAAGTTTTTAGTGTAAAGAAATGCATTTTTAATAGATTTTTTGTGTTTGTAAATTCACTGTAATTGAGTTATAAATGGCTTTTGGGTTCGTGTTAGGGATGTTATGGTTTTGAAACTTGTTCTTCTTATGCAAATTTTAATGTGCTGTATGTTGTTTACTGTAATAAGATTTAACATTATGATTTAACATTATGATGGCTGCACAATTATCCTTGCAACCGATTGTTAGTTGTTATTTCTGCCAGTAATAATAATGTCCCTTTTTTTTTTTAATAATTTCAGACGATGGTGTTACTGTCTTTTTTATTGACTATGGAAATTCAGACACAGTGGCTAGGGATGATCTTAGAGAAGTGAAAGATCTTATTTCTTTGCGTGTACCTCCATTTGCAATTCCATGTCAGTTAGCAAGCATTGCTCCAATAGGCCAAGACTGGCCACCTACCATAAAAGAAACTTTTAATGAGCTTACGGACACGGACGGTGTGCTGGAAGCTACGTTTGTAAATCAAGAGATACCTGCGAGAGTTACTATCACAAAAGATGGAAAGAGTGTTGCAGATTCATTGATCGAAATGGGGCTTGCTGTGCCCAGTGTAGAAGGCATAGGAGCGGAAGCAGCAGAAAACCTAACGGATATGAGTAAAAGTGCCTTGCTTGCTTCAGAAAGAGTGCTTGCTTCTACAAATTTTACAACAAAGATGGCTTTTGTCATATCGCATGACACATTCTTTATTACTGCTTTGGATTGGAGTGAGGAACTTGATGCTTTAGTGGATGCTATCGAAGACACGTACGGCAACCTAGCTGATGATGATGATACTTTACGCATGGAGTCATTGCAACTTAAAGGGTTATGCGTTGCTAAATACAGTGAGGATGGGGCATGGTACAGAGCCATGATTACCAATGTGGAGGGTGATAACGTTCTTGTGACATTTATCGACTATGGCAATTCTGAAATGACGCCTGCTAGCTCCTTAAAGCAGTTGACTCCTAATTTGTTAGCAGCTCCACCTTGCGCGGTTCAGTGTCGATTATTCAATTTGCATCCTGTTCCCGAACGTGAGTCCGAGATCACTGCTATGCTTCAGTCTCTTGTGGATGAAGAAGCAGAGTTTGAAGTTACTGTGATGAATCCGAAAGAACCATATTCTGTTCAAATAAAAACCAAAGACGGTGATTTTCTGACTATGCTTATAAACAAAGGGACATCTACATCATTGGAAGTTGACAGTTTAACTGCATCATCAGATATTGACAAAGATGCACACATGCCTTTGAAAGTTAAAAATGGTGTAGCTTCATCATTAGATGTTGAAAAAGGTGCAACTGCATCATTGGATGTTGACAAAGTTGCAACTACTTCATCAAATGTTGACAAAAGTGCAATTCTGTCATCGGATGTTGATAAAGATGCAACTGCATCGTTAGATGTTGAAGATGTACCTGAAATGGATAATGGAATGGCAGTAAATGTTGTTGATGAATTGAAGGATGTTGTGCCTACTACCGTTACTGATGTGAAAGAGGGTTATCCAGAAAGGGTGATAACAGCATCCAGTTTACAGGTTAAAATATGTTTTGTGGACACATGGAATAAGTTTTTTGTTATGCCCATTAACTGTAGGGAAGGGTTAGATTCAGTGATACTCAAAATAGAAGAAGAATATGGTGGCGATAAAGATACATCTGAGCTGATTCTTCAAACTGTCCATGTTCACCAACCATGTATTGCGAAATATCTTGAGGATGACACTTGGTATAGAGCCGTGGTTGTGGCAGTTTCTGATACAGATATATTCGTCAATTTTATTGATTATGGAAATGTTGAAATCTGCGAGTTGCAAAATTTACGAGCTATCATGCCAGAACTTTTGGTGGATCCTCCATTTGCTATTGAATGTAATTTGTTTGATGTTACCTTGGCAGAGGGAGCTGATGTGGAAGTTACAACAAGACTTCAAACCCTATGTGATGATGAAACAATCGTCGAAATGAGTATCTTCGATCAAGCAATTCCATGTCGAGTACGAATCAAAAGCGATGTTGATTTCGTTGAACAACTCATGCAAGATGATTTGGCGATTAAAGAGCCTCTTAGTGGAAGGATCCAGAATCTCGATGCTTTTAAAGAAAATCTTCAAATTGCCTTTGTGGATAATTCATTGGAGGATATGAAACGCCTTACGATTCCGGTTCGACCCCTCCCATCCGATAGCATAGCAGCATATGCGAAACACTGTTATATATCCAACACTGGGTCCATATTTTTATATGTTGTTGAAGCCCACCTTGAAGATGCTTTAGCTGAACTCCAAGAAAACTTGCAGATGTGTTACAATGATGAATCAAAAGCTGATTTGGCAATCGAGGTAGGAGACTATTGTGTTGCAAAGTTCCTTAATGATGGCTGTTGGTACAGAGCAGTCGTTTTAGAGAGGCATAGTGACAGAGTAGTCGTTAAATTCGTCGATTTTGGAAACAGTGAAGACGTTAATATCGACTGTATCAAAGAGCTTACGTCTACGTTTTCAGAACAACCAAATTTTTGCATAGACTGTGTATTATCTTGTATAAAGGCAGTGGAAGGCTGTGAAGAATCAGTTGAAGTTCGGTTTTTGACAATCAATGAAAAGTATCAGTTGGATATATGCAATTTTAATTTCAAGGATCATGCTGTATGTGTGAGAGGAATCATGCTTGAAGATGAAAGTGTAATATCACAAATGATGGAAGAGAACATTGTAAAGCAAGTATTTCCTTCACATTATGCGTTTGATACCTTTGAATGCGTGGTAGTAAACCAACAAGTAGAAGGAAACATGATTTTACATCTTTCTCCGCTTTGCTTAGAAGAACAGTATCATGATATACAGGAATCACTGAAGTCAGTGTATGACGGATTTGTTTTGGCGGAAAACGTTAAAATTTGCATTAATAACTTATATGCTGTTAAAAAGGAATCTGAATACTTTCGCGTCTACGTTAACAGCTGCGAGAATTCCATTGTGCATGTTACTTGTGTCGATAATGGTGTCAGCTACACTGTACCTTTATCTGATGTGCAGTTATTGTATCCAAACTTTTGTCATATTCCACCCTTTTCCTTGCTTTGCTGTCTCCGAGACTTACGCATTGAAAACCAAGAAGCCACTAGTCAAAAACTTCAAGAACTACTTGAAGGGAAAGTTGCAACTTGCACCTTCACTGGGTCTGTTAGGTCAAGAAAATACCACGAAATTGTAATGACCGTTGATGGAAAGGATGTTCTTACAGAATTGCTGAAGGTACAGAATGCTAACTCACCAACAATTGATATAACAAATTCCAAGACAACTGATGTTTTAGAAGCTATGGTTCCTAACATGGATGACAAAAATACTGACGAAAACGATCTTGAGAAAAAAAGGGAGGAAGAAATGGCTACCAAAGTCTCTGCAGATGAATTCATTGAAAATTGTGATAAAGAAATCTCTGACCATTTAAAGGAGAAAACTACTATATCTGAATCCATAGATAATTCCGATGTACAGAAACTGGATGACAAACTGCATGGTAGTTTTGCTGCTGACATTTCCCAAAAGGTGTCTGCAGGTGATAATTTAGAGCAAAATGAGGCGGAGGATGCTTTTGTGACTTCTGAAGAAATTACAGAACAATCAATCTTAAAGGAAAATTTTGAAATTTCTAAGGATCAAAGGAGCGGTAATTCAGCTGCTAATTGTGAATCTCAACTTTCCGTATCGTCTGATTTTGAAAAATGTGAAGATGAAAGGACTGATAATCAAGTTGTTGACATGGAGGTGGATGATTTAAAAACAGCGGTGGGTGATACTCTTCACATGTTGTTATCTGACATTGATGATGATTCAACGAGACGTAGAGATGAAGACAGGCTTGAAGCAAAATGTGTTGGAACTGAACTCTCCAACACTGACATGGATCCATGTGAAGCTGATTTACCAGAATGCGAGCAAAGTCATTTTGAAAGATACCAACTAGAAGCACGTGAAGTGTTTGAAGCTGATGTTGACATAGTTAAATTTCTTGATGACAAAATGACTGTCAACCAGCCGATGAATTTGAACGAGATTTGTACTAAAAGCTTAAGTAACAACACAGTTAATGACTTACGAAGTGATCATCAAAATAGTCACCAGCAGCAGCAGTCAACAAGGAACATTTTGGCCACAGAGTCCAATTTAACGGATATTTCGAAAACCATAATTGGAAACACTTCAGTAGATCCTATTTTAGAGCAGAATACTTCAAACTTGGACAAAAACATTGCTGACCAGCTACAGGTGGAGGAGACTGAGGATTTTCTGAGTAGTCCAACGATGGATAAAGAAAATGATTCTCAGTTTGTTTACCCTGAAGATAGAGTGCTTCCATTAGGAAAGAGTGAAGTTGTGGTAACAGAAGTTAAAGTGCAAGACTTTTCCATATTCTTGGCCATAAGACCAGTTAATTTGCAAGAAGACTTTGAAAAATTGCAAGCAGAGTTAAATGACTTTTATTCAGATGTTCAAGAAGAAGCTGATCTCAGTCTAGGGCCGTGTGCTCTTCAGTCACATGATGGTACATGGCATCGTGGTAATCTTTTGGCATTCGAAGATGATTATGCAACTGTTCTCTATTCCGATCTTGGACAAGGTGAGACAACTGATGCTTCACATTTAAGGAAACTGCAAGGAAAGTTTATTGCTCCTGCACCATACATTGTATGGTGTACTTTACAAGGATTTAATTGTACTGATGCAACTGCTGTTTCCAACCATTTGAATGCAGATTTGAAGAATTCTACAGTTACATTAGAAGTGATGGATGCAGAACACCCATGCCAAGTACAAATCTCTGAAGGCAATGACGTTATTCAAAAACTTTTATCGGACGGTTTATTAGTGGCTGAATCACCAGTTTTGGGAGAGAGTGGTATTAATGCCAATCTCTTAGAAAAGACAATGTTCACATCAGAAAATTTACCTGAACTTATCGACACTGAACTAACTAATCAGAACTTAGCTGTAAATGAAAATTGTGTTATTGACCAGAACCAGAATACCCAAGCTTTTTCTTCAACGGAGAAGAATTTCAATAATCAAAAATCTACTTACAAGGAAAACTGAGGATATTTAAACTGTGTAGTTTACCATTATAATTAATCACACATTTTTTTTTTTCTGGCTCATGATAAAGTAATCTTTTTTTTTTTTCATTTTTTTTTTGAACAAAGTGCAAAGATGTAAGAAATTTAAAAAAAAAAAAAATCCAATATTTGTTCTTGGTTCTAGTGAATTTTTAATAAAATAAATAAAAATAATGTCTGTACTACTACTGTCTTTGCTACATTTAATTTTACACTTTTGAAAGTCACTCCATGTGAGTTATTATTTTATTATTAAGGGATTATTCTTGCATTGCATATTATAGGAAAATCAGTAACTTATAAAATTCACGATCACGTTCTTTCAGTTGAGTTAAATATAACAGCCGGAGGCTAGTATTTCTTTTATGTTGACTTTTGCTTAGGGGCATTGGCATTTAGTTCACTAGTTTTGCAGGAAGGGATTCACTGGCATAAGATTTTGTGGCCATCTACCCATTACTGCAAGCCTGTCTACCATACATTGCTAATTGCTTTGCCAAATCGAATGTTTCAAGGAATGCCATACAATGAACCAAGCATATGGATATGCATGGTAATCTTGTTTTGAAAGGAGAGCCAGTGAAAATCTGACACAGAAACACAGTCAAGAAATAAGAAAAAGGCCACTGAGGTTAAGAAAAGGTCACTAAATTGATGTTGTAGGTCATGATTGCACCCATTTTTTAATTTTACACTTGCAGTGGATTATAATTTTCATATACTTTTTCTAGTGTAGTATGTTTTTTGCTAGTTTAGTAATTTTTAGCTAATTTTGTCATAACTAGGCAATTTTTAGTGATCTTTAGCTATTTTCTGCTATAGTTTGGCAATGTTTATGGATTTTTAGCTATTTTTTATATGGCTATTTTATCAGTTGTAAAAAACAGGGAGAGAAACTTTTTTTTAAGGTCAAGGAATGTACAAAAATAGTCAAGGAATTGGGTTTATTATTTTTAGTAGATGTGCTGTTTAACTAAAATTATTTTGACTTGGGAATCTAAAAAGAGAAAAAGTGCCACCTGACCGAAGTTGCCTTTGGATTATAAGATTAAGGTGTAGATTCTTTGAATTACCGCAGTTCACCATGTATGAGGTTTTCCTGTATTAATGTTTACAACTGCTTCACCCCTCACCTTTTATTTAAAGCCAATACGTGAATATAATCAATATGCGATTCATTGAGCAGAATAAGTGCAGTTACAGTAAAGTCCAATGCTTCACCCTAGAGGCAGGTAACTTTCTCATGCCGGAAGGCTGCATGTTTTAATTGTGCTGGTTTGTCGGAGAGGATAATTTTATTGAATTTTCTTTTACCCTTGTATATTTTAAATACGTTCGTTTTAAGATCACAGTAGAAATCAAGAAAGATGAATAAAACTATATTAATAAAAATAAACTCATTCTACAAAATTTGGATTTATTCAAAATCCTGCACGTAATGGTTCGGAAGCGCCCACATAACGCATTGGCATACGTAGAAAGTTCAAAAGAGGGGTGGCATTGTGCAAGCTACAACCCCGTATATTTATATGTTTATGTACAAAATTTTATCGTGATTGGGAGGCTATGACCTCCATCAACTGCCTCCCCCCCTGCACATACCAGTATCAGGACGCCATAAATGGAAAATTCCACATTGATTTCATATTAGGAAGTGCAACCAGACCAACATGGGCAAAAAATAAACAAGTTACACTGCTTCGTAAAAAAAATACCCTCCAAGCCCTGAACACAATATTTTTTCTTTGTATAAATGACACATAATTTTTACTCTCAGATACTTGCATGTCTGAGAAGCCATCTTTGTGTTCTGGTGGTTGAATGCCAGTGGTGGATCTGGAGGAATTTTTTTGGTGGGGAGGGAATTAAAGTTTTTATAAAAATTCCGTCGTTATATGCGGTTGGTCGTTATAAGCGGCGCTCGTTATAACCGATTTCTATTGTTTTTTTATGGATTTGGAGGATTTCCTTTATTTCGCTAGTGGATTCGTTTGATGTCGACAAATTTCACACAATATAATTATTCAAAATATTGCACAAAATTACTTTTAGGCTATGTATATGAACTGAATATGAAATATATAAATGGACTCCATAGTAAGACTACGATTCTATCACTGAGATTTTCATTATGTATATGAAAATATTTTTAAAAAGTTCTGAACATAGCTGGTTGCAGGGACTGACTGTGCCGGTGCTCCCTCATAGGTGATAGGACACGCACCTCCGAATGAGCAAGGACTCTTGCCTTCAGAAAATCCAAGGTATGCATCCTTTGAGAGGGGCGGACTGGGTCCTCCCAAAGTTCTCTCAAGGTCTCTCCTGGTTGTAAACATTTATGATGTGGAATTATCAACAGTGCCATTTTAACTGACGGGCCAGTGTCACGGTTGGGCCTCAAATTGATGAAGTTTTTTAACTAAAGGTTGTGATTCTCTTGTAAAAAATTATAAATTTAAAATTTAGTGTAAAAAGGGCCTCAAAAATGGTCGAGCCCAAAGCCCCCAATTCTCAACGTGGAGTTTATTTTTCTAATCTATATATATTTAACTTCATAGTGCCTGGCTAGGTGGCAGTACTTACCCATACGTCGAATATGAAAACCAGATATGGTTTCGTATTTGAATTTTTATGAAGAAAATTTTAAGAACGACAAATTGAGGTGGTACAAAAAATTAGGTTGCGGGGAGGAAAGGTTTAGGGTTAAACCTCTTCTATTTGAACGATATTATTTGAAATTCCTTATGAGAGAAAAAAAATATTAACCCCACCTTCATTCAAAAAAAAACAAAACAAAAAAAACCCACGCCTCTTTTTTGAAATGCTATTCGTGGGTTATTATACATGGAGTCCCAAAAGTCTGGCAACCACAAAATAGTGTATCTTGAGAAATACACTTTGTATTGAAGAGAAAAAAAGTGTTCAATATTTGAAACAAGCTATTCAATGACGCCGAAATTGAAATCCCCCATCCCTTCACCCTCAAGAGTGAAGGAGGGGCAACTTTTGAAATCTTAAAAAAATTTGAACTTGCATTTTTTTATTGTAGATTTGGATTCTATAGGAAAAACAGCAAAATAACTATGGACCTACGATTTTTGTTACTCTTATTAATATACATATAAGCTATAAATTACGTACAATAGAACCCACTTTTCTGCACCTCATACATATTTTTAAGGCAGAGATGTCATTTTTAAATCATTTTTTAAAAACAACATAAAATTGTATTTTTCAAATTTTTTTCTGTTTTTTATCCTTAATGTTTATGCAAATGTAAGGCTTTTTCCCCTATGGTGAGAGCCGTACCTGGCGTGGGTTCAAAATGTGTCTCGGGCTGCAGGCAATTTATCATATAACATATTTGAAATCTTTGGATCAACGACAGCAATAAGAATCCTTGTTTCACTTGATGTCAATTAAAATTATGAAACATCTCATTTGCATGATAACTGTTTTAAACTATATATTAGCAGCTGATTTCTAAGCGGGGTACATAAGATATGAGATTAGACAGGCGCCAGCTGGGAATACGAAAATAGATTATTAGTTATATATAATCATCAGTTCAGATATTCGCTTGGATAACTGTGAAAAATTACTTTCACATTTTGAACCAAACTCCTTTTTTTAGGCATAAAAAAAAAAAAAAAAAAATGGCATTCCCACAGCGGGACCATACTTGCTACCCTATGCTATGTAACAACCCGGTGATGCGACTTGACTCTTAGTCAAGAGGCCCCGGTTTCGAGTCCTTTTCAAGCAGAAGTCATTGTCGTCATTTCAAATTCCATCCATTTGATGAGCGGTGAATTGCATAAAATAGAACACATTTTCGTGCATCTAATATATATTTTTACGCATATTTAATACGGATATGTCAATTTTAAATCAACTTTTAAAGGTTACCCATAACCGCATTTTTTGGCGGACAACTTTTGGAAACCTTCATCTGTGCAAACAACAACAACCAATTTAGAAATGTTGGCTGTTTTGAGACGCAAGGCGAGTGAAGCTATTTATACAATGTCTGTAAAGGTTCTATAAGGGTATAAAACTTGGTTTAGCTACTTTAAATAATTTTTTTTTACAAGTGTGTGTTATATAATCCACTAAGATATTGAGCGTTTCGAGTACGACCTCCTACATTTTTCTGCATCTAATGCATATTTTCACCCATGTTTAAGACAGATGTGTCACTTTTAAATCATTTTTAAAGGTCACATAAAATCGCATTTTTAAACACTCCTCGCTTTTTTTAATCCCTTATAAATCAAATAAGAGATTTTTTTTTCCTAAGGCCAGAGCCGATCCTGGCTAGGGTCCATATATGAGATGCGTCTATATATGAGCGGCTGCAGACAATTATACAGGGTTTGTCCCAGAAGTTCCCGGAATGATTTTTTGTAGTTGGCAACGCTGGCTGACGGGGCGGAGAAGTTGGTGGGGGATCTGAGCTTGGAAACGAGACCGGTATCAGTCGCCTGCGGGCAGTTGTTGAGGCAGGGTCACGCTCCGCGCAGAGGTATCTACTGCACCCTCGTCGATCAAAAAATGGACCAGTTTTTGGAGCAGCGTTATGCAATCAAATTTTGTGTGAAACTGGGTAAAAACGGGGCGGAGACACTCGAAATGCTTCGGAAAGCCTACGGTGACGGGGCGATGAAAAAAAGCCAAACTTTCATGTGGCACAAGCGGTTCCGGGAAGGTCGGGAGTCCGTCAACGACGACGACCGCTCTGGACGCCCGTCGACATCACAAACGGACGACTCGGTGCAAAAAGTGCGTCAAGTTTTGGACAATGACCGACGATTAAGTGTTCGGGTGATTGCAGAGGAGTGTGGAATACCCAAAACAATCGTTCATCGCATTTTAACGGAGGATCTTCAAATGAGGAAAGTCTGCTCGAAAATGGTGCCAAAAGTCCTGACGAGTGAGATGAAGGAGCAGCGTTTGTTGAAGTGCCAGGAATTGCATGAACGCTACGAAACGGACCCAGAATTTTTGGACAGAGTGATCACAGGGGACGAGACGTGGATTTTTCAGTACGATCCCGAATCAAAGCGCCAGAGCAGCGAGTGGCACACCAAGGAGTCTCCTCGCCCGAAAAAAGCAAGGATGAGCAAATCGCGAATCAAGGCAATGCTCATTGTGTTTTTTGACAGAAAAGGTGTAGTTCACAGTGAATTCGTGCCACAAGGACAAACAGTCAACAAGGAGTTTTACTGTGAAGTGCTCAAACGGTTGCGCAACAGGGTTCGACGCGTCCGAAACGAAATTCGCGACAATTGGATCTTGCACCATGACAACGCGTCAACCCACACCGCGCTCATTGTCTCCGAGTTGCTGGCCAAAATGGGTGTGGCAACGCTGCCCCAGCCGCCGTACAGCCCCGATCTGGCACCAGCGGATTTCTTTTTGTTCCCAAGGATCAAAAGAACCCTGAAAGGAACTCGGCATGGGACGCTGGAGGCGGTAAAAGCAGCCGCGACGACCTCACTGAAGGAGATTCCCGTTGACGACTTCCAGGGCGCCTTCAATGATTGGGTGAAGCGTTGGCAACGGTGCATCGAAGCAGGGGGAGAATACTTTGAAAAGTTCTGAAAAGATTGTAAACTGATATTGAATAAATGATTTTAAAAAAATCATTTCGGGAACTTTTGGGACAAACCCTGTATCATTGCATTGTCTCTGATATCTTTGGTTCAAAGAGAATATCAAGAATCCTTATTTCATTTTATTAAAATAAAAATCCCAAAATATTTCGATTTCATGATAATTGTTTGAACTATGTGTGTATTAGTAGCGGATTTCTAAAGATACACAACGTTTTATCGTACGCTTTGTCTGGCAGGACGACTATCATATAAAACGTTGTGTGTGAATAGCAAAACGGACGTTTTATTGGATAGGAATGAAGTCCAAGGCCAGATATATATATATGCTCACCGGACAAAAAATTATTCACCCCTGTGCGCAAGCGTAAAGAAGTGATTAAAAGGTAAAAATGGCGCAGCGATCGAGTCACGTGCTTAATATATAATTAATTAACATATTGAATAATACAGATGTGTATGCGTATGTATTTAAAATGACTGAAACATGAGAATTGATGGACGGTTGAATTTTTATGGCGCAAGGACAACAAAGAACATAGAGATTGAAGTCAACATTTCTTATCCGGGAATATATTATAATTTTCAGGTTTTGCGTAACTTTCAGGCATGTGTTGAAGGGGGATGCCCCATGGGGTCCCTAAAGAGGGGAATAGGGTGTTCCTTCTCGCTGAAAAATCATGCCTCACACTTGAGTTATAAAATAGTATAGGAATCATTATTGATTTGCTTCTCATGAATTTTGACCCATGTGCCGCCACTAGGCATCCCGCACCCCATCCTAATTTTTAAATTGTATCAAAATCCAGTGAAAGCCACTAGCGTTATTTATATAGATTAATTAAAACCCATTGTATGCTGAAATGAGATGTTCTTGTATGTTTCAAGAAGCATTTGGAAGAACAATAATATTTTCAAGGGGTGAATAATTTTTTGTCCGGTGTGCTTATATATAGGAGATCTGATGGGAAAAGCATCATTTTACGAGAACTGATACGACTTCTGGCACTTTTTGGCTACTTTTAGCTTCTTAGAACCACTTTTTTGGCTACTTTCTGTTAAGAAGTGTCGAACGGAAATGATGTGGAAAACGGATGAAAGGACGTTATAGTGTAAACATTTCACAAAACGTTGTGTGTAAACACACCAGGGGGGGGTGCATAAAGCACAAGCTTAGGTTAGGCCCATAGCTAACAGTTTGTTATAGGGGGCTCTGAAAGCTACAGAGGGGGGATTTATAATTCTTAAAGGTGTAGATGTATTTTAACTAATATATATGTAATAGTACTAAATATATAAGTAGATTAATATATTTAACGATAATAAAAAATAATTTTTAATCGTAAATTTGGCATTAAAAACGTATAAATTTCAGCATACCTCTCTATAATTTCCCCAATCCTTATTATAAAGTATATGAAGACAAACCTCTGTAACAAATTGTATGTACAAGATCTAACGTAAAAAGCTATTTTGAGTACATTTTCAACCTCAAAGTACAATTTCCATTGTTATGCATTATATAATTTCATACAAAAAGAAATTAAAATTCCATAATATCTGATTGTTGAGAAAAAATATTTACCGGCGGGGGGGCTGAGTACATTTCCAAGGGTGGAGCTCAGCCCCTATAGCCCCAACCTGGCTACGGCTCTGGATTAGGTGCGGCAGCGTTGGATCTGAAAATGATTATTAGTTATCATGTGAAATTCTTAGTTCGCTGATATAACTATGAGAGAAATCACCTTACTAAATAAAGAATTAAGAATGACGATATTCCTTTTTTTTATACCTTTTTTTTTCAAAAGCATTTTTTTTGTTTTTTAAGGGAGGAAAAGGGCAGCTGTACGGCCTATGCCCAGACTGGCAACTTCTTAAACTCGCAGTAGTAGTAGTAGTAATACAGGGCTGTTTCTGGGACAACCTGTCAAACCACTTTTGAGGCATGGCCTAAAAACTTAAAAATCATTAAATTAAAAAAAAAATCAATAAAAATATTAAAAAAGCAATAAAAAATCTACATGGTCAAAATCCTAAACTAAAATCGTTAAACCTGAAAAATTACCTAATTATAGAATAACTCTTTAAATTTCCTCGAAGGTAACCTTAAAATCTAGAAGGGGTTGCAAATCACGTGACCTTAAAATAGGGGAAAAACCTGGCGACAGGAGTCGTGTAGTAGGGGTGCGGGATGGGTGAAGGAGACCTTTCTGATTTGGATTATGGGTTTTTAGGCCACGCCCCAAAAGTGGTTTGACAGGTTGTGCCAGAACCGGCTTTTTATTACTAATACCCGCTACTGATATATAAAATTTTTAATTAAACAATAAATTATTAAGGGTAGCGATGTTGTTTTTGTTTTATGGTTACCAACAATTCAGGAACAATCTTGATCAGTAGCGTAGAAATTGGTAGGCTTCAGTTAATTCAAGCCCACTATTGGATAATACATTGTTGTCCTGAACGTTGAATCACCTGATCTTTTATAAAGCTTCTTGAGTCTCCCCCATCCCCATACCTTTTGTTGTCTTGATTTGTGTAAATATAGCTTATAATAATATAAATATTGATTGATATTTAATTGTTTCAATTTTAATTACCCAACACCGCATTAAATTATTAAACATTATTTTAAGAAGGTGCAAAAATATGATTTTTTCAATATACACAAGATATACAATTATGATTCACATATTAATATGAAAAAAATCATGCAATTATATATCTGCTTAGACTCTGTAGTAGAACAGTGGAAACGCGTTCACCGAGTCCGCCGTTGCACCGTGGTTCGAAACAACACAACAGTGTGCCAAAAGAGAATGCTCATTGGCAAACTGCTTATTTAAGTCCAAAGGTTGGTTCCCTAGGTCTTAAGAGGTTCGGATTCCTCGGAAAAATATACTTCCCGGCGCAAAATGACCTTTGATCTTCGTTCCGCTATAGAATACAAACATACGTTTGCTTGGGTACCAATGTGTCAAGATACGGAAAACTATACTTCCCGGCGCAGCATGACCTTTGATCTTCATTCCGCTATAGAATACAAACATATGTTTGTTTGGGAACCAATGGGTCAAGAAGATTCTGAAAATATACTTCCCGGCGCAGCATGACTTTTGATCTTTGTTGCGCCATAGAATACAAACATAGGTTTGCTTGGGAACCAATGGGTCAAGACTTGGAAAACTATACTTCCCGGCGCAGCATGACCTTTGATTTTCGTTCCGCTATAGAATACAAATATACGTTTGCTTGGGAACCAATGGGTCAAGATTCTGAAAACTATACTTCCCGGCGCAGCATGACTTTTGATCTTTGTTGCGCCATAGAATACAAACATATGTTTGCTTGGACACCTATGGGTCAAGATGTAAGTCCACTATATCGGTGGTTCCTTTTTCAGATTAAATCTTTTGGTGTTAGACTAAAAGTTTAATATACCTCTCCTCACTTCGCCAAGCTAGAACTTCCCCAAAAGATAGACATTAAAAATTTTGACTATATCGAGGCAGTTCTATTGAAAAACGTATATATTAAAGTACTTACAACACGATACAGATATTTAAAAATTGAGTTTACTTATGACCTCATCTTATTGGGATATCTTATTGTATTATTAATAGTTACTATCAATAAAAAAAATTATTACAGTGTAAATAGATTGCAGAAAAGTTCAAGAAACATTGCAGATTGGTTGCTCTGATTGCTCCCTATACGCGATTTGACATGGGAAAATAAGAGTTTGGCAAACCTGGCGAACAAGTTTGTCAAGAAAACAAAAATTTCTGCAGTCGCCTATTTTCTATAATTTGTTCCGGGAAAAATGCTGGCATACGCCCTGGAGGTACACATACCGCAGTTTGAAAACCTCTCCTTTAAACTTTAAGGCACATAACTCTCATACACACTCTACCGATTTCAATTTTTTGGCGCGTTCAATTCCTTTAAATTGCTTGCTTCTTTTTTGAATATTTAATTTTTATTCCTTTCAATTATCAGCTTACATTTTCTGGCTAGGAGATCTTTTTTCTTTACTGTTAAATGAGGTACTTGGAATTTCACGAGCAATTAGGAAATAGAAAATCCAACAATTTCTTTAAATTGTTCTTTTAAATTTTAAATGTTTCAGGCGCATAAGAAAGGAAATCATGTTACTATAATCTTCGTTTAAGCTCATTTAAAACTGAGAAAAAAATTGAAAGATTTAAAATAACCTTAAAATAAATAAATAAATAAATAAATAAATAAATAAATAAATAAATAAATAAATAAATAAATTATCTATATGTAACGATAAATTGTCCATAATGATAGATTTTTCCGGTCCTCTTAATATTGCTATACAGTCATCCCTCATTCTACGCGATTTCACTTTACGTGTTTTCGCAATAACACGATTTAAAAAAAAAATCCATTTCAGTGGTCATTTACGCATTTTTTCTTGAAACTAGTCCCTATCTCATCCATATTAAAATGAACTCACATTACATGTACTGGCGTTACGTGATTATTTGTCGGAACCAATTGATCGCGTAAGTCAAGGATACCTTTAGACACATATAAGAATATTAGCTCAAATCGATCACGATACATATCACGATCCACGTCCTAACCCTGTTGCCAAACGCAGGATTATCTACGTACGCATGCAATATTGTATTATAAAAAGGGGCGTATGTTTTAAAATTGACATTAGGGACCAATAACATATTGCATAAAAATTAGGAACTGTGAATATATTGTGTTACATTTATATTAGATTGGTTCTTCACTTCTATTTTCATGGCGCATCAATAATGTATTAAGAACCGTGTACATATTGCATGCTTTATTAGGACCCGGGCATGTAGTGAAATTATGTATGAGGGATCATGTACATATAACATATTCCATTATATATTAGGAACTGTGTACGTATTACGTTATTTATTCAGGATCGTATTTCATGTGTACATTGCATTTTCTGCTAAAGACCGTCCACATATTGCATTACGGACCGTGTACATATTGCATTATATATTAGACACCATGTACATATTGCATTATATATTAGGGACCATATACGTATTGCATTATATATTAGGGACCATGCACATATTGCATTATATATTAGGGACCATGTACATATTGCATTATCTATATTAAGAAGAGTGTACATATTGAATTATGTGTTAGATAAGTTATCTGAATTTTTGTGACGCAAGGATAATGAATGTCATGCTGCTCAAATTATGAAATACGGATCATTCACATATCACGTTATGTACTTGGGACCGTTTACATATTGTGACATGTACTTGGGACCATTCATATGTTGTATCATATCCTTGGGATCATTCGCATATGGAATTATGTACAAATAATTCTTCACATATTACATTATGTATAAGTGATTCTTCACATATTACATTATGTATAGGTGATTCTTCACATATTACATTATGTACCAATGATTCTTCAC
>QLNU02014802.1:67719610-67733398 GCA_006491805.2 Dysdera silvatica
CCCCCTAGCCGTTTAAAAATTTGATTTGCCCGAACCTGCTATGCATTTACTTTCAAAAGTTTTACAGTCACATTTTAAAATAAGGTACTTTTTAGCTCATTACTAATTGATACTGCTTGACAATTAGTAATGATACTGCTTGACAATTAGCTCATTACTAATTGTCAAGCAGTATCAATTATTTTTGTAGCGTTTTGGTATCTTGTACATTCACTAAAATTCTCGACAGCTTTGAGAAGGAGGTAATAATTTTTGTCAGTGCTCCAGAAATTCAATATTTAATTTTTATTTTAATTCAATAGTTAATTTTTCTCAGTCCCCCCTAGAAGTACTCGTATGGAACTACGTACTTGGTACTACGTACCAAGTACGTAGTCGAGAATTAAAAAAAGTGTACATGGCTTAAGACTTTTTTAAAACTTATGTACAGTATGAAAATTGAAATTAAAATTGTAAAAATGTACAGGAAATTCATAATCGTTAAATTTACAGTATACTTATAATGGTTATATATACAGTAAATTGATAATAATCAAATTTACACAGTAAACTGATAAATATGCAGTAAATAGTTAAATTTACAGTAAATTGGTATTCATTAAATATACAGAAAATTTCCTTCGTTTAAGTGTCTAATATTAATCAACCAATTAATTAATTTATACAAATAGAGCTGAACACACACACACACACACACACACACACACACACACACACACACACACACACACACACACACTTCTTTACACTACTGAAAATTTCCAATGTACGCAGTGGCGTAGTTAGATATTTTGCCGTCCGGCTTAAGTGAAAGTCATTGACGTATATATTGTGCCTGTCATTATTTTTTAAAGACTAATTGCCGCCCCGAATTGTGACACCCGGGGCGACCGCCCCCTTTACTCCCTAGCTACGCTACTGAATGTATTTGATTTAACTGTAACTTAAAGCAAACGCCACAAAGGATGAGCGCACTGGAAAACAGTTACATAATTAGGAGAATTTAGAAAATTCAGTAAATTTTTTCCATAAATGAAAATTAATCCAATACATTCAATATTTTACGTGAATTTATAAAATTGAATAATTTTTTCTATTGGTAAAAGAAAAAAGAGAAAAACAGTTCGGAAAAACCATTTCCAGTGAAAATCAAATGTGCTGAATCGGCTATTATTTCCCAAAATTACCTTCATTTAATCATTCTTTAGCCCATTTTTTTTCGTTACTCTTTTAACGATGGTAGCGGGGGAAAATCTAAAATTTTCAATTTAATTAAATTCTCTTCATTTTCATCTTTCTACGAAATTCAGGAAATAATTAGATTACTAGAGATAAAATGAGCTGTTTATGCTTATTTCATTCAGAATGTAAGGATGAGAATACACTACCAATTTTTACGGTATTCTTATTTTTGAATGGTATTTGTTAATGCCGTTTTAAAACGAAAAAAATGATAAATTTTTGAAGTTCTGCAAAAATGTGTATTTGCCATAAAATTAAAAGGCCATAATGAGGTATGGATCCTCTTTATAAATGTGAGTTTAATAATTACATCATTAAATGAAAGAACAGACTTCAGTTGAAAATACCCTGTAGAATTAGAGTTTTTGGAAGCGTTTTCTATTCATCAGTATTCTGGTGAAATTGTAGACGATAGAAGGTTCACTCCGTACTTCAGTCAAGCTTGGAGAAACCTACTTTCGGCTTTTCAACCATCGCCTATCAATCCGTTTTGATTCAATGCGGCGTTTTACCGCCAATAGATTGAGCGGCAGCCAACATTAATAGCAATTTTTTTAACTGGAAACAGAATCTAATTGGCAACACAACCCATCGGTGAATCGGAAACATTTCATTGTTCGTTTTAGTGTCAGACGGACGTGCATTTCTGGCGAGGGATTGCCCACGTCCTTCCGAAACACGTTGAAATTTGCCCAATAAAATTTCAACTAGGCTTAAAAACATTATTTTTTTTCTATTTGTTACTTATTATGCACAGTGCTACACCATTAGATTAATTTAACGAGATAAGGTGTCATTAATACATAAAAAAAGCGGTATTTTTAAAGAGTAATAAAGTGAGAGATGGCATGGTCTCCACTGAAGATGACATAGCTGTAGTAGCTATGGGTATAAAGTGCCAGAATCTTTGTTCAGGCATAAGCTAAATGATTAGTTTTGTACAAGATTGTATTTTTTATGGTCCGCAAAAGACAGTTCTGTCATAAACTTAAGACGAACCTTACCACAAGAGGGAGAGAGAGAAAGAAAGAGAGAGAGAAAGAGAGAGAGAGAGAGAGAGAGAGAAAGAAAGAAAGAGAGAGAGAGAAAGAAAGAAAGAAAAAGAGAGAGAGAGAGAGAGAAAACTATTTGGAAATAAGTCACTTCGAAAATATTGAGTCAGAATTTTAAACTATTTATCAAATAAATAATTATGTTTGTATATTAAGAGAACTTATTATAACTAAATATTTTGGAGATTCAAGGAGTACGAGTTAAAAGTAGAGAACATGCAGCGAAACGAAATCTGGACTATAATTTATTTTATGAGCGCCAGATGTTACTTTAGAAGGGTTGAAAGATCTAACGCAATTTTTATATTTCAAATCTCTACGGACTTTACAAGCTGAGCTGTAATGCAACACCTTATCGAGACAGAGAACTTCTGCTTCAGCAAAGTTAGGCAGTGATCACCAGATTCCTGTACCGAACTGTAAAATTTGCATTAAGTATATGTAGGAGACGGCCTTCGAAAATGTAACATAAACGATGTTTTAGGAAGAAAAGCAGTCCCGAACGCCGTAACGACATAAATGACGATAGGAGCAGGGAGATATTTGCAGTGTTGAAAAAAAAAAAAAGCCTGGCTTTTATTAAGATGGCTGCTGATTTTGAAATCGCAAGGAAAGGAAAAGAAGATGGGAAAAAACTGGGGCAATCAGTTCAGGCAATTTTTTTCCTTTACCAGAAATTGGAGCTTGGGCATGATGAGAGGATATAAGAATGCACGGAAGTGGTATGAGCAGTGCGTGATGCTCACATCGGAAGCAGTGATGCTCACATCGGAAGCAGTGATGTTCACATCGGAAGCAGTGATGCAGGCGATGTCTACATCCGAGAAGATCTCCCTTCATTCATGGAGGGAATTGTATTTAGTTTGTTGCCTGCCGTTAGCGCACGTGACAGTGTAGAGCAGGGGCAGTCAACCTGGTTCCCACAGCCCACTAGTAGCTTTCATGATGGGTTTATTGGATACTGAATTAAAGATGATCAACAAACCCTACGAAAATTAAACCAGATATCAAATATTTACTTTCGCAACATCAGCCTGGTGGCACCCTCTAAGCTACGCCACTGGTTACAAGTTATTTATTGCATGGATACTTTAATTGCTATCGTGGCTTGCCGCCTTGTAATAATATTCAGTAATTTTTGTAATAAGATTCAGTAGCCTTTTGAAGATGAACGTAGAAATAACAATGGTAATGGTTGTTTGGAACTGCTCACATACTAAGAAAATATTTTTGATATCCCAGAACCTTGGGAAGGGCGCGATATTATTGAATCTATCCACTTGTCAAATTCGAGAGAGACTTTGTAAATGCAGAAAAATAATAATAATAAAAATTGCGCCACGAAAGGGATTATTTTGAAAATAATTAATATTTAGTGGTAGTGAGGGGAGCGCCATATGACCTAAATCCGTTTCTGCTAATGTACCACATTTCGAAAGAGGCAATAGCAACATATATTTACATATTCACACGTGAACCTCATAAATTTTAGCGTCAACAAAATAGTACCAGTCTACCATCTTAAAGTAAAAAGATGCATCGTGATAATGTCATCCTAGTTATAAAGTTTCGATAACGTGAATTTCCACAAGCCGTTGATAATAATACGTTGTTCACTAAATTTAAAACGGAATTTAAAGTCGAATATTATTGCATGCATATTACATACAACCTTCTTTTACTTCGCCATTTTCCCTATGCGCATATGGGGGCAGTGTTACGTTCTTTTATTCTTCCTCTAAACAATTTTCTGTCCAAGGCTTCTTTCTGCTTTACTCTATCCATACTCTTTCAGATATTCCGCCATTTTATCTTTCCATCTCAGCCGTGGTCTTCTTTTCTCTCTCTTTCCCATTAACACTAGCCTATCCATTATCGTTTTCGCATATTTCTTATTTCTCTGCTCCATATGCCCAAGCCATCTTAACCTATGTTCTTGTATTTTTTTTCCCATGGGTCCAACCTTGACCGTACCTCTAATTAGGTTATTCCTTATTTATCCCTCCTTGTAACACCATTCCTCCACCTCAACATTCTCATCTCAGCCACATGCACATGTTATCTATGCAGAATATGCTATTTCCGAACTGTGAAATTTTAAATTCTAAAACGAATTCAGTGATGATCGGATTTGGCGAGCATTTTGTTGGTCTCAAGCTTCTCTTTATATATATATGGGTCCTAATCTGTATAACATTTTTATGTATTCCGAATATGTTTAAAATTTTAGATAGATATTGAACCCGCTATTGCTTTTGGTTTTTCTGTCTGTCCGTCCGTCCGCAATAAAAAGGGTAAGGTAAAAGTCTTCCGTAAATGCAATAATGATAGCTATTGTTAACATTGAAAACCTACCAAGTTACTTGAGAATTAGAGAGTGGTGAATTAGAGCGACGATTTAGAAAGTTGCGAATTGGAAAGTGGTGAATTAGAGAGTTGTGAATTAGAGTGGGGATTTAGAGTGTTGCGAAATAGAAAGTGGAGATTTAGAGAGTTGTGAATTAGAGTGGCGATTTTAGAGAGCGGCAGATTAGAGAGTTGCGGATTAATGTTAATTGAAACCCGCTAAATTTAAATATCGACCTTAGGCGATTTTCTTTCACTTGCTTCTTCTCTCCCTCTTTTAATACATTCAGTAAATCGGCTGTTTAAGGACACTGGGGTCAGTGATTTTCTGCATTATCCTAGTTTTTCGAATTGGAGTTCTATACTCTTTGAAATACGAAAGGAGTAAGGACATAATATTTTTTCTTTATATTCGGAAAAAATAGTATTAGCATTCTAGTACTTTAAAGGGTCTATTGACACTGAATCGATATAGAAAAATTGGATATTAGAATAATATAAGATACTGGTAATAATTTTAGCTGTATATTCTCCAGTATATAGGCACGAATTTACCTACAGCACATCGCTAACCGTACCTTTAACTGTGATAAAAAGTTTTATCAAAATATGCTTCAATTTTTGAGACTTTCAGAATCTGTATGATGAAATTTACGACTCCGCGAGAAGTGCATATATCCGCGATATATAGACTATATATACACTATATATATACACCGCGTTATATATATGTTCACTTTCGCGCGTTTAGCGCGTGATTCTTATTGTTCCCATGTGCGCTATTTAAATCAAAAATTTTGAATACCGCAAAATGAGAACCCTGCTTCCCATAAAGTGGAACCCTGCAAGTAGAAAAATGTAAGTAGTACAACCAAAGCAATACTCCACTTCGTGGGCGATAGGTTTCGCAATATATCTTACTGCCGAAGAATCACGTTCTCGGAACGATCTTCAATGCTTTGCAAACATTGAAATCGAGGCGGAAAATCTAACTGCAAAGTTGCATTGGATGTCTTTCTTCATTTCGTTGGTTCCAAGTTATTAATGTTATTCACCGCATTCGTTTCCTTGACTTCCGTTTTATGGTTGCTGATTTTCCTCAGAGCCAGATTTAACAAACAGTCATGACTGCGTGTTCTACTATTATAAGAATTCTGTTAGCTAGTGCGCCTGTTTTGGTATTGCTTGGACAGATAGAGATATAAGAAATGGGATTATAGAGAAACCTTATAGAGAAACAATTCGTTCATTTTTTTAATGAACGGTATATTACCAAGGTCTTAATCACTTAATGTTCAACACATTCGTGTTCTGAAATTTATTAGACTTTTTAGAAACTTATTCGATTTTTTAGAAACTTATTTGACTTTTTAGACATTTATTTACTAGACTTAAAATAAAGCGGTCAGAAAAACGATCAAGAGGATGTGTTTAATAAACAATAAGTAAGGTTTATAGACAGGTGAAAAATACTTTCTTATTACTCTTTTTGTACAGGATGATGTTGAGAGTACTATCCCCAAATAAGCATTTTGTATTCCCAGTTAAGTTGGGATCAAAGTCATCAAAATGAAGTGGTGGAAGAACAACTCCATTCATAATCAGAAATGAAGATGGGGGGGATATATATATAAGAAAATGGGTAAAAGATATAATAGTTTTTTAAAGGATAAAAATATCAAAATTCTACGGATTTTTACCGTAATATGGAGAACCTATAAACTGAAAATTTTAAATAGGTCCATTTTTGTGATGAAAATATTTAGCAACTAACTTAAAATTAACATTCTCAAACACTGTACAAACATTAATATATATATACTCTCTAAATTTAAAAAATATGCATATTAATTTAAAATTAATAAGTTCATTCATATAAATATGTACGCATTTAATGTGTGTGCATTGCCATCAATTATTTTTGCGCTAACGTTCACCTCAAAAATTTATTGGTTCCCGAAAAACCTGCTTGTTCGCCAAAAAACACCAAATTAAAAATTAATTTACCTTTTTTACTACTTATTCTATAGTTTTCCCGTAACACCAGGAAGTTAAATTTCAGTGTAATTGTCGAAATTTTAAAAATTCATGAAAATTCGAAAATTGAGTTTTACAAACTGATTCTTTCGATTTCTCTCATCCCTCATATGAACATTTCATATGACATGGGGACTCGAGTCAGGGTGCGACCGATACTTGAGCCATTTCCTTTGTGGAAATAAAGAATTTACTCGTGGGCTATTTGGGTCTCTGTAGTCCACAAAATTGAACGCCGATCTTGGCAGGGAAAGAGACGATAGGAGGAAATGGCAAAAGACACGTGTTTGAGAAATTATTAAACAGGAAAAAATGAAGAATTGAAAGAAAGAACAAACAAAGGAAACAGACATACAATTTGCATGAAGCCCACGGGACAAATCAATACGGTGAATTCTCAATCGTTTCAAGCATTGCATTTTACGCCAAAACGATCAAACGTGAATTTTTGAAAATGCCTTAAAGGCATTAACATAGCGTTAGACTTTAAGGTGTTTTATTCTTCATCGGAGAAATTATACTTACTATTTAGCTAACCGCGAAATAGAATTGTTTAAAGTTATTTGCAACGTTTAGAAAGCACCGTGTCCTAAACGATTATTTTTATGTAGGCACCAGTTGGAATACGCTTTCACAACTAAAATTGAATTTTCTTGAAGCAATCTAGAAGGGAATACTGAATGTGCTTTTTTAAAAATCAAACTTCTGTTCCGCATATTTTGTTTAACATTTTCTTGTTTATTAGTTTTGTTTGAAATATTTTATTGATTTAAATTTCTCGACAAGTAGTGTGAGTAAGAAATTCTTTTAACATTTCTGTTTTCGCGGATCGATAATATGATGTTTTCTTTAAATTTTAATTGTCTGCACGGAACTGGCTTGAACAGGACCGGATTATTTCATAGGCAAGAAAAGACAAATGTCTAGGCCCTTTATTTTAAGGGGTCAGACTACCTAGAAGACCAAACAACACTTCGAAATGTAACTGGAAAAAGATAATTTTAAGTGTTACGACAGGCAAAAAATTAAGGAAATTCCTTAAATAAGTCAACTCCAAGTTTTTAGCTGTATTTTGTGTAGGAAAATGATGGTGCTCTATAGCAGCGGTCGCCAACCTTTCGGACCTCACGGACCACTAAATTCATAATTTTAAATCCCGCGGACCACATTTCGTGAATTTAGTGCAATATAAAGGTGAAAATTGTCATTCAGAATATGAGAATTTCTTAGAATATTATTTTTGTTTTATTATTAATAAAACATTAAAAATGCAAATAATGTCCAGATTTTGCTGCGGACGACCAAAATTTTCTTGAGGATCATCGGTTGGCGACAGCTGTTCTAGGTAATATTGATTACGAGGAAATAGTTGATAATTTCGCTGAAAAAAAAGATCGATGAAAAAGGAATTTTAATATAAATTTTGAAATTCGTATATTGTAAATAAAAGTTTTATATTATTATTATTATTATTCATTTTTTGTAATTTTTGTAAGTACAAATGCGTATTAAATAAATCTCAATTTTATAAATTGTTTTAAGTGAATTTTAATTCAATAAACATATCGATATAATTGAAGTTTCTCTTTATTTCCTCAAAAGAAATGATTACGCAGTTTATGCTACGGGGTGGGGGGCACTCGGAGAAAGTGATTATAGGGCCCCCAAAAAACCTCATTTCTACCCTGAGTGTGAAAGGGCCCATGGGGAAGATGCCTATATATCTGGCAAAGGAGTTGATAATACATTTAAGTTAGAATAGAATTGATAGAATAGAATAGATTAGATAGAATAGAATAGATTGTGTGCATCGTTCATAGAAGATGAACGATGAACACAATCTGTAAAAGCATAGTTCTTTTTTACAAATGGCAATTCACATGTGCAGACACAATATAACTTTGTGACTGGTCCCAGGTAAAAATAATAATTTTACAAACCGAAGGACTTAATACAGCCGCAAACTGTAAACTATTTATTAAATAATTTTTCTTTAAAAAAATTAAAACTGTTTATGTTCTTAATAAATATCGTTATGTAGTTATTCTATAAATTTATATCACTGTATTCAATACTTTTTCTATATGACCCTATTCTTCTTATTGTACGTAATTTTGTATAATATTTTCTTCTTAACTATATATCACAGTCACGAGGTTGTATATGTTATCAATATATTTTAGTCCTTATCGTCCATATAAATACAACTACTGCATTTATTTTAACAATTGGTAATGTACCATATTTAGTAGATAAAGTTTTCCAGACACTATTATTTTCAGAAAATAATTTTAAAAATTTTAATTGCAAGTTACGTGGTTTGTTAGCACCACGGATTAAATAAATTGGACTTGCCTTATTTTATTGCAAGCAGACACAAAATTGAAGATCTAAAGATACTGAAGCTTTACTCTCTTTTTTTTAGAAAATATCAAAAACTTGAATATAACGATTTTTACGACATTGGTCCCAGCTGACATGTGAACCTGCTGAAGGAGAAAAGGTGGGAAATTGGTTTACTATACCCCGTTCACACGCTTCGAAGATAAATGAAATTCTTTACGGAAAATGGAGCAAAATCCTCACGGAAGTGGCCGTTTCCTGTATCCTTACTTCCGGTATGATCATCACTCATATCATGTACCCCTTCTCACCCGCTATTTACGTTTTATGTCTTGGGTGCTCTGATTTCTGGATTTATTTTTTTCTTTATTTCGTATCTCCTATCCCTTTTCTTACGATTACGGAGTCAGCAGCCCTATTGACGAAAACTCAGCCGTCTTTACATTTCGGATATCTCAATCCTCTTACCATCATTTACATCATTACGACGCTCGGAGATTCCAGCCTGTCCCCAAACATATCGTTTATGCCCTAATATTACAAGTTAGAGTGCCGTATCCACTATACATAATGCAAATTTTACTGTTCGTGAGAAATCCGGTGCTCATTCCGGGACTTCGCATAGGGTAAATAATGCGCCCATTATGGTAGTTTCCTAAGTCTCTAGCGATTCGAAAAATACAAAGGATACAGTCCTATATATATATATGTCGTAGTTTAGATGACTTATGTCTTTTTAGAAAGTTTCTTCAGCAGATTAAGTGGGGATAAACTTAAAATAAGAAGTGAAATTACTACCACAATGTAATATTTTTTTTTTTTCATTACTTTTTACTTCACTTGGGACTTTATGATACACAGGAAATACTATTATTCCAAAAACGGTTTAGAGGTCAGGACCCAAAAATCTTAGGGCTCTAGATCCGGGGTTTATGTAGCCTATAGGTAAATATGGTACTGGTTACTGTTCCACCAAACAACTGTCTTCATTTATGGACAGCTTTTTCAATTTTTATCAATCTGATGTAATGGCGTCCGTGCAATGAAAAAATAAATAATGAAGAGAATTTAATAAAATTGGAGAAGTTGGATTTTCCCCTGTAATTATCTATGCAGCTCACTATAGACTTTATTCTATTGGAAACTCAATCCATCAAAACATGAAGCTTTACTGTTGACATTAATATGGATTTACCATTGTACAAACTACCCATTAACAAGGAAGCTGTTTCATTTGAAATTAATAAAAATGTATTTTATCTATATTATTTTATCATCATTAAAATAAAAAGAAGAAACACTAATTGATAATAAGGAGAAAATAAAATACGGTTAAAGAAATGTAATTTTTAAGAACAGAAACAAATGCTTCATCTTAGATTTTTATTAGATATCGCTTTCCATAATTATCTGAGACTATTACGAACTGACGAAAATGAAATCGTTCAATTTTAAAATCTTTTATAATTATTTATTTTCATGCTTGCCTTTTTTTGTATTTTGATGGTGGAAAGGAACACACACACACACACACACACACACACACACACACACACACACACACACACACACACACACTTCTTTACACTACTGAAAATTTCCAATGTACGCAGTGGCGTAGTTAGATATTTTGCCGTCCGGCTTAAGTGAAAGTCATTGACGTATATATTGTGCCTGTCATTATTTTTTAAAGACTAATTGCCGCCCCGAATTGTGACACCCGGGGCGACCGCCCCCTTTACTCCCTAGCTACGCTACTGAATGTATTTGATTTAACTGTAACTTAAAGCAAACGCCACAAAGGATGAGCGCACTGGAAAACAGTTACATAATTAGGAGAATTTAGAAAATTCAGTAAATTTTTTCCATAAATGAAAATTAATCCAATACATTCAATATTTTACGTGAATTTATAAAATTGAATAATTTTTTCTATTGGTAAAAGAAAAAAGAGAAAAACAGTTCGGAAAAACCATTTCCAGTGAAAATCAAATGTGCTGAATCGGCTATTATTTCCCAAAATTACCTTCATTTAATCATTCTTAATCATTTTTTTTGTTCTTTTTTTTTTCAATCCTCGAACTGCAGTGAACAACAGTTAGTTGGTGAAGTGTTTTTTTTTTTTAACTGCAGTAAACATTAAGTCGATGAGTTTTTTTTTCAATCATCAAACCACAATAAACAATTAGTTGATGAGCCTTTTTTTTCGGACACCCTGTTAGGAATATAACTCAGATTAATGGAACGCTTTGTGAATGAATTACTACTTCGTCATCGCAGGGACTTCTCTGCTTTTAAAAAATATATATTCCGATGGCTCTGATAAATAGATACATGCATAAACAAGTACATGAGTAAATGTATAATAGACTACTACCACCTTAGTGTAATATAAATACTCTCTATTTAAACCATGAATCGGCGCAGTATAGCCCAGATGCTCTTGCGCCATAAAACATCCAAACAAACAAACAATAAACCATGAATATTACTATTTTGTTACGAAATGATCAGTTTAGTTTTTGTTGGAAATTTTCTTGCCTGTTTTTTATACCTACTCATAATTTTGTTGTGGAATTATTTGTTATTTGCGATTCTCGTTCGTGTTTTGTCATCCGTTGTATGTGGTCATCGATTTTCTTTGTATGTGTGTGATTGGGGATCGGAAATCGTCAAACTCTATTTACGCAATTTGTTTCCTGATCTCCCATTAAGAATATATTTTCTATTGATGGTATTACTCTTCAAAATTTTTATTTTGTATATGGTCTTAATAAATAAAAAATCGGCTTGAATAACGAGAAACTTGGGACTTAAATTTCCTTGCTTAGTTGTTCAGTCTCTTACACCTATAGAAGTCTATATTTATTTTCTAAAAATCTATAGTGGATTTTATCCTCATTTTTGCTGCTTTGTTGGTTTGATATACTAAAATCTAATACAACTGGTCTTGTGTATGGTACCATGCAGAAAGTAATATAAAAAGTAAGTGGTATGTAAATAAATAATATGTAAAATAAAAAGTAATATATAAAATAAAAAAATACATAAAATGAATAATAGTACTTATGTAAAAGAGGTAATAAATATCACAAAAAATAAATAGATAAAAATAATAAGCAATAATTATTTTAATAACTACTAAAAGTTTGGTCGGAATATACGAAATACAAGTTAAGAAGGTAAAAACATACACCTTCTGCAAAAAAACACCGCAACATTTCGAGAACTGCTCTTTCCTTCATCAAGCAAAAGTGACTTTCAAAATTTGTTGAAAAAAATTAATTAGATTATTATATAGGTATTTGATTAAATTATTATTGATTAGAAAGGTTTGATTAAAAAAATGTAAAATTCACTTTCGCTTGATGAAGGGAACAGTAGTTCTCGAAACGTTGCGAATATTTTTGCAGATGGTAAATGTCTTTTACCTTCTTCATTTGTATTTCGTATATTCCGACCAGTGTCAAATTTTACTAGTTATGGTAAGCCCTGGTTAACCTTTGTACGTTGTTGTTAATAATCAATTTATTATTACTTTATTTATTTCTTACATTAATACATCGTTTACATGGCTGTGCATCATTTACGTCATCACTTAAAATACATTTCTGTTTACAAAACCGTGCTTTGGAATAATACAGTATTCCTTTATATCATAAATATTTACAAAGCACTAGATGTGCAACGAAGAGCATTCCATGCAAGGAGTCCCAAGTGAAGTAAAAAGTAATGAACTAAAAAAAAAATATTACATTGTGGTAGTAATATTTCACTTCTTATTTAGAAGTTTATCCCCACTTAATCTGCTGAAGAAACTTTCTAAAAAGACATAAGTCATCTAAACTACGACATATATATATATAGGACTGTATCCTTTGTATTTTTCGAATCGCTAGAGACTTAGGAAACTACCATAATGGGCGCATTATTTACCCTATGCGAAGTCCCGGAATGAGCACCGGATTTCTCACGAACAGTAAAATTTGCATTATGTATAGTGGATACGGCACTCTAACTTGTAATATTAGGGCATAAACGATATGTTTGGGGACAGGCTGGAATCTCCGAGCGTCGTAATGATGTAAATGATGGTAAGAGGATTGAGATATCCGAAATGTAAAGACGGCTGAGTTTTCGTCAATAGGGCTGCTGACTCCGTAATCGTAAGAAAAGGGATAGGAGATACGAAATAAAGAAAAAAATAAATCCAGAAATCAGAGCACCCAAGACATAAAACGTAAATAGCGGGTGAGAAGGGGTACATGATATGAGTGATGATCATACCGGAAGTAAGGATACAGGAAACGGCCACTTCCGTGAGGATTTTGCTCCATTTTCCGTAAAGAATTTCATTTATCTTCGAAGCGTGTGAACGGGGTATAGTAAACCAATTTCCCACCTTTTCTCCTTCAGCAGGTTCACATGTCAGCTGGGACCAATGTCGTAAAAATCGTTATATTCAAGTTTTTGATATTTTCTAAAAAAAAAAGAGAGTAAAGCTTCAGTATCTTTAGATCTTCAATTTTGTATCTGCTTGCAATAAAATAAGGCAAGTCCAATTTATTTAATCCGTGGTGTTAACAAGCCACGTAACTTGCAATTAAAATTTTTAAAAATTATTTTCTGAAAATAATAGTGTCTGGAAAACTTTATCTACTAAATATGGTACATTACCAATTGTTAAAATAAATGCAGTAGTTGTATTGATAGTATAGTTGTATTGATAGTAGTTGTATTGATAGTAGTTGTATTGATAACATATACA
>QLNU02014802.1:67745526-67759198 GCA_006491805.2 Dysdera silvatica
CATCCGTTGCAATTATTTCGCACGTTGTTTATGTGTGGTCGGGTGGAAATCAAGTGTTTTTCAGGGCCATTTGTTTTATACTACGTTCCTCTCGATTTCACGAATTGATAGAATAACATTAATACAGTAGAACCTCCATATAACGAAATGGACGGTTCCATAAAAAAAAATTCGTTATATAGGAAATTCGCTATGTGGAAACGATGTATTCATGAACCAGGGTATTACAATATGATACCACAATTAAAATCCTATTTTTCAGTTAACGACTGTTTCTCATAAATGACATTCAACCATTTAAAAATAGATGTTTTTAAGTGTGAAATATACATGCGTATACAAAATGAGTTGAACAGCTCTTACCACAAAATGAAAATGTATTTAATGCTTCTTCCATACACATTCATGCTTTTGTAAAAAAAAACCTTCTAATATCCTGCTGCACAACAAATGGTGACGTTGATTCATCATACAAGTGTTAGCACCCCTGTGGGAAATTTGCAAGGTCTGGATTTCTGGTAATGAAACGAGCAAAAAAGCGCGACAAATAATACTATTCAAACAATACAGTGTATTCAAAGACAATTGCGGTCTGTTCATAGCCTAGCAGTTTCGCACTGTATGGGGCAATCAGATACAGATATGTGTGCTTAGGAAAACTCTTTATTAGGAAGTTTAAAGTCCCTTAGACATGCCTTATTCTGTTTGTTTGCCAATTACCTTTAAATTACTTTCATGTGTAATGACCATGGGGATTTACCAAAACTTCGCTATATAGAAAATTTCGCTATGCGGAAGTTCCTTATATGAATATTCTAGTGTATTTGATTAATAACGTTAATAATTCATTAATATCGTTTTTAATGTATCTAATTCATTCATACATGTAAATAAACTGATTTATTGATTGATAATCAAGCCAAATTATCTCGTTTCACATATTGAACTTCAATCAGCCAAAAAAATCTGAATAATTCCACGATGTTCGCATAATTATGATACATTATTAATTAGTCATATATATATAATATTTATTATTATTACTTTATACATCATATTATTCTTGTTAATTGATTATTATAATAATTATTTACACAAAAACGACAACATGATCAACGTGGTGGACCTCTTCTGCGGTCCTAGGTGTATGTGCTTATAACTACGGTTCTCTGTAATGTATTTTTTTAAAACTTTATATATGCTATTAGGAACATATTTTAGGAAAAGTCAAGAATTTCTAGCTTTCAAACACGAAAGGTTTAAAAGATATTTGAGTTTAAACTTCACAAGCGGTCAATTTGACCTCAGCCGCGATTCTGGTGTTAAAGTATAGCTTTTCCTTTTATTTACTTGATTGCTATTATTGGAAATATGGGTAGGGTGAGGTATTGCTATTAGTATCTACAGAGTGAAGAAAAGTTGCCAAGTTGGAGGAATTGGTGTTGAATAGAAACGAAAACTCACCAAAAACAGCAAGTTTGGAATTTGTAAAAAAAATCATACAGATATCTGAGAATAATGAAAATATGGATAATAAAAGAAATAAAAGATACAATGTAAAAACAAAGGGTAAAATGGAGGAATGTCAGAACACCTCGGACATGGAGGCAAGACGTATGCAAATAATGAATGATTTAGAGGATACAAAGAAGAATGTGTAAAGGACAGTAATGAAATGAAGGAAAGATATATCGAATTGTCTGATAGGATCGATAATATTTCAACAGCGATTAATGAAATGCGTACAGTCTTTAATGACATAACTAGAGAATTTGGAAAAATAATGGAGGAAAATTGAAAGAATAAAAAAGAACTAAGGGGTTTTAAAAATGAATTGTTAAACAAAACGGATAATCTGAAAGGAATGACTGAAGAAAACTCTCATAATATTCATACACTTACAGAAGAAAATGGAAATATGATCGTAGATATAACATTGACCAGTATATACGAAGACAAAATTTAACAATTACTGGTGTACCTCTACCTAAAGACGAAAACTGAAGAAATAGTATGTAAGATTTGTAATGATATGAATATTGAATTAAAAGAGGATGATATACAAGCTGCACATAGACTTTGAGGAAGGGGTGAAATATCATTGTGAGATTTACAAATGTTAAGAAAAGGAGTGAAATTTGGAGAAATATAAAGAAAGAAATACACATAAAAAATGTGCCAACCGAAGGAAAAGAGAGTAGACAAAACAAAATATATATAAATGAACATTTAACGAGTCTAAACAAATATCTATTAAATGAAGCTCTAAAATTTAAACGTGAATATAACTGGAAATACATATGGATTGTGTATGGAAGAGTAAAAGTAAGGGAAAAGAAAACTCGGAGGTATATGAAATACATAACATCAAATATATCAAACAGTTAAAATGAAAAATCGGTAATATATGTATGATAGAATAAAATACCATCAGGAAAATCAAGAAATAAAAATGGACAGCTAGAAAAAATAAAAGACAATAAACTATTAACGAACAACTAACTCAAAATCTTCTACGTGGACGCTCAAAGCTTAAAGAATAAAATGAAATAATTGAAAAACTAATCCAAGAGGATAATCAACCTGAAATAGTGATTATTACAGAGACAGGAAAAACAGAAGGTATAAACCTGAATATAAATGGATATTGCGAAAATGCAGTGTTCAGAGATAGCAAAAAAGAAGGTGTATCCATCTATGTAAAAAACGAAATTGACAGTGAAATAATAGAAGAATCCTTAATCATGGAGGAAGATGTGGAGATGATAGGGGTAAAAATAAGCGATTTAAAATTTTTGGCTTTATATAGACCACCACAGGGACAAATAAATAATTTCCTTATGAACCTTGAAATAAATTAAACATCCTTAAAAATACTTTTATAAATAAAATATTGGTCATAGGGGATTTTAATATCAGAATGGAAAATGAAAATTTAAACAAAGAAAAATTATTAGACCTCATGGAATCATTGGGATTTGAAAATAAAATAAACGAACCAGCAAGGGTAGATGATAGATCACAAAGTATAATAGATTTATGCTTTGTAAACATACAGACTGAAGAAAAAATATTAAAAACACATATAAGTGATCATAAACCAATACTAATAAAATTGATAAATTAAAAAATTCTTGAGCGACAAAATATAAAATCAAGAAGTTTTTTCAGGAAAAATATAGAAAATTTTTGTAAATTGTTAATAGATATCAATTGGGAAATACTAAATAATAGATCTGGGGATGAATTGTACGATAAATTTATGGATACATTGAGGATTACATAGGAAAAATGTTTTGTATATAAGGAGATCAAAACAACAAAATACTTAGATAAACCATGGTTTGGAAAACTGATAAAAAAAACTAAAAGTGAAAATAAAACATATTTAAAATTATGAAACAAAAAACGAAAATGGTTGGGAAATATTAAAAAAAAGAAGTTCAGTAAGAAATAATTAAAAGCAAAGAAATATTCATTATAATAATATATTTATGACGAAAGATCCAAACAAACAATGGGAAAACATAAATAAGTTAATGGGTGAAAAAGATAAAAATTTAAATACAAAATTAGTAATAAATATAAATAATGTCAAAATAACGGACATACAAACTCAGGCAAATGCTTTTAATGATTTTTATATAAATATAATGGAAGAAATTACACAATCAAATAATAATGGTGTGTATATAAATTATCAACGAGTAGAATCACGAAAAAATAGCATGTATCTTGCAGAATTCACAAAAGAAGAAATAAAAAAAAGGAACTTCAAAAAATTAAACAAAATAAGGGTGAAAGGCTTGATGGCATTAAACTAAAATTAGTAAAATTTTGTGCCGGAGAATTAGTAAAGCCACTAAATATGATTTTTAATAATATCCTTGAGACGTCATATATACCAATAAAAATGAAAACAAGTAAAGTTATTCCAATATTTAAAAAAGGGGATAGGAAATGTCTATACAACTATAGACCAATCTCAATAATTCCTATATTCTCAAAAATCTTTGAAAAACTATTATACAATAGGCTATTGAAATATTTGGACACATATAATATATTAAATTCAAGACAATATGGGTTCCGAAAAAATTGGACAACAGAGGATGTCCTCATTAAAACAGTTAATAAAATTCAACAAAAGATTGAAAATAAAGAATTTGTTATAGGCATATTCTTTGACTTAAGCAAGGCTTTCGATATTATAAATAGACCAATCATTGTTATTAATTAAAATGCAAATGTATGGAGTTAGAGATAATGTGCTTAAATTGTTTCATAGTTATTTAACAGGTAGAACTAAAATTGTGCAAATAAATCATATACATTCTAATCAAGAGCAAAATACATGTAGAGTCTCCCAAGGCTCCATACTTGGGCCGCTATTGTTTCTCATATATATAAATGATATTACTGACATTGACGATGATGTAAACTTATTTGCTGAAGACATAGGTCTGATTTTTGGAGATATGTCACGAGAAAACCTCTTCATCAAGGCAAAATTAAAACTAGAAATTCTAAATCAGTGGTTTAAAAATAATAAACTAATAGTTAATAGAGAAAAAACTAAGCATATACTTTTTCATAATATAAATAAAAAATTAGATAATTTGGAAATATTAAAGTTAGATAATAAGGAAATAAAGAAAACGGATGAAATTAAGTTCCTTGGTATTTATATAAATGAAGTTTAAATTGGAATAAATATATTTTGGAAGTTAATAAAAAAAATTAGAAAAAGTGTAGGAGTATTAAAGATTAAAATTCTGTTAATCATGCACATAAAAATTCATTTATATTATTAATTAATACATAGTTATATTTTATATGGAAAGAGTGTGAGGAAATTTGAATATAAAAAAATCGAAAAAGTATACAAACAATATTAAATAGATTTTGGAACAATGTAACGCAAAAAAAAAACAAAAAACAAGAAATAAAAATTGAAAATAATATAATGAATTTAGATCAAATACATGGATTTAAAATTTTGATAATGATATTTAATCGAATAAAAAAAGGGAAGTATATTGAGGACATAAATATAGAAAATAAACCAAATATGAACAATAGTTGATCAAGGAAAACTTTAAAAATTAAAAAAATAAAAACAAACATGGGTTCCGGTAATATAAATTATTATGGTATTAAGACGTGGAATTCAATACCAAACGAAATAAAAAATATTACATCAGAGACTGAATTTAGAAACAAATTAAGAAGACTAATTATAAGAAATGAAACTTAAGCCAGTATATGGAGAGAGGGAATTAACCTTAGGTTTTGCTACTCTTGCCCCATGTACAGGATTGACAAACCTGTAGCATGGAAAATAAAGTATTGTATCGTATTAGGAGCTGCGTTAGAATAGTTCAAGTATTGGTCTACAACGTTTATCAATAAATAGTACTCACGTAGAAAAAACTTTGGAAATAATGGAGTAATGAAAACAGAACACAAATTAAATAAAAATATGCAAAAAGAGAGTGAAAAGAAAGTTTTTTGTTATTGTTTAAATTGTTTTTTCTACTTCAGTAGATAATTCATTTAAATTTCTCTGTGCATATTTTTTCCAATATGCATTGTTTAACTTTTGTACATCATTGCAAAGCATTTGTTCTATTCAAATAGATGCTGAAAGAAAATAATTAAAGTACTGAGAAGAATTATTTTTTTCCGTAATAAAAGTATTTTTTTCCGTAATAAAAGTATTTTTTACTTCATTAATATTAAGAACTATTAATCAAAACGTCAAATTTTTATTTAAACAATCCCACATAAAAGTTATTTACACATGCACTCAACACATATACATTTATACGTATATTAATTTCATAAGAAATAGACAACTATCGGGATCAAGTTCTATATTATAAGTTTTGATGGTCAAATGAGAATTACTTTTCCGCTTATAAGTTTTGGAGAAAAAAAAAATTACTCATATGTTTGATTTAGATTTGAACCAGTGATTGGTGACTTATATTTAAAAAAATCCACTGATACGGTACTCAGTATAGACATGTGTAGCTCATTCCCTTATGTATGTTTCGCCAAAGGAATCTTTTTATTTATTTAAAAAGAGTCTTTTGGTAAAACATACGATTGTTCACGATAAAACATTCTATGACGTTTTATATCATATTAAGATTAAAATTTCCAATTCCAATTCGTTTCGCAACTGTACTTCTTATCACTTCAAAGTCGTTTGAAAGCAGTTGTATTTATATGAATTAATATTTAGAAATGGATGGGATTTTTAGGTTTTGAAGAACTCAAACTGCCACACCAAAAGTTTTAAAATAGACATCCAAGAGTATAAAGATTTTAGTTTAAAAATTTTAGGTATAGGTTGATTTTCTTCTCAGGGGTCTTTAAATTTAACATGAATTAAAGAGACTTTTTAATAATTTCTAATATTTTTTTTCAAAAATTTTGCGTTAAGGATGTACAAGGACAATTCTTAATAATTCGGAATAACTTAGTAGGATTTAAACAGTGAAAAATGATATTTACTTATTATCTCATTATTTTTGATTACCTGTAAAGCTAAAAATATGCACGTACATACTTAAGTTCGATTTATACACTTGAAATTTTAAGAGAACTTAAAGGGTATGATTAATTAATAATCAAATTAATTAATTAATAGAATAAATAAATAGAATAAATAAATAAGATAAATAAATAAATAGAATAAATAAATAAATTAATAAAATAAATGAAAAATAAATAATAAATTAATAAATAAATGTGCCAATTTAAAACATGAGAACAGACACAAAGAAGACTGATTGTGCGAAGTATTAAATATACATAAAAAAATTATATAAATGTTAACGCTTAGATTTTATTCAGGGTGGAAATGAAGCCTTATCCATATCTTGTTATATTCTTAAAATTTTATGGAAAATTTCTTTCCTCTGAGGATTTTAAAGATCATTATTTTTTCTACCTTTGAATGCCACTGGAAAATATTTTATTCCCAAATACGAATGCCATAAAATTTGCAATAAAACTTCTACTGTCTATTGCAAATAATAAACAGCCCATTCAAAACAGAGTAATCTAATTATTTTACACTTTTCGTACAGTGGGCAAAAAGAGTAGAATTTAATTAAATTAGAGAATTCAGATTCCCCCTGATGTTAACATTAAAGCAATAACTGAAAAAAAACACCCAACCGAGATAGCGGAAAAGCAAAAGCAAAATACGATTAGATAATGCTGATTATAAAGAAAACTAGCCGACTAGACACGTTTGGTTCCTATTGTGGAAATTGCTTTTCAAAATTACATTTTAATGCTTCAGAGGGATAAAAAGAAATGTTTAACTTCCATAAATTCATAAATTTACACTATCATTGTTTATTTTCTCGCTCTTATCGTTTATAAAGAGGAGAGTTAAGCAGATACACTGCATGTGTAAACTTTCATACAGTTTCTCGAAATTATTTTCATAATATATATATATATATTATTAATTACTGCAATTAAATACATCTAATCGCAGTTCTCAAATATAGATGGAAGCACCTGTTCATTACTCCTTTTGGATATCTGGTATTGCTTAGTTTATAAGATGTGGAAACACTTTCAAAACTGCCTTCAACTGATCATGTGCTATCTTTTTAGTTACGAGTTTGAATTTAATTTCTACATTACTGCTATTACAAGGTAATATAACCACTTCCTATTTTATTATTAATAAAATATGCTTGCAAAAACTCGGCTAAAAATGCTTAAAAATAAAAAATTTCTGACACTGAATAAATTCATCTATATTTTTTTTACATTTGTGGTATTACTTGAACTGAGTTTGTTGAATTACTACTTGTAAGTTATTCAACAGTGTTACTTTGATGTGAGATGTATCGACGACTTTCTATTTCTTTCTATTTTTTGTCTCTTTCAAACAAAAAATTTGTTTAAATCTCTGCCACATGGATGGTTATAAACAAACAGGTCTCCCTGTATAATGTCTGCATTGAATGGGGAATGTTGGATCCTTAAAACATCGTTTAACCCATGATTATTGGCTCATAACGCCAATGAATATTTGTACATTGCAGGTCCAATTCTTCTTTCTAATTCAGACCAACTATGATCTGTCTAAATTTATCAACTCTTCATTTATATATTAAATGGAATGTTAAAAATGCTGTGTTTTATAACAACTCCATTTGCATCATTTAAAATGGGTACATATTGGGCATTGGTTAATGGTATTGAGATGGGATTTAAATACTTGGTTCTATAAATTTATTATGTTGGTGTGATATTGGTATATTTAATGATAACACTATTCAAAAATCTTTGTTATTACTATTGTATAATTTGTTCTGAGTACATATTGTAAAATATTTTTTAATGGCCTTTAACCCTCCCTCTCTCTCTTTCTCTCTCTCTGTCACCCCTTAAAATTGTTCTATATCATGAAAAACTAATTCCTGTAAAATTTCATTGCAATCAAATGATAAAAACACGTGCCGACAGAGCGTCCATGATAGCAGAAGCTTTTGTTTCCCGCCACTGAGGGCTCCTGAGGGCCTTTGCTTCCCTCCACAAAAGTCAATGGAACATTCTTGACAAGACGCTAAAACCAAAGCTGTAAGCCTCCTCCCACGCATTTTATCTTTCAGTTGTTGTTGGGAGATGCAGGTTGATAAGCGCTTCAATATAATTTGTTTGTTATAGACTACATCTATAAAGTCATGTGGTAATTACAATGAGAAAATAATTTCCGAGTTTGAAATACATCGTTATATTTTTTACTGAGAAAAGAAAAATTTTGATTCTTTCTTTAAGACATATTGTTACCGCGCTACTTAATACGTTTTCCGTGTTATATAATATTTGCAAAGCATACCTTACGAAAAGACACTTCGGTTTATTTGCTTGGACATTGCATGCCCAAGATTATTAGAAGTAAGCTGCCATCCAACAGACACGTTCTGTGCGTACTTTTCTTGTAACCTACGTGAGGTAAAATTAACTCTTCGAGAAAGTGCAGCGCTCGCTATTCAAGAGGTGCTGATTTTCTGGGATAAAGCATGTATTCCAACGCTACAACACCACCATTGCATTCAAAACCTAGAAAGTGTTTATGAAAATTGGAGATCATTGCAAAAAATCGCGAAAAACGAGTCAAATTCTGAAGTAAAAGGAAGAGTTATTTGTGTTAAAGTTAGATGATCTGTTTGATATTGCACATGATAATGTCTTGAAAATGATAACTATTGAAGAAGATAAGATATTTTTAATAAATCAAAGCAAAAAGGGCAGCCCGGTTTTATGTGTGGTATTGATGACAAATTGGCAAAAAGAAGAAAGACGATTCAAAGAAACTCAAAGGTTACAGCAAGATAATTTATTGAACTGCAATATGCAAGTCGTAGAGGTGAAGAATCAATCATGGACGAAGAGGCAATTCCATCAAGCTCTGAGGATTCAATCGGGATGTTGCAGCAAAAGATAAAAGATGCATGAAACTTGTAATGTTATAACCCCAAAACTTGCAGCTGCTTTCGACAAATGCAAAGTTAGTGATAGAAATATGGTTCACATTTTAATGGCAATGGCTGAAGCATTAAGTCTTAATGTCCATGAACTATCAATAAGTAGGTCTTTCATTCAACAATGCAGGCAACGTTCGTGTCAGGTCAGAGCAGAAAAATTAAAGGAAAGATTCAAAGAAGCTGATCTGCAAGCAGCTGTCGTTCATTGAGATGGAAAATTACTGCCAGAAGTTACAGGTTCTCAGATGGTTGAGCATCTTCCGGTCATAATTACAAGTGGAAATATAGAACAAATACTGCAGATGCCACAGTTGCAAGGTTGCACTGGAAAAGAACAAGCTTTAAAAGTATATGAAGCACTTACTGACTGGGAGCTTACAAACAAGGTAAAAGCGTTATGCTGTGACACTACTGCAACCAACCTCGGCTATTTAAAGGGAGTGGCAATTACTTTAGAGCAGATGTTGGAAAGAGGTCTTTTATACCTTCCCTGCAGACATCATATATCTGAAATCATACTTAAAAATGTTTTCCAGTTGAAAATGCCCTCTTCCTCAGGTCCAGATGTGCAAAATTTTCGAACACTTTCAACAGGCATGGCCTAAAATGAATTAAAAAAAAAAATTCAAGTTTGGTATAGAAGAAAAAAATATTCGAGAAGTTCCCATGTTCAAATCTAACAGAAATCTGATCTTTTATAATGCAACAGCTACAAATACGACAGCCCCGAGATGACTATAAAGAGTTTGAACAGTTAGCAGAAATTTTCATTGGAAACAACACAAAAGAAATATCTTTTCGAGCTCCAGGAGCATACCATCAAGTGCGATGGATGGCAAAAGCAATTTATTGCTTAAAAATATTTGTTTCGTAATGAATTTCAACTTAACTTGAAGCAAAAAACAGCATTTCTGCATGTTCCTTGTAAGAATATATATTAAGGTTTGGTTCACAGCACCATTACCCCAAAGGGCACCCAACCATCATATACAATTTTTGAAAAGCTCGTTGAGTATGAATCGGTGGATCTAGATATAACTCGTATCACGGTTCATAAATTCAAAAATCATTTATGGTATTTATTACCAGAAGCTTGTGTTTTAGCTTTTTTTCGATGGAGGCTTAGCTGCTGAAACTAAAATAAAAATGGTGCAGAATCTAGCGAAAGACTAGTATTCAAGAAAAGGGTGTCAAGCGAATCATACAAAAAAATGAGCATATTCCTGGAATAATAGGTAAGTCTATCGAGGACTTCATTTCAGAAGACAGCAAACAATTTTTTGAAAGATTTAATATTAACGCTGATTTTTTCAATATAGATCCGGCTTCCTGGCCTAAAAGTGAAGTGTATAAGGAAGCTTCAGTTATTGTGCACCAACTGAAGGTGGTCAATAATACAGCTGAAAGAGGTGTGAGGTTAATACAGGACTACAACAAAATACAAACGAAAAATGAAGACCAGAGACAATTTTTATTGCAAGTTGTCACTGACTACAGACGTCAATATTCTGATGCAAAGTAGGAAACTATAGCTAAACCAATGCAGTGAGATTGTCATTTGCTTTTCCCTTTGTTGATATTTCTGTCATTATCTGTACATTATCTGTACATTACCTGTCATTATCTGGGGAAATTGGTGATGTAACATGTAAAAAGCAGAATAGCAAATTATCTGAGAAGACGAAACAACTCATGAAAAGGCGAAGAGATATGAAGGTGGACAATCAAAATACCAGTTCCAGGATTGAGTATGTAGAACTTTGTAAAATTTTGTGCAAAACCATGAAAGAAGACATAAGAAAATTCAATTGTGAGTTAGTAAGGAAGGCCATTGAAAGCAACAAGAGCCTTAGGGTTGTTAAAGGGAGTTTGTCTATTGGGAAGAAACACATCATTGCATTAAAAGGAGAGGATGGCACTGTAACAAGAAATAGGGAAGAAATACTTAGAAGAGTTGAAGAATTCTACAGAAAGCTGTATGAGGGAAACAGTGGATTAAACGAAGACTCTGAGATAGTCGAAGGAACAGCTCCTAAAATCTTAAAAGAAGAAGTAGCATTTGCAATAAAAAGTATGAAGAAAGGAAGATCCCCTGGCGATGATGGCATTACATTAGATATCTTAAAAGAAGCTGGAGAACATGTAGAAGACATACTCGCAAAATTCTTTACCAAATGCCTCAACAGTGGTAACATACCAAACCAATGGGATTCTGCAACAGTAATTCTTTTGCATAAAAAAGGTGATAAAGAGGATTTAAAAAATTACCGACCAATTAGCTTGTTACCTGCTATTTATAAAATCTTCACAAAAGTGCTAACACATCGCCTGCAGAAAAAATTAGATGCAGCTCAACCAAGAGAACAAGCTGGATTTCGAAGTGGATTCAGTACAGTGGACCATATTCAAGTATTAAGAGAATTAATTGAAAGAACACATGAATATGAACTTCCATTGTGTGTGGCATTTATTGACTATGAGAAGGCCTTTGACTCTATTAAAACATCAGCAGTCATCAACTCTTTAAGATCAACAGACATCGAGGATGTGTACATTGACATGGTGAAACGTGTGTATAAAAATGCAAGTGCAAAATTTCGGTTACATAAAGATACCAAAACTATCAAAATTGGTAAAGGTGTGAGGCAGGGAGATACCATTTCTCCAAAACTTTTTACTTCAGCTTTACAGATGATTTTTCAGCAGATAAATTGGAATAACAAGGGAATAAAAATAAATGGTGAATATTTAAATCATCTGCGGTTTGCTGATGACATTGTTATTTTTTCAACGAACCCATCAGAACTCCAAGACATGGTACAGGAGCTCTCAACTAGAAATTGAAGAAGTGGGACTGAAGATGAACCTACAAAAAACTAAGATCATGTTCAATAATTTCGTAGAGGAAACAAAAATACAAGTTGACAACATTGAGCTAGAAATTGCTGATTCATATATTTACCTTGGCCAGCTGATTTCAATGGATGGCAACATTATGAAAGAACTCAACAGACGTATTAAACTTGGCTGGAGTGCATTTGGAAGAAACAGTTTTATCCTGAAGGGGAAATTGCCTTTGTGTCTAAAAAGAAAGGTCTTCAACCAGTGTGTGTATTGCCAGTCCTCTCTTATGGATCAGAGACATGGAGTCTAACAATTGCAGCAATACGAAAGTTACAGACAACGCAAAGGAGCATGGAGAGGTGCATGCTTGGAATAACTAGGAGAGATCGAAAAAGAAACACTTGGGTGAGAGAGCAAACTAGAGTAGAGGACATCATTGTTAAAGTAAAAGGGCTGAAATGGCGATGGGCTGGGCATATTGCAAGAAGAACTGATCAACGATGGACAACAGAAATTCTGAACTGGATTCCAAGAGACCACCGAAGACCTAGAAAACGTCCTCAAACTAGATGGGTGGATGAAATAAGAAAACAGGTTGGGGTGACGTGGAAGCGAATTGCTCAGGATAGACTTGTGTGGAAAGCATTTGGAGAGACCTTCATCCAGCAGTGGATAGATAATGGTTGAATATGATGATGATGACACACACACACATACACACACATATTTGAAAAAACATTTATAGAATAAATATATAGAAAAAGTTTTTTAAGTGATAAAAACACAAGACTGTGCAATATGAAATATTGCAATAACCGTTATAATAAATAACCAACATAATAAATAACCACTGTGAAGTTGCGCATGATGCTGCATGACCTCAACAAAGCTGTGAATATTAAAAACACTTTAAGTTGAAACATGGAGAACAATGAAAAACATTGAAAAATACACAAAATAATTTTACTTACATGCTGGATTATCCAAAGCAGGTTCTTGCACGTTCTTGAAAAACCAACGGATTAAATTGTTAAAGCAAAGTAAATAGGGTACAAAAATGAAAACTAAGCCAGCCAAACAAAAAATTGAGTAAAGACCAATGGAATGAAGTGTTTGAAACATCCTACAACCTTTTTTTCAAGGGAAATCCCTATAGGATGTTTCCATATAATGCATAGGCGTACGGAGGGGGGGCTGATGGGGCTACTGTCCCCCCTCCGAAATGATAGAGTGAAAAACGAAAAATTAAACTAGAAAGAAAAAGAGCTAAAAAATGACATTTCTACCCGCAGAATAATTTCTAC
>QLNU02014802.1:67774659-67791107 GCA_006491805.2 Dysdera silvatica
TTTATTGACTATGAGAAGGCCTTTGACTCTATTAAAACATCAGCAGTCATCAACTCTTTAAGATCAGCAGACATCGAGGAAGTGTACATTGACATGGTGAAACGTGTGTATAAAAATGCAAGTGCAAAATTTCGGTTACATAAAGATACCAAAACTATCAAAATTGGTAAAGGTGTGAGGCAGGGAGATACCATTTCTCCAAAACTTTTTACTTCAGCTTTACAGATGATTTTTCAGCAGATAAATTGGAATAACAAGGGAATAAAAATAAATGGTGAATATTTAAATCATTTGCGGTTTGCTGATGACATTGTTATTTTTTCAACGAACCCATCAGAACTCCAAGACATGGTACAGGAGCTCTCAACTAGAAGTAAAGAAGTTGGACTCAAGATGAACCTACAAAAAACTAAGATCATGTTCAATAATTTCGTAGAGGAAACAAAAATACAAGTTGACAACACTGAGCTAGAAATTGCTGATTCATATATTAACCTTGGCCAATTGATTTCAATGGACGGTAACCTTATTAAAGAACTCAACAGACGTATTAAACTTGGCTGGAGTGCATTTGGAAGACACAGTTTTATCCTGAAGGGGAAATTGCCTTTATGTCTAAAAAGAAAGGTCTTCAACCAGTGTGTATTGCCAGTCCTCTCTTATGGATCAGAGACATGGAGTCTAACAGTTGGAGCAATACGAAAGTTACAGACAACGCAAAGGAGCATGGAGAGGTGCATGCTTGGAATAACTAGGAGAGATCGAAAAAGAAACACTTGGGTGAGAGAGCAAACTAGAGTAGAGGACATCATTGTTAAAGTAAAAGGACTGAAATGGCGATGGGCTGGGCATATTGCAAGAAGAACTGATCAACGATGGACAACAGAAATTCTGAACTGGATTCCAAGAGACCACCGAAGACCTAGAAAACGTCCTCAAACTAGATGGGTGGATGAAATAAGAAAAGAGGTTGGGGTGACGTGGAAACGAATGGCCCAGGATAGACTTGTGTGGAAAGCATTTGGAGAGACCTTCATCCAGCAGTGGATAGATAATGGTTGAATATGATGATGATGATATAATATACGCGCAAATATATAATATACAATACAGATTTATTTGAGCAAATATGTAATATACAATACAAATTTATTTGAGCAAATATGTAATATACAATACAAATTTATTTACTGGCGCAGTATAGCCCAGATGCTCTTGCGCCATAAAAAAGCCAAACAAACAAATAAATTTATTTAGGCGGAATCGTGTTATATTATGGAATGATTCCTTATTTAATTTATTATTTAATTAATTTATTATTTAATTAATTTATTATTTAATTAATTTATTATTTATTATTTATTTTTATGGTCGTCACAAGGTTTGACAAGATGCCTGACTACACTTCTGCGGATGTCATACCAGACAGATAGAAAACATCAAACTGGAACTGCTAACCATTAAATACTTTATTTCGTGTATATTTTAATGATAGTATCTGTCTTTTAAAATGCGCTCCCAGTATACATTTTCTGTGCACTACAATAGGCACAACGATGTTCAGCCAGATGACTGAGGCCTCACGTTGCCAAGCTTTGGTGCAGTAGCATGGGATCCACCAAATACTGGAGTAAAAGGATTAAATACTATTCCTTAACAATAGACTTAGTGTTTCATCTCCCGTGTTTATTCCCTTGCTAATTTTCAGATGATAAGTCGTTTCATCCCGTTACTTTACTCTCTGCCGCTGTTCCGCAAGTCCATTACCTCTGGTTGTGGATTCTATGATTATGCATGGTTCCCAAAATAGAAATCCGAATCTCAGTAGAATAATAATTTCAAGAGATAAGTTGTGGGAACTTGAATATCAAGCTTTCGAAATGCGACATGGGTAAAGACTGGTATGCTGTCGCTCCGACCTGTTTGGATTTTAAGCGTAACCTATTCTTTGAAACCGAATCTAAATGATAAGAATTTAAAAATCTCTTTTAATGAAGCTTTTGTTACGTGTGAAGTAAAATCTACATAAGCTGACTACGCTGTTTTATAGAAGACTTTGCAGATTATGCCACTGTTTCAACGTTTAATTACCCCTTAAGCAAGCCGTATATTTTCAATATACGGCTTGCTTAAGGGGTAATTAAACAAGCCGTATATTGAAAATATGATTGTTGATATATCACGCAAACTTCGAAATTAATACTAAATTGAAATTCTCAACGTATTTATTGCGTATAATACAAATAAAAATTCAAAAAGAAAAAACTCAATCGCATTTCAACAGGTCACACGCTGGTCTTCATCAGGAGATAAACACAATAAACAAGAGCCATCTTTGAAACAGTTATTTTAAAACGTTGCTGCGGACACTGTTCTAGAGCCCTGTTGTTGGCGCCGCCTCTGGTAGCAGGACCCAACTTTGGGGAGTGTATCAAATACTTTTCCGGTGTGGCCTTTCATACATCGGCCAGACTAAACATTCCTTGAAGCATAGGTTAAAAAAAAAAAAAAACTACGTAAAAAACGGCCGAATTCCAAAAGCCTTCCATCGCAATCCACTGTTGAGAAAATAACCATAAATTCAACTTTGACGAACTCACTTTACTTTGTCAGCCAAAGTCTCCACTCAAACTAGACTTTTTAGAAGCGTATTATATTAAAGCCAACTCTTCCACCATAGTTAATGACCATAAAACCACGCCTTTTTTCAGTCGCGCCTGGACCGCCCTGCTACCACAGAGGGCACCACCAACAACAGAACCCTAGAGCAGTGACCGCAGCAACGTTTTAAAATAACTGTTTCAAAGGATGGCAACACGCCTCTTGTTTACAGTGTTTATCTCCTGATGAAGACTAGCGGGTAACTTGTTGAAATGCAATTGTGTTCTTCTTTGAGATTTTGTTTAAATTATACGCAATAAATACGTTGAGAATTTCAATTTATTTTTCATTAAGCCGCATATTGAAAGAGTAGAAAACAGGAATGGAATGCTAGCAAAGCGCAGCAAAAGTAATCCATCCGTTATCTACTTGGCACAAAGAGATATCACCAGTAACCTTGTCAGACCGATTTTTTTATACAGTATGCCATATTTGAATGGCTGTAATATCTCCTGCTACCTGTAGCTTTATTAAACGTTTCATCCCGGATGTTCCAAATTATCGTGTTTGTTTGTTTGGATTTTTTATGGCGCAAGAGCATCTGGGCTATACTGCGCCAAACATGGTAAAATCAAAGACTGTTGTAAAAGCCAGTACTTTGTATAAGTACTGGTTTTTACTAGTCTTTGATTTTACCATGTTTGGCGCAGTATAGCCCAGATGCTCTTGCGCCATAAAAAATCCAAACAAACAAACACGATATTATCATGAAGATCCTTTTAGAAGATGTCCTTCGTTCCTGAACGAAATCCATTCACTTATACTTCAGCCCAAAATTTATGCAATGGATCAGGTCTTGCTGACGTCAACATGAAAATAAGATCTTCCCTTTAAATCTTAGCTCAAAATTCAATTTTCTAAAGGATCTCTGTGGTTTAAAAGTCCACGGAGCCCGTAAATGACCTCATAAACAATTTTGAGACCGTATCAACCGTTCTAAATACATGAGATTATAAATCCCATATAAAAATAATTATAAATGCAGTGTTACCTCCCAATAAAGGACACCCACGGTACCGGACGTTTGGTCCCTTAAATAGAAGTGTCCCTTCTTCGCAAGTGCATGTTTCCCTATTTAAGGGGGCTGGGGGCCAAAGGAATCGTCTCTTAAATAGATGTGTCCCTTATTCGGAAGTACATGTTTCGCTATTCAAAGGGACTGGGGGCCAGAAGAATCGTGCCTTAAATAGAGGTGTCCCTTCTTCGGAAGTACATGTATCCGGATTCAAAGGAACAAGGGACCGAAGGCATCGTCCCTTAAAGAAAGGTATCCCTTCTTCGGAGATACATGTGTGGCGATATATCATTGTTGTTATAATATTATATTTAATTTACATTTGAGTTTAATTTTCTATATCACGTGAAATGTAAAAATGATCTTACGTGGTAGAAATATGAGGAGATGAAAGACTGTGATAAGACAAACACTTTTCGGTTTTCGATGGAGAGCTTTTGAGGCAGACTAATTATTATTTTAGTACCAAATTGTTAATGTTGGATTCATTTGATCATTTTGATTTGACTTTAATTAAATTCATTTATTGCTTTCGATTATTTGAATCTTATCTGTCTGGCAATCTTTGGAATTATCATCAGTGATTTCTCGCCTACCTAATTATTAACGAATGCAACCTAAAACCTTCTGATCAACAACAACACGCAACCTACAACTAGTGGTGATGTTCCCACATTCTGGTAGCCTTCCACACATGTGTTCGTATTCAAAGGGACAGGGGACTGGAGGAATCCTCCCTTTAATAGATGCGTCCTTTACTCGAAAGTTCATGTTTCCTTACTCAAAGGGACTGGAGGGGTCAAAAGAATCCCTTCTTCGGAGGTACAAGTATCGTTATTCAAAGGGACAGGGGACCGGAGGAATCGTCCCTTAAATAGATGTGTCCCTTATTCGAAATTACATGTTTCCCTATTCAAAGGGGCTGGGGGTGGTCAAAGGAAACGTCCCTTAAATAACAGTGTCCCTTCTTCAGAGGTACATGTGTCCTTATTCAAACTGACAGAAGACCATAGGAGTTGTCCCTTAAATAGAGGTGTCCTTTATTCGGAGGCGTCCCTTACGGGAGGTAACACTGAAATAACATCTTACAAACCTGACATACGAAGAAAAAGGGCATTGTTCTCGTGTTCCAGTGTCTGAGACAATTGAGGCACCCCGATTCGCACAGGGAGCCCCTGTATGAATCTGGGTGCCTCACACGAAGGCTCCCCGGTTCGATTCCAAGCCGAGACGTTGTCTCTTTTTCTCCTTTACAAAAAACTCCAGTCTGAGCTTAAACGTAAGTGTTAAAAATGTTATCCATCTTACCATCACTAATAAATCACATGCCCAGTTGCTTCACGTATTGATCAACTAGCAATTGTGTTAACACTGTGAGGAAGATAATAATAACTTATAAATACGAAACAGATTTTCTATTCCTAAAAAAATTTTATTACTATATTATTTTAATTTTGTATTTGGCATACTTCAGCTGATTGAATAACCTGGAGGCAATCGATGTTATCAGCTATTTATAGTAGGTCCGCTAGCATATGCTCATATGCTGGGCCTCCCATCTTGGTTACACCCAACCGAAATTGACAAAATCTATCACTTGCAATTATTCCCCCACGAAGATGCGAACATCCTGTCATACATAAGCAATATTCTAATGCGCTTTTATTCTATTTTCTACTCTAAACGTGAAAGTGGTATCGAATGGGAGCATCGCATTCATCATCAATCTATTTTTCGGCATATCCTTTCTAGCAAAGTTTAATAAAGATAAAAGTATATACAGGGTATTCCTCCAAAACTTATACTTCCTATTTATAATGTCTGTTTATTATCTGTTTACAATCATGTAATAGCTTAAAGCTATGCGGAATATCGTACATCAGCTAAACAAAGACCACGTGAAATGGTAAAAATTGTTTCTTCTTAAATTTATAAGGTACATTTTATGCAAATAGATGTATATTATGTGCGGAAAATGGTCATCGAATGTATACGCTTTGATGAGAAATTCAGAGAATTTTAATTTAAGTAAGAAAAACGAGGACAGATTCTTTCGAAGGACCCTCTTCTACTGAAATAAAACATTTACATGCTTGTGGTCTAGTTATTTGAGCAAACGAGTGTTGAAAAAGACGCCTTGCGTGAAAAGAAAAAAATATTTTGAAAATATGTCTTCCCTCTTGCAAACGAAGATAGATGTCTTTCATCAAAAAAAAATGTATAAAGAGAGCAGACAATGAAAAAGACGGGAAGGATGTCTTTTGTTTATCAACAGATGAGAAAACAAGAGCTTTGTCTAGGACGACGAATATGAATTTTACTTTACCAAGTTTACAATAATAAAATTTCGAAACATTTTTAAGAACTACGATTCAAACGAATTTCGATTTGGAAATATCCGTTGATAAAGAGCATAAACATCTCAAATAAATACACACTTTTTCTACATCTCTCTCTTAATATTTTTCTTCCTCTTTCTTGACGTCATCTTTTAAAGAAATTTCAGTATTCCTAACATCAACACAAATTTGATTAAAGGAAATTGACAGCAATTGAGTTCCAAAGCAAAGACTCCGTCGTCTCCTAGAGCTGGAATGGACGTAAATGCAACAAATGTTTCGTCACGAAATATAGAACGACTGGGATTTAGTTCTTTCGGAAAAGGATTGATTAGTATTGATAGACAACTTACTTTCTACGTCAACTTTGACGCCATGTTTTCTTTTCGTACTTACCACAGAATCACCAATAATTGCAGAAATATTTTGATTTTATGCAGTTTGCCAAGGTATTACAGGAAAGTTGTGCTTCTTGACATATCGGAATTAATAAAATACGAAATTTTCATTACTAGGGATTTTATTCTGGATGGAAGGTTCTAATGGAAGAAATATACCAATACGTAATTGATGAAATTAACAAAATCATGCACTGAAAACTGGTTAAACGAAATCTACATGAAATTAACCCTGTTATAAAATGTCTTAAATTGTTGACAATTGTTTCGAAAAAGTGACAGTGATCTTCCTTTGAAAGTATTCGTAAAAAAAGAAGCAGCCGCGCTCACTAACACAGCGATTCAAAATCCATGTCGGGCCCTGCGGTGGCGCAGTGTGGTAACGCGTTCTCCTATTGCGCGGCTAATCCGGGTTCGACTCCCAGCAGTGCAAAAAAAGAACGCTTACTCAGAGATCTCATAAAAGATCGCACTGCTCACTGTAGTCCGGGGTTTGGTTCCCCAGGCCTTAAGAGGTTCGGATTCCTCGGAAAACAGTAGGTCCCGGCGCAGCATGACCACTGTAGTCTTTGAGCCGTAAAACCAAAAAACAAACAAACATCAAAATCCATGTGAGATTAAGTGGCTGTGGGGGAGAGGGCTTAAGTGGCTTTGAAGAAGGTTATGTAGAGAGGCCTTAGAGAAAATAATGTGTTTTGATATCCAATGGAGGTCTAAACCCCCCCTTTTTCTACGCCACTGACTGGACTTGTCCGTAATCTTTAGACCTGCCTACAGATAATGGTATCTGTCTAAAAGTTAAGGTTTTGTGTGAGTATTCATTTCTACTTTCAGTAGAAATTCAGAAGTATTTATTTTTACTCTCTCTCTCTTTCTCTTTATCTCTCTCTCAGAACAATTTTCATTAATTTTATCCAGATTACGTTTAATTACTATAGAAAATAAGAACAGGCATGGGAAAAAGTAATATTAACTATGAAAGTCCTAAACTCTGGAATCAATTACCAGAAGAACTGAAGAAAATGAATAACATGAATATATTTAAAAACAGATTACGAAAACATCTAATCTCCAGAACGGAATATTAAAATTAATATAAATAATTAAAAACTGACGCTTAATAGTGACAAATAATACTGATAGTCATTGCAATAACTTACGTAATACATTACAGGAAGGGAGAGGGTTAACCCTCTAACTGCTCGATTTTTTTTATCAAAATTGCTTCAAAAATTTCATATTTTTTTATTATATATTTCAAATCTACATGTAGTTGAGAGTTAAAATATGTAGCACATTTTTGTAACCAAAGATGATGAGAGATGAAAGATGGAAAAATTGCATACCCGCGAAAATCGCGGAATAAGCAGTCAGAGGGTTAAGAAATTCGTTGAAATGGCCTTATGGTCACATATACTAGTTGTGTGAATTATTGTTCATTTTATTTAATGCAGTGAAGTATATATTTGGACTAAACGCTGAGGTGAATGCAGAGGTGATTCAAGAGTGATGGAGGAGGGGGGAACGTAAAATACAGTAGGACCCACTTATAGCAAGCCCGCATTTAGCAAGTTTCCGGATAAGGCGAGGAAAATATGGATTTTGTTTGGTATAATCATTAAACGCAATATAATTTAATCGCTTTTAGCCAATAAGGCTTTTTAACGTCAGATTTAACGAGCAATTAAAAAAGAAAATAGGAAATCAATTTTCTTTTCAAAAATTCCGTCGTTATATGTGGTTGGTCGTTATAATCTGCGCTCGTTATAACCGATTTCCACTGCACTTTTATGGATTTGGGAGGGAATAATTCCTAAGACCCCCTGGATCCGCCACTGAACACTGCATATAATCAACAGGATTAGCTCTTAATTACGCTATAACCATAAGTGTGCGGAGTTTAATTTTTTCCGTAAATTGAAGAAACAGAAAAAATTTCAAGGCTTTGGAATGCTATGGATATCGACTCGAATTGAAAGCATTATCTAAATAATGAAAGCAGTGTAAGATACTTTTAATATTTTTTCCACTATAAAACACATCAAGCATGAACTGACTCCGCATAAAAGATTTCATACTATTTTTAAATAGTGATAAAAGTCGAAATTTCGTGTAAAAAATCCAAGACTTGGGGCATATTCGGAAATGATTTAGTGATGAAATTAATTAATTAAAAATTAAGTGATGAAAGAGCGAGTGAAAAACAACAAATTATCGCATTTAAAATTTTTAATTACACTGTTGATAGATATTTCGGTGGACGTAGGTAGCTATTTCAATTGAATTGCATTAATTTTCTTCAGAAGCACAGCATAAAGTAACTTCTGTACTTCTGAAGAAGATAGATACAATTCCATATTGAAAAGCTTAAAATTAAATAAAATATTTTAACCGTGCCCATCGTGCACATTCAATTTAAATATTTGAACAGTGAGTCACTCTTCGTTTTTATAACTTGCTATGTTATTTAGCAAAATAAGGCGTAAAATGTTAATTCCACATTAATAAGGGATTTAAAACGCCTTGTTACTAATTTACTGAATCTTCAAACAATTGCATAACATTTAAAACAAATTACACACAAACGCGTTTAAACTGCGTTTGTGTGTAATTTGTTTTAAATATTATTTTTGCGCAGTGTATCGCTCATATTTCTCTCATGAAAAATTACATAACATTTGATAACTTACCATGTACCAATTCTATGCCGTTTGAAAATGTTTTAATACTTTTTTTGTTATTATGTATATGTGCAATTTCTTAATAAAACAAATGTATATATAAATTGTCTTATATTATACGTGGGAAATTTCTACTGATTTTAGTATAGATGCTAAAATTAATAGAAATATCGGCGTTATTGTTAAAATTATACCGACTCGTATCATATGATTTATAGGCAAAAATATTCCTATTATAATGTTTAACAGACTTAATAAACTGTCAATTAGTACCTCTCCAAACTCCAAATCACTTCTAAAAAACCTCAAATAACTCTAATTTTATCCCTATTTCTATTGCTTGTTGAATAAACATCAAACAGAGTATTATTTGGGCCTCAAATTATGGGATTCTTTATCTGATGCCGAAACAAAATATCCGTTCTATTTCTTTATTTAAAATGCATATCCGTACTTTATTATTAAATGAATAACTCAATGCTCTTATTATTGTGCTATTTTCCATACAAGCTTTGTCAAACATCTAATTTTTTTTTATGTCATTCAGGCTGATACATAAATTACTAAACTTGTATTAATTTCAGATTTTTTTTATTTTACCGAATAAATTATTGTTTGATTGATTGGAAATCTCAATCTTTTTAAATACATAGCTTGTTACCAAATAATTCAAAATGGAAAAACGTTAAAAATTAAAGATTTAAAAATGCATCGAAGGGATTTTTGTAATGTTGATTTTTAATCACTTGTTGTTTTTATTTCTCCTTTTAGTTAATCAAGAAAGTTAATTACTTTAAGTCGGACCATCATCTTCGGAGTTCTGAAAAACGGTGTTCGAAGAGTGTTAGAAATTTCTGAGTATCCGTTGTAATTAGTTTCTTGAATAAAATCGGAAATTGCCTAAGGCAATCCATAAAATTATGGAACTTTAAAAGTAGTCTCCGAGGGTAAACACTTTTCAGTCAAATACCTATTTTTAAACTCTTCTTATTTAGCAATTTTAATTTGACAGTTCAATTTTTGTCAAGACTCGCAAAAGAGGATGTTTTGAAACATATCTCTCTTTAAAGTTTTGGAATGGTGAGGAAAAACATCAACAGGGTTTCCCTATCCGTATCCTATATTATTAGATCTTGTATTTTAATATGCTCTATATACAATTAAAAGGAGGGGTGTGTGGGTTTATTTTTTTAAGAGTATTTATTTAACATGCACCATAAAATATTACATGTTTTGATTTTCCCGTTACGGCATATATGTTACAGTAATTAATAAAGTTTACATCACATATGTACACATATATACATATACAAGATATGTACAATCAAACAAAAACAATGAATTGGAGTAAGAATGTTCAATGTAAAGTGTACAGTAAAGATTAAATTTGCGCGAAGTCCAAACTGTTAGCGAAAATTAAAAAATCGTAAAAATAAAGTTCTGAGACCAATTCGTTTAATTCTAACGGCCATAGCTCACCGTCGTCAACGGCTTTCTTGAGTAGGCCAATTCTAGCTGATTCCAGTATTGTGCAGCGTCATAGTTCACCGTCGGCGACGGCTTTCTTGAATAGACCAATTCTAGCTGATTCCAGTATTGGGCAGCCTAATATGACGTGCCCCATGGTTTGTTCAACAGTTCCGTTACAGGAGCAAGATCGTGATTCTCAAATGCCAAAACGTTGAAAGTACTATGTGTAAGTAAGTGTGTGAGCATATGTGTGGTTAAAATAATCTTATAGATCTAGTTGCGGGGACAGAGACAAAATAAGGCACTATTTATGCCAGAAATGAGAAAAAATGGATCTTCCATGCCTGCAAGCAAAAATCTTATGACCTGATGTACCAAACCTTGAAGACTATACTCTTTATAAATGACGCAAAACATGATTACAATGATTTTTATAACATTCGTCCCAGCTAACAGCAACATACAAAAGGGAAAAGTGGGAAAGTGTTTTACTATGATACCCATGCACAACAAATACAGGCTGCAAGATAAATATAATCTCTCACAAAAAATGGAAAGGAAATCTCAGTTAGGAAGTAGGGAAGTAGAAGTTCCCTACATCCCTACTTCCGATGTGATTATCATTCACATCACGTACCTCTTTCCAACCACTATTTACGTTTTATATCCTCTGTACTCGATCTCCGATTTCTAGATTTATGGTAAAAAAAAAAAATATACCGGAACTGATTGCCGAGCTTTTTCTTCACTTCATCTCCCTTTCTCTGCAACCACGGAGTCAGAAACCATCTTGATGCAGACTTCGTCTTTTTTATATTCCGGATATGGCTCCAGCCTCGAATCATCATTCATATCATTACAGCTTCTGGAATTCTCTTTGCTCCCTGAACGCCATTTATGCTCCAATATTACAATTTGGAACACCGTCTTCCCTACTCGTAATGCAAATTTTATAGCTCAAATGAAATCCTTGTGCTCATGTCTCTAATATATTGAAGTTGAAATTCGATGTAACGCGTCCCATTATAGATTACTTTATAAGTCTGTAACCATTTGCTAAATCCAAAGGATACAATTTCGTCGTCGTTAACACGATTTATGAGACATTTTCTGGCATTTTTTCTAACAGGCCTTCGGTAGACGAAATGAAGATTCAAAGGTTGAACATCATATTTCGTGTGGTTGGTTGTTGGTAGATATTTATGTTTTGTAAGAAACAACAAATATGTCGAGTTACAAACAAATTCAAAAATAACAATACGACAACTGTAATCTCACCAAAGTGAATGATATACTTTTAAGTATGTGGAAAATTGTCAACAGAAATATGACTCTCTTCAGAAATTGAGTCACGAATTAAGGCTTGTTGAGCTGTTAAAAAGATGGACTCCTTCATTCAAATGAGAAATAAATTGTGTCCTCCAACTCTTATAAAATACCTCTCGTATTTTTTTGAAAAAATCATAGTTTTTCAGAAAACAAGTTTAAGGTTTCAATCGGTATGATTTTAATAGAATAGTCTCCCATCACAATTTTAAATTTCCGTTCCATTCTAATAATGCATTTATATGTCATTCTACAATTAAACCATGCAAGAAAAAATCCTTCTTTCAACACTATTCACACAAAGGGGGCAATTTTTTAACTATATCATCCTTTAAACAAATGAGCAATATATATAAAACTTTTCCTATATAATAGTAACGTGCTAATAAAATTTTATGGGTATTTTATCTTCATTCCCTGCTTTTAAACGTATTTTGATAACTCTGAGAGCTATAAATTTGTGAACACTACGAATACGCACATGCGTGCGCTACGCACTAAGACGTGGGCACTTACGCGCACTAAAACGTACTTCATTCGAAGGTGAAGGAACCATAAACTTGTTTCGAATTATCCAAGAATTAGAAAAGTTTTATATAAGCAATTTTAGATTCACCGCACTAAGGAAATATTTGAATTATTTACGATTTCTAATTAAACACTTTGAATTATGTAAGTTACACTATATGGTAACTGATTGATTTTCATGCATTCGAAATAAACTTTTTTAAAGGTCTATTTATAAACGGCTGGTTAGTTCTCTTTTTTTAGTTTAAGGTTTGTTTCGTCATTTTCTTCTTTTTGAATGGTTGAGGAGGGCCTTCGCCATTGTTATATCACACAATTATCCATTAACTATTTAATTGGCTTATTTTCACAAGTTAACTGTTAGTGCGCACTTTGCATGTATTTGTATGATTTTATATCATACGAACTAGATATTTATAATGAAGTTGTAGTGAGAAGAAAAATGTTCTTTCTAAAAATTTTACTTGTTTTAGAAAATTTCAATGACATAATCATTTTTGCATACCGTTATAAATATTTATCATACCCGATTCTTAATATATAGGAGTGGATAAAGCATTCAGATTAATCGTGAATGATGAGATTTTAACTCTGAATATCCTTAAAACCTATTAATTATATTTGTTTTTCATCTATACTTTCTAATTCTTTTGCCTTAAAAGCATCTGTAAATTAGTAAACAAATATTTTGAACAATTTTTCAGCAAAACTATTTCTGAATGAGTAAAAAATATTGTAAATAATTTTTCATATTTATGAATATTGTTAATAAGAAAAATCAATTCGTTTTAATAGTAATCCCCGTTTCAGAGAGAGTTGCCTAATGGATATTAGGATGGGTCGAAAATAAAATTTTTTCGAAATGAGAAACTGTACTCCCTCAAAAGTTGTGGTTTGGCATGGTAAATAAAATGGTAAAATTTGAACAATGTGGCTAAATATTTTAGGGTTCCCCAAAAGGACCAAAGTTTCGATATTTTTGACAAAAAGTTCGAAAAACGTGTTAAAGTCCAGAGCTGTATTTTAACTTGATTCAAACGATAACCATGTCAACTGATGCCTCATCGAATCTTGTATTATAGGTAGAAGCATATCGATGCATAACATTTACTTCCAAAATAAATTAAAGGGTCAGTAAAGTGGCCGAATTTGGACAATTTTCTTGTGTGACTCGGGCGTCGAAAATAATCATCTATTTAATTTTGCGTAGTTCTTATCTAGTTATACACTACCCAGGACTCACCACGAGGAGGTGAGTGCGCTTCGAGTCCCACCCGTGTCCCCCTTCCCCCCGAGGATTAGAACACGAGCTTAAAGAAATTACTCCACCCTGAAGTTTACCTTGGACTCAAATTTTGGCATCATTTTGCGGTCCAGGAGCCTAGCTCTAATAAAGCCATATCGAGCTATGGCACCGCAGACGGTGACTGAGGCTTCAGTCACCAACTTTACAGTTCTTTCAACTGCCTGGGAATGACAGGGTATTTCAGAAGGCGGAATGTTGCGATATTCATCACCCTTTACAAGTTCCTCGAGTTCTTCATCAGTCCAGTTGAGTGTAAATGGAGGCTCAGACTCAGTGCAGTCACGCCAGTTGATCAGATTTATGTAATCGTCAAACTTAAAGTTAAGATTCGGGATTATGAATTTCCCGATGTTGTTTGCATGGGTTGCAGATTTTCTGGTTTGAAGAATACGCCTGACAGCAAGCTCGCGAACGTGAACACGCTCGTCTCATAACATTGCTGCAAGGAGATTTTCGGGATGTGCGAAGTAAGCGTTCTGAAAACTCTTGTGAATAACTTTTTTGAGATCATCCTCCAAGTGTTGAGAAAACCTTAGACTTCGCTGTAGATTTTTTGGTCCATCCTTACATTTGTGATTACGCTTAATTGCAAACCATGACGGATACTTTCATTATAAAAGTGGCAAACTTCACTAGTTGTGCCGTTGGGTTCAATGTTGCAATGTATAAACGAAGTACCCGGTTAGAAAACGTTATCCAGCGGGAATGCGCCAACTTCCCGTGAGACCTGTTAGCGAAACTCTGAGAACATTCTCCACTGGACACGGCTTGACAAATTTGCAACCTATAAAGTTCGTCTGTACTCAGATTTGATATGTCTACCGTTGGAAAGGTGCCATTAATGGGTTCAAATTGTACAACTGGTAGCTGGTCGCATGGCAGAAGACCATTCCCAATTTGTCCGGAAAATTCGGAGGGCCATAAAGTATTTCCGTCCAAAGTTTCCATGAGGCGGCAAAGAGGTAGTTCTTTGGCATGTAGCTGTCATATTATCCACTGTACTGGTCTTTGCAACGTCTGCTCAATTAACCGAATCACTCCGCCATTGTTTCCGGTATTGGCTGCCTCGCCATCGTTACCAATAAATGTAAGATTTGAAACATCAATATTCTTTCCCCCAAGGAAGTCTCATGTGGTATTAAGTATGTCTCTTGCTCCTTTGGAATTTGGAACTACTTGTCCAAGGAATGATGGTCCTGGCTCTTGGATGATAGAAATGTGTTCTTCCAATTCCTTTTTACGACGTGATTTCCCATCTTCAGTCTTGTATGTAATTAATGTTTGATCTCGCCTGCCATGAGTGATTTTTTTTAACATTGGAAAATAATAAATCATGAAATTATACTCGAATAAACCATCATCCCACTTTACTGCGACTATTCCTATTACATTAACCGGATTATCGTGAAATTAAAAAAATAGCAAAATTGTCTAAATTCGGCCACTTTGCTGACCCTTTAATTTATTTTGGAAGTAGATTTTATGCATCGATATGCTTCTATCTATAATCCAAGATTCGATGAAACATCAACTGACATGGTTATTGTTTGTTAAAATACAGCTCTGGATTTCATCACGTTTTTCGAACTTTTTGTCAAAAATACCGATATTTTGGTCCTTTTGGGGAACCCTAACATATTCAGCCACAATTTTCAAATTTTACCACTTTATTTACCATGCCAAACCACAACTTTTGAGGGGGTACATTTTGTCATTTCAAAAAAATTTGATTTTCCACCCACCCTACTGGATATCGTGAAAGGGAATTCTAAATAGAGGAACCTACTTTTATTGTCTCTTAGACTACATGATCCCTGCGGGAAGATCCTCAATTATATAATCCTATAAGGTGATTTCTCAAAAAAAGTAATATTTTCAAGCTTTATTTGATAAATATTTTCAAAGCAAACATAAAATTTTCGAAACATATTTCTTTTTCTCCTACGCCTCCCATGGGTAGTGTAATTATATTGGCGTCTGCATTTTTTATATTGCAGCTGAAGACGAGATATCATCAGTTGTTTCTCTACGAGAGTACCATAAAGACATCACACCACAATAAATGTACATAATACTAAGCTTTGTTGGGAGTCGAATCCCTGCCCCGTGAGTCAGAAGGTAATTACTGTAACTGCAGCGGAACCAAAATACAAAAACGAAATATAACTAATTATGAGTTCAGTAGTGTCGTCAATCATTAAACATAATTTTCTGTATCATAATCAAACACTGTCTGTCAACCCAGAACTATTTATGGGTTGCTAGCCTCTGAAGGTCAAAAGTAGTGTGACCACCCTTGTTAATTTAATATTTAAGCTTCTATATTAAAAAGTAGAAATATGAAATTTAAAATCCCAGTTGCATTAAAGGGGTGAGCTATCCATACTGTATTATGTTTTCAAAATTTTATAAACATTTTGCTTTAATGTAATTTTAAAAATCGTAATTTTCTCTACTTTTGGAAGTCGTTCTATTCCCGCCATAAAATAATAACAAGGTATTCTCATCGCTCGCTCTATGGCATAAGTAAACAAATCAGTCAAATCTTCATAATTTAATAATTTTAATCATTTTCTGCTCTGTACGAAACTAAAAAATACGGAAATTTAATTAAATTGGTAAATTTAAATCCGCCCTCTCCTTGCGGTCCTTAATAAAAAAGTAGTGTAAAATATACAAGATGAGGAAAAGGGAAATGGAGTAAAATTAACTTAAGGTAATTTT
>QLNU02014802.1:67791207-67815824 GCA_006491805.2 Dysdera silvatica
GGGGATTTCCCGGCGAGGGTTTCCCCAATTGGGGTTTCCCCAGCTGGAACTGCTCCGCACCAGATGACGTCAGATGGGGATTCCCAACATGCGGGTATATAAGCTTAGGACTTTCACGAACTCTTCATTCTGCCTTCACTTGACAAAGGGAGCAGTTGGCTCCCGAAACGTCGTGTTTTTAAACCTTACGCCAGTGTCGAAATAACTGTTTGTTATGGAATCTCCTGGTGAAACTCTGTATTGTTTCGTTCGAATAATATTGACTACTGAACATGATGCGGCAGAAGAACTTAGACGTATGGACTGGGGAGCCAAGAAGATAAAGGCAATGTTTTGCCACACGATATTATGCTTACAGAATTTCTGTAAAGTCAGGCAGTAATGTCATATTGCAGTAAAACATTTTTTGTTTCCGATCCATTATCCCGGTTTATTAATTTGATTGACTTGTATTGTAAGTTCTTTAATAATGAAAACAATCCCAAAAATAATGAAAATAGTAAAAAATAGCAAATAATAAACTAATGCAGAAAATTCAGATGACTCATAAATAGTAATGGTTTTGCTCTTATAATATCTTTAAATATTTTAATTATATTTCTTTTCTACCTATGTTAGTGTTTTTCTGAATAACTGATTAAATATATGCTAAATTTTTTAGTTGAAAGGACTAATGAGCTTGTGAAAGTAAAACCTGCTTTGAACAGATTGGCTCGCTGAATATTTTGAAATGGGATTTTAAATAAAGGATCCAATTTTTATTGAATCCTACGATAGGCGATCCCTATCAAGAGATTTTCAATTCAATAACTCTTTTAAATGATTTCCCAAAAACAATTTATTAATTTCAAATTTGATTCTCTAAATATTTCCATACAAACATAACATTTTCAAAACGTGAAAATATAATTTTACCTAATTTTCAGAGTAATACTGGTAATCATGTGGGCCTGAACCCACACTTCTAATAATCTGAAATAAATCGCGATTTTACATATACTATAATGTATAAAATATGAATAAAACGTGCACGTGTCCTCTCAGTAATTTTGAGAACTCTGCGTTGATGTTGGCAATCATTAAAATTAATTTTTTTTATCATATTAAAATCTCACCACAGCTAGCTGATAGTTTTCACGTATACAAAAACATCGTGACATCATTGACCATGTACTGCATATGATGCTAAAATTGGTTTATAAATCGTTTAGTCCTGTTTTCATCGCTTTGTATTGATTCAAGTATTCCCAACTCCTCTCATAGGTAGAAAGCTTTAGCTGAAAGCATTAAATAGCCAGTTTTAGATCTGACTAACTCGTGAGAATAGGGCACCAGGCTGCCTGTTCATATTAAAACAATATCTATTTACTGCTAGCTGAAAGTTTCTCCAAATATGCAGAAACATCACGAAAGCATTGATTGTATATTGAGTATGCTGCTTACATTGAATTGCGAATTGTTTAGGTCACTCTTAATCCCTATGTCCCGATTTTGATAAACAGTTCCTTTTGTAGATAGGTAGTTGTTTTAACAATACAAACTTTATTTAGGAGAATCAATTACAGTTTCAGATACATTACATTTTATAGAAGTATTAAATATATTCGCCTGGGCAGCAATGAGTAAAGACTGTAGGGTTGACAAAGCCCATGTTGCCCGAGTTAGAACATTTTATTATTTTTAAAATGAACAGATGTCAGTTTAATTTAATTTAATAAGAATTGAGAAAGGTTGTGTTTATACAATGGGAGCGAGTTCAATAATCGCACGGTTGAAGGAAGGGGGTTCCATACTCTAGGGCCAAAGCAGCCAGTTCGTGCCAGCCCGAGATTAGTTATTGAAAAATCTGGGACAAAGTTAGTAGAGTTTCTCATTAGATATGTATGACTGGGCAGATGAAGAGAACCAACATATGGATATGCTGAAGATTTTATAACATTGAACATAAATGTTGAGATTTTAAAAATGAGAAGTTTATCGATCAGAAGAATGTGGAAGTGTCTAGCAACATCTAAGTAATGGAAAGTAGAAGTACGGTTGGAGATAAGAAGGAGTAACTTTTTTTTGAAGTGAGGCTAAACGATGTATGTTTGATTTTGACGTGTGACCCCAAATTAGTAGGCAGTAATATAAGTTAGAGAAAATTAAAGAATTTAAAGAATTAAAGACAAAGAAAAAAAAAGACTGAAAAGGATTGAAATAGGTAAATAAAAGCTAATGTTTCTAATTACACGAATGTTTCTGTTTAATTTGGTACATATTCTCTGAATATGTGTGTCCCATTTTAAATTTGCCTGGAGGGTCACGCCAAGAAAATTTGTTTCTAGAGAAAAAGGGATAATATTATTGTTTATGGCTAGGCTGAGTTGATCCAAATTAATATGTTTTGTTAGTAAATGGAAGGTATTTTATCTTTGAAGTGTTTAAAGTTAGGAAGTTAGTTTTGAAGAAGTTAGTAAAATATTTAATATCACTATTGATATAATGAATTAAGTTATTAATTTCAATATCATTAAAAAATGCTAGTGTCATCTGCGAAGCAGAGGGGTTTGAAAAGTACAGGTAAGAAAAATATATCATTTATATAAAAATTAAAGAGCAAAGGGCCAAGAATAGACCCCTGTGGAACACCACAGCTTATAGTACGGAGTGGAGAGCGAATCTCATTCATATGCACGAATTGTTGCCTGTCGATTAAGTAATTTCTGAATATGGTATTGCAGATACCACGAACGACTGCCAATTCCAACTTGAAAGTAACCTTTCATGATTTATCGTGTCGAAGGCCCTAGAAAAGTCAAAGCAAAAACACCAATTGCTGACTTTTTAAATCAAAGAATGAATAAATAAAATCAGTAGTGGCCAGTAAAGCATGTTCAGTAGACTTACCCTTGACAAAGCCAAATTGATTATTGTGTATAATGCTGTTGCTTTCAAAAAAGCTATATAATCTTCTATGAAGAATTTTCTGAAAAACCTTAGCAAAAACTATTAAAACTGAAATAGGTCTGTAGTTCGAGATATTAGATCTTAAGCCTTTTTTAAATACTGGTATAATAGCTGATATTTTAAAGTCGGGTAAAATGATTCCATTTATAAAGATTAAGTTATTGATATAAGAAAGAGGTAAAGTAATAACTTCAAGGACGAATTTTATAGCAGCAGGTCGAATATGATCATGTCTAGAGCCTCCACACGAATCAATTTCGTCCAGAATCCTATTTGTTTAAAGATCGGAAACAGATGACAAAAATATAAAGTTGTCAATAGAGTAATTATGGTAGTCAGTTTTGAAATGTAATGGATTAGATTGATTACTGATTAGGCTATAGGGAAAATCAATCAAATAATTGTTAAATGAGAGAAGTTTTTGTGTATCTGTTGTGAGAATTTGATCGTCATTGACAAGATCTCCGATCGAGTTATTTGGAATTTTTTCCCTCCCAAGCAACTCATTTAATTTTTACCAAGTTTTTTTAGGAGTGGAATTAGTAAAAAATTTATTTAAGTAGGATCGCTTGGCAAATTTTATTTTGTTTAATTTGTTTCTAAAAACACGGAAGGTAGAAAGATCATTCTGTGATCTATTTTTAAAAAGGTAAAAAAAAATTATGTTTCATCTTAATCTCACGCAAAAGTGAATTTGTCGTCCACGGTTTTCTTATCTTCCTATTCTTAGTGATCATTTTAAGATGAAAACAGTCGTTATAAAGGGAATTAAAAAACTGAAAAAATTGGATATAGGCTTCGTTAGTATTAGTCTGATCGAGAATAGGTGACCAGTCCACGTTAGAAAGATGAGATTTAAAAAGCAATAAGTTGTTCTCTGAAAAATCCTGAATGAGATATTTCCGCTTGAATTTTTTCAGATGAAGATCTGGAATATTAAAAGTGAAAAAGATAGAAAGGTGGTCACTGATGTGATAGATTAGTACTCGAGAATTTTTAAAATGAATATTAGTTATACAGAGATCAATTAATGATTCAAAGTTAACAGTTATTCTGGTGGGTGATTTAATCATGATTTCAAATCCATTTGAATAGATCATGTTTGAAAATTTTTTTTGTATGATCGTTATGATTTAAATTAATGTCAATATTGAGATCCCCCATTATGAGTTTAGATTTAATTGTGTTGATATAGTCGAATAGTCGTTGCATAAAGTTAAAAAAGTCATCAATATTTGCGTTTGGGGGTCTGTAGATAGAGGCAGAACCTCCATTACACTGTATCGTGATAATTTGAATTTCAGGGTAGATACCGCACCATTGAGGGATGGTGATCTATAATAAGCTCCGATGCACATAAATAGCCACTCTACCTCCTTGAGTATTGCCACGGCTTTCAGAGGACAAACTGTATAAGTTAGTGGAGTAATTTGGACACCACCAGGTTTTGGTTATACAAATATAGTGTACACAAGTCGTAATCGTATTTAGAAGATCGTATAGTAAGAGAATCTTATTAGTTAGGCTGCAAGCGTTAATGTGTAGAAGAAATAAATCATTTGTGCAGAAGTCAGAATTAGTTAAACTTATGGGCTGACAGTAATGACCCCACTGACTGTAGTTGGAACTCATTGTTATGGAAAAGGAGGAAAAAGAACGAAAGAAAGCAACGACAACAACGAAAAAGGAATCAGCAATAAAAAAAAATAAATATAAAAATTAAAATCAAGCAAATGGCGTCGTATAAGTAATTATCTATACAAATATACATATGAATACACGGCAGTAATTACAGTGCAATTCTACCTCTGACCCTTTTACACTATTTCTTTGTCGCTATAACTATATTAAAGTTAACAGGAGATACGAGTGTTTGTGAATATTAATTAAAGAGATAGTATGAAAAAAACTATTTTACATTGCCATTAACTGCTGCAGTACTTCTTTAATAAAATATTCAAAATTCATGATTAAAATACATAGCAAAAATTCCAAGTATATATGATGATTAGAAAAATTAATTTGCTAATTTTATGCTCTGAAGAACAATTTTATTTATTAGAGTTTGGCCTTAAAAAGGCCGCAAGCGAACTGAATTAAGTAAGAGAAAATCAGTGTATCCGAAGCTGAATATCGTTATATTTAATACTATGTAACTTTTGCAACGATCATGAACAATAGTGTTGTGGGATATATAACTTCAGCATTTAGTACCCTGTGGGTTGTTTAATTATTAAGCACATTTTATGTCCAGTAGTTATATACAATAATAAGTATAATAAAAAAATTTTTTTTTAAAGTCAATTCCTTCAATGCGCTGCTCAAATAAAAGGGAAGAAAGGGAAAAATTGCGAAAAGCAATTTTGGCGACATTTGGCTGTAATTGGCGGCAAGCATTAATCGCCAAATACACCAAAGGAAAGCAAAAAAAAAATCATTTAAATTTAATTAATGAATTAATATTTGAAAAAACTGTATTAACATCAAGTGTCATCCACTACAAGTTTAAAAAAATTTATTTGAACTTGATTGGATGGATAGAAAGTATTTTATTAACGATTGAAAATTTGAACAAGATATAATATATATAGGGAGAGTGTGAGCTAATAGAAGGAATTGAAAAAATACAGGTTGGTTGGGTAGCTGGTATTATGGCGCACTCCATTATGGCGCAACTCCATTATGCAACGCCATACTCCATTATGGCGCAAGGATAGTTAAGGTCAGTTCGAGCCATACAAGACTTTATGTAAGGTATACTGATATAAAGAAGATATATTGTATATAAGTTTAAGTATTATATAGGGCATCAATGAATGCCACCAACTGGAAAAAATGGCAATGTTTCACGTGAGGTGTATCCTAAGCCATACACAAGTGATTCCAGCTCCATATGCAAATGAAGATCAATGTGAAAACACGAAAAAATTAATACATAACGATTTTAGCTTAATAATTAACATCAATACTATGATAGATGAGCGATCTTCAGCTCTATGTACGAATGAAAAACATGAGCAAATGTTAAAACAACAATTTTAGTATAAACCATCAACATCAATACTATGTTACTTGTATAACATGCGCAATACTCCTGTGAATTATATAGCTCTTGTGTACATTACTCCATGAGCTCTTTAACCATTAAACGCTCTTAAAATTATTCAAATATTAATCACTTTGTGAGCTGTTTAACTCTTAAGTAAATTTTGTGTCCAACAGTTTAATATAATAATATGCAAGTAATATATAGAGGTTGGTTGGTCGGCTGAATTTTTATGGCGTAAGAACAGCAAGGGTCATCATAGCAAGAACACACACAAAGTTTAAATAACAAATAAATTACTAATGGCTGTCATTAACTGAATATTTGACAATGTTGTCAATGAAGTGCAAACCAAATCATTCACAAGTGATTTTTAGCACTATATACAAATAAAAGTTAACATTAATACACGAGTAAGTGTTGAGATATAGAGGTTAGTCGGTCAGTTGTATTATTATGGCGCAAGGACAGCTAGGGTCATTTGCGCCAATCAAGGTAAGAACGCACATATAACTTAAATAATATATAAAGTGTTGATGAATGCCCATTAATTAGAGATGTGGCAACGTTGCAAAAGAAATGAAGCCCAAATCGTACTAAACATGAATGAAATGGACATGTTATTTATGCGCAAGGACATATTGAATCATCCATTCCTTTCAATGTAATTATAAAAGTATGTTCAAATTAATATATATATATATATAGCGTATCAATAGATGACAAGCAATAAAAAATGCGGGTGAGCCACAGAGGAAAAGCATCACAGGCCATAACTAAAATCAAATTCAAAGTTAATGTGAAACCATGAGCTAATGTTGAGATTCAACAAATACAACATGACCATCTGTAAGACTAGCACAATTCGTCTATTTCACGGCGAAATCTGTTAATGTCATCAATTGATTGGATAGTAAGCTTTTTATTAGTTTTGGAAATTAGGTTAATATTACCTATTTCAGTCCAGCACTGTAATTCCTTTTGTGCGTAATTCACTATAGAATTGGTTTCTAACGGGAGTAAGGCTTTCGACTACGACAATACCAGTACCTTTTAAGATCTTTTTATTTTTTTTATATATATAATCTCGTTGAATAAATTTAACGACCACAGGCATAGAACGATCTTCCACTTTTCGACTGGGTCTTCCGAGTCTGTGCGCAGCGACAAGATCCGTGGATAGTAGAGTAGATTTAATATGTTCATTTAATATGTTCACAACGTTGGTTACAAGATGTTCACCCTTGTTTTCCTGCAAATCATACACAATTAAGTACTGACTCATGCTGGTATGCTGTTTTATATGGCTACTGTCCAAGCAATTTCTCAATATACCTTTTAATGTACGTATTTCCATTAAGTTAAATTAAAATAATCATTTAAAAAACATTAAAATATCTAGAAACCATATTTTTAAATTCGACATCTTCAAAATTCATTAATATTTGCAATATAACGTATCGAAATTTGTGAAATAGGGATAAAAATTGTGAAATAGGGATAAAAATTGTGAAATAGGGATAAAAATTGTGAAATAGGGATAACAGTTGTGAAATAGGGATAACAGTTGTGAAATCGGAATAAAAATGGTGAAATAGGGGTAAAAATTGCGAAATAGGGATAAAAATGGAATAAGGAATGGAGACTTTAAATAAATACACTTTAGAAAATATGAATGTGAATTTAGAAAAGAAAATAACAAGAAAACGAGGGAAAATATTCATACTTTATTATATATCTTCAAAATTTTGTGGAAAACTCGCTTTTCTGAGAGCTCCTAAATCGTTATTTTCTCCATTTTTGAAAGTCATTAACGTATCTCATTCACAAATATGAATAACATAGAAAATGGCAATAGTGTTTCGCCTTTTTTACAGTTTTACCAACAAACAGCTCATTCAACGTTCAGTAATCTAATTATTTTCAATTTTAGGTAGTAGGGTGAAAATAGGGAAATTTAATTAAATTGGAAAATATAGATTTCCCCCGCAGTCATTATTAAAAAAGTAATAGAAAAACGCGACGAGATGATGATGAAAAGAAAAAAACGAGGTACGATTAGATGAAGGTAATTTTGAAGAATAATGGCTGATTTGACACATCTATTGTTCGTTGGAAGTGATTTTTGTGATTTGTTTTTCATATTTTTAAACCGACCAGGAAAAATAAATTTTACAATTTCGTATAGCTATTTTTCATGTTTGCATGTTTCGCAAAGCTGTGATTTATTAGTGGGCAAAGCACATTTTAAAAGTTTTAAATATAAAAAATGTGCAAAAGTGAACATAATAAATGGATGGACTGCGAGCGACATGTGCAAAATTAATAATAAACTGAAAGGTACCTATATAATATTAAAATACGATACAATCTGGATTTATTAAAAGTTTTTTTTAAGTTTATAAATTTGATTTTCTTTAAAAAATTTGCTTCTTTAAACATGTTTCCTTTTTGTTTTTTACGTTCATTTTTTTTCATGCCCCCGTTCAGAAGTATTCATAACAGCAAATTCGACTTGAATTTTCAAAGAAAACTGTTATTTGGCGTTTTCTTTCTTTTGAAGTGTTCGCTTAAAAGTTATTGTTTACCGCGCGTTATCATGTAAACAGGATAAAAGCGAGCTTTTACTTTATACCAAAAACGTAAAAATTGGACAAGTTGTTCAAACTCTAAAATTTGGTGTTTCGTGAATTATCCACCATGACGAAAACACGATAAAAATGAGAGTTTAAACTTTTAGATACTAAAACTCTCTCCTATCCTTTTCTTCAAATTATTTATTGATATTTTGAGAAGCTAAATCAAGAAACTGTCTAGCCTTCCCAGCGAGATTTCTTCAAATTTCCTCCGTATATATCTTCTCAAGTTTCCCTAATTAACTTATGCAGTTGTACCTGGTAAAATGACCAACTTTGTAAATTGACCATCCGAATAAAGAGACAACTTTTATAAGAGACAACTGGTAGGAACTTATCCGTGCTTATACTAAGGTGTGTCGTTCGTAGTGATCACCTACCTATGCAGTGGCGTAGCTAGGCATTTTGCCACCCGGGGCGAATGACTGTCATTGCCCCCACCCCACCCAATGGGGTAACAAAACAAATAAATTTTGTTTTTTAAAGGCTAATTGCCGCCCTCCGAATTGTGGCGCTCGGGGCGACCTTCCCCTTGCCCCTCACTTAGCTACTCTATGGTGACCATTGCAGTCTAGTCCAGTACCAAAGGTGGTTGTTTTAAGCAGGTTACACTGCACATAACTCTTTGTAAACTCCGTGGGTTACATAGAAAACTGCTTCTATACGTACGTTGACACATTTTTTATATAAAGAATTTTTACGCGATAAACTAGGATTCACACGCAAAAGGTTAATCCCAGATAAAATAGCAAACGAAAAAGTTTAAGCAAACTTTCGGACGCGTCAGCAACCTTCATCAGGAGTAATGACTATATATAAACTAGGATCTTTCACCTGCTTCAATCGACGATGTGTATTCGTGATGTTGAAAAGAAACTTTTTTAATGTTGCAAGAAAGGTGGAGTTGTTCAAGAACGTGGAAGGTAGAATGCGCAAAAATGACATTGTCTTTACATTTGAGGTTTTCCAAGTTTGGTGTCAACAAGTATAAAAAATCGGCAGCACATTATAAAAATATTTGCAGACGTTCCACTTGACGGGAAAAACAGGAAATGTCGTGGATTTCAATTGGCTGAAAATTCGAAATTGTTCCTGATGATGTATCTCATAGATCTACTAAGTGTAAACAAGTTTATAATAAATCACCATTGCATTTTTTACGCAGCAAGGCATTAAAAAGTTTATTACATGAACATACTTATATATTACATGTGTTGTTGCCACTCTGTTATAGTACTATCAATAATATAATCATTTGTGTTAAAACAGATGGAAAATAATTGCCACTATATTATAGTAAACTCAATAATATTAGCTACATGAAGAAATAAATAACTATTAATTTACATTATATTTAAATTATTTCTTTTAATTTTGGTTGCCATGGTAACCTGAAAGGCATGAAATGTCGAGGGGCGCTTTTTCTTTTCTGTTTTTAGTGTTCATTCAAGTGTCAACGGCGTTTTCTATTCAGCTTAAATTCGAATGCTATTCTTTATTCACCAATGAATTCATTGGTTTGTTATGCTGAGAATTTTGATGTAATGTTTTGATATTCTTTTTAAATAAACTATTTAATACGGTCCACTATTTATTCAAGTGAATTCACTGAGCTATTCATCATCATTATTTATCAACATGAAAATAAATATTTTCTAGATGTGTTCAGCACATTCTCTCATTTTTTATTGATTTTAATTATCCATAGAACAAAACTTGTACATAATGAGATTTATATTCACTTATTTAAAAAGTGGAATGCATTGATTAGGAAATAAGTCTTTGTAAATACAACACAGAATACATATGTATAAAGGATGTCTTCTCTACATATGAGGGCGAATCAGAAAGTCTTTGCCCCTATTTTTTATTAGCCAAAATAAGGTACATACAGGTAATTACAAATATACGTACTATTCTACGTACCTTACACTATTTTTCCACATAGTCCCCACACCGGTTCAGACATTTGTCCCATCGCAGCACTAAATTTGAGATGCCCCTGTGGTAGAATTCGTCCGGCTGACTGTGGAACCACCGTCGGACTGCTGTCTTGGCTTCATCGTTGCACGTGAATCGCTGTCCTGCCAGGAACTTCTTCAGCGGACCGAAAACGTGGAAATCACTAGGGGCGAGGTCCGGACTGTATGCAATCAGAACCGCCGATAAGCTCCGGTCATTTCACTGGGAGAGTCTGGACCACCCACCATACAGTCCGGACCTCGCCCAGACTTTCTGATTCGCTCTCGTATTAACATCTTTTATGGGATCGTTGACGCACATATGGAGGTTCTACTATATATATGATCCAGAGCATGAGGCAATACTTCCAGTTGAAGAGTCCCCGATCGCCACTCATCCAAGCCATAATACAAGCAGATGCAAATTACACGCCACTAAACCTGTGTAGTACCGAAGAGCGTGTCCTGGAAACAGCCAACGAACAGAAACTGAGAACTTGGGCCGGAAAACCATTACATGGCAGGCACTACAATGACCTGCAACAACCACACGTTGACAAAAAGGCATCAAATTCTTGGCTGGCCAAAGGCACTCTCCAGCCAGAGACAGAAGGATTCATGCTAGCCATCCAAGACCAAGTGATCGCAACAAGGAACAATCAGAAATTCATCCAGAGAAAAGACATAGAAAGCGACAAATGCAGACACTGTCATGCGGCATCGGAGACAATCCAACACGTGATGGCAGGATGCAAGATCCTTGCGCAGTCAGACTACAAACATAGACACGATCAAGTAGCGAAAATAGTCCACCAGAAATTGGCAGCGAATGCTGGCTTTCTGACAGAAAAATGCCCGTACTACAAATATGAGCCAGAGACCGTGCATGAGAACGAAACACACAAGCTTTACTGGGATAGAGCAATCATAACAGACAAGACAGTCCCACATAACCGTCCTGACATAACCCTCGTCGATAAATCGAATAAGACCACGTACTTAATCGACATAGCAGTACCCAACACCAATAACATACAGACAACCTACACAACGAAAATCACCAAGTACCAAGATCTCAGACATGAAGTACGAGATATATGGGGTATGGAAAAGATCCTCATCATCCCGTTAGTCATCTCAGCAACAGGGATAGTACCAAAAACGCTTGCGACGAATTTGGAGATACTCAACATTGACCCAAACACCTACATTGAAATACAAAAAGCCACAATCCTAAACACGTGTCACATTGTCAGGAAGTTTCTAGACATGGCACATTAAGAAGTGATGTAAAAAGAGGCTTGGGAACATGGCGCTCTGCCCGTCCCAAAGCCTGTTTCCGCCAAGAATGGGCGAGGAAAACTTTTATATATATATATATATATCATCATCATCATCATCATATTCAACCATTATCTATCCACTGCTGGATGAAGGTCTCTCCAAATGCTTTCCACACAAGTCTATCCTGAGCAATTCGCTTCCACGTCACCCCAACCTGTTTTCTTATTTCATCCACCCATCTAGTTTGAGGACGTTTTCTAGGTCTTCGGTGGTCTCTTGGAATCCAGTTCAGAATTTCTGTTGTCCATCGTTGATCAGTTCTTCTTGCAATATGCCCAGCCCATCGCCATTTCAGCCCTTTTACTTTAACAATGATGTCCTCTACTCTAGTTTGCTCTCTCACCCAAGTGTTTCTTTTTCGATCTCTCCTAGTTATTCCAAGCATGCACCTCTCCATGCTCCTTTGCGTTGTCTGTAACTTTCGTATTGCTCCAACTGTTAGACTCCATGTCTCTGATCCATAAGAGAGGACTGGCAATACACACTGGTTGAAGACCTTTCTTTTTAGACACAAAGGCAATTTCCCCTTCAGGATAAAACTGTTTCTTCCAAATGCACTCCAGCCAAGTTTAATACGTCTGTTGAGTTCTTTCATAATGTTGCCATCCATTGAAATCAGCTGGCCAAGGTAAATATATGAATCAGCAATTTCTAGCTCAGTGTTGTCAACTTGTATTTTTGTTTCCTCTACAAAATTATTGAACATGATCTTAGTTTTTTGTAGGTTCATCTTGAGTCCAACTTCTTTACTTCTAGTTGAGAGCTCCTGTACCATGTCTTGGAGTTCTGATGGGTTCGTTGAAAAAATAACAATGTCATCAGCAAACCGCAAATGATTTAAATATTCACCATTTATTTTTATTCCCTTGTTATTCCAATTTATCAGCTGAAAAATCATCTGTAAAGCAGAAGTAAAAAGTTTTGGAGAAATGGTATCTCCCTGCCTCACCCCTTTGCCAAGTTTGATAGTTTTGGTATCTTTATGTAACCGAAATTTTGCACTTGCATTTTTATACACACGTTTCACCATGTCAATGTACACATCCTCAATGTCTGTTGATCTTAAAGAGTTGATGACTGCTGATGTTTTTATAGAGTCAAAGGCCTTCTCATAGTCAATAAATGCAACACACAATGGAAGTTCATATTCATGTGTTCTTTCAATTAATTCTCTTAATACTTGAATATGGTCCACTGTACTGAATCCACTTCGAAATCCAGCTTGTTCTCTTGGTTGAGCTGCATCTAATTTTTTCTGCAGGCGATGTGTTAGCACTTTTGTGAAGATTTTATAAATAGCAGGTAACAAGCTAATTGGTCGGTAATTTTTCAAATCCTCTTTATCACCTTTTTTATGCAAAAGAATTACTGTTGCAGAATCCCATTGGTTTGGTATGTTACCGCTGTTAAGACATTTGGTAAAGAATTTTGCAAGTATGTCTTCTACATATTCTCCAGCTTCTTTTAGGATATCTAATGTAATACCATCATCACCAGGGGCTCTTCCTTTCTTCATATTTTTTATTGCAAATGAAACTTCTTCTTTTAAGATTTTAGGAGCTGTTCCTTCGACTATTTCGGCGTCTTCGTTTAATTCACTGTTACTTTCGTATAGATTTTTGTAGAATTCTTCAACTCTTCTAAGTATTTCTTCCCTATTTCTTGTTACGGTGCCATCCTCTCCTTTTAATGCAATGATGTGTTTCTTCCCAACAGATAAACTTCCTTTAACAACCCTAAGGCTCTTGTTATTTTCAATGGCTTTCCTTACTAGCTCACAGTTGAATTTTCTTATGTCTTCTTTCATGCTTTTGCGCAGAGTTTTACAAAGTTCTATGTACTCAATCCTGGAACTGGTATTTCGATTGTCCACCTTCATATCTCTTCGCCTTTTCATGAGCTGTTTCGTCTTCTCAGATAATTTGCTATTGTGCTTTTTACAGGTTACACCACCAATTTCCCCAGCAGTTTCAACTATTGTCTTAACAATGTTTTCATTTGCTTCTGAGATATCACTTTCATCAATAAGTCCTTCCAGTGCAGAAAAGCGATTTTTTAATTCCAACTTGAATGCCTCGGTATTTTCTTTTAATTTCTTTAAATCCACCCTCTTACTTACTTGTTTCCTAATGAGCTTCTGTCGTTCTAATTTAGTATTTAAGTGCACTTTACATCTCACCATTCGATGATCACTTCCAGTATTAAATCTGTTCAGTACACTGCAATCTTCAATAATTGATTTCTTGTTTGCCAGGATATAGTCAATTTCACTAGTTCCCCCATTTGGGTGTTTCCATGTCCATTTTCTTTGCGGTTTCTTCTTAAAAAATGAATTCATGATGTTGGTAAATATGCATATATATATATATATATATGGTAATATGCTACATGAATAACAATTGTCCTGTAGACAGCAAGAGAGCTTTTGTCGATTGTAACATTAATCTTAATTAACGATTACTGTAAATTTCCCAAAAGATTGTTAATTAGGTTTCACAACGTATAAAAATAATGCACCCTTCTTAAAATACACTAAAATGAACTAAAGTTATAAGTTTCGTCACTGATTGTATTATATGACTAAGATTTATAATAAAATTAATGTACTTTAACGCTCTGGTTTCGTCATATTTAATCTAGCTAATGAAACTTATTTTTTATTAAATTATATAATTTAAACTGTCGCACATATTATTTCTTATACTAATTTTTAAAATTATGACGGCGAGTGGAAATTTCAGAGATCTGCTCTGAAACCTGTTAACTCTACACGAGCTAAATTTTATAAATACAACTTTCGCAAAAGAAGATGATAAAGTCTCCTTGTATACTTCTAATAAACAAAATCTAATCAAGCTTGTATACCAACCTTTTTCAAGGCGTAAAGAAACCTAAAGATTAAAGAAAGCATTGTCTACGTCTCCCCTTCTCTAAAAGTGAAAGATGTCTTAACGGGTTTTCATTCGTTGTCTATTACTCATACGGACAGATGGAAGAATGATTCAGTTTCTCCATTTTCAATATAAACTCTTTGCGAATGGTTTTTTTTTTACCAAAAATCTTTACATAAATTTTTCTGTTAACATCTTTAAAAAGCAAGAAACTAGTTGGCCTGTCTGAGATTATTTGTGTTCCAAGGAAAACAAGCCACCGATAAATAGAAAGGAATACCTGTTGAAAACCAAGCATATCACATATTTTTCTTGCAAATAAATATTTAAGAATGACCCCCCTCCCAAAAAAAAAACTTCCATTCCGTATTTTTACAACAAAGCACAAAAATTTGCTGCTGTAAAATGTAATACATCAACCCCTTATCCCAAACTCCATAAAAAAACCCCAAGACGACCACAGAACGCAGCTTCTTACAGCCAGACGTATATAGAGAGTTGAGCTGAATGTAAAGGTATACATTATCCCACATCCTTCCACTCATCCGTCAATGGAGGTAATATATCTTACCTAACGCAAACTGTTTATTCGTTCCGAAAATATTCTCACAATCGAAAGCGTTTGCAAAAATATTGAATTACATGACAATTCTTTTGGATTTACACACGAACCCGCGGGAGAGATAGCTGATTTTTTATGATAGAATCTGAGGCTACTTTGCATTTTGATGCATGTTTGTCAAAGAGATGGGTTTTGTGGAACCTTTTCCTAATAAATATCGTTTAGAATATGTGCTTAGTTTTTCCTTTCGCATCTGTTTTTTTTTTTGTAGAAGTCTAGAAAGAAATTTTATACCCCTACTCTTTCTTGCGACTTAAAATGAGAAAACGTTGCACAACGAGTGAGAGTACAGAAAAATATCCCTTATTTTAAATTTCTAAAAATTGGGGCTGGTGCTTTTTTCATATTTTCTATATATATAGCCGGATTAAGGGGCTAAATGGGTTAAAGACCAGGGCCCCGGAGAGTTCAGGGGGGCCCCCACGTCGGTTTTCCTACCAAATTCCCATTACTTTGGCAAAGGGGCTTGTGGTTTAAAAAAATTCACACGTGTCGAAAACTTTCAGTCTTTGTTTCGGTTTTCAGCTAATTGTCATGATTTATCTAAAACAGTCTACAAAATCTCTCCAAATAACTCTTTAGATTTTTGCAATGAGGATTGGATAAATCTTTAGCGAAATTTCAAAATTCTATGCGAGTTTATTTAAAATGTGAATATACTCTGTGAACAAAATACAATCAGAAAAAAGACATTACTTGCCGACAGCGCAAAATATGTGTATGGTTAATAACTTGATGTTTTCCCGAATGTACTTACCGCCCTAAAACTATATTTGGTAACAATAACTAATAACTAACTATAACAATAAATAACTATCCATCGAGCAGAGTGTTTTATTTGCCAAAAATGGCTATAACGCAAAAATGAATTGCAATTGACAATGCTGCAACGAAGACTTGATGGTGTTGCCATCACGTCACTAAAGCGCGATATTGACGAGGAATTATCGTTCGACGATGTCGTGTAATCTTTTGCTAACCTCAACGTAAAGAAAGAGAAATTTTAAAGATTGTAAAACTTAAATTCTTTAAGGAGGAATTTACGCTTGTTGTACTCATTTCTAATTTTTGTTGTACAATACTATATCTATAATTAAATATAGCTCCTGTATTCGCTGTACAGAGTGCAAATTTTAGAGATACATATTATACAATTTCAAACCTCAATGTCTTTTTTAAAAAATATTTAAATAGTCATAAATGCAAGTTAAAATATTGTACATGTGTATATTACACATATGTTTCAAGTGATCAACCAGATCTTTTTGTAATTTTTAATGTAATGCTATAAACTGATGACACTTAAATAATAAATATTAAAAATTTAAAATTCATGGCTTCCCTTCATGCCTGCATAGAAATAAGATTAATTTTAAATTCAAGTCTAGATGCAGAGTATTGGGACATACTTTTTTTTACATAAAAAGTGCAAATACGAGCCCCAAAAATTTTAGTAGCCCAAGGCTTCGAAAACCTTAGCCCGGCACTGTCTGTATATACAGTTTTGGGTACAGAGAAAGGCGTTTGTACTTGGATGTATTTGGCCCCAATATTTGTAAAATTTACCTTTTTTCCACTATAATGCCCATTACTTGAACGTTCCGAAAATATTTATATAGTCCGCAAGAATAAATACCATTTGAATTTCGAAGCATATTCATTATATATTCATATAAATTGCATAGCCATAATATTCTTTATTAATAGCTAAAAAAAGAAAAGAAAACACAAATAAAAAGCTGAAAATGTTTCCTTCTGAAAATCAGAAACAAATTGGTAAGATTCTAAAAATTAAAATACTAAAAACTAATCACAACGTACGAACATTCGAGTGTTTATTGCCGTTTTAGAGTATAATGTTTTAGTCTACCAGTATGTGAATAATCTTCGTTCCTCACCTCCAAAGCCCATCATTTTGGTTATAATCCATTCGATGTCTGATAGTTAGATTGCCAGATAATAATGTATATTAGTCAGTCGTTCGTCATAGGGGGCATCATGTTAGGAGATTAACAGCACCCCAGAATATATATATTTACACTCAACTAAGTTTACTTGATAATCAAACCAAAACCCAAGGGATTCAAAGGCTGTAGACATCACACCTAGACCAAACCTGTGAATAATAATGTCATAGATCTTTTTTTTAAAGATTTGAAATATTAAGCACGTATTTAAAAAACCAGACTATTTAGTTTTAAATCAGTTATAGCGATATATCAATACAGACTGATTGATTATCGAAAAGTTGGGTCTCAAAACAGGTGGAAAACTTTTATTTCCTTCTGTTTTGTCGCAGCGAGAATGCCGCGACATTGAGGTGATGATAAATGGTCGATCGTTCTCGAATAGATCTAAGTAAACTATAGAACAGGGACAGCAGCTATTTTTATGGGAATTTGTGACACTATGAAGATCTAGTTGGGAACAATCGACCATTCATCATCTTTGTGTCGCTGTCGTCTCATCATGACAGTTTCATGAATTTCCTCATCCACAGGGCAGCACATTAAAAGATATAAATAGATCCCACCTTGCGGCTCACATCAGGTGTCGAAACTGACTATATACGCCGCTGAAGTCAATATGTTTTTGTGTTTTCATGGCGCAATCTTGGCGCAGTATAGCCTAGATGCTCTTGCGCCATAAAAAATCCAAACAAACACGGCGCAAGCAATGATGTAGAGAAGGGGGGGGACGCAGGGGCTCAACCCCCCCCCCGGACATCAAAATATCAATTTTCCTCGAACGCTGTATTCCACTATGTCCTTTGATGCTATTTGAACCTCGCTATAAGTTTAGAATTGCTATGCCACTGATTGTAAAAGCATCTAAAATGTTGTATAAGAAACTATTGTCTTACGATTGATCCAAATGTTATCGCTAAAGGTATCAAATTAAGAAATATAAGCCAGAAAAGTATAGTTAGAAAATTTAATAGAAAAGGAGGAAAGCTCTCGGGGACCGTATAGGACGTTGAAATCTTAAAAGTTAGGTATGTGAGCGTATTTTTTTTTATTTAATCAGAGACGTAATGATTCTAAAATTATTGGGGGATCAGGCACATATAATATACATTTATGTATTTTACCACATATTCAAAATTGCAATTTGTTTTGAAATCTTGAGGGGGGGGGTCTTGGGTCCTCACGGACCCGTATAGCATACGCCTATGTATGTAATATTGAAATTGGACAAGTTTGCATCTGGTAAATGCCATATTAGTTAAAAATGACATGGAGGACACTGGAACGGCTACATGGCAAATAAATGAATGTATTACTACATTTAGATGAAATGTATCGAAGGCAGGGGCGTACAGATAGATTTTCATTTTGGGGGGAGTCAAGGACAGAATTTGCCATGGTCTTGGAATAACACCCTTCATTTATCATGAAAGTTGGAATTTTTTACAGTGAAAAAATATATTTTGGGGAGGGTCATTTACCCCTGTGACTTTTCTCTTGTATCCGCACTTGATCAGCTTGAAGCTACAAAAGGGGTATTTGTACCACTTGGGGGAAGCTGCAAGGGGTTTATACCCTTGTAGCTTTTGGCTACAACGAAGCGAGTTGGCACGAGGCAATATGTCTTGTGATTACAATGTTGTTTATCTCCAGATGAAGACCAGCGCGTAACTGGTTGAAACGCTATTGAATCCTTTTTTAGAGCTTTTATTAGTATTGTACGGACTAAATACGTTGAAAATTGCAATTTATTTTTAATTTCGAATTCGTATAGTACGTCAACTATATTTTCATGTTATAGATTCTTGTTCATTAATCTTTCATTAATGCAATTCGATCTTTTTAAGTGACGCTTATTTGTAGCGAAGTTTGATTTGGAAATGGAATTTTGGTGACAACTGGAAACATATCAGATAAACATGAGCTCTTTCCACATTTCTCTACATACTTTTATCTATTGCTTTCTGTGGCATTCTTAAAGAAATTTGGGTATGTTTAGCGACCCTACAATATTATATAAAGAGAGCTGATGTCAATTGGCGCAGTATAGCCCAGATGCTCTTGCGCCATAAAAAAGCCAAACAATCAATTAAAGAGGGCTGATGTCAATTGCTTTCTGCCGATCCAGGATTGCAAGGTATTATTCTTAGGAGCGATGCCAATTGAAAATCGAGTATGTGTGGAATCAGGTACTATTTTTCAAAATTACCTTCCTATAATTGTCATTTTTCTCACTTTTCAAAGATTTGCGTTTTCCATTATTTTAATAACGATCAGATAAGACAGATAAAATGCCATTTTATTCGTTTCAAATATACCTTGGTAGCGGGTAATTCGCAGAACGGAGCATCTAGATTTAGGTCAGCATCGATAGAAAAGCTTCATCTTTCAGTTCAGTTTCTCCAATAGAATGAAGTGTTACGAACGATAGCGAATTGCCAGGATGACAGCAAAGGAAAAAAATCGAACTTCTTCCATTTAATTAAATTCTTTCCACTTTTTTGATTAGATTTTTGAGAGATGAAGGAGTCATTTATTGGTGAAGACAGATGTTTATTGGGACAGAGGGAATACGTTTTATTTCATTTATGTTATATTCTTAATTTTAAATAGCGTATCACAACGGCGCTCAACTATGGAAAGCTAAAATAATTTTTAAATCCTTCAAAAAAAACAACTAAATAATTAAAAGGTCATGGTAAAGATATTAGTGGGGGCTCCAATGTCTTCATAAATAATGTTTCAGAACGTATTAATATATACTTAGGATGTGCTTTTAAGGTTCACATTGTAAGTATCTCTTCTTACTCAAACTATTAAACGGTTGTAAGATACCTAACCATATCTTTCTTCGCTTAACATCTTATTCTTCGCTTTCTTGACTTTCTTGACATTACATAATCATTGCGTGGGTCCGGGGGTCTGAGTGTCTACGAATGAATACAACAATTTCAAAACAGACGTTTATTTTGAGCACTTACATATTGCATCCATATGTCCCGGGTCACACATCGAGTTTATCAAACCTAACTTGGCCTTCGTGTACGTTCTTGGTTCCACCGAGGCAGCTCACAATATTCGCTAAAAAATATTCTATACGTTACTGAAATTTATAGTTATAGTAATAAGCTAACAAAGTTAAACCAAACAAATATTAAGAGTAAAGTCATAACCTGGATTTAGTAATCCAGAGCTTGTCCACGTTAACACTTCTACAGGGACGTCAATTCAGTCAGTGCCGTAATAGAACACCATTCAATGCAGGCAATCTAAGGGAACTTAGGCCAAATGCTGCATGGCAAAGGGTTCAAACAGGAAGCTTAAGTCACTTCCAACTTAGCACTGAGGTCTATAGTTACCCTTGCGCCTCAAATTATGTGCAACGAACCCTGAAACAACTCCAGTGCTTTCTTAACTATTTTATGCCTATCAAGGTTACACTTTCAACTAACGTTAATATATTAACAAACTACCTAACTAGCGCCTGTCCTTGCGCCATAAGAAATCTACAGTTACTAAACGGTTCAATATTAACATTAACTAAATAAAGGTTATATTTGAACACTACTGAACATTAGTCAATAACAAAAGGTAAAGTAAATTGCGAATCGTAACAGCAATACGTCACCGAAGTCCGTTCTGCACTCAGTCTGTTTTGTAGTTAATGAAGCTGGACAGGTGCACCTGCCTTCTTATTAAGTTGCAGTTCCGTGAACGTACCAGTTCGGGGATACTATCCTCAGTTGACTCGTTCCGCATCTACACTTTCTCGTCCTGACTTCCAGTTACTAGGGAGTTAATACGGAACTCCAAGCCGAATACGTTGAGAATGCTTTTGTAAACTAATTCCAAGAATCCACGGGGTTTCAATTCAACTACGTACTTAAGTGAACAATATCTAAAAATCATGACCTGGACTCCTTCGCGCCCTTGACAACGAAAAGCGACTGGCCGCCACAGCTCTCCACGTTTGCTCTTACTCCGTTGGCGCGCTTACTACTTGAAATTCGATAACCGCCCAAACTCGAGGCTCGAAATTCGAAACTGACCAACACAGCCTCCAACACAGCCTCCTAAGATCTACATAACAGATTTAAAGTGACGTCACTGAGTAAAAACATGAAGAATTCCCAGGGAAAGTAGGCCGCACATGCTCATGACCGTTACAATATATTATATTTTCGTCCTTATATTTACGATTGCGGTATATGATGTTTCAAGAGAAAATAACTCGTAGAAGAGTTAAATTTAAAAATCTGATTAAAGGCACTTACTTTTTTTAATAGGATTGGTAGTGAAGGATAAATTTATTTTGTTGCTTTTAAAGAAAAAATGTATGTCTATGATAGATACGTGGAATTTGGAACTTAAACTGCTTTGGTTTTTGCAATTAGTTATTCGAGCCACAGCATATTTAGAAATCCATGGTGTGAGACAATATTGTTCCCTTTGATCTTATTGTTTTAACATCATTAAAGCCTTTATAATTATTTTCATTCATAACAACAGCGTTCTTCTTTTTGTTGCGATAAAACAGATCAGTACCAAGTAAATTTAGTTTTACATAGAACTTCAATTTCATACCCTTCAGCGGAAATGGTTTATTCTCACCGATCTCCAGAAAGAACTTTCTGGAGAGACGTTGAGAATCGCGCCTACCACGACAGTGATGCATCCTTTATGTTTCCGAATTCACGATGGATTTATAGATAGATCTGTAATGGAACGCCTTCTTGAAATTTAGCTTCTGCAAAGTCCAGCAATGACATCGTAAGAAGTAAAATCTACATTACAGAGGCGGCGCTTCAACTGGAAACATTAGAACATTAACGACGATTCTGGAGCAAATGGAATCTGCGAACTCCGTAATGAAAAAAATGATGGTAGGAGGACGTGGAGGTATCCGGAATCTCAAAATGGTTGAGTTTTTATCAAGATGGCTGCAGATACCATGTGTAGAAAAAAGGGGGGGGGAATGAAGAAAAGAATAAATCCGGCAATCAGTTCTGACATTTTTTTTTTATCATAAATCCAGAAGTTGGAGCTCGAGTATGGTGGGCGAAAAACGTAAATAGAGGTTGAGAAGGGGTACGTGATATGAGTGATGATCATACCGGAAGTGGGGATGAAGGAAATGGCTCCTTCCGTGAGGATTTCCGCCCATAAAAGTCCATGCCTTCTTCGAAGGTATTAGCTGCGTACGTATAGTAAAATATTTTCATACCTTTTCTCTTTGTTGTGACTTACATGTTGGTTGATGTCAATTTTTTAAAAATTACTTACATACCCAAGTTTTTGAAACTTTTCTAAGGGTCATTCTATTTTTTTCCCTTTTGAACACCAGAAATAAATGTTCCATCTCCAAATATGGACGCTTTTAAGAATTACAATTAATTTTCACCGCCCAAACTGCAATCATAAATAAATAATTCAATTCCCGACAAACTAATTACTTTCCACTTTCCGTATAGCGAAAAAAGAAGAGAATGTAATTACTTCGGATAAGTTATATTTACTCTCATATATTATCGTTAAATTAGCAACAGAAAAAACGAGATGAAGAACAAGATATAGGAAAGCGCAATTGATTGAAGGTAATGTCGAATTAACAGAACTTCGAAGCAAATTGGTGATTGTACACATGAAATTTCCAATGGAATTACTACTGTTAAGAATAATTGTTTACTCCTTCAGAGCAGAAAAAAGGGATTGTCGAATTTTAAAAATTCATAAAGCACTTCCTACACTGTCTTTCATGTTTTTTGCATTTTCAAAAAAAAAAAAGATAAGTCCATGCACTTTTTCAAAATAATTTTTATATTAGATCCAATAAAGACACCCTGCCTCTCGCTTAATGTCTCGTTAAATAGAAGAGAAAAATAGTGCATATAATGAATTTGTTTTTAAAAGAGAAAAATGGATACTTTGTTTTACCCGCTACATCTACTAGCTCATTACAACATAATAAAATTGTGTTAACGTCCACTTTAATGGCTTATACTTGGCTCTGTTTTTTATTAAATTTAAAGGATAAAATTCTTAGTAATAATAGCTTTATTCTTCATTATCTTTATTCATCTATAACACATTTTTTCTGTATTATTACGTCAAAGTGTATAAGCTTAATGTTTTCCGTAATCCCTGGTGATTTTTGTAATAAATCGTAAGTAAAACCTACCGCCAAAGACGATTTAAAAAGTAAAGGTTCCATCAACGCCACTGATCTTTTTCCAAAAATAAAAATTCCAGTCGTTCCATATTTTGCTTCGAAATGTTTGTTGCACTTCTGTCAACATCAGTCCCGCGGGACAACGAGTTCTTGCCTTTGAACCGAATTGCCATCAATTTCCCTTTTAAAACGAAGGTCTATGGTCGCCAAAAGTACTGAACTCCTTTAAAAATACTATCGAGAGCGATAAAAAAGATATTATGGAGGATGTAGAAAGGTAATTTGTTCAGATATTGGTGTTATTTATCAAAGTACCTTACAGGTAGAATCTGCTAGAAGCTAGAAGAAGCCCAGCAACTAACAACGTTAAACAACGTTTACCAGCAACAACAAACCTTAACAACGTTAAACAGCCTTAAACTAACAATATTTAACAACGTTTAGAAGCCTTAAACTAACAACGAAATTAATTATTAGTGGGCTGGTGAGACAACGGTCACATGGTTCATCCGAGTTAAAGTTTTATTTAATATATTAATAAATGTAGGACAATCGTTCTTTTCCGGTTTTAATATTCTCTATTTCTTTTTTACGAAAGACATATATTTTCATTTACAGAAGTGAAGAATTATTTCTAATATTATTTTCCCTTTATCCACGATATCTACATTACATCCTTTTGCTCAAATAAGCATAAAACAAGTCTCGAAACATTTCATTTTAATAAAACGTGGTTTTTCGATAAATGCTATCGATGTTTTGTATATTTTAATTAACATCTTCTCTGTGTCTTTCATCAAAACTAACAGCGCATAAATCATTACATTTTTAACGTTTAAATATGTTACTAGTACTTTTATAAGTTTATGAGGCAACACTTAGTTTAATTGGGTTTAATTAGTTTAACTGGCGACCCGTCACGATGGATTGTGGTTATTTGTATTTTTTTTTTAATTGCAGTGTTATTGCACGTATGTGTATTTTCTAAGTGAAATGGAAAATTGCTACAACCATTGTGACAAATAAATAAAA
>QLNU02014802.1:67815924-67836311 GCA_006491805.2 Dysdera silvatica
GATCAACTTGAGATAAGAAAGAGACGCACCATATATATATATATCATCATCATCATATTCAACCATTATCTATCCACTGCTGGATGAAGGTCTCTCCAAATGCTTTCCACACAAGTCTATCCTGAGCAATTCGCTTCCACGTCACCCCAACCTGTTTTCTTATTTCATCCACCCATCTAGTTTGAGGACGTTTTCTAGGTCTTCGGTGGTCTCTTGGAATCCAGTTCAGAATTTCTGTTGTCCATCGTTGATCAGTTCTTCTTGCAATATGCCCAGCCCATCGCCATTTCAGCCCTTTTACTTTAACAATGATGTCCTCTACTCTAGTTTGCTCTCTCACCCAAGTGTTCCTTTTTCGATCTCTCCTAGTTATTCCAAGCATGCACCTCTCCATGCTCCTTTGCGTTGTCTGTAACTTTCGTATTGCTCCAACTGTTAGACTCCATGTCTCTGATCCATAAGAGAGGACTGGCAATACACACTGGTTGAAGACCTTTCTTTTTAGACACAAAGGCAATTTCCCCTTCAGGATAAAACTGTTTCTTCCAAATGCACTCCAGCCAAGTTTAATACGTCTGTTGAGTTCTTTCATAATGTTGCCATCCATTGAAATCAGCTGGCCAAGGTAAATATATGAATCAGCAATTTCTAGCTCAGTGTTGTCAACTTGTATTTTTGTTTCCTCTACAAAATTATTGAACATGATCTTAGTTTTTTGTAGGTTCATCTTGAGTCCAACTTCTTCACTTCTAGTTGAGAGCTCTTGTACCATGTCTTGGAGTTCTAATGGGTCCGTTGAAAAAATAACAATGTCATCAGCAAACCGCAGATGATTTAAATATTCACCATTTATTTTTATTCCCTTGTTATTCCAATTTATCAGCTGAAAAATCATCTGTAAAGCAGAAGTAAAAAGTTTTGGAGAAATGGTATCTCCCTGCCTCACCCCTTTGCCAAGTTTGATAGTTTTGGTATCTTTATGTAACCGAAATTTTGCACTTGCATTTTTATACACACGTTTCACCATGTCAATGTACACATCCTCAATGTCTGTTGATCTTAAAGAGTTGATGACTGCTGATGTTTTTATAGAGTCAAAGGCCTTCTCATAGTCAATAAATGCAACACACAATGGAAGTTCATATTCATGTGTTCTTTCAATTAATTCTCTTAATACTTGAATATGGTCCACTGTACTGAATCCACTTCGAAATCCAGCTTGTTCTCTTGGTTGAGCTGCATCTAATTTTTTCTGCAGGCGATGTGTTAGCACTTTTGTGAAGATTTTATAAATAGCAGGTAACAAGCTAATTGGTCGGTAATTTTTCAAATCCTCTTTATCACCTTTTTTATGCAAAAGAATTACTGTTGCAGAATCCCATTGGTTTGGTATGTTACCACTGTTGAGGCATTTGGTAAAGAATTTTGCGAGTATGTCTTCTACATGTTCTCCAGCTTCTTTTAAGATATCTAATGTAATGCCATCATCGCCAGGGGATCTTCCTTTCTTCATACTTTTTATTGCAAATGCTACTTCTTCTTTTAAGATTTTAGGAGCTGTTCCTTCGACTATCTCAGAGTCTTCGTTTAATCCACTGTTTCCTTCATATAGCTTTCTGTAGAATTCTTCAACTCTTCTAAGTATTTCTTCCCTATTTCTTGTTACAGTGCCATCCTCTCCTTTTAATGCAATGATGTGTTTCTTCCCAATAGACAAACTCCCTTTAACAACCCTAAGGCTCTTGTTGCTTTCAATGGCCTTCCTTACTAACTCACAATTGAATTTTCTTATATCTTCTTTCATGTTTTTGCGCAAAGTTTTGCAAAGTTCTATGTACTCAATCCTGGAACTGGTATTTTGATTGTCCACCTTCATATCTCTTCGCCTTTTCATGAGCTGTTTCGTCTTCTCAGATAATTTGCTATTGTGCTTTTTACAGGTTACACCACCAATTTCCCCAGCAGTTTCAACTATTGTCTTAACAATGTTTTCATTTGCTTCTGAGATATCAATTTCTTCAATAAGTCCTTCCAGTGCAGAAAAGCGATTTTTTAATTCCAACTTGAATGCCTCGGTATTTGCTTTCAGTTTCATTAAATCCACCCTCTTACTTACTTGTTTCCTAATGAGCTTCTGTCTTTCTAATTTAGTATTTAAGTGCATTTTACATCTCACCATTCGATGATCACTTCCAGTATTAAATCTGTTCAGTACGCTGCAATCTTCAATAATTGATTTCTTGTTTGCCAGTATATAGTCAATTTCGCTGGTTCCTCCATTGGGGTGTTTCCATGTCCATTTTCTTTGTAGTTTCTTCTTAAAAAATGAATTCATGACATATAAATAAAGATATATATATATATGAATAAAGATTATATATATATATATATATATATATATATATATATATATATATATATATATATATATATATATATATAAATAGAATATATATATCCTACATGGTAATATACATGAATAACAATTGTCTGAAGACAGCAAGAGAGCTTTTGTCGATTTTAACATTAACCTTAATTGACGATTACTGTAAATTTCCCAAAAGATTGTTAATTAGGTTTCACAACGTATAAAAATAATGCACCCTTCTTAAAATGCACTAAAATCAACTAAAGTTATAAGTTTCGTAACTGATTGTATTATATGACTAAGATTTATTATAAAATTAATGTATTTTAACGCTCTGGTTTCGTCATATTTAATCTAGCTAATGAAACTTATTTTTTATTAAATTATATAATTTAAACTGTCGCACATATTATTTCTTATACTAATTTTTAAAATTATGACGGCGAGTGGAAATTTCAGAGATCTGCTCTGAAACCTGTTAACTCTACACGAGCTAAATTTTATAAATACAACTTTCGCAAAAGAAGATGATAAAGTCTCCTTGTATACTTCTAATAAACAAAATCTAATCAAGCTTGTATACCAACCTTTTTCAAGGCGTAAAGAAACCTAAAGATTAAAGAAAGCATTGTCTACGTCTCCCCTTCTCTAAAAGTGAAAGATGTCTTAACGGGTTTTCATTCGTTGTCTATTACTCATACGGACAGATGGAAGAATGATTCAGTTTCTCCATTTTCAATATAAACTCTTTGCGAATGGTTTTTTTTTTACCAAAAATCTTTACATAAATTTTTCTGTTAACATCTTTAAAAAGCAAGAAACTAGTTGGCCTGTCTGAGATTATTTGTGTTCCAAGGAAAACAAGCCACCGATAAATAGAAAGGAATACCTGTTGAAAACCAAGCATATCACATATTTTTCTTGCAAATAAATATTTAAGAATGACCCCCCTCCCAAAAAAAAAACTTCCATTCCGTATTTTTACAACAAAGCACAAAAATTTGCTGCTGTAAAATGTAATACATCAACCCCTTATCCCAAACTCCATAAAAAAACCCCAAGACGACCACAGAACGCAGCTTCTTACAGCCAGACGTATATATAGAGAGTTGAGCTGAATGTAAAGGTATACATTATCCCACATCCTTCCACTCATCCGTCAATGGAGGTAATATATCTTACCTAACGCAAACTGTTTATTCGTTCCGAAAATATTCTCACAATCGAAAGCGTTTGCAAAAATATTGAATTACATGACAATTCTTTTGGATTTACACACGAACCCGCGGGAGAGATAGCTGATTTTTTATGATAGAATCTGAGGCTACTTTGCATTTTGATGCATGTTTGTCAAAGAGATGGGTTTTGTGGAACCTTTTCCTAATAAATATCGTTTAGAATATGTGCTTAGTTTTTCCTTTCGCATCTGTTTTTTTTTTTGTAGAAGTCTAGAAAGAAATTTTATACCCCTACTCTTTCTTGCGACTTAAAATGAGAAAACGTTGCACAACGAGTGAGAGTACAGAAAAATATCCCTTATTTTAAATTTCTAAAAATTGGGGCTGGTGCTTTTTTCATATTTTCTATATATATAGCCGGATTAAGGGGCTAAATGGGTTAAAGACCAGGGCCCCGGAGAGTTCAGGGGGGCCCCCACGTCGGTTTTCCTACCAAATTCCCATTACTTTGGCAAAGGGGCTTGTGGTTTAAAAAAATTCACACGTGTCGAAAACTTTCAGTCTTTGTTTCGGTTTTCAGCTAATTGTCATGATTTATCTAAAACAGTCTACAAAATCTCTCCAAATAACTCTTTAGATTTTTGCAATGAGGATTGGATAAATCTTTAGCGAAATTTCAAAATTCTATGCGAGTTTATTTAAAATGTGAATATACTCTGTGAACAAAATACAATCAGAAAAAAGACATTACTTGCCGACAGCGCAAAATATGTGTATGGTTAATAACTTGATGTTTTCCCGAATGTACTTACCGCCCTAAAACTATATTTGGTAACAATAACTAATAACTAACTATAACAATAAATAACTATCCATCGAGCAGAGTGTTTTATTTGCCAAAAATGGCTATAACGCAAAAATGAATTGCAATTGACAATGCTGCAACGAAGACTTGATGGTGTTGCCATCACGTCACTAAAGCGCGATATTGACGAGGAATTATCGTTCGACGATGTCGTGTAATCTTTTGCTAACCTCAACGTAAAGAAAGAGAAATTTTAAAGATTGTAAAACTTAAATTCTTTAAGGAGGAATTTACGCTTGTTGTACTCATTTCTAATTTTTGTTGTACAATACTATATCTATAATTAAATATAGCTCCTGTATTCGCTGTACAGAGTGCAAATTTTAGAGATACATATTATACAATTTCAAACCTCAATGTCTTTTTTAAAAAATATTTAAATAGTCATAAATGCAAGTTAAAATATTGTACATGTGTATATTACACATATGTTTCAAGTGATCAACCAGATCTTTTTGTAATTTTTAATGTAATGCTATAAACTGATGACACTTAAATAATAAATATTAAAAATTTAAAATTCATGGCTTCCCTTCATGCCTGCATAGAAATAAGATTAATTTTAAATTCAAGTCTAGATGCAGAGTATTGGGACATACTTTTTTTTACATAAAAAGTGCAAATACGAGCCCCAAAAATTTTAGTAGCCCAAGGCTTCGAAAACCTTAGCCCGGCACTGTCTGTATATACAGTTTTGGGTACAGAGAAAGGCGTTTGTACTTGGATGTATTTGGCCCCAATATTTGTAAAATTTACCTTTTTTCCACTATAATGCCCATTACTTGAACGTTCCGAAAATATTTATATAGTCCGCAAGAATAAATACCATTTGAATTTCGAAGCATATTCATTATATATTCATATAAATTGCATAGCCATAATATTCTTTATTAATAGCTAAAAAAAGAAAAGAAAACACAAATAAAAAGCTGAAAATGTTTCCTTCTGAAAATCAGAAACAAATTGGTAAGATTCTAAAAATTAAAATACTAAAAACTAATCACAACGTACGAACATTCGAGTGTTTATTGCCGTTTTAGAGTATAATGTTTTAGTCTACCAGTATGTGAATAATCTTCGTTCCTCACCTCCAAAGCCCATCATTTTGGTTATAATCCATTCGATGTCTGATAGTTAGATTGCCAGATAATAATGTATATTAGTCAGTCGTTCGTCATAGGGGGCATCATGTTAGGAGATTAACAGCACCCCAGAATATATATATTTACACTCAACTAAGTTTACTTGATAATCAAACCAAAACCCAAGGGATTCAAAGGCTGTAGACATCACACCTAGACCAAACCTGTGAATAATAATGTCATAGATCTTTTTTTTAAAGATTTGAAATATTAAGCACGTATTTAAAAAACCAGACTATTTAGTTTTAAATCAGTTATAGCGATATATCAATACAGACTGATTGATTATCGAAAAGTTGGGTCTCAAAACAGGTGGAAAACTTTTATTTCCTTCTGTTTTGTCGCAGCGAGAATGCCGCGACATTGAGGTGATGATAAATGGTCGATCGTTCTCGAATAGATCTAAGTAAACTATAGAACAGGGACAGCAGCTATTTTTATGGGAATTTGTGACACTATGAAGATCTAGTTGGGAACAATCGACCATTCATCATCTTTGTGTCGCTGTCGTCTCATCATGACAGTTTCATGAATTTCCTCATCCACAGGGCAGCACATTAAAAGATATAAATAGATCCCACCTTGCGGCTCACATCAGGTGTCGAAACTGACTATATACGCCGCTGAAGTCAATATGTTTTTGTGTTTTCATGGCGCAATCTTGGCGCAGTATAGCCCAGATGCTCTTGCGCCATAAAAAAGCCAAACAAACACGGCGCAAGCAATGATGTAGAGAAGGGGGGGGACGCAGGGGCTCAACCCCCCCCCCGGACATCAAAATATCAATTTTCCTCGAACGCTGTATTCCACTATGTCCTTTGATGCTATTTGAACCTCGCTATAAGTTTAGAATTGCTATGCCACTGATTGTAAAAGCATCTAAAATGTTGTATAAGAAACTATTGTCTTACGATTGATCCAAATGTTATCGCTAAAGGTATCAAATTAAGAAATATAAGCCAGAAAAGTATAGTTAGAAAATTTAATAGAAAAGGAGGAAAGCTCTCGGGGACCGTATAGGACGTTGAAATCTTAAAAGTTAGGTATGTGAGCGTATTTTTTTTTATTTAATCAGAGACGTAATGATTCTAAAATTATTGGGGGATCAGGCACATATAATATACATTTATGTATTTTACCACATATTCAAAATTGCAATTTGTTTTGAAATCTTGAGGGGGGGGGTCTTGGGTCCTCACGGACCCGTATAGCATTACGCCTATGTATGCAATATTGAAATTGGACAAGTTTGCATCTGGTAAATGCCATATTAGTTGAAAATGACATGGAGAGGATACACTGGAACGGCTACATGGCAAATAAATGAATATATTACTACATTTAGATGAAATGTATCGAAGGCAGGGGCGTACAGATAGATTTTCATTTTGGGGGGAGTCAAGGACAGAATTTGCCATGGTCTTGGAATAACACCCTTCATTTATCATGAAAGTTGGAATTTTTTACAGTGAAAAAATATATTTTGGGGAGGGTCATTTACCCCTGTGACTTCTTTCTTGTATCCGCACTTGATCGAAGGTGACTTACATATGTAAAATTGCGCATATACACGTTGTATTACAGTTTTCATACATAGAAATTTATGTTATTTTTTATCTATAAAAAAACTGTCCTAATAAAAAAAAAAAATCAACGTTATATGCAAGGCCATAGTTAGGCGATTTTTAGAGGGAGTGGGGGGTCAGAAAGCTACAAGGGGTATTTGTACCCCTTGTAGCTTTTGGCTACAACGAAGCGAGTTGGCACGAGGCAATATGTCTTGTGATTACAATGCTGTTTTTATCTCCAGATGAAGACCAGCGCGTAACTGGTTGAAACGCTATCGAGTCCTTTTTTAGAGCTTTTATTAGTATTGTACGGACTAAATACGTTGAAAATTGCAATTTATTTTTAATTTCGAATTTGCATAGTACGTCAACCATGTTTTCATGTTATAGATTCTTGTTCATTAATCTTTCATTAATGCAATTCGATCTTTTTAAGTGACGCTTATTTGTAGCGAAGTTTGATTTGGAAATGGAATTTTGGTGACAACTGGAAACATATCAGATAAACATGAGCTCTTTCCACATTTCTCTACATACTTTTATCTATTGCTTTCTGTGGCATTCTTAAAGAAATTTGGGTATGTTTAGCGACCCTACAATATTATATAAAGAGAGCTGATGTCAATTGGCGCAGTATAGCCCAGATGCTCTTGCGCCATAAAAAAGCCAAACAATCAATTAAAGAGGGCTGATGTCAATTGCTTTCTGCCGATCCAGGATTGCAAGGTATTATTCTTAGGAGCGATGCCAATTGAAAATCGAGTATGTGTGGAATCAGGTACTATTTTTCAAAATTACCTTCCTATAATTGTCATTTTTCTCACTTTTCAAAGATTTGCGTTTTCCATTATTTTAATAACGATCAGATAAGACAGATAAAATGCCATTTTATTCGTTTCAAATATACCTTGGTAGCGGGTAATTCGCAGAACGGAGCATCTAGATTTAGGTCAGCATCGATAGAAAAGCTTCATCTTTCAGTTCAGTTTCTCCAATAGAATGAAGTGTTACGAACGATAGCGAATTGCCAGGATGACAGCAAAGGAAAAAAATCGAACTTCTTCCATTTAATTAAATTCTTTCCACTTTTTTGATTAGATTTTTGAGAGATGAAGGAGTCATTTATTGGTGAAGACAGATGTTTATTGGGACAGAGGGAATACGTTTTATTTCATTTATGTTATATTCTTAATTTTAAATAGCGTATCACAACGGCGCTCAACTATGGAAAGCTAAAATAATTTTTAAATCCTTCAAAAAAAACAACTAAATAATTAAAAGGTCATGGTAAAGATATTAGTGGGGGCTCCAATGTCTTCATAAATAATGTTTCAGAACGTATTAATATATACTTAGGATGTGCTTTTAAGGTTCACATTGTAAGTATCTCTTCTTACTCAAACTATTAAACGGTTGTAAGATACCTAACCATATCTTTCTTCGCTTAACATCTTATTCTTCGCTTTCTTGACTTTCTTGACATTACATAATCATTGCGTGGGTCCGGGGGTCTGAGTGTCTACGAATGAATACAACAATTTCAAAACAGACGTTTATTTTGAGCACTTACATATTGCATCCATATGTCCCGGGTCACACATCGAGTTTATCAAACCTAACTTGGCCTTCGTGTACGTTCTTGGTTCCACCGAGGCAGCTCACAATATTCGCTAAAAAATATTCTATACGTTACTGAAATTTATAGTTATAGTAATAAGCTAACAAAGTTAAACCAAACAAATATTAAGAGTAAAGTCATAACCTGGATTTAGTAATCCAGAGCTTGTCCACGTTAACACTTCTACAGGGACGTCAATTCAGTCAGTGCCGTAATAGAACACCATTCAATGCAGGCAATCTAAGGGAACTTAGGCCAAATGCTGCATGGCAAAGGGTTCAAACAGGAAGCTTAAGTCACTTCCAACTTAGCACTGAGGTCTATAGTTACCCTTGCGCCTCAAATTATGTGCAACGAACCCTGAAACAACTCCAGTGCTTTCTTAACTATTTTATGCCTATCAAGGTTACACTTTCAACTAACGTTAATATATTAACAAACTACCTAACTAGCGCCTGTCCTTGCGCCATAAGAAATCTACAGTTACTAAACGGTTCAATATTAACATTAACTAAATAAAGGTTATATTTGAACACTACTGAACATTAGTCAATAACAAAAGGTAAAGTAAATTGCGAATCGTAACAGCAATACGTCACCGAAGTCCGTTCTGCACTCAGTCTGTTTTGTAGTTAATGAAGCTGGACAGGTGCACCTGCCTTCTTATTAAGTTGCAGTTCCGTGAACGTACCAGTTCGGGGATACTATCCTCAGTTGACTCGTTCCGCATCTACACTTTCTCGTCCTGACTTCCAGTTACTAGGGAGTTAATACGGAACTCCAAGCCGAATACGTTGAGAATGCTTTTGTAAACTAATTCCAAGAATCCACGGGGTTTCAATTCAACTACGTACTTAAGTGAACAATATCTAAAAATCATGACCTGGACTCCTTCGCGCCCTTGACAACGAAAAGCGACTGGCCGCCACAGCTCTCCACGTTTGCTCTTACTCCGTTGGCGCGCTTACTACTTGAAATTCGATAACCGCCCAAACTCGAGGCTCGAAATTCGAAACTGACCAACACAGCCTCCAACACAGCCTCCTAAGATCTACATAACAGATTTAAAGTGACGTCACTGAGTAAAAACATGAAGAATTCCCAGGGAAAGTAGGCCGCACATGCTCATGACCGTTACAATATATTATATTTTCGTCCTTATATTTACGATTGCGGTATATGACGTTGAGAATCGCGCCTACCACGACAGTGATGCATCCTTTATGTTTCCGAATTCACGATGGATTTATAGATAGATCTGTAATGGAACGCCTTCTTGAAATTTAGCTTCTGCAAAGTCCAGCAATGACATCGTAAGAAGTAAAATCTACATTACAGAGGCGGCGCTTCAACTGGAAACATTAGAACATTAACGACGATTCTGGAGCAAATGGAATCTGCGAACTCCGTAATGAAAAAAATGATGGTAGGAGGACGTGGAGGTATCCGGAATCTCAAAATGGTTGAGTTTTTATCAAGATGGCTGCAGATACCATGTGTAGAAAAAAGGGGGGGGGAATGAAGAAAAGAATAAATCCGGCAATCAGTTCTGACATTTTTTTTTTATCATAAATCCAGAAGTTGGAGCTCGAGTATGGTGGGCGAAAAACGTAAATAGAGGTTGAGAAGGGGTACGTGATATGAGTGATGATCATACCGGAAGTGGGGATGAAGGAAATGGCTCCTTCCGTGAGGATTTCCGCCCATAAAAGTCCATGCCTTCTTCGAAGGTATGAGCTGCGTACGTATAGTAAAATATTTTCATACCTTTTCTCTTTGTTGTGACTTACATGTTGGTTGATGTCAATTTTTTAAAAATTACTTACATACCCAAGTTTTTGAAACTTTTCTAAGGGTCATTCTATTTTTTTCCCTTTTGTACACCAGAAATAAATGTTCCATCTCCAAATATGGACGCTTTTAAGAATTACAATTAATTTTCACCGCCCAAACTGCAATCATAAATAAATAATTCAATTCCCGACAATCTAATTACTTTCCACTTTCCGTATAGTGAAAAAAGAAGAGAATGTAATTACTTCGGATAAGTTATATTTACTCTCATATATTATCGTTAAATTAGCAACAGAAAAAACGAGATGAAGAACAAGATATAGGAAAGCGCAATTGATTGAAGGTAATGTCGAATTAACAGAACTTCGAAACAAATTGGTGATTGGACACATGAAATTTCCAATGGAATTACTACTGTTAAGAATAATTTTTTACTCCTTCAGAGCAGAAAAAAGGGATTGTCGAATTTTAAAAATTCATAAAGCACTTCCTACACTGTCTTTCATGTTTTTTGCATTTTCAAAAAAAAAAAAAGAGATAAGTCCATGCACTTTTTCAAAATAATTTTTATATTAGATCCAATAAAGACACCCCGTCTCTCGCTTAATGTCTCGTTAAATAGAAGAGAAAAATAGTGCATATAATGAATTTGTTTTTAAAAGAGAAAAATGGATACTTTGTTTTACCCGCTACATCTACTAGCTCATTACAACATAATAAAATTGTGTTAACGTCCACTTTAATGGCTTATACTTGGCTCTGTTTTTTTATTAAATTTAAAGGATAAAATTTTTAGTAATAATAGCTTTATTCTTCATTATCTTTATTCATCTATAACACATTTTTTTTATATTATTACGTCAAAGTGTATAAGCTTAATGTTTTCCTTAATCCCTGGTGATTTTTGTAATAAATCGTAAAGTAAAACCTACCGTCAAAGACGATTTAAAAAAGTAAAGGTTCCATCAACGCTAATTGATCTTTTTTTAAAAAAAAAATAAAATTCCAGTCGTTCCATATTTTGCTTCAAAATGTTTGTTGCACTTCTGTCAATATCAGTCCCGCGGGACGACGAGTTCTTTGCCTTTGAACTGAATTGCCATCAATTTCCTTTAAACGAAGGTCTATGGTCACCAAAAGTACTGAACTCCTTTAAAAAATACTATCGAGAGCCATAAAAAAAGATATTGCGAAGGATGTAGAAAAAGCTTGCATTTGTTCAGATATTGGTGTTATTTATCAAAGTACCTTGCTACAAGTAGAATTCCGTTTAGAAGCTAAAAGAAGCCTTAAACTAACAACGTTAAACAACGTTCACCAGCAACAACAAACCTTAATAACGTTAAACAGCCTTAAATTAACAATGTTTAACAACGTTTAGAAGCCTTAAACTAACAACGAAATTAATTATTAGTGGGTTGGTGAGACAACGGTCACATGGTTCATCCGAGTTAAAGTTTTATTTAATATATTAATAAATGTAGGACAATCGTTCTTTTCCGGTTTTAATATTCTCTATTTCTTTTTTACGAAAGACATATATTTTCATTTACAGAAGTGAAGAATTATTTCTAATATTATTTTCCCTTTATCCACGATATCTACATTACATCCTTTTGCTCAAATAAGCATAAAACAAGTCTCGAAACATTTCATTTTAATAAAACGTGGTTTTTCGATAAATGCTATCGATGTTTTGTATATTTTAATTAACATCTTCTCTGTGTCTTTCATCAAAACTAACAGCGCATAAATCATTACATTTTTAACGTTTAAATATGTTACTAGTACTTTTATAAGTTTATGAGGCAACACTTAGTTTAATTGGGTTTAATTAGTTTAACTGGCGACCCGTCACGATGGATTGTGGTTATTTGTATTTTTTTTTGAATTGCAGTGTTATTGTATACGTGTGTATTTTCTAAGTGAAATGGAAAGTTGCTACAACCATTGTGACAAATAAATAAAAATTGTTTGTTGTTGTTGTTGTTGTCTTTATTGAGTTGAGGGTCACAGGACCTTTCAATGTATATGGATAATTAAATAAAATTGTACATAAAATTGTTCAATTTTTACAATTTTATAACATTGCATATATTTATTAGAATCCTTAGAAATTTTAAGCATGGGTTACCTGTACTTATACCTGCATGCCAATTTTTCTTTATAAATTTATGTTTCAATACTTACCATTTTAATAATTGTATTTTTGATTGTAAGCAAGGATTTTAATTAAAAATTATTGTACGCATTCCTTGCACGCAAGATTTAAGCACAGTGAAATAACATGTATTAATTTAAATAAAGAAAATATGCAGAAAATAAATGTTTTATGACAATAAATGTCAGAAAACATCAGAATTTGCACAAATTATTTTTATTAAATATTAATTTTTTGTGTCTATTAATGTTATATAAAAATAAGTTAATAAAAATTAATTAAAAAAGTCTTTTATAATAGTTGGCAAAATATGTCATTTGGCTCATATAAAATGCTATATAACTATGCTGACTAGCTTACTATATAACTATGAAATTTATCACACATATTCGATTGTGATAAATTTCATAGTCATTTAGTAAGTGGCTCTTAAAATATGGCGCTCACAAACCACAAAATAATTAATCATTACAAATTAATTCAATCAACGCTAAGATTAAAGTCTATATAAAAAATCTGAAGCAAAAAAGTTCTTCGAAACTGCCCTACGCCATACACTCGCCCTTCATCTTCCTCCTGCTTTTCATTTTAAATGGATTTTTAACCTTTTATTGACTTGCGAGCTTGAAAAATAGAATTACAAGCTCGCATTTCGGCAGCGTCAACTTTTTTTTTTCGATACTACACAAATTCATACTCACCTTTTGCCCAACACTTACGGCTAATGCACCTCAAAAATCTTTTAATCCATTGATTCCATCGTTAAATCATTTCGCAATATTAGGGGCCTCAATTCGGTAACTCAATATACATTAGACGTGTGTGTATATCAATTTTGAAGGGCCTCTAAAATATTATTTACGCCGGGTCCCGCATTTTCTCTGAAAGGCCCTGTGCGTAGTCCCAGAAAGCATTTGCCCCAACCACAATATATGGTCATTAAACGACAATAGTCATCAATTAAAATAACATCCTTTAGAGATTTTACCGTATTTTTCAAGTTTGAATGACTTTTTGGAAACATAGTCTATGGTATTATATAAACTGCAATCGGCGCCTCTTATAAAGGCCTATTATAAAGAATATTGACGGCGCCATCAACTATTATCCGGTTATCTGAGGAAACAAATACACAGTTCCACATGTGAAGAATTATTCGACCAAAGAAAAAGAAACGTGCTTTTATGATCAGGGGCTGAAAAAGAGAAAGAGAATGGAATATAGTTTTGTTGGTAATACGATGTATATGACAACGTAAAGCGGGTAAAAGTTATTTTTATTACCTTAGCCAGGCTTTCGGCTGTTCCATGGGACAGCCATTCGATGTTCGATATCATTTTCATTCTGCATCTGATGATGGCTGTCCAATGGAACAGCCGAAAGCCAGGCTAATGTAATAAAATAACTTTTTACCCGCTTTACGTTGTCATATATATCGTATTACTTTATCAAGCGGAGGTGCTCTCTCTTTAATTATCTCTTTAGTTTTGTTGGTTTGTTAATTTAGTTTTTTGGTTTTTTTTCCCGTTTTTGTAATAAGAGAGTTTATTGAATTGTTGATGTTTTTCAACGCTTTGGTTTTGTGGAATAAAGACTAATACATTATTGCTAAAGTCATTCGAGTTCGAATTCTGTTGACTTGCGGTGTCATGGTGCATCGGCCGGGAAATTAGAAAGCAAAGAACTAAGGCATAGAATATTTTTTTTGATAGGACTCTAGCGTTCGAAAGAAAGTTGATCCACGAACTGAAGGAGTAACTAAAAGCGATATTCCATTGCCTCACATATTACAAAGATAAGAATTATATTTCTCTAAGTTTGAAAAAATGGAAGAGTTGGATCGATTGAAGAAAAAGCGAACTTCGATCAGAACTGCTGATACCAAATTGTGGAATAGAATCGAAACAAATATCGACAACAGCAGTGGTGAAGAACTAGAGATTTTACTAAGTCAGTTAAATGATAAATTCGATAATCTTAAACAGCTCAATTGTGGTATTGAGAGTCTTTCATATCTAGATGACCTTGGATCTGATATTGAAAGTTCGGAGGAAGATAGCGAAAGGCTTTTGATGCGGAAATGCAAGCTCTCTGTAAAATTTAAAGAGAGTCGAATTCTGATTTTCGATCGGCAAGAGCTGATACTGCTGCCAGTGGGGTAGGAATAGGAGTCAAAGACAACAAGAATGATAAAACTATCAAACTGCCAAAGCTTTCTATAAATAAGTTTTATGGGGATACCTTCTATTGGTTAGAATTTTATGATCATTTTGAGAGTGCAATACGCAACAATACTTCGCTGTCCAATGTTGACAAGTTTAATTATTTGGAAAGTTTGCTTTCTGGAAATGCTGCGGCTGTAGTTAACGGATTCGCATTAACAGATGAAATTGCACTGCTGCTCTTGAATTGTTGAAGAATAGATTAGGGAGAAAGGATATTTTAATTCATATATGGGAAATTTGTTAAATATTTTTCCCGTGGAACACTCTAGTGACTTAAACGGTTTAAGGAACTTACACGACAAAGCTGAAATTCAAAATTAGAAGTTTAGAATCTTTGGAGGTCGCTTTCCAGACATACGAAAACCTTTTGTGTCCAATAATTTTAAAATTATTAATCCATGATCTAACCCTTGAATTTCTGCGAGAAAGTACAGATGGAAATTTAAGTTTGCAAGGACTTTTACTTTTCCTTGATGAACAAATTCGAAGTAGAGAGATAGCTGATGCCATACATAAAACTGAAATGAAAACTTCTATAACCTACGAAAAATACAAATCTATTACTCGAAGAAAGTCACGATTTAATGAGACCTCCCGCAAAACGACTGGGCATGAACTAGTTGCCTCAGTTACAGAGAAAGTGAATGTTTATTTTGCCGAGACAAGAATCATAAATCAAATTTTTGTGAATCTTTATCTGTTGATGAAAGAGGAAACATTTTGCAAAACAAGGTCGTTGCTTCCTGTGCCTTTTACCCAAACATCGAACAAAAAAATTGTAACAGTAAACAAACTTTTATGATACGCCATGGTAAACACAATCGAGCTATCTGTTTTAGATACCCAAATCGAGTTCAGGGAGGAATCAACCACGGAACTGTAACTGATGATTCGAGAGTAGTATCTGCTATTTCTGTCATTCAAAAACAATTCTACTACAAACACGCTCAATCACGATTGTAAACGGAAAGGTGTCTGATGCTGTTAGAATATTATTGGACAATGGCTCCGAAAGAACGTTTATTCATCAAGATTTGCAGCGACAATTGAACCTTCCAGTTGTTAGGGAAGAAGCCCTTTCAGTTTTCTCTTTTGGCAATAAATTTCTCATAGAAAAAAATTTCAAAGTTGTCAGGTTAAAACTTGAAATAAAGATGATCCAAATTATTTCGTAGAAATAGAAGCCTTGGAAACTGAACACATTTCCGCGACGAATTTGGCGACTCCTAATAGCAACGTCCGTAACATTTGTAAACGTTACAAAAGATTGCGATTGGCAGACGTAGGTAACTCACAGAATATTGAAGTGTTAATCGGCGTTGACCATTATTTTAGTGTTGTCACCGGATGAATCAAGAAGCTGAATGATACCCTTGTTGTGACTGAAACCATTTTTGGCTGGTGTATAATGGGAAAGAGTACCAGTTCTTCTGAAAATGTTTAGCCATGAATGTCTTTGTTAACGATGATATAATTTCAAATCAATTGAGCCAGTTTTGGGAATTAGAAAATTTTGGAATAGAAACGGGATCCTTCCACGCGGGTACCGATGATCATGGTGCGATGGAGAGTTTTGTATCAACAGTATGCTCTGAAGGTGGTAAATATAAAGTTAGACTTCCGTGGAAACCAAACATGAACCACTTACTAGAAGATACTTATGAAATTGCTATTTTCAGATTTCGAAATATATCTAGAAGATTCAGCAATAACCCACACCCTTGTTTTTACAATATAAAAAAGTCCCACATGATTATCTTTCTGAAAACGTAATCGAACGAGTAGTCCATATAATAACAAGTGAGCCAGTTTTTTATTTACCATACAGAGCAGTAATCCAAGAAGATAGAAGCACAAGTAAACTGCGAATTGTTTTTGACGCTTCTTCTCATGCAAGAAATAAACTCTCTTTAAATGACTGTCTGAATGCTGGACCTAATTTGAACCCAGACATCTTTGATCTTCTTATCAGATTTAGGGAAAACGCCATAGCGTTCACGGTTGATATCAAACAAGTATTTTTACAAATATACATATTGATGAAAAAGATAAAAACGTGACAAGATTTTTTGGACAGAAGAGCTCTACGACGGATCGCGTTAGCCGGAGGTTTATAGATTCACTGGAGTATTACTTGGATTGAATAGCAGTCCTTTTCTGTTGGCGACTACTATAAAATATCTGTTGGCAAAATACGTTAATCAGTTTCCTGATACTATTCAATTATTAGATAAATCGTTTTACGTTGATGACATTATAGGACGTCGCAAAAGTGTTAAAGACGCATTTGATACTTGGTTAGAAAGTATTAAGACATTTAAGGACGCAGGAATGACTTTACATAAATTTCAAACTAATTCGAAAAAACTTTATGATCTTTAGATGCAGTCTAGAATACCTTTAGAAGATAATACAAATTTCTCTATGCCACAAACTCATCATTTTAAAGTGTTGGGAATAGCATGGGGTACACAATTTGATTGATTCTAGATAGTGAACATCTGACAGAATTTCTGTCGAAAAGAATTGATTTGAAACGTTCTTACTTTAAGTGGCAGGTCATATTTTTGATCCTATAGGGTTTCTTAGTCTTTACGCAATACGTATTAAATGGCTAATTCAAGATATATGACAATCAGGACTCGAATGGGATGAGGAGTTACCGAAATCTTTAAAATGACTTTGGGAAAGATGGTGTGACGATGTTAAAAAAAATTGAGTCTTTTTGCCATACCACGTCATTATTTGTGCGGTGAAGACATTGATAACATAGAAAAATTTGAATTACACTGTTTTTCTGACTCTAGTCAAAGAACTTACGGGACAGTGACTTATTTGCGAACTATTTACAACAATGGGAACATTCATACGTGCTTCGTGGCATCAAAAAGTAGAGTAGCCCCTTTGAAAACGCTTTCTATACCACGACTTGAACTCATGGGAACTCCATTATCAGCCAGATTGAGCCAACGAATAATCAAGGCGCTACAATATAAACTAGATTTACTCTGCTACTTTTGGACGGACTCCTCTGTTTTCAAATTTTTGGATTAGAGGTTCGCCTCATAGGTTTAAGCCTTTTGTGAGAAATAGAGTTCAAAACATACCGAACCTTCCAACTGGTTTTATTGTCCTGGAAAGGAAAATCCTGCAGATCTAGTATCCAGAAGATTCAGCGTCAAAGAATTACGAGACAGTTCCTTGTGGTGGTATGGACCCTCTTGGCTTAGTCAACGATCTGAATTTTGGCCACAGGGAAAAGAAGAACAACCAGCAGAAGAATATAAATTAGATTACAAACAACGGCTAACGGTCAATCAATTTGAGTGTGCGGCACTTCCGTCAATGAACTTAATAAATATCGAAGATTTTAGGAACCTTCAAAAAGTATTACGTGTAACCGCATGGATAATGCTTTTTATATCGAATACAAAAAAACCCCCAAAAAAACCCCAAAAAAAACCTAAACCAATCTTAAAGTTAAATTTCTTACGACCGATGAACTTAAAAGAGCTGAAGAATTTTGGATTCGTCACGCTCAGGATAAATAACATTGTAGTGAAATTCTTCTTTTAGAAAAAGATAAGCCACTTTCAAAGAGCTGTAAAATTTATAATTTAGCGCTGTTCCTCGATAATTAAAAGGTTTCAGAATTAAGGGTAGATTGTACGTGTCTGAATATGGCTTAGGTGAAAAACAGCCGATCAGTATTCCCTATGAGTCTAGATTTGCAGAATTATTAGTAAGAAGGGAACATGAAAAGGTCTTATATAGCGGTGTTTCTTCAACCTTGGTAAAAATTAGAATTGAATTTTGGATTCTAAAAGGACAACAATTGGTGAAGAAGGTTATTAATAAATGTTTGATCTTCAAGAAATACATAGTTAAGCCAGTAACTCTAATAACAACTCAGCTACCTGGACATAGCATCGCTGAAACTCTCCTTTCGATACCTGTGAAGTTGATTTTGAGGGACCATTTTTTTAAAAGGCAGAGAACAGACTGAAAAATCATATATAGTCTTGTTTACCTGTACAGTCACAAGAGCTATTCACTTAGAACTGGTGTCGGACATGTCAACGAGAAAATTTATGCTGGCATTTCGAAGATTCATTTCTAGACGAGACTACTATCACATAATCTACACGGATAATGCAAAAACCTTTGAACGCGTCAACGATGAACGTAAGTATTTTTCTGAAATTCTGGAAGGTGAGGAGTTACATGATTTCATTTCGAGCAACGGTATTATTTGAAAGTTCATAGTTGAATATGGCCCATGGTGAGAAGGGTTTTATGAATGATTGGTCAAGAGTGTAAAGACAATATTAAGGAAAATACTTGGTAAAGCATTATCGAACTTTGAGGAAAAGACTACTGTCTTGACTGAGATCGAAGCGGTCTTAAATACTAGACCTTTGACGCACGTTTTCAATGACTCTGATGAACCTGAACACCTTGCACCAATTCATTTCTGACAATTCGGCAGAAAGGACTTCGATTACCTTCTCAATTTAATAGAACAAAACAAGACGCGCCACAAGGAATCCATGATTCGAAGAAAACAATATCAAGTTAAACTTTTCAAACTGTTGTGGTTGAAGTGGAAAGAACGATATTTTTTGGATCTTAAAACAGCACACCAGTTAGAAACTCCAGTTGTTTAAAAAGACCTAAAAATCGGTGACGTCTTTCTAGTCGAAGGAATTTCTAAATCCAAACTTTTGTGGGGCTTGGGCATAATCAAAGAAGTGTTCAGTGGAAGAAACGGACATATTCATTGTTGTGTTGAAAAAACTAACAATGGAAATTTCAGAAAACCTATCCAACTCCCTTACTCTTTAGAAATTAATTGAACTTTTATTGAGTTCAGGTGGGGAGTGTGAAGAATTATTCGACTAAAGAAAAAGAAACGTGCTTTTATGATCACGGGCTGAGAAAGAGAAAGAGAATATAGTTTTGTCGGTTTGTTAATTTAGTTGTTTTTTTGGTTTTTCGTTTTTATAATAAGAGAGTTTATCGAATTTTTTTGTTGATGTTTCTCGATGCTTTAATTTCGTGGAATAAAGACCAATAAATTATTGCTTGAGTCATTCGACTTCGAATTCTGCTGTCTTGCGTCTAGCTGCAACACTATATTGATCTTCACTATTCTGGATGAGCAGGCCATCTTTCAAGGAATGGTTTAGAATGCTCTTGATGGCGGACCAGTTCCTCTCGACCTTCAAGCCGTACATCTGGTAAAGGAAAGCCTTGATATCCTCGATTCCAAATCCATTCTTGCGGTTGAGTCCTTTAAAGGCATTTAAAACAAGTGGTTTAATGGGTCCCGCAGCCGAGCATGAACTAAGTGGGGTGTCCTGCATTGTCAAAGACGTGGATTTAGGCTGGGTTACGAGTTGGATAAAGTTATTCATGGTTAAGTTTCAAAATTACATGGAACTATCAAAAAACTATTATTGAAAAAA
>QLNU02014802.1:67840111-67852194 GCA_006491805.2 Dysdera silvatica
TCTTTAGCCGGCTCCATAGATTTTCGATGGGGTTAAGGTCTGGGCTATTTCCAGGCCATTCCAGCAGTTGAATATGATGATCTTGAAACCATTTTTTGCACACACGAGCAACATGACATGGAGCTGAATCCTGTTGAAATATAAATGCTTCATTATCTTGGAAAAGATCACATGCAGAAGGCTGCAGCTTGGGCTCAAGTATTTCATTTATGTATCTTTGGGCATTTATATTCCCATTGATCACGCAAATTCTGCCCACACCTCTTGATGTTATACAACCCCAAATCATAACACTAACTGGGTGTTTCACGGTAGGTGTAATGCACTCAGGATGGAAATCTTCTCCAATTCTTCTCCATACGTATTTTACGCCATCACTACCAAACAGTGAGATTTTGGTCTCATCACTCCAAATTACACTGTCCCATTGTTCCGTTGTCCAGTTAACATGGGTTTTAGCCCAGTTTAATCTTTTCAACCTCTGTTTGACAGACAAAAATGGCTTTTTTCGTGGAATTCTTGCATTTAGACCACATTCATGCAGTCTGCGCCGAACAGTCCTTGCACTTAACTTCACATTGCATTGCGCCATTTCACCTTGTATACACAGAGATGATTTTTTCCTGTCACCTAGGCACTGTCTTTTAATTCTTCTATCATCACTTGCTGTTGTGCACCTTTTTCTGCCTTTACCAGTCTGGTTTTGTAATGACTGAGTCTCCTTATACTTCTTCAAAAATTTAGAAATGCCACCTTTAGTTAAGTTTCCCCCAATATTTCTTCTAATTTCTTCATAACTGTAGCCTTGTTCACTTAATATTACTATTTTACATCGCTTCCTAGGTGACCAGTCAACTCTTTGCGCCATTTCTTTAATTTTATTACGTTTTACAAGCACACTAAATCAAAGAGCACAAAAAAAAAACAACCAACTTGATAGCAATTACAGAACACACTGATAAATGTCCTGTAACCTGTTGGCTCATTGCCAAAACAAGAGAAAACATGATTGGCTCATTGCCAAAACAAGATGACACCTGATTGGCTCTGTAAACACTCATGCTCATTGGCCACATTCAAATGAAGGAAAGCTACTTCATATAAATGTAAGCAAGCTGTGCTTCTTTTTTCTGGTTATTTGGCTATAACTTTTGATAGAATACAGATAATTGAACAAATGTTATTGCATTACAATCTTTATTAAATTACCTTTCTAATGATATATAATTTTATAGTATTGGTACAAAAAAAAGTGGTGTTATTAGCCATCAAACCTCTAAAATAATCTTTTTTCAAAGGGTTTCCACAATTTTGTCCACTACTGGCATACAGTTAAGAACCTGGTAGTGATCACCTGTATATGGCGGCCATTGCAGTCCAGTTACAAGATGGTCACTTTAGGTAGGTTCACTGTGTATTTAAATATCTTTTAATATTAATACACACATGATAAATGAAATAATATGGAAAGGAAAATGCTATGCACAAAAAAGAAAAAGAAAGCTAAATATGCATTTTTTTACCTAAAAATGGATTTAACGAGCTACTGAATACAGCGAGCATTTCTTTTCTGGTACCAAGTTCATTACATACTGGTCCTACTATATATATATATATATATATATATATATATATATATATATATATATATATATATATATATATACAGTAGAATCTTATTAACCTTTTACTGCCTAGAAAGAACAAATGTTCCTCTGACGTCACAATTTTTTCTATTAAAGCCAACAGTTCTTTCGAGCTATAATTTGCCTCAAAGAACTATTGTTCCATTACCTAGTTCAGAAAAATGGCAACAGATCGCAGTAGGTCTTTGCGAGGCAGAAATATTCAGATTTAGAAATGGCATTCTTTTTTGTGACATCAGAAAGTTAAGTATTGTCTATTTTTCTTAGAATCGACTTATAAATACAAATTATTTTGGAAATCGAATAATTGGAGTTACAAATGGTTGTCTCAAGATCAGAAATAAACACTTAAATATTCCGTTTACATGGAATAGAGGATCCCACTATGATGAAGCTACGAATGTTCCTTTCAGAAAAATAGGCAACGTTTTATATGATTTGACAACTTCAATGTGAGCAAGTCTAGTTTGGTTATGCTTAGGTTGTGTCAGAACCTAATATGCACAAGATCTTCTTCAACAATTACTTCATCTCACCAGAACTAATCTCATACATGTCCAAAATGACTTGCTCGCAACATCAACTATGAATAAATCTCGACTAAGGAAATGCGCTTTGAAAAACGAGACCGAGCAGAAGAAAGAAGGTCGTGGAGCATTTGTTTGATTCATACATAAATCAAGCCGAAGAGGTTATGATTTGTGCCCGGCTAGGTAATTTTCACCTTAAATTATCAAAATGATTTACCTACTGACAAATGCATACGGCGAAACAAGAAAACAGGAACAGTTGGCAGAAATAGAACCCCAGCCGTTGTGCAGATGTATAATTCATACATGGGTGGTGTGAATAAAGCTGACCTGATGCTGGCCATGAAGTAAATCAAACTGAAAGCGTACAAGTGGTATCTTTGTCACGCATTCCATTTCATGGATTTGGCTGTAGTAAATGCATGGATTCTCTACCAAAGTACAGGCGGGAATGGGTTATTATAAGACTTCAAATTGGACATCTGCTGTTCATTACTCAAAGGATCCACTACAGGGAGTCATCCCGTACTAGTTCAAACTTTGGCTGAGGAAAACAATAATGACGTTCCAAGAAAATGTGCAAGAAGACCTGCCCTAGTGCCAACTGCAGTTAGCTTTGACAACATTTCTCACTTCTCAAAAGAAGCGGAGAAACCACAAAAGCCCAGCGTTTCAACTGGAAGGTTGGTTGCTCTAGGAAGAGCAGATTCTACTGTGTCAAGTCCATTGTTCGTCGGTGCATAACCGGAGGAACTAACTGTTTTTACAAATATCATATTCAACAGTAATATTTTACATACAAACCTAGGCCTTGCTCATCATGTCTTACTGAAGGGGACAAATGCTCCTATGTAATTTAGGGCCATTGAAATTTATAAATTTTATTCATAATTTTTTAAAATTTATTTTATGCCCTAAGTACCTCAGAAATTGCATGGTATAAGTATTGACATGTTTATTTTACTCTCAGTTGTTAAACGGTTAATGCGAATGCGCGTAACGTGAATTATTCTTAATTACTATTAATACGCGACTTACGTAAATTCACAATTAGCTAATAAATCTCGAGAATCAAAACCACTAGCTCGTGAGTACTAGAAATGAGTTCGGGCTCATCCGTGGAAGCCCGAGCCCAAAAGCTTGTAATATGAGCCCGCCCGAGCCTGAAGCTTCAAATATAATTTTAAGCCCTTCACGTGTGATTTAAATTTAAAAAAATAATTACTAAACTACACTATTCAATTTCCTTCGAATTTCCGTATTTCTACAAGTCTTGAAAATGAATGAACTTATTCAACGATCTTAACGAATAAACGTATTCCTCGTAAAATTTTCGCATATAAAGACAGTTTTCAGATTTAGTTGAATCAGTGTAATGGGGCCTGTCTCATCTCTCTTACTAGTCATAGCAAATGTGTACTACTAGTCACAGCAAATGTACTACTAATCACAGAAAGTACTACTAGTCACAGCAAATGAACAACTAGTCACAGAAAGTACTACTAGCATAGCAAATGTAACACTAGCATAGTAAATGTACTACTAGTCACAGCAAGTGTACTACTAGTCATAGCAAGTGTAAAATCCATCCAAACAAACAAATCCAATAATCCAAGCTATGCGCCCTTTGAGAGAACCCAGTCCGCCCGTGCTCTTACGCCTGCTTAAATAAGAGAGAGAAAAAAATCTCCCTTTTTGTTATAAAAGTAAAATTTTAAATACATTTAAAATCATGACAGGATTAGCATTCAAATTTTATTTTTATATTTCAATATTTTTATGTCATTTTGGATATAGCAAGAGTACTACTAGTCATAGCAAGTGTACTACTAATCATAGCAAGTGTACTACTAGTCATAGCAAGTGTACTACTAGTCACAGCAAATGTACTACTAGTCACAGCAAATGTACTACTAGTCACAGCAAATGTACCACTAGTCACAGCAAATATACTACTAGCCACAGCAAGTACTATACTAGTCACAGAAAATGTACTACTAGTCACAGAAAATACTAATGTTCACAACAAACGTGGCGAACATTAATAGGAAGATGCCGTAATCTAGTTAGAAATAAGGACCTCGTAGGCGTGGTTCCCAACTTGGGGGTTGCCGCAACTAATTTTAGTTGTAATTATTTTTATAAAGAATTTCATACCAAATGTTTCCAACGCTTTTATATTTCAACATGATTACACACATTGCAATATTTTAATAGCGGTTGTTAAATTTGTATCTGTAATGCACATTAATGTACAGGGTTCCTAGGAAAGTCCGGATGCGGCCAATAACTTTTGAACCAAGACAGATATTGCAAAGAAAGTTAGATATTAGTTAATAAAATGACTATGTACTATCAGACGAGATGAACAGCAGCGCTCCTGATGGCGAATTGAGGAAGTTAAAAATTTTATTTCGAAAAATAATAAAGATGGCGAAATATTTTCTATTAGAAAGTTGTAGGGCATCCTTCAGTTAGTAGGAAAAGATATACGGCTCACATTCCGTATGTGCACGTACTGTCACAAAGTGAGGTGTTCCGGATGTTTCAATGCATAGCTTTAAATTAATACGCGCTTTGAGGTTGCGTTGAAGTTCTTAAAGTAAAGAAACCATGATATCTCTCCTATAAGAACTTCAACTGAACTCTTAAAACACCAGAAAAAATTAACTGAAAGTATTGCCTTGAAACTTCTGGAACACCTTACTTTGTGGCAGTATGTGTACATAGTGCATGTGAGCCATACACCTTTTCTTACTAAATGAAGGATGCTCTACAACTTTCTGATTGAAAATATTTACTTATCTTTATTATTTTTCGAAAAAAAAAATTTAACTTCATCGATTCGCCACCAGGGGCGCTGCTGTTCATCTCATCTGATAGTGCATAGTCATTTTACTATACCAATACTTAACTTCAGTTGCAATATCTGTCTTAGTTCAAAAGTTATTGGCCGCAATCTGACTTTCCCAGGAACCCTGCATATAATTAATGTAAGATATATAATTAATACAATATATTTTTATATTAAATATGTTTTTTGTGCTACGTTAAAAATATCTTTATTATGCAAATATGGAGGCGGCGAATAGGGAGTCGCGGATCTTTCCGTTACTATAAAAGGGGGTCACGGATTACTTAGCTACTATAAAAGTGGGTCGCGGCTTGAGAAAGGCTGGGGACCACTGCCGTAGACTATCACTCCTTACTGTTAGTCGTACTTCTTATATTCAAACAATATTCGTGATTGCAGAGCTTAGTATGTGATATTACGTCGTTGATAGTATTAGTAGTAGTCGACATTTCGCATAGTTATTTAATAACTAACCGTGCGAGGTATCACTATTATCACTTGCTTATTAAAATGGATTCGAAACGCAAAACTGAACATGCTGATAATAAATATAAAAAAAAACAAATGTCTGCAATTATTTCAGAAGAAAAGTTGGAAATAATTCGTGTGCATGAAGAAGGAAAAATTGTATCAACAATAGCTCGGGATATAAATCGATTTGTTTAAAGAATGATTACGATAGTGAAGGATTAAATTCGCATTGCTGAAAGCATGAAAGGTTTAGAAACATTGAAGGGTATCATCATCATCACTAAGAAGACCCCGGGTCCGATTTCAGGGATGGAAAAATTGTTGTTATACTGGATCGAAGATCTTTCATGTATAAAATAACTTTATGTAAATAATAATAATAATAAAAAATAATAATAAATATTGCAGCGTCTTACGAAGTTACACTTATGGAATTTACAAATCCGACTTACGTAACAGTTACGTAAAGTTTACGGAAGGCATTACTTACGTAACTCGGGGATGATTGTATATACTATATATATGTGTGTGTGCATATGTGTGTGGGTGCTATTTGCAAGAAAAACTGATCAACGATGGACAACTGAAATTCTCAACTGGATTCCAAGAGACCACCGAAGACTTAGAAAACGTCCTCAAACTAGATGGGTGGATGAAATAAGAAAACAGGTTGGGGTGACATGGAAGCGAATTGCTCAGGATAAACTTGTGTGAAAAGCATTTGAAAAGACCTTCATCCAGCCGTGGACAGATAATGGTTGAATATGATGATGATAATGATGATGTGTGTAGGTGCATAAAGGCCTACAGGCGGCAGGGAAGAGCTCGAGCCTCGCTTAGCCGTTCAAAAAATTGATGTGCCCGATTCTGCTATGCATTTGCTTAAAAAAAAAAAATACAGTCACATTTTGAAATAAGGTACATTACTAATTGTTCATCACTAATTTGCCATTCATTACTAATTGTCAAGCAGTATCAATTATTTTTGTAGCATTTTAGTATCTTGTACATTCACTAAAATGTTTGACAGTCTTGAGAAGAAGGTAATAATTTTTCTCAGCCCCCCCTCCCCCACCAGAGGAACGCATATGGACGCCTATGTGTGTGTGTATGTAATTTTTTAAACATTAAGCGATTATCATTTTTATAACTCGAAATTATCAGTAATTAATTCACAGCTAAGGAAAACAAAACATCGTTACGTATAGCTGCTTCCACATATGTCTTGGACATTAGAACAACGACTGGGGCAAGGGTCGCTTGCCGTTATGCGACTATTTTATATGACATTAACGAACAATGTCATCTGTGTAATAATTCCATATCCGTCCAGAGTGTACGATACCGGCAATAATCTTATCTACTTGTAACAAGGTCTTACTGACCAGTAATTACAGTTATTCCTTGCCCTCCCACAAATCAGTCAATTCCATTAGAGTAGTGGTCCCTAACTTAATTTAAGCCGCGGACCACTTTTCCACTTCAATTGTACCCGCGGACCACTTTGAAAAATTCTCACGAGTTGGCTTCAAGACCTTAATAAAAAAGGGAACTGGGTCTTTTTTGGGGAAAATGTGTTTGTACAATCTTTCTTTGGTAAAAAAAAAAAAAGAAATAAACAGAAAAAGAAATAATAAAATCTAATAATACAGTCAAACCTCGTTAAGACGAACACGCTTAAGACGAATTACTTTTAATACGAACCGTTTTCTGAAATTCCGTCAGATTGTAAAATACTACAAATATGCAATCAATTTCATTTTTATATTTAATTTTAATATTTAATAATAATTTTTATAAGCGTTTGTTATTTTTTTAAATAATGACTCGTCTCGCGAACCACCATTGGTCCATGGATCACTAGTTGGAAACCATTGCAATAGAGGAACGTTTTTAGCATCTACTATTATTGCTACTTTTGTTGTCATTGAAGCTTAACAGCCATCCGCCTGTTAAGTTGCAATGACAACAAAAGTTTAGGGTTATAATATCAGACAACGGTGGTTAGGGCCACTAAGAATTAACTGACCGATTCTCATATACAGTGCCTCTGTTCCATGAGGAGCAATTTTGAGATAAATGGTTTCCCATAAACTGTATCTTCATAGATCATGCACATTATGAAGCTTTAATGGAAGTAAGGAGGGTATATCTTGTAATTTAGTAGTTTTATGATCGCAAATAACATTTAATACTATATATATATATGAGGGCACATAACAGGATGATCCAAAATAGATGCTACAGCAATTACCTTTTGAACCGTTATTCGTAGAAAATACTCTCGAAGAGGAAAATTGCTCAAATGATGTAAGAATGTTTTGTGAGTTTGCAAGGAATTTCCAAATGGTTATTAAAACGTACAGCCTCCGGGGTAAGTTTTTATAATTTTTCGTGGGGTGATGAGATGGCTAAAAATTTTTGACCATTACGCAGGGGCGGACTGGGCCGACGGCTAACCGAGCCCCTGGCCTGTGCGCCCTCAAGAGCTATAGGACTCGCGCCCTCAAGAGCGATAGGACTCGCGCCCTCAAGAGCGATAGGACTCGCGCCCTCAAGAGCGATAGGACTCGCCCCTCGGAATGGACAAAGATTCGCGCCCTTCGATAATCCAATTAGCGAAGTATAGCCCAGATGCTCTTGCGCCATAAAAATCCAAACAAACAAATCCAATAATCCAAAGTATGCGCCCTTTGAGAGAACCCAGTCCACCCGTGTTCTTACGCCTGCTTAAACAAGAGAGAGAAAAAAAAAATCTCCCTTTTGTTATAAAAGTAAAATTTTAAATATATTTAAAATCATGACAGGATTAGCATTCAAATTTTATTTTTATATTTCAATATTTTTATGTCATTTTGGATTAAACGTAGGTATTTATCAACTCTTAGGCAATTTGAAATTTGAAATGACTTTCGTATTTTTTTACTCTTCTGATACAATTTCTTTTCTCTAAATGCGTGTGAAATTCGAATTCATACCATGAAATCTATGAACATATTTTATAGTGACAAAACATCAAATTTTATTAATGATTATCGTAAAATAAAAATATAATTAAAGTAAAAAAATATACTCTACAATATGTGAACTGAGTGATAAAAGAACACTCGCTGTTGTAAATTAACAGCATACGCTCATGTGAACTAGTTTTTAACGGAACATGACCTCAGAATTTCATCAAAGTGCTCTCCCTCCTCTCTCTCTTTTTTTTTTTTAACTTGGAAATGTCCCCTGATACCTTGGCGATCAAATAGAAAATTTTAATTGTACGACAGCTCTGGGGATCTCCCTCATGAACAGGGGAGGCTCGAGGTTGATTTTGAATCCGGGCGGCCTGACACAGATTGCTTTTTGGCGCCCCCTCCAGAGAAATCAGAAGACTTTCACAGAATCACAGTGAGCCATATACCCTATAAAAGTGGCCAAAAATCTCTGAAAGAATTTCTATAAAGATGTCTCCAAAAATTTCTCTGAACTTGTCTCTTTTCTTTAAAGAGATTTTTTACTATTGGGTCCATTAAAAAAATTTTAACTTGACTTCAGTTTGGCGCCCCCATCCAAACGGGGCTCCCAAACGGCTGCCCGGTTCGCTCGTCCCTTAAGCCGCCCCTGCTCATGAAGTCTTTTTTTCATTGGACTAATTGAACGATTTGTGCATATTTCTCATCGAAAGCATATTCCTACGACTAGAGGTTAAAAAGAAAATTGTTGTAACATTTATTTTGAATCACCTTGTATAATTACGCGTATTATGTTTCATATCAAATCAAACGAAACTATATTCAGACGGATTCAAAATTATTTTTTACATAAAGTGATGGTTATTTATAATTAATCATAATTTATAATGATCATGATTAATTATGATTAATTAATCATAATTTATAACCTAGTCAGCTAGGTTAATCCGTCTTGACAGCAAAGGGTAAAGACTTTAGGGTCTGACAAAGCCCCCGCTGCCCAGGATTGGATATAATAAGCGGAAGTCATAAATACAATATACAAACTAAACAAAAAAAAAATTGCTAAACTACACTATTCAATTTCCTTCTAATTTCCGTATTTCTACGAGCCTTGAAAACGAATAAACTTATTCAACGATCTTAACGAATAAACTTATTCAACGATCTTAACGAATAAACTTATTCAACGATCTTAACGAATAAACGTATTTTCTCGCATACAAACTTAAAATTTTTTCGCATATAAAGACAATTTCCAGATTTAGTTGAATCCGTGTAATGGGGCTTGTCTCATCTCTCTTACTAGTCATAGCAAATGTGTGCTACTAGTCACAGAAAATGGACTACTAGTCACAGAAATAAATGAGTTTAATAAATAAACACAGTCTAATAAATAAACTAAATACAATAAGATAAAAGACTTGGTTGTTTAGCAAAAGTATGGAAGGTATAAATAGAGAAAGATGTAGTGATATTATAATTCTCTATCCAATAGATGTCTGCGGATGAGTTTTTTATATTGAGCAAAGGAATAAATAGATTTAAGTGAGTTAGGAAGAAGATCCCACACCCTAGGGCCAAAGCAACAGATGAGCGAGAGTCCAAGTTTCGTTCGTGAATACTCTGCAATCAGATCGTTAAGGTTTCTTGTAAAGTGGGTATGATCAGGAAAGCGCAGTGAAATGAGACCAGAATGAGCGCCATTTCGTATGGTGTTAAACATGAAGATGGAAGTTTTGTACGTAAATAATTTTTCAATCAATAATATATGATGATCGTAAGCTAGTTCAATAGTTCTAGAAGTATGAGTTTGATAATTTAGGAGGCGGAGGAATCTTTTCTGCAGTCTGTTAAGTCTGATGACATTAGACTTGGAAGTGTTTACCCATATCAGAAGGCAATAGTAATGGAAAGAATAAATCATAGAACAGTAAAGTTCAAGTAGAATCGAGACGGGTAAGTAGTAGCTAACGTTTCGAATCACTCGAATATTTCTACTAATTTTGTTACAGATATTGTTAATGTGAATATCACATTTAGGGTTAGATTGAAGAGTTACACCGAGAAAGTTTATATTTGTGAGAACGAGATGGTTGTATTATTTATATTGAGATTAAAATGATAACACACATATAGTATAGGGGCCACTCATAACAAGTTTTCGGATTTATCCATGGAAATATGGATTCTGTTTGATACAATGTTGAAGTACAGCATATAATTTGTTCGCTTTGAGCGCCCAAGACTTTTTTGCTCCTCAGATTGAACGAAGGAAAATGGCCGCTCAGGTTGTCTAAAAGAAAGCCTTGGTTTTAAATTATTCGTAAAGAAAAGAATGATTTTCTGGCGCCTGGTGGGACCCGAACCCACGATTTTCTGGTAGCCGGCCAGACGCTCTACCAACTAGGCTATAGGCGTCAGTCATTTTCTTCCTTACGAGCATATACAGAGAGTGCTTACACATTTTTAGAACGATTTAAATAGAGGATTAAAAAATGAAAATATTTTGTGGGAAAATGGATCTGGCAACATGTTATTATTTCAAATTAAGATTATCGTCTGCTACTTTCAAATTCATTTTTCATTCAAAATGGCGCCTGTAAACAAGCTGTGGGTCGAAGGATACGTTTTTGCGCTTTCCGAAGAGAAATATTCTTATTCCATTATTAAAAACGTTGTGAAACGCATGGTATAAAGATTTCTAAGTGCAAAATAAGCAACATTATTAATTGAAAAGGGAAAGACCGTCAATCAGAACTTCTACATAAAAAGAGGACTCCAAATGAATACCCGAACGAGGTATGTACTGTTGCAAATATTTCTAAAGTGAGATCACTGGTAACAAGAGAAAATCCCCCGACGCAGAAATCAATTGCAAACTCTTTAAGAACTTCTGTAGCAACAGTAAATAAAATAATAAACCAAGATTTATAACTTAAAAAAGCTAAAAAACATAATCTTCACCGTCTTTTGTCGAGACATGTGGCTCAACGCAAGACATGTTGCAGAATCCTGTATGAAAATTACTTATCAGGAAAGATAAATGGAAATACGTTGTTACCCTTGATGAAGCAGGGGTTTATCTAAATGATTGTAACAAAAAAAGGTCCATTTACTATCACAAGCGCGGAGAAAAAAATGTCCAAACTTGGTTCCGAGAATGCAAAGAAAGCTTCAGTAAAGGCTTTATGATTGTCGCAGGTTTCTCTTACAATGGGAAATTAAAAAGTGGAAAAAAAGGTTAAAATCAACTCATCATATTATCAGGAGAATTTTTTACATCCAATATTTACAGAAGAAATTCCATTTTTTTTATTCCAACAATTTTCAGAGTATAAAACTGCATCAAGACAAAGCCAGCAGTCATACCTCGAAAACTACCACTGCATTCCTTGAAAAAATGAAAATTGATACAGGTATTGCATATATATAGAGTCTGCCTTTTCAACATATTCCTGAGAAGTCCCCTGTTGTTTCTCCTATGAACTATTGTGCCTTTGGTCCGCTGAAAAGAGCTCTCTCTAAGCGCAAACCTACTACCATTGATGGACTTTGGAAAGTTGTGGAACAGGAATGGCAAGCAATACCTCTGGAAATGTTGCGAAAAGCCCTCCTATTG
>QLNU02014802.1:67877945-67888907 GCA_006491805.2 Dysdera silvatica
GCTGCTGGAGAAATTGGTGGTGTAACCTGTAAAAAGCACAATAGCAAATTATCTGAGAAGACGAAACAGCTCATGAAAAGGCGAAGAGATATGAAGGTGGACAATCGAAATACCAGTTCCAGGATTGAGTACATAGAACTTTGTAAAACTCTGCGCAAAAGCATGAAAGAAGACATAAGAAAATTCAACTGTGAGCTAGTAAAGGAAGCCATTGAAAATAACAAGAGCCTTAGGGTTGTTAAAGGAAGTTTATCTGTTGGGAAGAAACACATCATTGCATTAAAAGGAGAGGATGGCACCGTAACAAGAAATAGGGAAGAAATACTTAGAAGAGTTGAAGAATTCTACAAAAATCTATACGAAAGTAACAGTGAATTAAACGAAGACATTGAAATAGTCGAAGGAACAGCTCCTAAAATCTTAAAAGAAGAAGTTTCATTTGCAATAAAAAATATGAAGAAAGGAAGAGCCCCTGGTGATGATGGTATTACATTAGATATCCTAAAAGAAGCTGGAGAATATGTAGAAGACATACTTGCAAAATTCTTTACCAAATGTCTTAACAGCGGTAACATACCAAACCAATGGGATTCTGCAACAGTAATTCTTTTGCATAAAAAAGGTGATAAAGAGGATTTGAAAAATTACCGACCAATTAGCTTGTTACCTGCTATTTATAAAATCTTCACAAAAGTGCTAACACATCGCCTGCAGAAAAAATTAGATGCAGCTCAACCAAGAGAACAAGCTGGATTTCGAAGTGGATTCAGTACAGTGGACCATATTCAAGTATTAAGAGAATTAATTGAAAGAACACATGAATATGAACTTCCATTGTGTGTGGCATTTATTGACTATGAGAAGGCCTTTGACTCTATTAAAACATCAGCAGTCATCAACTCTTTAAGATCAGCAGACATCGAGGATGTGTACATTGACATGGTGAAACGTGTGTATAAAAATGCAAGTGCAAAATTTCGGTTACATAAAGATACCAAAACTATTAAAATTGGTAAAGGTGTGAGGCAGGGAGATACCATTTCTCCAAAACTTTTTACTTCAGCTTTACAGATGATTTTTCAGCAGATAAATTGGAATAACAGGGGAATAAAAATAAATGGTGAATATTTAAATCATTTGCGGTTTGCTGATGACATTGTTATTTTTTCAACGAACCCATCAGAACTCCAAGACATGGTACAGGAGCTCTCAACTAGAAGTAAAGAAGTTGGACTCAAGATGAACCTACAAAAAACTAAGATCATGTTCAATAATTTCGTAGAGGAAACAAAAATACAAGTTGACAACATTGAGCTAGAAATTGCTGATTCATATATTTACCTTGGCCAGCTGATTTCAATGGATGGCAACATTATGAAAGAACTCAACAGACGTATTAAACTTGGCTGGAGTGCATTTGGAAGAAACAGTTTTATCCTGAAGGGGAAATTGCCTTTGTGTCTAAAAAGAAAGGTCTTCAACCAGTGTGTATTGCCAGTCCTCTCTTATGGATCAGAGACATGGAGTCTAACAGTTGGAGCAATACGAAAGTTACAGACAACGCAAAGGAGCATGGAGAGGTGCATGCTTGGAATAACTAGGAGAGATCGAAAAAGAAACACTTGGGTGAGAGAGCAAACTAGAGTAGAGGACATCATTGTTAAAGTAAAAGGACTGAAATGGCGATGGGCTGGGCATATTGCAAGAAGAACTGATCAACGATGGACAACAGAAATTCTGAACTGGATTCCAAGAGACCACCGAAGACCTAGAAAACGTCCTCAAACTAGATGGGTGGATGAAATAAGAAAAGAGGTTGGGGTGACGTGGAAACGAATGGCCCAGGATAGACTTGTGTGGAAAGCATTTGGAGAGACCTTCATCCAGCAGTGGATAGATAATGGTTGAATATGATGATGATGATGATGATATATCGGCTAGGTAGGACTCATTGTACTATTAATTATTTATTGTACATATTATATTATATTATTTATTTGTATTATTATTATATTATTTATTTGGTATTATTATATTATTTATTTGTACATATTATATTATTTATTTGTACATATTATATTATTTATTTGTACATATTATATTATTTATTTGCTATTATATTATTTATTTCAGCATATTATATTATTTATTTGTACATATTATAATATATAATTTATTTGACCGAAATTCGGAAAACAGTACATATTGAAAGAAATTCAAGTTAAGGGCGATCTCATTAACGAGGTTCCACTATATACCTTAATAAAAAATTAACATAACTTTTATTAGTTATAATAATTTTGGTTCCGATAACATATAAAACTGTAATTTATTACACAATATATACTGGTGTCCAAAATTAAGGTTACATTCAATGTTATTTCAATGGGAGAGGTACATATTTTGCTCTATCACTCTTAATGTGCGTCATCGATAAAAATTCATTTTACATGGACTTAAAGTGCTGTAAGCACTTAACATGATTGTAAAAAATCAAATTTTTTCAAGCATCCTATGAAATAGAATCTACAATTGAAATTGATACAAACATTTAAAGTCGAATACGTAAATTCGTAAAAAGCTGATTTAGAATGACAATTTTTCCCATATAAACATGCAAAATTATTAGAAAATGATTCTTAATGCTTATGTAAGTACATTTTTTATTCTAAATATGTTCGTTTTTTGCGAATTTCAATATGTGAATGAGTGAATGAATGAATCAATCAATCAATCAATGAATAAATCTTTAAGTTTGTATATTTAACCATGTATATAAATACAATAATTGCGCATATTAAATATTGTTAAATATATTACGAATATTTTAATTTACGATATCATATTTAATCTGACGCGAGGGCCAGCAAGTTTTGTGTCAAAGTACACTTGGAACAAAAAGTTGGACCACTCTGATTTAAAATCTCAGAGAGCTTTTCTGTTGGGAGATGCTTTCCAAAATTCACGGCATTTTGAAAAATTCAACTTGCGATGGCTTAGATTTTAGTTAATATAAAAATTAATTATAAAATTAATTATAATATAAAAATAAAAAGCTTGTTTTTTACCACCTAATTAAACAGGCTTTCCACGTATGTGCGTAACCGTGGTGCCGGGGGAGTGCTAAGGGGGGGGGGATGGTCGTCAACATCATCATCATCAAATACCAGCTCCGATTCGAACGTTCGTGGTGAATCACATTTTCCTGTCTCCACTTGTATGGATTAAAAGCATACATATGGATAAATATATATGGATATATATGGATAGATATATGGATAAAAATACACTAGCCCCAAGAAAACATCTTGCATATCACTTCAGATTTTGTGAAAATAAACCTATGAATCAGTCTTATGTTCGCCTTAAAACTAAGTAAAAATGGGCTACACCCTTATTTGTAATAACGTACAAGAATCATAATACAATTAAAACTAATTTAGTATAAAATATGTATAATTTAAAAAGCACTCGTCCGTCAAAATAATTCTTTTTCCGTTATCAATATTTTAGTTCCAGCTTCTCGCTCCAACTATTTGCACATATTTGTTTGGAAAATGAAGAATATATCCCCCTAAACGGTTGTAAATGAATTTTGAATGTGTAACTGTTATTGTGTTTTACTTACCAATAATTTAAAAGGCTTCAAGTCCATGAAAAAGAGAGCTGCATATTTTATACCTTACAAACTATTTTCGCACATACGTTGAGCATATCAATCGACTTTTCCACTTGCATTCGGCCACAGCTTGCAATTTCGGCATTAAGAATTTCAGGGTGAAAATGGTATAAAGCCCGTGAATAAATAAACTTACATTTTTAAAATAAATTAGACGGAGTTAGGTAGTTCTATAGCACTAATGAATCACCCGCCTCTGAAAAGAAACTATACTTAAAATGAAATGTAAGATATTATATAAATTATCTTTATTTCTAATATGATTTTCTTTTAATTTTGTGCTATCTATCAGCTGATATATAACATTCTTGCCAATCAAGTGTGCTTTCAATATATTTTAAATGTTATCTACTTTTTGAAAGACATTTTTTTTCAAAAAGTTTATCTCTACCCAAATTAGGGATGTCTAACAGTTATAAAAGTAGCCTGACATTCAAACCTAGATCTATGATGGAAAAATTTGGGATAAAAGCATTCATTATATCCGAAATAACTTTTACAGACATCTGAAACAGTAGCGCGGCAATTCAAAACTCATGGGGGGGGGATTAAAGAAGATTATATGATGGCTTTAAAGAAGATTACATGATGGCTTTAAAGAAGATTATGTGATGCGGTCTTAGAGAAAATAATGTGTTTTGATATCAAATGGGGGCTTGAGCCCTCTGAGATCCCCTCCCCTTGTCTTTTACTCTTCTGCTCTGTTGTTGAAATATCATGACTTGAAGATGTCAATTCCCCCTTTTGTGAAGTGCTTCGTCGAGCCTTTTAATTGCGAAAGAGCGAACAGAAAAGAGTTTCAGTTTTAATATTTTCGTTTGAAATAAATCTCATAGTCCGGACAGGTTTTTCGACCACTAAAAAAACTCCTAAAGCCAAGAATTCGTAAAGCCTGAGTACATAAAGCTAGAACGATCTGTAAATCAGAAGGTATTTTCCTTTCGTATCGTTGTCTCAACTTCATTTCCCCACTGGAATATGTATTCTTATTTGTATATCACTTTAAGCTAAAAGCCTCGCCCCAAATGGCTTATGGAAGCTCAGTACGTAAAGATATTAAAATAATACATTCAGTTAACCGAAATTATTTGCTTATTTACGTGTTACCAAACAACAATATCAATCAACGTTTATTGGCGTAGTGATACCAGCGCCGATGTTATGGCGTGATTAGATGGTGAAACGTTCGAAAGAAAATAAATATTTCTGCCTTCGGTGGGACCTGAACCCACGACCTTCCACTTGCCGGGCGGAGGCTCTACCCACTGAGCTACGAAGGACAATATATAATCTCTTTACGAACGTATATATATTGTTGCCAGTTATTTCGCAGAATGGTGTAGTACATAGACTACTATTTAAACCAAATTGCAAAGAGACTGGTATTAAATTGATCGAAATGCACGTTGCAGCATATGTATTTATTTTATATAAATCGAACGCTCGTTGGTATTTCATTCTGCGAAATAACTGGCAACAATATATATACGTTCGTAAAGAGATTATATATTGTCCTTCGTAGCTCAGTGGGTAGAGCCTCCGCCCGGCAAGTGGAAGGTCGTGGGTTCAGGTCCCACCGAAGGCAGAAATATTTATTTTCTTTCGAACGTTTCACCATCTAATCACGCCATACCATCGGCGTTGGTATCACTACGCCAATAAACGTTGATTGATTGACATTGTTGTTTGATTTAATCTGCGTAGTGTTCGATTTATATAAAATGGATACGTGTTACCACTTGAATGAGAATGGTTGTTTTATGTTCGTATAAAGCCAATTCAATTTGCTCACTCCTTGCAAAATATTGTTTATCCATTTGACGTCATTTGATTTTCACTAGTTACGAGGAAGGCCTTTGCCCCTTCCCCCGAGACAAGTAAAGCAAACAACCATCTCAATAAAGTCCGTAAATTAAAGAACACGAACATCATTCGTTTCTCCTCTTTCCAAATTTGCATACCGCTCCCGAAATTAAGGGCAGCTCTGTCGTCCAAAGTACACAAAACAGTTAATTAAGCACTATCGGGACGTTAATTAGACGATTAATTAATTATGGGCACTAGTTTAAATGGATAACGATCATCAAGATTTGTGTTTGGGCTCCCAAAATATGCAGGAGCCGCTCAGCAGACGATCATACATGGCTTGATCGTAATTGTCAAACGCCTACGAATACTCGAAGACTAAATATTCATGGACTGCTGAGAAGAAGGCCTTGCCATTGTTCGAAATGTGATTTGCGGCCGATATGGAGGGCCGAACGTTCAATGGACATTGCATGCCGATTGCGCAAAGGCCGTTGAGTCTCGGGACTCACTGAACGTTGGTAATTTAGTGACCTATTGTATACATTTCGTGATTCAGACGGCTGGGAGTCGAACCATCACGACGCTTTCACAATAACGATTTCTCTCCATATGCTTCCAGCGATTACAGAGCTATGTGTTGGCTATAGTAAGCAGATACGTAAGCCATCAGACGACTAATATTTGGAATTTGGAATTGATCATCTGACAACCTCTAGGTTTATTGCGAGCCTTAACGATAAAAGAAGTTTTATTTAAACTCGTAAAATCAATCCCAAATGTAACTTCGTGCCCCAAAAACGTTTGAAACGTATTTCACAGCTTGTGCTAAACATATAAATTATCAAATATTATTATAATGTTACGTATGTCCAGTAGGATAAGCGCAACCCCATTATTGACAGGTTGATTTTCAGAATAGTGAATTCGTAGGCGTAGAGCTTACCTGAATCCGTAGGGCCCTCCAAATTCCCCACCAATAATTTGAAATTCATTGCTATTTTACATATATTATAATGTTTGTTTGTTTGGATTTTTATGGCGCAAGAGCATCTGGGCTATACTGCGCCAAATATTATACATATTGTAATGCATAATTGTACATAATATACGCTTGCCCCCTCCCCTCAACAATTTGGGAAACACTATGTCGATGATTGTACTTCTCCTAATATCTTTCTTTCCCAATACGCAACGCTAGTAGTTAGTTCGCTGCACCATATTAGTGTCTAATAACAGTATTTACTGTCAGTTAAAGAAGCGTGTTGTCAGTCATTCCTCCATTAAGATACCATACAAGATACTGATATCTCCCCACGATGCATATGCATACATCCAAGATCACTTGTAGGTAAAAGCCAAACCTATCGAGTCCGAAAGCGATGATTATGCATCCGAAATCACTTGGATACTCTATAGAAATGCAGCTGGGGGAGGGTGTTCTTTTACTCTGGAACTTGATACGTTTTTTTATTTTTATTTTATTTATTTCAACAAATTCGACTCAACAGCATATTAAAAAAGCCAACTTACAGTATTAGAGGGTATCTCGCCAGGGCAGCACCGGGAAAAAAGTGAATTTGACAAGGCCGGTGCCGCCCCTGTGAGATGATAGTGTTACATTCTTGAATTACATAAACTACAATCAATGAACAAAATAAGTAACTAAAGATATAGCTAATCAATAATCAATACCCATCATACAAGAACTCATCACCGCAGAAAAAATATTAAAGGTAATTTAATTGCTTATGCTTTAATTTCAGACCCGCATAAGACAACACAACCGCGACACACCAAGAAACACGGCCAGCATAGTAAAGTTGCATAGACTACTAATTTTAATCTGAAGAGTGTGTAGTGTCAGATGCCCCAGTCGATGCATAATCCACATATGTAATTTTAATTGACTATCTATTGTATACTATGAGTGGTATAATATTAGAAGCGAGGTAGATTATGGCGGGAGTGTTTAGGAGCACTACACTACTACAATACTAGTAGAAAAGCTCGTGGATTTCTCTTGAAAAGAGTTAAAAACCGGATGCTTGTAAACTCTGCTGGGAGAGCATTCCACATGGTTGAAGCAGGCTATCCCAGTCGTTCAGTACGGGCCCTAATCGGGATTGCGTTGAAACGTCTGGAGGTAGGAAATCTACGTGTAGGAGTTTTTAAAGGAATGAGTTGGGTGTGTAAATTACAGTTTATTCTGTGAAACGTAATTAGGAGAATTTTTAACGTGTATATTTAGAAAATTTTAGTATTTATTTTCTCTTTTTCGGAGTTTACATATATGTTTAAAAATTATCTATTACGTTTTTATAGAGCTACAGAATGTTTAGGGCTTCCATTTTCGAATTGGAGCTTAATCGTAGTCCACACTAGGATGCGCAAACTCGATCACCAACTGAATCAGTGTGTCGATTTTGACTGTCTCTTGGAAATGGGCAGAATTTTTCATTTGTTTGATCAATGGACGAATTTTCCCATCTCCGGTCTGCACTTGTTTCATATATTTTGGGATAATGCACACATGATCTACGTTTGTTATTTTTGTACTATAGTGATTTAGTACAGCTAATATAAAAAAAAAACTCACCCGCAGACATTCATTGCATAGAGAATTATTATATCACTATATTTTTCCCTATTTATATCTTTGCTAATCAACAAGCTCTTTTATCTTATTGTATTTGTTATTTAGAAATTCCACTTATTATATTCAATTTTGGGCAGCAGGGACTTTGCCAGACAGCAACGTCTTTACACTTTGCTGCCTAGAAAGGTTAACCGAATTAATAAATTGTAAATAATTATCGCATCATGTAAAAAAATTGAATCCGTATGAATGAAGTTTGATTTGATTTGATATAAACCGGACAATTTACCATACTTCTGTCTCAAAGTTTGCTTCTAAAATGGTTTAAATTTAAAAGGGAAAAACCGTGAACTCTTCTAAGGGGCTTCATCTTAGAGGAATGAAAATCAAAATGCGTTGTTAGAATAATTAAAATTTTATCTTTAATTAAATATACTTGCAAACCATGGAAAATCTACGTGTGGTCATGATTTACATTTGTTAATCTTGGAGGAATTAGCCATCATTTCACCACGCTGGCTAGACGGGTTGGTGAATTAGCCCTCCCCTTCCGCCTTTCCATCCGTGCAGCAAATATTAATTTGCCTCTTGGATAGAAAGCCCAGCCTGCACCACTTGAAGGCGGGGTAGGACACTAGGTTACTGGCCCGGCCGGTTCCACACATCGTCACATACGTTCAGCGTGTGGGTCTCCTTCCAGTTAGATACCAGCAACCCTTTTGCAGGCCGATAAACAGGTGCTTCCATCTATATTTGAGAACTGCGATTAGATATATTTAATTGCAATGATTATTCTTTATAAGAAACATTTAAGATTTCTTTCTAGGGATGAAATTTGCAAATGTTCTATTTATATAGTTCATTGGAAAACCATTTAAAACCAAACATTTTTTAAAAGATCTTAAGCCTTCAGAAATGGCTTCAACTCTATTTGAAAGCACTTTCTGTCTGGAGAGTTCACCTAAAATCAAATTTTTTATAACATGTTTTCTGAGACATGTGTCATATTGCAAGTACTGAACAAAAGCAAATAAAAATTGTTTTCTTTTATCGCATATTTGAAAGACAAATCTATTATTTTCATTGATAGTAATAAGTAGCTCTGAAAAGTGAACTCGAATTCTAGATACAGAGGTATCTTTCAGTGTTAATCCTGAGGGATAAAAATCAAGGTCCAATTGATGCTCCATACCATAGCCTATACAGATTATATCATCTATATATCTGCCAAAAAATAAATCCGTTCTTGGTGAAGACAAACTTTCATATTTATGTAAGTATAAATCTGCAGCTAAAGAAGAATACACTCCCCCTTAAGAAAGCCCTCTTACCTGTTTATAATAACCAGTGCCATTATATACCATATTATAGTTAAGACAGAAGTTTAGTAGTTTTACAAACGAAATTTTGTCAATTGATTTTATATCATACTCTGTAAATAATTCTAATAACACACGATATAGCTCTCTTAAATTGATTTGGTTAAATAGATCCTCAAAATCAAAGCACTTAATGAAAGTGGGATTCCTATCACTGGAGTTCAAAGTCTTTAAAGGTTGAAAACTATTTTTAAAAATAAAGGTATTTAAGGAAATTTTAACATAAATCTCTCCAAGTGCTCGAAGAAGCAGTTTAACAGCTCTAACACTATAAGAGCTAGTAGCACATCTAACAGTGCGAAAACCAATTGGATCTTTATGAAATTTACTGTTCCATTTGCATCATTTAAAATGGGTACATATTGGGCTTTGGTTAATGGTATTGATGTGTGATTTAAATAGTACTACAAATTTATTATGTTGGTGTGATATTTGTATATTTAATGATAAAACTATTCAAAAACAATGTTATTACTATTGTATAATTTGTTCTGAGTACATATTGTAAAATATTTTTTAATTGTTTTCAAACCTACATGTGTGTGTGTGTGTGTGTGTGTGTGTGTGTGTGTGTGTGTATCCAGCATATACTTTAAAAACGGAAATTACCAAAGAATATAAAGTTGCATATGACCATCAGCACATTGTTCATTCACCATACAAACAATGAAAGCGGAAAACGCATGCAAAAGTTATGCAATATATATGCACATGTAAAAAATTTACAAGTAAACAATAAGATAAACGAGAACAACTACTCAAACTACCACTCCAACCCAAATACAAAATACACTGTGTTAACAAAATATATCTGATGTTTACAAGTACGAAGCAATAATGTTTATTAAGTGCTGGATAGGTTTTTAAGTATAATGTCATTAGACTAAAAGGACCAAGGACGAGGCATCAGGAATTTGCTGGTCGGAAGAATAGAAGAAGCCATTCTCGTAATAGGAAGGGGGGGGGGGTCTGTCAATTCTTTTAAATGCACTGATGCTTTGTGAATATATGAATTCCTCAACAGGAAGGATATGACAGTCGTGATAAATTGGGGCATTAGTGGTAAACCATGGCGCATAAGTGATTCTTCTTAACACTTCGCTTTCAATTCTGGTCAATTTAAGGATGTTACTGCGGGAAGTAATTCCCCATACACCATTAGACATCTGATTGAATTGCGTATTGCAGAAATTAAATTGTGATAAAAATATAATTATTTATTAATAAAAAATAGCATAAATCGTTAATAAGAAAATGTTTTAATTAATTATTGAAATAAAAATTAATTAAATCGTAACAAAATAAATATGTTTATCACACAAAATTAACTAACAACAAAATTTGATTGATTGATTAATTCAATGGTTCCCAAGCTTTTTCAAGCCGCGACCCACTTTTATAGTAGCCAAGTAATCCGCGACCCCATTTATAGTACCCAAAACGCTATGCGACCACCACACTCTGACCACCTTCGCCATATTTGCATAATAAAAGCATTT
>QLNU02014802.1:67889007-67939806 GCA_006491805.2 Dysdera silvatica
CAGAATCCCATTGGTTTGGTATGTTACCGCTGTTAAGACATTTGGTAAAGAATTTTGCAAGTATGTCTTCTACATATTCTCCAGCTTCTTTTAGGATATCTAATGTAATACCATCATCACCAGGGGCTCTTCCTTTCTTCATATTTTTTATTGCAAATGAAACTTCTTCTTTTAAGATTTTAGGAGCTGTTCCTTCGACTATTTCGGCGTCTTCGTTTAATCCACTGTTACTTTCATATAGTTTTTTGTAGAATTCTTCAACTCTTCTAAGTATTTCTTCCCTATTTCTTGTTACGGTGCCATCCTCTCCTTTTAATGCAATGATGTGTTTCTTCCCAACAGATAAACTTCCTTTAACAACCCTAAGGCTCTTGTTATTTTCAATGGCTTTCCTTACTAGCTCACAGTTGAATTTTCTTATGTCTTCTTTCATGCTTTTGCGCAGAGTTTTACAAAGTTCTATGTACTCAATCCTGGAACTGGTATTTCGATTGTCCACCTTCATATCTCTTCGCCTTTTCATGAGCTGTTTCGTCTTCTCAGATAATTTGCTATTGTGCTTTTTACAGGTTACACCACCAATTTCCCCAGCAGTTTCAACTATTGTCTTAACAATGTTTTCATTTGCTTCTGAGATATCACTTTCATCAATAAGTCCTTCCAGTGCAGAAAAGCGATTTTTTAATTCCAACTTGAATGCCTCGGTATTTACTTTCAGTTTCATTAGATCCACCCTCTTACTTACTTGTTTCCTAATGAGCTTCTGTCGTTCTAATTTAGTATTTAAGTGCACTTTACATCTCACCATTCGATGATCACTTCCAGTATTAAATCTGTTCAGTACACTGCAATCTTCAATAATTGATTTCTTGTTTGCCAGGATATAGTCAATTTCACTAGTTCCCCCATTTGGGTGTTTCCATGTCCATTTTCTTTGCGGTTTCTTCTTAAAAAATGAATTCATGATGCTAAGGTTTTCAGCTTCTGCAAATTCGATGAGTTGATCGCCACGTTCATTCCTTTCCCCATATCCGTATTTACCAACCGATGTCTCTCCTTGTTCCTGTTGTCCAATTCTTGCATTGAAATCCCCCATGATGAGCTTGATATGTTGTTTCCCTTTGGTGTGTAACTCTTTGATTTCTTCATAAAATTCTTCAACCTCTTCGTCGGTATGGCTTGATGTTGGTGCATATACCTGTACTATTTGAAGTTGGTATCGCTGGGTTAGTTGAACAACAAGCCTCGCTGCTCGATCTGATGTACTTTCAACTTCCAGAAGACAGTCTTTAATTCTTTTGTTGATTAAGAAGCCAACACCACTTGTTCTTCCAGTTTCCGTTCCTCTATAGTAAAACAAATGTCCGCTTTTCAGTTCCACCAACTCTTCACCTTTTCTTCTAATTTCACTGAGTCCTACAATGTCCCATTTGATCTTGTCTAGTTCCTCTTCCAATTCCTGAAGTTTTGCTTCAGAAGCAAGGGATCGTCCATTAAACGTAGCCAAGGTCAATAACAAACGGCAGCCTGGGCCATTCCAGTGATTCTTAGCACCCCCTGCTTTCATGCCACACTGACCGCTGCCTTGATCAGGAGCACTCCAGCACCTGGAGACTAGGGGCCATGGTTTCTGGTGTGTCAACATAATGGAGGAATTAGCCATAATTTCACCACGCTGGCTAGACGGGTTGGTGAATTAGCCCTCCCCTTCCGCCTTTCTATCCGTGTAGCAAATATTAATTTGCCACATAAATAGAAAGCTCAGCCTGCACCACTTGAAGGCGGGGTAGGACACTAGGTTACTGGCCTGGCCGGTTCCACACATCGTCACATACGTTCAGCGTGTGGGTCTCCTTCCAGTTAGATACCAGCAACCCTTTTGCAGGCCATATATATATATATATATATATATAGTGCAAAATAGCAAATGCATATATAAGACGAATAATGCATATAAAAAAAATCAGAGCGAATTAGATGAATAAATTTGGATAGGATTAAGGTAAGAGAAAAGATTAATAGAAAATACAATATTCAAACATAGACATATATACATACAAATACAAACATACAAATATGTATACACACACATATAAATACGACGTAATACATGCATGCAGCTCCAGAACCGTCATCAAGGGCCTTTTCTAGGACTACATGCTTGGCGCCTTTTCTGGAGGTATGTAACAAAATGCAAGTAAATCAGATAAGCCAGATGTATTCAGCGAGATCCCAAGGCCCAAAGGCGCCAAAAAACAGAACGTACAAATCCAAATAATATTACAGTATAAACACTAATATGTACAATATAGGGACATTAAATGTAAAATCAATATAATAGAAAATCACACGTAGATACATTTGATACATGCAAAATAGAAATATGTAGAGGTGTAAAAAAGAATATAAATATATAGGGTGCTTTTTTAATACCGATAGAACTTGAAAATGAAAAAAGAGAAACAGAAAATGCAATTTTAATCAAAATTTTGTACTTATTCGAAAGATCAATACGCGGCATTAATATTTGAAAATTATTCGGGGCATATGGCTACCGCGGCTATTCTTGACAAAGCGCATTCTGGAGGTCCAATTTTCGGCCACTTTCGTCAACACTGCTGGCAGTATGTCATGAATAACGCGGATATTGTTGTCTTACAAAGCGTCAACTGTTGCTGCTTTATCAGCATAAACCATTGACTTCACGTAACCCCACAGAAAATAATCCATCGGTGTCAAATCGCACCACCTAGGAAGCCAATTGACAGGTCCATTTCTGGAAATCAACTTACCACCAAATTTGGTTTTCAACACGTCAATGGTTGTGGTCGCCGTATGACACGTAGCACCACCTTGTTGAAACCATGTTTCGTTCTGATCTATATCATGCAGATTTGCAAACAAAAAGTCACTGATCATGGTGCAGTAACGATCACCATTGACCATACCGTGAGCTCCTTTCTCATTTTTGGAGAATTGTGATCAGATGATACCATCAGCGTGCAAACCGCACCAAACGGTACATTTTTTTTAATATAAGGGAGTCTGTAAGGTCACTTGTGGGTTGTTTCCACTCCATATGCGACAATTTTGCTTATTAACAAACCCGTTAAGCCAAAAATGAGCCTCATCGCTGAACACAATTTTGCGATAGAACAACGGATCAGTTTCCAAATGCTCTAGAGCTCAGTCGGCGAAAGCACGACGCATAAGGTCTCGTCGCTTTAATTCCTGCACCAGCTGGATCTTATATGGGCATAGGCCAAGATCTTTGCACAAAATTTTCCACGTAATGGACGGACAAAGCCCCTCTTCCTCCAACCGACGACGAATCCATAAATTTAGATCATGTTCAACACCTTAGTTTACGGCGTCGATATTCTCTTCAATACGCACATTCCTTTGACGTGTTGGTGTCTTTGCATCATCTAGGGAATATGTCGCTTTAAATCTATCCACAGTTCGACGGATAGCTTGCTCAGATGGACGGTTATGTGACCATAAAAATCACGAAATCGTCTATAAGTTGCGCGAATGGAAGACTAATTTTCAAAGTAAATTCGAATAATTTAGTACCGTTGTTGAAACATAAAACGTTCCATACTATTTAGCCGAACTATACTAACTACAAATGTGAAAGAGAACGTGCAAATAAACAGCTTATTTGAGAGCTGTCGCCAATGAAAGTTCTATCACAACTAAAAAAACACCCTATACAAACGCTTTTCCAAAATGGTTTATTCTCAAAGAGTGGAAACAGAGCCGAATATTTTCAAAAAAAAAGAAAGAAAAAATTAAAGAAATCTTTCCGAAAAGTTAAGTCCGCATCCTATTGCCCTTACGTAAGTAATTTTTAGTGCAGTAATGCAGTAATGCATATAGAGTGAATGGTACTTACGTAATATGGAAAATTTCCTCTAGACTCTGCTTGGTTACACATTATAACATTAAAGGATATAAGCAATCCAGGCTAAGATGGCGACTTGTTTAGTTTCGTATTGAATGCTCCAGCTGAAGCGTCTCTGTACAGGGTTATAGCTTGGTAGCCTTTTGGCGAAGTATGTATGATGGTGGCGTGAAGAACAAACATTTAAACAAATCCTTTATGCATATGTTAAACTTTTTTGTTTAGCAATATAGATGAGAATTTTCTGAATTTATCTATTGTAGAACGATTTTGGAAATCTGTTATTAAATAAGAGAATAGTATAATATAATATAATAAAAGCAATCAGACAACTTTGAGCGGTTTGTTAGATTATTGGTACATGAGCTGGCTTTTACATTACTTTTTCCCCATTTGTATTCCTTAATTATATTATCTGCTGTATGTTCGATTCGCTCCATATACATCTGATGAAGGCTGCCCTTTAGCGCAGCCGAAAGCCGGCTCATGTACCAATAATCTAACAAACCGCTCAAAGTTGTCTGATTGCTTTTATTATATTTATGTCAAGCGGTGTTACCTACTCAACACAAGAGAATAGTAAGTTATTGTAGACTATTAATTGTATTATTTCTAGTTCAGAGGGCGCTGCTCAGCCCATGCATACGCGATGACTCTGAAATTCTAATCATTTGAATAGCATACTCCAATTTGTATTTCCTGAAAGTTTCAGCTCAATCAAGTGATTCCTTCATGGTGTTGCAATTTTTACAAACATGAGTTTTATATATATATGAAGTTTATGCATTTCAGATGTCAGTTATGTTTAAATAATTAAAGAGAATGGGAAAATAATTAAGCAATTATAAGTAAGGGATTTACAAGACATTTACATACATTGGGGGGAACACCTATAACTGGGAATCTAATCCATTAGGTCAAAGATTTCAAATCTCCCGAAATTAAACCGTAATTTATGCACAATTACAGTAATTAAATGTATTGGCCTTTATATCGTTGGTAGAGGTTTGGGGTACTTTTCGGAGCAGTCTCTTAGGCTTGGAATAGGAAGTGACCTGGTAATGATATTTACGAGAATATTCCATGCTATTAGCATAGTATATGAGCCATTTAGATAATGTTTAGATAAAATACGTAGGTATTCATTTCATTGGGAATTTCCTATTGGCCAGAAAGTAGAGAAATGCATATGAGTACTTATGGCGTTCATATTTTGTTCTCCGTACTGCAATTCACAGTAAAATTAGAAGTTGGGTATTTCAACTTAGAATAATTAATTCAACTTGGAATAATTAATTGATATCTATGCAATTCAATTTACAGTATAATCAGTAGAAACGTAATTCAATTTACACCATAATAAATAGCTACGCAATTCAATTTATAGCAAAATTAGTAGCTATGTAATTCAATTTACAGTATAATTAGTAGTTACGTAATCCAATTTTCACTATAGTGAGTAGCTACTTAATTCAATTTGCAGTACAATTAGTAGTTACGGAATTCAATTTACAGTATAATTAGTAACAACGTAATTCAATTTGCAATATATTTAATTAATAGTCACATACTTTAATTTTCAGTATAGTTAGTTAGTCTAGGGCATGGGTGTCGACGACATAGAACAAGGGTGGTCACTTTCCTCCCACTGGATTTTTTAAAAAAAAATTCAATTTTCAGGTTTTTTTCTCAAGTTCAAAAATAAAAAATATGCAACCACACCTGGAAATTTTTTAATTTTTAACTATATATATAGACCTTCAGGTATATAGATGACATCATTATTTTCGACAATCCAGATTTCCTTGAATTGGTCATTGTCATCTGTCCTAATGATCTCAAACTAAAGAAGACAAACAACGGAAATTACGTTAATTTTTTAGATCTCCATAAGATAATCCACATAAAGATTTCGGTGCAAGGACTTGCATCTATGACAAAAGAATGGATTTCACTTTCAAAGTGATTACGCTGTCTAGTTTCGAATCTAATATAAGCATCAAAGTTCAACGCAATATTATTATTTCTCAATTAAAAAGAATCCACAGAATTTGCCTTGAAGACTTAAGCCTTTTAGAAGCTATTAAATTGCTCGAATGCAGACTAAAAGGCAATCTAATACCGGAACGTTTTATTGCTTGTTTTTTTAATAGGTTTCAAAAAACAAAACGATTGCTCTGAAATCTGTCCATTTTGGAGGCTTTCCTAACGCTTTTGGCTTCCTTAGCTTTAGGCTGGCAACTCTGCTGCCCTGTTGCCTGCCTTCCCCTCCGCTCTCTTCCGTTTAAGCCTAAGTTTGTTCACACCTTGTTCGCTGTATCGTTATTCCGTCTGCATCCCAATGTATATCCCCCAATTTTTTATCATTTTCATAAATTTTATTCGTTTTAATTCGGCTCGTTTTTTGCTCCTGAAATGTCGTGAGGCGTGGAATTTTTTTAGCTTAAGCTACTTTCCATACAGAAACATTCCATTGCTGAAGGACCACGTGCTTGGAGCCTCCCTTGAAAAAGTTCCTACACGTGGTGTCACTTTTTTCATTTTCCATTTATTATGCTATGTTTGTCGAATTCTCTCCGTTTCTTATCTCAAATTGTTGGTTTTTCATCGCTTTCTGTATCTTTGTGTTTCTCATGAAGTTGTTAAACTTATTGGCAGTGAAAATATTTTTGCTAATTTATTGTTATTCTGTTTTTATTTTTTATTTTTAATGTTTTTACTGTGTTTCTGCTATCTCTATTTCTGTCAATTTCCTGTCATTTCAATTTTACATAACTTTCTTACATTTCTAAAAATACTATGAATTGCTTATGCTTCTTTCATTTAATTTATTTAATTTTATTAACTGCTTATATTTCTTTTCATTTAATTTATTTAATTTTTTAATTCCTTTAATATATAAGTATGCATATATATTTATATATATATATATATATATATATATATATATATAAAGTAAGTATATAAATTTATTTTTATGTTATTTCATATTTTCCTTATTATTAATTTGCTATACATATAAATAAATATAATTTTTTCCTCTAACCTCTTTGCGATTTTATTTTTCAATTTTAAATGGAAATGCACTGGCTAAAAATAATGCAAATATTTTTGAATAAGTCATTCCCCTCTCCCCCCCACCTCCCAGTTCTTCGAACATAAAAGGAGAATGAACGGGACATATATAAAAGGCAGCGTTTCCTTTAATAAAATTATGCAACGTTATAATAACAGATAACAATCCATATGATACTGTAGTGACGTTACACAAGATTACGGCAACTGATAACGTTGTATATTATCTTTATATAACGACGAAACCCATTATAATGGTAATTTTGCAGCCTGCTTAGATTCGGAGTAGGGAAATTCGTATCGGATATAACGACGCGACTTGATAGAACTATATGGGTTAGTTATAAACATTTAAGCGTTATTCCAATTTTTTTTTATTTACAAATATCCGGGAAATTTTTAAATAAATCTGATTATTGAAGGCAATGAAATTAAAAAACAGTGATTTATTAATTAAATATCACGAGGGTCATATTCTTTAGGAGTCCATTCTATTTTTTAAGTGTTCCTTGAATGGGGAAATTCTAATAGTAACCAGAGTACTGGCGATCCTGGTAAGGACAGGACGCCGGTTTCACGAAGTACTCTCCGGGGTCAGTGAGGCCAACGTGGCCTAATGTTGTGAATTTCTGAGAAGTCCAGACTGATAGATATCTATAAGAATAACAGTTTCGAGACCCAAATCTAGGTAATAGGAGTGAATACATTGATACATGACAAATGATGACAAAGCTATTTTTATTCGTAATTGTGATTGTAAATTTAATTTTATATTTACATAAACTTAGAATGTATAATTTTATGTGTAAATACTGATACTGCATTTGCATATAAACGACAATTAATGGTAGAATTTTGTAAATAAATGATGATTAATGATAGGATTTTGTAAATATACGATGACTAGTGGTAGGATTTTGTAAATAAACGACGATTAATGGAAAGGATTTCGTATATAAATACATTAGTGGTAGGATTTTGTATATAAATGTTGATGAATGGCAGTATATTGTATATAAACGATTAAGGATAGTATTTAGTATATAAACACCGATTAATGGTAGAATTTTATATATAAAACTGATTAATGGTAGCAATTTAATATAAACATTGATTAATGGTAGGATTTTGTATATAACCTCTGATCAATAGTAGGGTATTGTATATAACCACTGATTAATGGTAGGATTTTGTATATAACCACTGATTAATAGTAGGATATTGTATATAACCACTGATTAATGGTAGTAATATTTGTTTAAGAGCAGATTGATATAAATAATTCTTTTAGTTAGTGCTGAAGGGAAAAAGATATTTTTGTTTGAAAAGTATAAAATATTTGTGTCTGAAGAAATGAAAGAGGCATAGAAATTTCAAAGTCTAAAGTTTTAGTCGAAAATTCCTTCTAAGGCTTCATTTCATTCATCATTAAGTCATTGACCAATGAATGCGAAAGGGTTCGTTTCAAAGAAAAGATTTAGGGACCCTATCAAAGGCGTTATTTCCAAGGTTTCCTTTTCTTATTGGAGTAATTTCGACCTTCAGTAGGCTTCATTTTCTTACGTACCGATGTTTTCGGAATTCCCCGTTCCCAAAAATTACCATTATAAATCAGATTTCGTTAATAAGCGTCCTTACTTCAATTCGTTACTTCTCCAGTTAAGAAAAGATACCGTGAACGTCAAAATGCAAGACCCGTACGACGTTGATTACTATTGTAGGTCTCACAGTGCCTCTAAATTGGACGCAGCCCGCTCGAATTTAGAATTCCGAACACCCAATGGTGTAATTACGTTTGACTTCGGACGGGAAGTTATTCTTGTTTGTGCGCGAATCAAGTTAAAAGAATTGACTCTCGCACTCGTGGGACGAAGCAAACATAGGAGCAGATAGGAAGAGCACTTAAAACGAACTGCCTGCTCGTCTTGCGCCTGAAACTCAATCAGAAATTGATGGCGCATGAGTGACTTAATGTAAAATGTCAGAGCATAGCGAGAACGGGGATGTTATTGCGTCATGACTTAGCTAGTTTTATTTGTTGCTGCGTTTCAGCATGCGGGTCCAGAAACAAAAGGTTTCGTTGGTGCACTGCAGCATACAAGCTGAAAAGACTTAATAATAGTATTTAAAAGTTCTCGAGTTGGAGAAACGAGAGGAGAGATGAGATAAAGATAGTGAGAGAGAGGAGCGAAAGAGGGAATAGAGAAACACACATACACAAAATAAAGTATAGAAAAGAAGCGGCGAAGGCGAGAGGCTGCAGAGAGTGAAAGAAAGGAACTTAAAGAAAAGTGAGAGTGAAAAAGAGATGCCCAGAGTGGAGGGAGGGAAGAAAAGGAGGGGCGTGAGAGGTGTAAAAGAGTATTGAAGAGGGAGAATCAGAAATAAAAAATAAGCAAAAGGAAAAATAAAACATAAAAATTTGTAAAAACAAAACAAAAAAAACAACAACTCGGCTCTATGAACAATTCATAAACCTTGCGGCAGTGCAATGGTAACGTGTTCGCTTAGTGTACAATTATCTCAGATTCAATTCCCGACTGTGCAAAATATACCCGCTTACTGACTAACTACCCACCATAGTCAGGGGGTTGGTTTCTTAGACATCAAGAGGTTAGGATGGCTTGAAAAAATGTTGGTTAAGACGTGCCATGACCTTGCGCCGTAAAATCAAACCAAATAGCTTGTCTTTAATTGATTCTAATAATTAGAACGTGGGGCAGAATGATGGATGTAGCCATCATTTCATCATCATCATCATATTCAAAAATTATCTACCCACTGCTGGAAAATTTTCTTATTTCTTCTTTCATGTTTTTGCGCAAAGTTTTGCAAAGTTCTACATACTCGATCTTGCGACTGGTATTTTGATTGTCCACCTTCATAAGTCTTCGCCTTTTCATGAGTTGTTTCGTCTTCTCAGATAATTTGCTATTCTGCTTTTTACATATTACACCACCAATTTCCCCAGCAGTTTCAATTATTGTCTTAACAATGTTTTCATTTGCTTCTGAGATGTCAACTTCTTCAATAAGTCCTTCCAGTGCAGAAAAGCGATTTTTTAATTCCAACTTGAATGCCTCGGTATTTTCTTTTAATTTCTTTAAATCCACCCTCTTACATACTTGTTTCCTAATGAGCTTCTGCCTTTCTAGTTTAGTATTTAAGTGCATTTTACATCTCACCATTCGATGATCACTTCCAGTATTAAATCTGTTCAGTACGCTGCAATCTTCAATAATTGATTTCTTGTTTGCCAGTATATAGTCAATTTCGCTGGTTCCTCCATTGGGGTGTTTCCATGTCCATTTTCTTTGCGGTTTCTTCTTAAAAAATGAATTCATGATGCTAAGATTTTCAGCTTCGGCAAATTCTATGAGTTGATCGCCACGTTCATTCCTTTCCCCGTATCCGTATTTACCAACCGATGTCTCTCCTTGTTCCTGTTGTCCAATTCTTGCATTAAAATCTCCCATGATGAGCTTGATGTGTTGTTTCCCCTTGGTATGTAGCTGTTTGATTTCTTCATAGAATTCCTCAACCTCCTCGTCGGTATGGCTTGATGTTGGTGCATATGCCTGTACTATCTGAAGTTGGTATCGCTGGGTTAGTTGAACAACGAGCCTCGCTGCTCGATCTGACGTGCTTTCGACTTCAAGAAGGTAGTCTTTAATTCTTTTGTTGATTAAGAAGCCAACACCACTTGTTCTTCCAGTTTCCGTTCCTCTATAATAAAACAAATGTCCACTTTTAAGTTCCACCAACTCTTCACCTTTTCTTCTAACTTCACTGAGTCCTACAATGTCCCATTTGATCTTGTCAAGTTCTTCTTCCAATTCTTGAAGTTTTGCTTCAGAAGCAAGGGATCGTCCATTATACGTTGCCAAGGTCAATAACAAACGGCAGCCTGGGCCATTCCAGTGATTCTTAGCACCCCCTGCTTTCATGTCGCGCTAACCGCATCCTTGATCAGGAGCACTCCAGCACCTGGAGACTAGGGGCCATGATTTTTAGTGCATAAGCATAGTGGAGGAATTAGCCATCATTTAACAACACTGGCTAGACTGATTGGTGAATTAGCCCTCCCCTTCAGCTTTTCTATCCATGCAGCAAATATTAATTTGCTTCATAGATAGAAAGCCCGGCCCGCACCACTTGAAGGCGGTGTAGGACACTAGGTTACTGGCCCGGCCGGTTCCACACATCGTCACATGCGTTCAGCGTGTGGATTTCCTTCCAGTTAGATACCAGCAACCATTTTGCTGGCCAGCTCACATTTAGGTAGCTATATATAATTTTAACTTACATCAAAATTTACCCAATAACTAACACGTGCAAAAAATTTCATTGATTAGTCTAAATTTCTTTGGCAACTACTTTGGACGTTCTCTTAATTCAGGGGTTTTCAACCTTTTTCAGTTCAATGCTATTGTTGGCTCGCGCCACTATACCAGCAATATTAAGACTGGAAAAAGGCGAATCACGGTTATGGGCGCCCCCTATCATCGTCTGTTGCCGTTTTTTCTGAGCTTTCCTTATTAGTTTTGCGTGCCCACCCGAAAATATTTTCTGGATCCTCCTCTGGGACTGAATATATATATATATATATATATATATTGTTATTGTAATATAAAATGCGTATGCGGGCAGAAAACATTTACAATACTTTTAGTTGTTAATATATAAAGCGAAATCAAACCTTTTAGTGGGTTTTCCTCACTGATTGTTTTTAACAAGCCTGTCAATATCAGGTCTTAGTGTTGATGTTGCGATCCTAAGAGTGTTTTCAAGCTGGACGTTATATATTTTGGTCCTAACTTTCGAATTTTAAAATTTTATTCTTGAAGGAAAGTTTTTTGCAGATGCACTGGCGTACACAGAGGGTGGAGTTCATGGGATTGTAACCCCATTCTAATGAAATTTTGTGCCCATATATACGAATATATGGATTTGTAACTCTGTAACCCCCTTTATGAACTTTCTGCTCACGCTTATGCTCATCATCAAGTACTTCTGAATGGTAATATTTTCATAGCATGCAGTCAGATGGTTGGGAAGATGTTCTTATCGACATATTTAGAATAGAATTCAATGAACCTAAAGTGGAATTTCTTCTGTAAAGCATTGTTGCACTGCAAATCTATAAAATTGCGTCTATACGCTAGAAAATTAAAGTAAAACATGATTGAGGGGAAGACTTCCTAATACATAAGTTCTTTAACGTTTTAAGATATTTATTACGAAATATGAAAATGTGAACTGAATAAAATACACATATTTAAGACTTAGAGGGAGTAGGGACGTCATTCATGTGTAAAACAACTTGTATTTTTTCATGAGCTGGCGGGCCGCATAAAACATGTCGGCGGGCCGCAAGTTTAAGATCCCTGTCTTAATTTTTGCAAATGTGTGTTGGGATTCGGTTCGAGTGCCCGTTTCAGGATTGAAACGCTTTAGAACCGATTTTTTTTTATTCGTAATAATCGAAAAAATGGCTACGCACTCAGACTGAACTCGAACTGATGGCAGGGTCGAGTAGTGTTAGATTATTCATCTAGCGTGCAGTTAATTTCGGTTCGATTCCCAATGGCACTAAACAACTTTACCGACTAATATACTAATTGTAGGGTCCGGTGTCCTATTAGATCGATTGTGCTACGATGTCTAAGTGGTAGTAGATTTGTCTAGCGTGTTTTTAACCCGTGTTCGATACACAGTGTTGTTGTAGAACGTATTTCGCTTACGTGCTCACCGTACTTCGGGCCAGGGTCAGCTTAACCCACTCAGGGGGCCCTGAGTTTGATCACCGTTTGGGGGCCCCTTTTTATATTAACTTTGAAATTTCGGAATTTTGCATAAAAAATATATATAATGAATATATTCTGGCAATCTGGTGCTCCACGTTTGGCTCTGGGACCACTCGTTAGGATGGCATTTTTCCGGGTTCGATTCCCTTGCTAGCAAAGGTTCGGATACCTAGGAAAATTGTAGGTCCCGGAGAAGCATGACCCTTGTTGTTCTCATGCCCTAAAATATAAACCAATAAGGAAAATAGTTGGACTACCATTTCAATATTCTAAGCCCTGAGCCATTGGTTAGTCATATGTGGTTCCTTTTGGACCTAGGTCTATCATAGTAGGGTCGCGTGCAATTTAGGAGGCCGTGAGGAAATTAATCGTTATTAATCATTAAGGCTGATTCTGACATCCTACGTCTTAGGGTTCGAATTATCCTATTTTCCGAATCTTATGTATTACATAATAATCGCCACCATGGTGACAGGTGAGAAGTTACGTAGAAATATTTCTGAACATAGGTGGCCATTTCCTGGTATATTTCAATGTTCGAATTTTATTATTATTTTTTGATAAGAAAATGGAAACTAATTAAAATTACGTGAATTTTTAATTCATAAAATCTGAATCAGGGAAAATTGACTGTGTGCCAAAACACGTGACAGAAATGCTTTTTATGACTAAACGAATAGGAGTGCTAAAAGCATATTAGAAATGATTTTTATAATATTATATAATATAAATATTGTATTTGTTCACCGGAAACAAACTTGGGCTCTTCTATCATATCTCGTTAAGAGCTCTGATGTCTAAATGGAGGTTCTACTTTTTTCTTTCCTCATTTCTTGGATTCTATGTCCCTCCCTCCTTCGGAAACACAGTGCCGCCAGCTGGGCCAAAATTTCCAGATTATTTATTATTTCTTGCATATAAAACAACATAAATTATAAATAAAAAGGCTTGTTAAAAAACATGTCAGGAATGATTCTTATGACATATATTAAAAGGACAGTTTCGAAAATTAAATTAGAATAATTAAAAATAGAAAATCAATTTAGAAAATTTCGAAAAAAAAAATATTTGATTTTTAAAATTGGTTTTAGAACTCATAAATAATTATTTCGATATTACTATAAGCGACATAGCGAATTTAAAAAAGGAAACTTTAACGAAAACATTAGATATCTATTTTTTTTAAAAGAAAGCCGCCACCAAAGGTTAAGGAATTGTTTATTTTGAGGCAAAAATAGGGGAGCTGTATTGTTTATATTTTATAGTCGCACCCTTTCAAAGTGCATATTTATTACTATTTATATATTCTCAAAGGAGATTTCTATCTTTTTGCCTAATTAGCGAGAAATTGCGTAAATAAAATGGCAGCTATCGTGCGCTACTAAAATGTTGCCAAAACGAAACGGATTAAAAAATATCATTTTTGAAAAATGATTTCGGATGCGAATGGAAACAAGAAAAAAAAAAATTTTTGAAGCGAAGAAGGTGGAAATGAAATCATTAAATTTCTCATTTGATCGCTTTTGCACTTGTGCTGCGGAATTTTGAAGTATTTACTAGCTCAAAGTCATTTCCCAGAGAGCAAACATAGGCTTTTGCACGAAGGTATTTTGAGTATATCGTTTGCAAAGCGTCGCCAAAAGCAAAACCTCCTTCTTCTCGGACGTTCAAAATCGTTTCTTTTCCAAAAAAAAAAAAAAAATTCTGGCCTTGTTGGCAGCCTAAATTTACTCTCGATAGCCATTTTACAGAGGGACTTTTTTTCAAAAATTGCTTGAAACTGCAGAGACTTAGAGTTCGTAGTTCTTTACTGAAATTGCTTTGAATAGAATTTAAGCTGCGAGCTTTTTTCGCAATATCCTTATAAACAAATGCTATTTTTATTTTTACACGGTACAATGCTGTAATTAAGGCTACCAGCAGGAAGCAAATTTAGGCGAGACAATGGGAAATTTGAATTACCTAAACAGGATATCCTGTAAAAGGAAAACATAATAACAAAGGGAGCAGTAAAGCCTGCGCTGATACCGCCAGAGCGTAATTGAAAAGCTAGTGCTACATTAGGCGTATAATCCATTTATCAATTGAAAGCAAATGAATTCGCACCTTTCATTAAAACTAAATTCATGGAAAGCAATACACGAGTTTAAAAAATTCAGGCATTTTTCTATTTCATTTTCAAAAAATATTTTCTTTTTAAATTTGTTGTTCTAGTCATTCTTAAATAATTTAACATACGCTTGAATGCTTATGAGGTTTTCAAATCACAGAGAGGATAAATATATATAAAAATTTAAAAAGCAAGAACGCGTTTATCATTATTAGTTGCATCTGCTACTATTTGTCAATCACGCTATTGAATTTATTACTCTGTTAATCATGAGTTACTTTGTCACTCTGTTAGTCACGATTAATTTTGTAGCTCCATCAATCACGATTAAAATCACTGTTCTGCTAATCATGATTGATTTTTTCACTCCGTTAATCATGAGTTAGTTACTCTGTTTCTCTGTTATTCCCTATTAATTTTGTTGCTCCGGTAATCACGATTAATTTCGCTGTTCTGCTAATCGTGATTGAGTTTTTCGCATAGTTAATCCAAAACGACTGTTGTTTTCTTAAAAATGACTATCTGTTATATTTTTAATAACGATTGATCTCTTTAATCACGAATGACTGTTACTTTTTTAATAACGATTGATTGTTATCCCGTTAATCACGAATGATTGTTATCCCGTTAATCACGGATAACTACTATCCCGTTAATCACCAATGACTGTTACTTTTTTAATAACGATTGACTGTTACATTGTTAATAACGATTGACTCATAGGCGTAGGCAAAACGTTCATATGGAAGGTTATAGGATAAATGGAGGGTTACAGAGCTACAACTCATATATTCCTATGTTAAATATACAAAATTTCAATGTAATGGGGGGTTACAACCCCCATCAACACCCCCCTGCTTACGTTAATTGATTGACTTCTATCCTGTTAATCACGATTGACTTTATTACTTTGTAAATAACGAGTGACTTCATTATCTTGTTACTCCGTTAATTACGATTCTTTTTACTTTCTGTTAATCCTGACCTGACTTAGTTTACTACTCTCCCTTAATAACGATTCGTCATGAAGAGGATTTTGGAAACAGAATATATTTAATCTCTCTCATTTTATTTAAAAGCAGTGTTATTAGGTGACCTGGTGAAGGTGCAAAATCTGTCACCATACCCGGCGTTAAAACCAAGGACAAGCCGTAGACCATTTATTATATCCTTATACCCTCTTTGACCTTTGGATAAAAGACAGACAGTATTAAGGACTCGTGCCTTATTTTATGATGGAAAAAAACTCATTTATATGATAAATGTTTAAAACCACGTGATATAAAATAAACACCGCACATATTAAAAATCTCTTAATTGAATAATATTAAACTAATAAGGGTGACGGTATTTATTTTGTAGCCAGGCAGCCAACAATCTAGGAACAGTTTTGTTCATAAGACGGTCTTTGCAGAAGTATGATGGTAGCGCATATATTCACCATGCGAAAAATGCAGATTAGAGTCTAGCAGATGCATGGCGCTTTTCTTTTCAAATTTGTAGCGCAAGGTTCGATTTTCTAAAGGAAAACCTCTGGGAGTCCTTGAAAAACTGCAAATATTGCTGCAGCACAATTCTAGCAGTCCTTGCGCCATAAAACGCAAAAAAAAACCCATTAAAATATACGGAATTTCCAAGAGAGAGAGAGGGAAACGCTCCATTTTAATGTCTTTACTCGATAGGGAAAAAAAATTTTAATTGGCGGCAAAATTTTTTTGGAGAGTCAAATCGGATTTGAAATTTGGAGACCCGTTTCCAAGAGACTATGCTGTGATAATTTTTGCCGCTCTTCTAGCAATAGAAAATATTAGAAGAGTTCTGGAGCTGAAGGGGTTTTAAGGAGCAGATCATAAAAAGAAATGCTGAAATAATCCGAGGCTAAGTAGCATTCGCTAAAAACATTTTAAGACGATGAAACTTGGTGCTCTTCTTTTTCTTAATTGCGTTGTTTTCGGCTTATAGAATTTTTTGCTGCCCTTTTAAGAACCAACTTTCTCTTCAAGAGGTGAAAACTGAGTTGATATCTTTAAGAGGTCAAAATGAAAGGAGACATTTTCTAAAAATTTTTTAGTTTATCCAGAATTGCCCTATGTGAAAGCAAGCCCGAAAGGGCAGAGCAACCGCCTGATTTCCTAAAGATTTCTGCAGCAATGTTATATTTGGCATTAAATTTATTTCAGCTTGTAATGTATATTGTTAATTTTAAATATGATATTATTATTTAATAGAATGCATTTTGTGATAATATTAGGCGGCTATTGGGCCTGACTATCTGAATATGTTAAAATGTCTTAAAATAATTTGAAACTTTTTTTTATATATAATTGTGTATATAAATGACATAAAAAATAGGATAGAAGGCACGCGTTAAACTTCTAGAGAACTTGAAAGAGAAATACATAGAAGAAAGCATATGGAGAGTTGAGGATATTTTTACTAAATTACAGAAAGTAAAGTAATGATGATTAGTTAACAAGAAGAACTGAGAAACGATGGATAGATGAATTATCCACTGGGTCCAGGAACACCACAAAGACCGAGAAATGCTTTTCAAATAAGAGGAATAAAATAAGAAAATAGGTGGAGTAGAAAACGGAGGAGAATTGATAAAAAAAAATCTCTGTGGAGATACTTGGAGTTTTATCTTCATCTAGTAGTGGATAGGTAATGGTATAATATGATAATACGGTGGAGTTTGTTTTCACGAACACATTTAACATGTAAAAACTGCTTTCAACATCAGGGCCTGATTACCGACTTGACCCGGCCTAGGACCCCCCGTTGGATGGGGGGGTAGGTCTACCCCCCAAATTTTGTGTGTTTTTTCAAGCTGACTTTTAGCTGCTAACTTTTGATCAGTATATAGAAAATTTTTAGGTAAAAGCTTACTTTTTTTGGGCTATTTTGTATAGTTCCTACAAATTTGGGGAGTTTTAGAATGAGGGTGTGCAAGTATTCATTTTTATATACTTTCAGACCCCCTTTCTACACTTGTCATCGCGCGTAAGGGGGACCCCCCAATTAATACTGTGCCTATAGCCCCCACATTTCTTAATCGGGCCCTGTTCAACACGACCTGTTACCTGCATCTCCGCCAAATTCCATAGTAATAGGATCCCATCCTTTCCTGATAACATGAATTCCTTTTAACACGAATAAATATTTTTTATTGTGAGTGTTCATGCTGTGGAGGTCCGACTGTGTATTAATTTTCAGAACAGAGTTGACTATGTGAATATTTGAATTAGTTGTTTTGGTGAAAATATATATTAAGAAATTCTTTACGACCATCTTATTTGAAAGTAGCATTGTGTTTGCTACAACCTCACTTTTAATACCTCTTGTAAGTACCTACACAGGTGACCATGTCTTTTGTTGTGCACCAGTGTATTAAATATCGGAGAGAAACAGTTTTTAAAGAGAGTTTTTCTGCTCCGAAATGTCGGATTAACTGTCTCCTTAAAAGGATTTACACCGTCTTGAAACTATACCATGCTCTCAATATTTTTTCGCTTTTACGATTGAGAGATAGCGCGGAGGGTAGCTGTGTTCCATTGAAATAAACTTGATTTTGTTGGGGCAAACACCATATTGCTGACGACAGGGACATTCTTGTTCTTAACGAAAGAAGAACAACAACCTGTTATTTGTTTGAAAGAAGAAGAAGAACAACCTGTTATTTGTTTGAAAGAAGAAGAAGAACGACTTGTTATTTACCCGAAAGAAATAGTAAAGTTATTCCCTTGCTGATTTGGCTAATGTAATTTTAATGGTACAGAATGAGATTCCGTTACTTAAAGAGAGATAGTTTCATTTTGTATGAAAGTATAATCTAAAAAATTTATTTTACATGTATCTATTTTCCTTTTCATATTTTACACTTTTGAAGCGCATTACTGTTGAAGGATACTTTTATGTTTAAGACAGTATTCGACCATATTTCCCCTTTTGGGTTGAAATTCACTCGAAGTTCACAAGTTTAGACAACGTAGTCTCTTTACATGACAAATGATGAGATTCTGGAATAAGGTCGTCGCGTAAGTAAAATACCACTAATATCATATACTGTACAAAATAATTTTCTAACTGTGCTTTAGGTTAACTGTCTCTGGGGTTATGGTTTAGATAAAATCCACTCCATTGTATTTAACTAATTCTTTATGATATTTTAAACACTAAAACATTTGTGTTGTATTTTTTTAGAAGAGCACAGAAACGTTTTGTGATTTTTGTATTTTGTAAGTTTTATAATAAAAAATGAAAAAGGTTAGTAAGAGTGACTACTGAAACTCTCTCTTCCACGCACATATGTACTGACAGACAGACAGCCAGTCAGTCAGTCAGCCAGTCAGTCAGTCAGTCAGTCAGTTAGGCAGACAGACAGACAGAGTTTTGAAAGTTATTGAGGGATGATAAACATATTATTTACACACACACACACACACATATATTAAAGGATATATAAATTGCAAGATATTATTACCCTTCTCAGGGAATTGCCACGAATTTCTTGTAAGAGAATAACATAATTGACACGTAATGATCAACACACAATGGCCTCGGGGCCAGTTTTTGTGTTTTTTCGTGGGGAAAAATTGTACATAAAAGTTCCAACACACACATTTATTAGCTTAAGCGAGAGCTTTTTATTATAGGAGAAAAAAAATTATATATACGGGGAAAATATATATACTGAGAAAAAGAGAGATTTGTTTCCCGTCCTCGATGACTTAGCGGTGAAAGCACTTCGAGCTCAACGAAGAGATTCTAATTCAAATCTAGGGCGGGAACAATGCTTCTTTTTCTAATATAATTATTGATATAATTAAACACGTTGATCTATGCATTTTGTGGTTTATTTTTTCCTTATCGACAATGTATAAAAATTATGTTAATTTAATTATATATTAAAATAACGAACTCATCCTTAAATTTCAAGCAGGATAAAGACTTTCCGCCTTGTTTTTAATTACATTAACTATTTAAGACTTCTGGCAAAGCAATCGTATTACGTTTGATATAAAAACATCCAAGATGGAGTCGTGCTCCTCCACCATGTGGTTCATCGATTTTGATGGTGAGTGATGTATCAATTTCTGATTCTGACGTCAGAGATGATGGATCACCCTTTCAACAGATGTGCGAGAGAAGAAATAAACATTTTCTGTGAAGTTACATGTAATAAACTAGAAACAGCTACCAGTAACTGATTGTTAGTAATTCTAGTCTATATATTATTAAAATTTATATTTTTCTAGTTACAAGTATAAATGGAAATTCGGTGCGGGCATGTTATAGGTGGGTGCTACTTTATTTTAATGTGGAAGATCTCATTGGACCATGAAAACGTCTAAGCATGTAAAAATAATTGAATACTTTGTATTCAAATCTTGTTTTTAAATAGGAATGAATTTAATTTGGATTTAATTTTCACTGAGAAGTATTTCATTTTCCCAAGTAAACTTTATATGCATTGAAAGCAGGGGAGCAGCTGTTCCAAAATTATGTGGGGCCTAAATGGCTTTACAAATGTGTATGTGGTGGCGTTAAGGGGGGTCTGGTACCACCATCGGCGGCTATAGACCAGGGCCTAGATACCATGCCCCCCAAATATAACCGAAATTTATTGTTCTGCCTATGGGCACGGGCGCCGCAGAAGCGTCCGTGCTTATAGGCAAGAAGTAGTGCCCCCCAACATTTTTTTCTCTATAAGCATCACTGGGTATCACTTTTCACATTTGTTTTTGTTTTTGAAGGTATGCTTTTCATTTTTTTGTATAACAATTACAGCATAATATATCATCAAACTTGTTTTGATTCAAAATATGTGAAAAATCTTGAAAAACTAATGTCCAGCATTTTTGACATAACTCAAGACGTCAATTTATTTATACAAGTCAAACACTACGCAGATTAAATTGGAAACAAATTTTTATCAACACTTTTTATCCGTAGTAATATTAACGCCGATGTTATGGCGTGGTTAGATGGTGAAACGTTCACAAAGAAAAGAAAGGTTTATGAAAAATACGTTTTAAATAGCGAATTGATTGTTTGATTCGTCTGTAGCTTAGTTGGTAGGAGCATCTGCACGGATTGTACAAGGTCGTGGGATCGTGCCCCACCAGACACAAAAAACATTTCTTTTCTTTACGAACGTTTCACCATCTAACCACGCCATAACATTGGCGTTAATGCTACTACGCCCAAAAAACGTCGATAAAAATTATTTATGACTCAACATGTTATTTGACTTTCCATAAAATAAAAATATATTTTTATGAATATGAAGACAATCTATTCTGCAGGAAATTTTGATAAGTTGTTTTGAAAAACTATTAAAAATATAAAAATTTTAAAATTAAATTTTTTTGATTTCTGGTGCTGTAACTATTTTTTATTAAAATACATATTTCAGGTCGTAATATATATATATATGAAAATTCTGCGGAGAAAATTTAAAGAAAACTATATCAGCAACGCACTTAGAAAATTTCTAACGTTTATCTTAAACGGTTTTGAAGCTCTATCAGATTGAAATTGTAACATTTCAAAAAACTTAAATTTCAGAAAAGCCCATTGAAAGTTTATCGAGTAGACTAGAATATAGACTCTTTTTAGAACTTTACAAAAATTGCCATTTTGCGGATATCTGTCTCAGGAAAAACCAAAAACGCCATTGCATTCAGAAAACCATACAGTGTATTTTTCACACAAAAAAATGAAAAATCGATGTTAGGGACTCATTAATCAACGATAATTGATACAGGAACCCACATTTCCAAAAGGTTTAATCATGATTTAATGTTCACCATTTTGTTTCCCCGCACATACGCTTTTCCCATCCAGAATCCAGATGGACCGACTCATCAGCGGTTTGCTCTGTTTCCGGCGACGGAAAAGATATTAGCTGCAGGCGACGATTGAGTTTAGTGTACAACACGGTACGACGCAAAGATAACTTGATCGTATTTCGTCAAACTCTTTTACAGACATTTCTTGCTTATAAGTACCCCTACTGGACATGATGATTACGACCCTCCGAGTGTGACACCACGAACCCTTGAGTGGAACAGCAAATCATCAATTAGTGTTAAAGGGGTAACCAATGAACATTTGCGTATGAAAAGGGTGAACAGCCAATAAGATCATTGCGAGTGTAGAGACGATGAGGCGAACACCAATAAAAGACATTCTTTCGGTAGGACTCTTAGCGAGATGGTCACGCTGCCCATGATGGACATTCATAATGTCTTACAATAATAATGTCAATTCTTAATCGTAACAATTTAAGTTATTTTGCTATGTGATTGTAAATAATTTGTGTAACGTAGAGACATGCTGTCTACATGGTTCATCTGTATCTTGGTATCCCTGACTTAATTTCGATAAGGTTCCAGGGTAACAATCCACGTGAGTTGACGCAGGAGCTAAAACCCTTCTGACATAACTTATAATCTATCGGTGATATTATGGAGCCTATCACCGCTCCATCGTTCTGCAATCCGTCATAGAACGATAACCAAATCTATAAATGTAGAAACCGCAATTGGTAACCCTACAGACCAAAAGTGGGACCAGACCCCCCTTGAAGAGGAAACTAAGCCTCGATCCCTATGGAAGAGGCTTGTTACCCCTGAGCTATTCCCTTTTTTGAAAATTTTGAACTTTATTTGAAAGTGAACTTTAATTTTGAATATGTCTGAATGTTTGGGCTACGTAATGGACCATTCATAGTTGCCTTTATAATGAGAGATGCCTTTGGGAGAATCGCAGTCTAGTTTTAATTGATGTCTATTGAGATTAATTATTCAAACTGATTGATGATTGAGGCAAGCGTAAATAAATAAAATGGATACTGAGCACGATAGGAAAATCATTTTTTCCATTAAATCCGATATTCATTCATTTAGATTGCATTTAGTTAAATAAATCTTCATTTCTATATCATTAATTTACTGCTCCATTCAAGTTGCAAATGCCTTTACAGTTGTTTAAGTTACTCTTTCATGTAATTTAAAAGCGAAATCATTAAATGTTAAGTTAAGAATAGTTGAATATTTTTACCTCTTTCTTGAATCTCTTGGAAACGATAAATTAAAACTGATAAAATAGAAGCAATTAATTTCTTTTACTGAGGCTTTCTGAAAGTATTTTTATTAATTTTAGTTGTTGCTGTTTCTGGAATATTCGACCATTGCTTCTAAGTAAGCATAATTAGTAAACCATTTAAAACATAAGTTGAACTATGGAAGAGGAGTTTTTTAATTTAATAAAATTTGGAAACCAAATAAATTGTGTGCAATAAAAAATATTTACAAACAATAACACCAATCTTAAATTTTTTTAATACAAGGTTCTTAAACGTTTTATCTTGCAGTATCCCTCTCTCATTCCTTAATATTTTTATTTCTTATGGTAGAATTCTCCCGCATCATCGACTCGATTCTTAAAATCGAAAACGATCGATTGTTTGTTAGACTTCACCAACAATGAAATTTTAAACAAAATTTGCAGAACACTACAAACAATCCCTGTGGACGGGATTGTAGCTTCCGTCTTCTGTGTTCATTCAATTTGTTTCGATTTTCTATGCTTTAAGCGTGGCGGGGAGAAGAAGGTTTTGTGATACTAGTAAATATTTTCATGAAACAGGGAATCAATTTATCCAAGTTGAATCCACATTTTACAGATAACACGTCGAAGACACGTTCCGGTTTCATTCTAACCCCATAAATCACATTCGCCATTTTTAATAATCTCCCAAGAAAAATGGCTAAGCCGTCCGGACACTCGTATATATTTTTCAGACAGGTAATATTTTACTTATCTTTTCTTTTTAATTCACCGTATAAAAACTTTGGACGGTACAAAATGGATGGAAGATTTTTTCTTCCTGTCCTGGTAAAAGAGCGGGGAGAAGATATTTTGGACGAAAGAAATAAGGACGCGTATAGTCGGGGAGAGAGTGGAGAAATGAAGGGAAAGAAAAGCGGGAGTAGTAATAGGCTTGAATTGCAATAGAGATTCATAGAACGTCCCGCCTACAAATCATACCCTATGGAAAGCCGAAACCGGCATTATGAAATGATATCATAAATTACGTCTTGGTGGTGCTCTTTATCATAAGGAAGCGATAAAGGGACAGGGCTGGCGTAACGATTTTTTAAAATGCGTTTTTATTTTTAGGAGCCGGGACTCAATCTTGTATAAACAGGTAATTATCTAAGGACTTTTGTGACACCATAAAATTCATCATTGCGTAAATTAATGAATAAATCATAAGACTATTGATGAATGAATTGTCTGATTTATGAATAATCATAAAAATATCGATGAACGAATTATCGCATTATATTAATAAATAAATAATTAGAACATTGATGAATGAGTTATCACATTATATTGAATAATAAATCATAAGAATATTGGTGAATGATCATATTATAATGATGAATGATCATATTATAATGATAAATGATCATATTATAATGACGAATAAATCATCATAAAACTGATGAATAAATATAGAGAATAATTAATTCATTCGAAAAAAATGTCAAACTAATCATCAATCATAATGAATTCATCTAAAAAAAACAAAGAACTAATCATAAAAATCAATAAATAAACTGAAAACGTCATTGAGGTGATCGTTTGTTAATTGAATTAACCAAATAATAGTTTTTCTATGGATGGATTATTATCAAAGTTAACTCTACAGTTGATGGACAACCATCAAATTGATAGATTAACCACCAGAGAATAAATTATTACAAAATCTTAATGAACTAGTGATCCTCAAATCAAATAACTAATATCTAGAAAATGAAAAAATTAGTCATAAAATTTGATGAGATAATCGTAAAAATAATGAAATTATTAATGAAAATTAAACAAATCATCATTAGGAAGCTAATGAGGGAATTAGGAAAATCAACAAAGTGAAAATATCAAATAACAGCATTCATTAGATAAATCCTCAAAACAGATCAGCCATAATGTAAATTAATGGGTTAGCATTCAGATTAATTAATAAAATAACTATTAAGCAAATTAATAAATCTTACATTAATGGAAAGCAACGACAAATTGTGCACCAGATGAATTATATATTTATTAAAATTAACTGTTGGTCAATTAATTATTGATAATTAATTCGTAGTTTATTTACGATGACTATATAAATTAATAAATAAAATCGTTATAAAAATCATTATAAAAATTTAAAATTGAAACGCAGTAAATTTCATCATTATTGACTTTCAAGAGACAGGGGAAAAACGCCGTTAATATGAAAAATACATTAATCGAAATATGCGAAATTTAATGATACATGTATTTGAACCGCAAAATACATTTTCTGAACGAAAATTGTTGTTAATGAGAACTACGTTATTGAAAGAGTGTTAATTGTAGTTATTAAATTATAATTAATTTTCAACCCGACAATAGATTAATAAATTAATGAATTGTAAAAATTTGAAATTGAAGCGCTGTAAATTTCGTCAATAATGACTTTCAAGCTACCGAGAAAAACCGCCGTTAACTCGAAAAATACATTAATCGAAATGTGCGAAATTTAATAATGCATATATTTGGACCGCAAAATACTTTGGCTGAACCGAAATTGTTGTTAATCGGAACGACGTTATTGAGAGAATTAATTATAATTATTAAATTAATCAATTTGCAACCCGAGAATAGATTAATAAATTAATCAACTAATTTACGAACTACTAACTCATTATTATATAAAAATAATTAACTCTCGATAAATTCGATTAAGAATTATATAAATAAATTATTAAATTCTTGATAAAAATATCATTTTAGTTCCTTGAAAACTGAATGAATTAATATTTTAATAAATGAATGAATTAACTTTCTCCCTCTTTCTCTCAGGCAGTTTTGTAAATTAATTCATGGCTTTATTAATTCCTGGACTGCTTAATGAATTAACATGCGGATAAATTAAGACATTTATCATGGGCATTTTTAAAGTTTAAATTCTTGGATTATAAATATTATTCACTATAAAATAAGTTAGTAAAACTCCAATTCAAAATATTAGAATAATGAAAAATAAAGCACATAGTGGTTTGAGATTTGCATTTATTTTGGTAGAAATGACTACTTCAGAATTTTAAAGTGTACTACCACATTCTACATATTTTAGAAGATGAGCATAGCATAAAAAATCAGTATGATATTAAAAATGTTTTTTAAAATAACTTTTTCTAAAAATTAAAAAAAAAAATTTTTTTTTCTCACAGCGGTACAAAAAATTATAATAACATGCAAAAAAATAGCATAATTGGTTTAAACGAAAAATATTGTGAATAGTTAATAATTAGTGGCATCTCCCTTGTCCTTAATAACGTCATGTAGACGATTTTGCATAATATTCACCAATTTTTTGAAGTGATCTTTGCTGATAGTTGCCCAAACGAATTTCACATTTTCCTTTGTTCATTTGTCCTTTGGAGCTACAACCTGAAGGTGTTCCTTAATCCTCACACATCCTCGATGGGGTTTAAATTGGGCGAATTCGTCGACCAAAGGAAGTATTTTGATTTCATTGTTATTAAGTCAAGCAGCGATGGCCTTTGACATATGGCAAGATGTAGAGTCTTGTTGGAAGGTAAAGTCATCCTCAAATAGATCTTCCGATGATGGAATCATAAAATGCTCAAGTAGCTCCTTGCATACTTCGGAATTTACCCTTCTTGTCAAAATACATAGCATTCCTAAGCCCTCAGTACTACTCATACATCCCGAAATCATGATAGAGGTATTAAACTTCACTGAGCCTTTCAAGCAATCTATAGTAAAAGCTTCTTGCTTGCAAAGCCAAACACGGATACCCTGATGACAGCAGGAAACGCAAAACATCGATTCATCGCTAAAAAGTACATTATTCCAATCTTGAATGCCCTATTGCAATCTGTCTTTGCATCACCGCACTCTGGTCCTATTTTGCTTTCAAGTAAGTAGCGGCTGTGTTTTGGGAACATGTTATTAAAAATTAAGTTCATGGAGTCGTCTCATTGTGCTAGATGTTGAGGTACCCATCTTTATTCTCGCCACTTTCTACTTTTGAATCTCAGGCTCCTGAAGCGGTTTGTAATCACAATACATTTCAGCATTCTGTCTTGTCTTAGTATGGTTATTCGCTTACGACCACTATTTGCACGATTATTTTTAAAATTTTGATTTCTAGAATAATCTTTTAAAATTTTCCTCACAGTTTCTTGAAAGCATTTCATTTTTTCGGCAATCATCTTTTGAGTAAGTCCCTCATTGCGCAGAGTCACAATCGCAGTCTTGGTAGCTTCCGGTATATCTTTCTTGCGGGCCATGTTTAACTCCCAACTAACTAACTAAAGCTGACTTTCAAACAAGCCTTTATAAGCGTACTAGCTCTACAGTGGCCCCATTTATGCAAATTTCATCATCAATGCTGACTAATCACATCATTTTACAGATATTCTAATATTTTGAATCGGCGCTGGGAATATTCCAATTTTTTTTATAAAATCTCTATTAACTGTTTAGACACAAGGTAACAATATATATATAATACGTCAGCTTATTGTGAACGCTTATTAATTTTGTCTTTCGTCCCCGTTGTTTATTTTTACAGTATTTTATAAGACATTTTATAATTTTGTAATATATTGTAATTTATTTTATATATATATGCATTTTATAAGACAATGCAATGCCTTTTTTTGGTTATTCTAATATTTCGAATTGGAGTTGTGTAAAGAGAGAAGGGAGAAAAAGATTAGAAAATATATACAGTGGTGCCGACTTCGTGGGTCCGAGACACTTTTTGAATCCTCAATAATTTTCCCGTGGGTTCCTCGAACCCCTAATATTTTTGCTCGTGGGGAAAATACGCGTACGGAAATATATGAAAAATGTTTTTGTCATCAATCCTTCAAGAGTTTTGCTATTTATACCCTGTTCCCTGAACCTTTTATAAAAGAAAATTTTTCGTTTTGTCTGGGTTCACAGAAAATACAAAAGTTTAGTCTGTAGCTCTACACACAGAGACGAGAACTTCCGTGGTTACGGTGATAAAGGTGAAAACATGTTGTCCAGTAAGTTGACCTACCCCATCTTTCAATAACTGGGGGATCCACATTTTACTTTTTACTTTGTTTTGCCTCCCAAGCACCTCTGGAGCACCCGGGGAATTTAGCTTTTATTTCAGTCTTCTTTTTAAAAAGAGACGGGATGGGGAGTGGACACATCTGAGTATTTTGGCAGCAATCGTAAAACTATAAAGGGTGTATGCATTTAGGGGGCATTAAATAATTATCTAGAGAAAAAATATTTTTCTATAATAACCTATAATTTGCTTCATTTTAACATTTCAGGTGTCTTATTGTACCAGATAATCTGATAATGAAATTTAAATTACACTTAAATCCTTTTAAAAAGGGCGTGGGTCAATCGATTTAAAATTTTTGGAACCCACAATAATTTTTCAAGTCGGCGCTTATGAATATATGTGTATATCAACATATTCAATCATTATCTACCGCTGGACGAAGGTCAGTGTTCGTTACCCAAGTCTATTTTGAACAATTCGTTTTCATGTCACCCCAACCTGTTTTCTTATTTCATGTACCTATCCAATCCGATGATCTTTATGATCTTTTGGAATCCAATTGAGAATTTTAGTTGTCTAATTCCGGTCAGTTTTCCCTGAGATATTCCGAGCTTTTTTTGGCGTTACATATATAACGTAACATACGTGTATGCGCAGTAAAATACAGGTAAAGGTATTAACAGGCTTGGCAAAAAGTCTTTTAGGCAATGGCAGAAGGCTATTTGTGTTCAATGTTCCTGAAATATATGCTCCATCAGTGAAATGAAATCTTGGTCATAAAAAAAAGGGGGAAAAAAAACACGAAAAGATGCGAAATCGCTCCCAGCTCACTCGAGTTCAGAATATCGATTTTTTTGAGGATATAGCAGCACTCAAGAATTTCCCGCTAGATTTTGCAGGGGTATTATCGATACCGAAACAATATTCTCCTGCGTATTGAGACAATCGATGTAGAATCGACGAAGTTAAAGTATCTTGTATTCATATCGTTCGGGAATTCGGCTTCGGGGAATAGCGGGTTCGGTGCAGAGCCGAACATGTGTTTGCACGCTTCATTCGTATTCTGAATGTATTTGCGTTTCGCTGAAGAAAATAACACAGGAGTCTATCTCCTGCTTTCGCCAGTTCTCAGGTGGAAGTATCAGGATTTAGAGAAACATTTTAGTTCTGTTAAAGTACTTTGGGATTTAGCTTTCATGGAAGGGTTTCAAGAAGGCATTCTATATCTTCGTGAAGGAATGCTGTAAATCTAATGCCACTGTCAAAGGATTCCACTGTTTACAGCCTTGTTCTCCTATGGAAGTGCTGGCCGAGGAAAGTGAAGTTTTTATTGTGGCTTCGCAATTCCAGTTGAAAAGATTCAAGTTTATGGAACTACAGAAGATCTCTAAATACAGTTCGGTCCCTGCTTGTACGAGAAACACCCGATGTGAATATTATCTGTGCCAGTTCTAGTACGGAACATAAAATACTAGTGAGGAACATAAAATACTAGTGAGGAACATAAAATGCTAGTAAGGAACATAAAATACTAATGAGGAACATAAAATACTAGTGAGGAACATAAAATACTAGTGAGGAATATAAAATACTAGTGAGGAACATAAAATACTGGTGAGGAATGCAAAGTCTAAGTACGGAACGTAAATTCTAGTACGGAACAAAAAGTAATAGTGAGGAACATAAAATACTGGTGAGGAATGCGAAGTCCTAATACGGAACATAGATTCTAGCACGGAACAAAAAGTAATAGTGAAGAACATAACATACGAGAGAGAAACATAAAATACTAGTGAGGAACATAAAGTCTTGATACGAAGTATAAAGTTCTAGTACGGAACATAAAGTAATAGTGTAGAACATAAATCTATAATACGCAAAATAAAGCGGGATGATAAGTTCAGTCCATCAAAACTGACCAAATGTTTTTTTAAAAGTTATACTTAACTTTGCTTGAGCCTTTTGAAAATTGTGGCACCCTAACGAGTTGTCTTCGTTTCAAGCTCATCTAATTAAATCTATCTCAGGTGGAAAAGATGATCTTTCTTAATCCTATGGGAACTTTTAACTTAAACTTAAATGGAAATAATAGTTAAAATTACTAATTTACACATCATTTGATTTAAATATATGTCCTAAACGTTATAACAGCGTTTATTGCATTATTAATTTTCCAATCATATAAAATAAACTCATGTTTGTAAAAATTGCAACACCATGAAGGAATCATGTGATTGAGCTGAAACTTTCAGGAAATGCAAATTAGGGTATGCTATTCAAATGATTAGAATTTCAGAGTCATCACGCATGCGTGGGCTGAGCAGCGCCCTCTGAACTGCTGATGGATCCGTATAAATAGAGGGCTGTAGCGGGGCGTGTATGGTTATCTTCTAGTGGTAAACGTTACATGAGACGTCACTATGCCTCTACGACGAAAGAGGGCGACATTTCAGCAAGTTACGGAGTTTGAACGAGGACGAATAATCGGCCTTCGTGAAGGAGGGTTTTCTTATCGTGCAATAGCAGCTCGTATGGGGCGTAACAGCAGCACAGTGATGCGAGTGTGGAAGCAGTGGGTTCAAGAGAACCAGACAACTCAGAAATCCGGGAGTGGACGCCGAAAGGTGACGTCAGCACGGGATGATAGACACCTGGTCCGCATGGCGGTGACGGACCGTTTTGCTTCATCTGGACAGTTGGCAGAACGTTGGTGCACTGCTACAGGTGTATCATTGTGTGCTTCATCAATTCGTCGGCGTCTACTGCACCGTGGACTGCGTGCAAGAGTTCCTTTATACAGGATCCTCCTGACGAAAAACCATCGGCGCCTGCGGCTACAATGGGCTCATGGACATAGAGATTGGCGTGCTGATTGGCAACAAGTGGTGTTTTCTGATGAATCCCGCTTTAATTTGGGGTACAGTGATGGCCGCATCCGTGTTAGACGCTATACCGGTGAACGCCACCTTCCGGAGTGCGTTATCCAACGTCATAGTGGACGAACCCCCAGCGTTATGGTCTGGGGTGCGATTGCGTATCATGGACGATCTCAGCTGCTACGAATTGTGGGTAATCTTAACAGCAACCGGTACATCAATGAAGTTCTGGAGCCCGAAGTTGTTCCCTTCCTTCAAGGCATTCCCGGAGCTGTATTTCAACAGGACAATGCCCGCCCACATATTGCCAGGAATGTTCAAGACTTCTTTTCATCACAACAGATACAGCTTCTTCCTTGGCCTGCCTATTCGCCGGATATGTCGCCGATTGAACATGTGTGGGATTTCGTTGGTCGGCGTCTCGCTCGTGATCCTCGTCCCATAGCTACTACAGATGAACTTTGGGGTCGCATACAAGCAATCTGGAATGCTCTTCCTCAGGCACACATTCAACATCTGTTTGATTCCATGCCACGTCGTATAGCATCACTTATTGCAGCGCGTGGTGGCTTCACCAAATACTGATTTTCGACATGTAATATTGTTATTTTGCTTTGCAAGTTTAATCGTTTATTTTTATCAACACAGGTCGTTTGTGCATTAAATTTCATTCAATTCGGACGAGTCCTTCATGGTGTTGCAATTTTTACAAACATGAGTATATTATATTACACCGATTACGAAAATTGAAATATATTCTATTGTTAAACCCAAATTCTTCTCTGTAGTTACTAAATACTCTAATTTAAATATAAAAAGACAATTGTGAAATGAACTCTTCCACCGATCGACAAAGCCGGAGCTCAGAAATCACTCGTCACAGTATTTAACAGGAAACTTGTCCAGCACCTGTTATGCCATTTAAAATTCATTAAATAACAGTTAAATTAGAAACAATTTTTATCAACTTTTTTAGGCGTAGTAATAGTAACGCCGATGTTATGGCATGGTTAGATGGTGAAACGTTCGTAAAGAAAAGAAATGTTTTTGCGTCTGGTGGGGCACGATCCCATTACCTTCTACAATCGGGTGGGTGCTCTTACCGGATTGTAGATGGTCCTGTGATCGTGCCCCACCAGACGCAAAAAACATTTCTTTTCTTTACGAACGTTTGACCATCTAACCGTGACATAACATCGGCGTTCATATTACTAAGCCTAAAGAATGTTAATAAAAATTGTTTCTTAATTTAATCTGCGTAGTGTTTGATTTGTATAAATAAATGGTTAAATTCTTTAAAAAATTCAAAGAAAGCACTTTAATATCTACGTAAATTACCAAAGAATAGAGGGAAGGTAGATTGAATCTGGAGATCAAAAGGAAATTCCTTATTTTATTCTTCTACCTGTCTATATATAAAGTTTGTGATAATATCCCTAGTGATTTTAGGGCTATAATAGTTTTTTATATATCTATGTAATATTTTTTATAATTAATATTAAATAATGTATTGAGTTCGTGTCCATAAACAGCCCTGTTTGCTACTAACTAAGCTATTGCATCTGCTAGCGTCGTTGTTGTACTGGTGTAGTTACACATGGCTTGGACCTCATCTCCTCATGTTCACATGCGACCTATAGATCCATTCCACAAGTTATAAATATAATTTAAAACGCTGCAACGGGCATTTCGATCAATTTAATACCGCTTTCGTAATTTGGTTTAAGTAGTCCATGTACTACACCATTCTGCGAAATAACCGGCTTCAGTAAATAGTCTTTATATACGTTCGTAAGAGATTAAATATTGTCGTTCGTAGCTCAGATGGTAGAGTCTCCTCCCGGCAAGTGGAAGGTCGTGGGTTCAGGTCCCACCGAACTCAAAAATATTTCTTTTCTTTCGAACGTTTCACCATCTAATCACGCCATAACATCGGCGCTGGTATCACTACGCCAATAAACGTTGATTTATATTGTTGTTTAATTTAATCTGCGTAGTGTTCGATTTATATAAATACATATGCTCCAATGGGCATTTCGATCAATTTAATACCGGTCCTTTCTTAATTTGGTTTAAAAAGTAGTCCATGTACTACCCCATGTTGCGAAATAACCGGCTTCAGTAAATAGTCTTTATATATGTTCGTAAGGGATTAAATGTTAATAATCAACAACAAATTTTCAGATAGTCAGCTGTATAGCAAAACGATTATTTATTGCTAAAACTTTACGTTTCGATTCGAGCTGTGCGAATCATCATCAGAAGAGGTTAAATTACATGAAAAACTTTTGAGAAAATTGTAGAATATACATAAGTTGCGGAAACAGTATAAATACGTTGAAATAAATTATTATGAAATTTTAGAGACGAATATAAAAGCCAAAACAAAAAGAAATAAAGATTAAACGTTGTCGTTCGTAGCTCAGATGGTAGAGCCTCCGCCCGGCAAGTGGAAGGTTGTGGGTTCAGGTCCCACCGAACGCAGAAATATTTATTTTCTTTCGAACGTTTCACCATCTAATCACGCCATGACATCGACGTTAAACACTACGCCAATAAACGTTGATTAATGTTGTTTAATACTTTAAAATGTTTAATTAAGTCACATGTGTGGTGAGAATCATCTTTCATTATATGATACCTTGTTGCGCAAAAAGAAAGAATACTGAATATAATTAGAAAAATAGAAAACTAAGTAAGTCAATAGTACATTTGTTAAAGATTTTACCGATATGCGGGAAGAATCAATAAACTGCTTCTTTGAATACAAATGCCGAAGTTTCTCTTATTTGCCTACAACGAAGACGCACCAAGCCAATTGGTAATAATAATTTCCAACAAGGAATTTGAATTTCAGTTACAGTCCAACTCTACTTTGAAGGTTTAACCAAGCGCACGAATCGCCAACATGTGTATAATAACTGAGTTTACCACCAACTAAATATTATGCATATGTAGATTATAGTGATGGGTATTTCGTGACCGAACGGGTCTTTTTGAACTATTCACAAAAATGACCCGTTCGTTCAGATAACTTTTTTTGTGAACTACCGTTCTTCGTCATAGTTCCTGATCATCGTTTGGAGTTCCGGATCTTAGTTCCTCGTCCGCAGTTCCAGATCTTAGTTCCTCGTTCGCAGTTCCAGATCTTAGTTCGCAGTTCGCGGTTACCGTTCTTAGTTCCAGGTCTTCGTTCCTAGTTCGCGATCATCGTTCACAGATCGTGGTCACCACCAAGCAGTCAAGGATGTATCGGGGAAGGGGGTCCGAAGACCCATACTTTTTCTAGGCTACTATTTGAGCTACGACTACGATATTCCATATTCAGAGAGTGTACTTGAGGGCACTTGAAACGCCGCATTAATAAAAATCGAAAGCATTTTTTTCTAGAACAAGCTATTTCCCAGAAGAGAATAAATTGCAAGCAAAAATTCGAAGGTTAGTATTCACTGTTTTTGTTTTAATATATTTTCCTCCCTATTATGAGGTTGCTAACAGTTTCAGAGAGCTATAAAATATAACAAAATAAGTATGCCATCTTACGGAAAAAATCGTCAACTTAAATGAAATTTTTGGCCAACCCAATGCTATATAGATATCACGAATTACAAAAAAATATTGCAATATACATTATAAGCGCTTAAAAAAATTTATTTAAGTCAAGTTTCGAAAAGCGGACTGTATTATATTTTATTTAAATTGCATATACCTTGAATTTCATTAAGTTTTTCTTAATCCATAAATTGGCAGAAAAAATAAAAACCAGATTGAGTTTCTAATATCGAACCAATACACTAAATTCAAAGTAGCATTTGTAAATAAAAATGGGGTTTAATTTGCACGAATAAAAGTCACAATAACGAAGTATTCATAGAAAAATTATGATTTTTGATTTAACCAAGCACACATACTTCGAATAGCCGTTCACATTAATGAACTAAAATTACAGGATTTAGAGATTTAAGCCATTAACGGTTGAGCCTTGGTTCTTCACAAAACGAAACCAAAGTATTTTTAAAAGTATAGAAAAACTACATAAATTAGAAATGTCCAATTAAATTATTTTCGGCGCCATCTATGATTTTGATACTATACTAAAATCAGTTCAAAACTGAATATGCATGCATTTATTATGAGTAACTAGTTCAGAAGAACGGGTCTTAAATATGAACTGTTCTTAAAAGACCCGTTCACAAAAATGAACTACTTCGCCCATTCCTAGTAAATTTTATGACATTCAACGCAGTTATTATGTTTGTCAATAGAGGCAGCTAGATACAACTGCCCACCAGATGGCTTTATCACGCAGCGAATGACACTGTAATCTCCATGAATGGTAATGGCAATGCTACTACACTTTCACAATAAGTATGCACATTTTATATCTTGGCCGTGCACAAGGTTTGGGGCTTGAACCCTCCACTAGGACAACATTATTATTATTAGTTTTTTAGGTAAAAAAATAAAAACTTCTAGCACCTTCCATTTTTAGAAAAATAATTCTTATTTATTACCCTGGGAACAGCCCGCTCCACAGAGAACAGGATTGGTCAAACAATGTAGCGAAGGGAGATAAAAAAATCGTTTCTTTGTTAATATTCTTTCTATGTAAATAAACTTCTGATTGATTAATTTATCGATTAATTAGTTGATTGATGATTTAATCCCTCATTGCATTCGCTTGCCAGTGCAAAGCAACGAACTTCTAAATTTTGTCGTACATTATTAAATAAGATCAAGCGTTTAATAATAATTCGCCCTCAATCAAACTTCACACTTCCTTTAATTGCAATGACCCGCATTAACACAATAATGCCCAAAATGACAAATTTACTGAAAGAGCGTTTGGATTATATGCTTTCCGTTAAACCCTAAGTTCTGGGGATATGTCCAACAAAACGGTATTAAGCTTAAATTGGAAAATAATATTTTTCTCGACGTCTCTTGGGATCCAAAAAAATTAAAACAAAAAAACAAAAAACAAAACAAAACAAAACAAAAAGTTCTCAAGCTTAATCATAGAACCGAACTCAGGTGTTTGCAATTTATTTCTTGAGAACAAACATATTGGGCTTTTGTTGTTTTTTCATAATGTCCCTTATTTCTTTAAATTATTCTTGTATTTACGAAAATAAATTAAAGAAAAACCCACTTGGGTACTGCAATGCTTGGTACTTGAAATTATAAACCCTTCGCGTACAGATAAGTATTTTTTGGGGTATATTTTTAAAAATTTATTCCAGAGGAACGAACATAACTACAACAGGAAATCAAATAGTGAGGTAATTTAACATGTATTAACGAATTGGTATATTTTTTTTGATTTATTAGATAATTTTTTTCATATGTAAAAACGAAAAATAAACGCATAAACTGCATTGGAGTACAACACAAGCATAAGAAGTAAAAACAGCAGGTGTAATGGAGAATAGTAGAGAAAGAAGACTTGGAAAGTGGTGGAGGTTTTGAGCAGAGAACCATCTACTACAAAGAATAGGAAAGATAGTGTAAATTATCAGGAAGGGAAGAAGAAGAAGAGCAAGAATAAAAATTGAAATAAAGACCCTCGAGGTTATAACAGGCTTTAACTTGATACCAAATAATAATGGAAAATTGAAGCACCGATGTCACGTTTATGACTTGAAATGGAGTCAGCGAAGAAGATACATTGAACAAACTATAATTACTCGCTTTATTTAAATTTCATTTAATATTATTAACAATAATATAAAATAAAATGTTAGTTATAATTATAACTTTCATTTTATATTAGTTAAAACTCTTTAAGTTAATTATTAGTTAACTTACAGTTTAATTATTTAGTCAAACTATTTAAATAGTTTATACTTGTCGAACAACATGAACTATTATCGATAAATTATTTTCATAATACATTTATTCAAGCAGTTACGAAGGTTGTTCCTTATTTCGGTAAAGAAATATAGAACTCACGTCGATTGTTTCACATATGACATCATTTGTAGGGTTTGGTTCCCGAGGTCTTAAGAAGTTCAGATTTCTCGTAAAACTGTAGGTCAAAGAGGTTTGGAGTCCTCGGAAAATTGCAGGTCCAGAGGTTCGGATTCCTCGGAAAACAGTAAATCCCGGCGCAGTATGACCACTGTAGTCCTTGCGCCGTAAAATCACAAACAAACAAACAACAACAAATTCACATACAGTAACAACAGACCAGAACGTTATTTGTGGAGTCGATTCAATGCTTATTTTAACTATAAAATAAGTAATAGATTTAACACATTTTTTTGTAGTTACCAGTTAAATTTTGAAAATTTTTGTATTTATCAAAACTACGTTTACATTTTGACGATATTTAACAGAAAGGATATCATGAACTAAATTGATAAACACATTTCCTCCCGCTCTGTTATTAAAGCTCAGATCTTACTGAAATTGCAGGAACTAAAATCGTCACCAAAATCCTTATAGTTAAGTAACTTTTGGAATTTTGAAGCACTTATAGTCACAAAACTCTTATAATTGTGAAACTTTTTTTTGAAAAGTTTTGAAATTTTGAAATACCTATAGTCATAAAATTCTTATAGTTATAAAACTCTTGTTTTGTTTGTGGTTTTACGGCTCAAAAACTACGATGGTCACGTTGCGCCGGGATCTACTGTTTTCCGAGGAATCATCTTAAGGCCTAGGGAACCAAACCCCGGACTACAGTGAGCAGTGCGATCTTTATGAGATCTCTGAGTAAGCGTTCTTTGCACTGTTGGGAGTCGAACCCGGATTAACAGCGCACTAGGCGAACGTGTTACCACACTACGCCACCGCAGGGAATAAAACTCTTGTAGTCGTAAAACTCTTATAGTTGTGAAACATTTATAGTTATAAAACTCCTAAAGTTGTAAAACACTTATATTTATGAAGCTCCTATTGTATATACCTGTGATCACAGGGAATAAGTTTGTTTGTTTGTTTGTTTTTTGGTTTTACGGCTCAAAGACTACAGTGGTCATGCTGCGCCGGGACCTACTGTTTTCCGAGGAATCCGAACCTCTTAAGGCCTAGGGAACCAAACCCCGGACTACAGTGAGCACAGGGAATAAGTGGTTAAGTTTGTACATGCAGTTTTTGAAAAAATAAATTTCGTTGACATCAGTGTGACTCAAATAACTTCATAAATTTAATGTTTTGAAGAATAATCAATTTGCTGAACCCCCGTGCACTGAAATCGCAATATACTTATTTTTTTCCATTTTTTGACTTAACCACTTATTAACTCTTATGTAGATGAAAATACTTGCTTTTAGAGCAAAAGACTTCCATTGCGTTTTACAGAAAACCTCAGAGACCTCAATAAATTTAATTGCAATATCCCCACAATTAATTTTCTAATAATTAAAATTCTAAAAATTGGACGGAGAGACAAATTTCCTCAGCAAGTGGGATCAGTGGAAGGAAAAAACTCCGAAAAATTTATTTTCATACGAATTATGTTTTCAACCATCGATCGTAGTCAAAATTTAAAATATAACTGTGTATAAATTTATATCTTTGATATCAGTCTGTAGTAATTGCATAGTCTGTTGCAACTTTGCATCACTACTGATTATTCAATAAAAAATATGCCCCGGTGGCTTTGTTTGCTGACCATTTGGCAATTGTGTTAACCCTGTGAATGGTAATAATATCTCATATACAAAATGCAATTTATCATCTAATTATTCAGTTAACGACCAAAATATAGCACTAGTGTTCTCGTTATATGTTCCATGCAAAAACTATAAATAATGCTGATTCAAACATAAACTATTAATTGCGTTACAACTGCAGAAAAATCTAGCAGAAAATGTGCTTTTTCGAAAGATTATTATTACACTGCTTTACGGCTATCAGCTACGATTTATAGCTGAAAGTGGAAGTCAAATAGCATAATGCTAGCAAGTGGCAATTTGGCATTTAACTTTCTCATGATAACAAGAATGTCACAACGTATCTGGATACTAATTAATGACCCAATATCTATTTAAGAGCCCGCGAAAATATACGCATTTGCCTTCTCTTCCTCTCTTTACTTTCCCGATTGACAATTAAATGCCTTTCATCTGGCGGAATATTGATAAAGTAATCCGCGAAATCTTATTTCGACGAATAATAATAGGTTCTAATGATTGTATTCTCTACTCCAGTTTCTCCCTTCTTTATCAACTAGTTTCAACGGGGGGTAATTGTAGGTTCTCTGACCCTAAATCATGGACAATCATCACAATTATATAGCAACTAGAGAATTGTAAATCCCGCCGAACTAAGTTGTAAATTCAAAAGATTCGTTGTCAGTTGTAAGTTTAAAGTACGATTAGAGGTTATACAATCGTTCCAACATGCATGGTTTTACAATTGCTTTGACGTACGTCTGTGGAATTACCACGAAGCATGATATTCCTACGATTCCTTTGAAGGATTTTATTGCAATGTTAATGTATTTTATAGTTATAGTAGTTTGATATTATTTCACAATGGCGTTCCATGATTTCATTGTCCCGCTTATGCATAATTTCATTGCATACATCCAGGGGCGGACCGGGCCGCCGGCCAACCATCCCCCCGGGCGGGTGCGCCCTCATGAGCGATAGGACTTGTGCCCTCATGGGCTATAGGACTCGCGTCCTCAGATAATCCAATGTATGCGCCCTTTGAGAGGACCCAGTCCGCCCCTGCATGCATCCGAGTCGAATCCGAGTTAATGGCACGATAGCCGAATCCGTTACCGCTACGCTTCCGAAGAGCAGTGGACTTAAATTCTATAGCTTTCCTAGGAAACTGAGTCTTTGGTACTAAGGGAATACAACCTCAGACTACCGCTATCAGGGAAACGGCACGAGTTTCGCAATACGGTTGGGAGTCGAATGAGAGTCAATGCCACGATAGCCGAATGCGTTACCGCTATTCTTCCAAAGAGCAGTGGACGTAAATTTTACAGTTTTTCTAGGAACCCGAACCTTTAATACCAAGGGAACCCAACCTCAGACCACTGTGATCAGGGGGAACGGCATGTATTTCACGATTCGGTTGGGAGTAGAATAAAAGGTAATGGCACGATATGCGTTACCGTTACGCTTCCGAAGAACTGCGGACCTACATTTTCGCGATGAATCTGAACCTCAGGGAACTAATCCCTCATACTACAGTATGAGTAATTGGTCTGTAAGTATTTCTTTTGTACCGTTGGAAGTCGAATTCTGATTAGCAGCATTCTACTTGAACGCGTTGTCTGCCTTTTTATCCGCGCTACTGTCCCTGAAGCACCTGGACTTCCTTAATGATCGTCGCACATTCTCCTCTATCCAAGGTCTTCCTTCATTATTCTCCTCTATCCAAGGTCTTCCTTCATTATTCTCCTCTATCCAAGGCCTTTCTTTATTATCATTCTCTATCCAAGACCTTCCTTTATCATTCTCCTCTATCCAAAGCCTTTCTTCCCGATTCTCCTCTATCCAAGGCCTTTCTTTCTAATTCTCATCTAGCCAAGATCTTCCTTCGCTATTCTCCTCTATCCAAGGCCTTTCTTCGTCATTCTCTTACACTCATTTTTCATATATCTTCTCTCATTCCATCAAGTCACCTTTTCTAAGGACCTCCTACTTTTCTTTTTTCCTACCAGATTGGTTTTCATAATTTTCTTAGACATCCTAGACTCTTCCATCCTTTCTACATGTCCGAACCATCTAATTTCCTTATTTCTGTCACAAGTTCATGGTCTCCATTTAAATGGTATATATATATATATATATATATTTGTGCCCTTATTTTTCTTAATCTGCCATAAATCATTTTCATCAATTGCCCTGAGAATATCGTATTCGAAAATCCTGCGGAAACGCGTTATCATAGGGACATGATTATTCATCATTGTATTATATTATGCTAATAAATGATTTCATATGTAATTCCTGTGAAGATGCCGATGATCCTATAATACTGATAAAAATGTTTATCACCGTGTGCTTAACTCCCCACTGTGTTGATGAATTATCGTGCTGTCATGAAAATGTATAATTTTAGCATAAGTATGATAATTTAATGTAATTTGAAGTCTCTTTGCTCTTATGCCCCTGTACAGAGGGGATATAAGAGATAAAGGCATAAAAGAAGGGAAAATAATGACGAGAATTTTTCGATAAACGCCTAACTTCTTTTTTGGGTACAGATATAAGTATATGCGAAGTATTTACGTAATGTATGATATTATTACCTTTCACAGGGATAACACAATTGCCAAATATGGTCAACACAAGAAAGCCTCCGGGGCGAGAATTTTGTGAGTTTTTCGTGGGGGAATTTATTATACAATAATTTTTGCCACCCACGTTTTAATTACAGCTCAAACTAGAGCTTATGTAATTTTGGAGAAAAAGAGACGCTTTCCCCATCCTGGATTCGAACCAGGGTCCCTCCGTTTAGCCCGGAGTGTCTTGGACCGCTAGACGAATGAGGACAGGAAACAACGCTCTCTTTCTCCGTTTTTAACCCTTAAATGCCCGAAGTATCAAATTTGTTACCGGACTTTTAAACAGTTAGTGCGACATATTTATGGACTTAATGCCTAAAGTATCAAAATTTATACCTGCTTTTTTTTCGAAATAAATATATAAAATAAGTACTGTGATTTTTTTATTATTTTTCCCTTTATCTGGCTACTGCAATAAATACATTTTTAAATTTAATTTGGAAAATAAGGCTTCTAAGGGTTAAGGATGTAAGATATTATTACCCTTCACAGGGATAACACAATTGCCAAATATGGTCAACACAGAAAAGCCTCCGGGGCGAGATTTTTGTGAGTTTTTCGTGGGGGAATTTATTATACAATAATTTTTGCCACCCACGTATATTTAGCTCAAACTAGAGCTTTTTTTGTTTTTGGAGAAAAAAAACAACTTTTGACTAAACGGAGGGACCCTGGTTCGAATCCAGGATGGGGAAAGCGTCTCTTTTTCTCTCCAAAAACAAAAAAGCTCTAGTTTGAGCTACATATACGTGGGTGGCAAAAATTATTGTATAGTATTTAAGTAATTCCCGAAAAATGTTATCTTTGTAAAGTAGTTTGTATATCACTTACCAATTTTTCCTGTTACATTTATTCGTCTCTAAACACACAAGAAATTTCAATCATGACTCTATTCGGAGTTTCACAAAGAACATGTGTTTCTGCGGTTCAATATTGCATCCAAAAAATACTTATAAATGTATATTTATTACAACAAAACAACACTTGTTTCTCACTCTCTCTTTCCCACAAGCGAACAGATACTGCGTCCGCGAAATGAAATTTTAACAATAGTTTCGCCATCAAATCATCGCAATTGAATGAACCTAACTGTACGATCCGAATTCTATATTCTTGCGTTTGACAATGGCAGGAACGAATTTAATATTGAATGCAATGGGAGCTCATATTCCCCCATTCCCAGCTTGGTCCAGATGAACATGGCTACTCTAGAAAGATACGGATAGCGCCAGAGCCATTGATTGCAGGCCCTTAACGGCGCTTCGGAAGCAAATGGCTACCATCAAATACACATTCCAGTTTCTGGAGGATTGCCTAGTTCGAGGCTTCACATGCGGCCGTTAGAAAACTGCCACGATAGCGACGTCATCATCATCATCATCTGAAATTTCCTTCCCCACACAATAGAAATATGCTTAACTCTGCAAAGTTTTCGGTCTGTTGCCGTGTTAATTTCTTCGCCTTATCTTCAGTGGTAATTGGATAGAGGTCAAGCGGTTATGACTTAGAACTTGTACGATAAGTGAATAATACAATTCAAATGCCAGAAGTTGGAATTGCTTCTGTTAAGTTGCGAATTGTCGCTATATTCAAATACTTTACATCGAAAATCTGCTTAACGATTAATCGTATTTAGATTTATAAACATCGATTACGAGAGAGAGACGGATGACAATAATCGTTATCGATGTCAATTGAACCTCGATGTTAACGCCGGACTAAGTTAACATTAGTCATTTTCCCATAATATTTCAATACTTCGCCCGCGGGAAAATCGTCGAGTTATCGATGATCGAAGCCATTATCGGATAATCGGAAAGGTGTAAAATGTTTCGTTAGAATTTGCAAAAAGGTGCTATTTTGTCACATCTAATACTTATGACAATTAGTATTGGCTGCCTACATTTGAGGATGTGCTGAGGATAGCAACATATTTTAAGGATGTGCAGGTGTTTTTAGGATCTAAGAAAACTAAAACTTTTGATTAAAGCGATGGGAAGTGGAAACTCCATTATTTAAATTTTTGTGAACTGTGCGGTATTTTGCCCAGTCTTGCACAGTTTTTTCAAAATGTGTAATTGATGTTAAAAGAACGTTTTTCACAGTTTTGCACATTTTTTTTCAAAATGGGTAACCGATGTTAAAAGAACGTTTTGAAGTCTGATGATAAGACTGGAATCTTAGTTTAATGATAGTTTGGAATCACAGTTTCATGATAAGTTTTTATATTGAATTATAATGAATTTAGTTTCCGTTTAAATTATATTTATAGCCACACTAAATACATAGTACTTTTTTAGTTTTTAAATTAAAAAATTGTAGAAAATTTTAAAATACATAATACAAGAAAAAAATGTAATAGATAATATTTATTAGACCAATGACTTTAGAACAGTGCCGGTTTAAGATTTTTATGTGCCCTAGGCTGAAAATATATAATGGGGCCCCTGAAAAATGTAGCCCTCATGATATTCAATTAATAAATCATGATTTTTTTTAAAGTTCATTATCTTCAATATCTAGGTTCAACAGCAGTAAACATTTATCGGACGTTTGGAAACAATCAACATTAAAATGAAGCTTAAATTTAAAAAAAAAAAGGTCCATTCAAGGACCCTGTGTGTTCAAAGTCCCTGTTTCTGGACCCACGAGCCGGAACTTCTATCCTATCAATGCATTGTTCCAATCCTTTTGGTAGTACGTTGATTGGATAAGAATTCCCGCGTTGTTAGTGGAATTTTGTCACCACAACATTTGCATTTGTTGAAATCTGTGCATTTGGACTTCGCTATATTAAATAGGGTGTTTCTCGCGTGACCAAGAAACAATTTCTTGTTAGCTATTGCTGTACCCGTCGTTTTCTTAGAACTTTTAAGCACACTTGAATATTTCTTGTGGTATGCAATAATCATATATTTCACTCTCTTATGAGAAATGGTGTTAATAAATGATTTCTTCCAGACATGTCGACACCACATGCAACTTTGTTAACTATTTCTGACACAGAAGAGGATTCCTTTGATTCCTTTAATTTGTGATCGTTGTTTCTGACCCACAGGTAATATACTATCATGTCTTTGTAAGTTGGTTATGTCACGCAGTTCACATCTTTCGATTGACCGAAGATTGGACATTCTGTGCGTTTTCTTATCTTCTTAGAACGATTCATTCTCAAACCCGCATCAATTCAAACTAATTAATAAAACTTGAGGTTTCACTAAAATATATGCTTCTTTCTTCCAAGACTATCTGCAGAAAAATGAAGTAGTAATAATCTTTCCCGAACAATATTGGCTCGCGATGGACACGCTAGCCCTACTGGCGCCACGCGGTAGGTGCCATGCCGGCGATCAGTGGAATAAATGCCAAAAAATTAAACAGTGATGTACGTATACACTAAGGCTACGACATTTAGGAATAATAAGCGTTTAAGCAATTTAAAATCAATATTTTGAATGAATGATTTTTTTTTACATTAAAGTAAGTTTTTGGCGCCAAAATGTGGTCTTAAACTGAGCAAACGCAAGTTTTCTATGTACTAGTGCACAATACGGATACTACAGGACAAAAAGACTCCAAAGATAAGCCTAGTCCGAATTTATGGAATAAACGATATATTTAATAAAAATGCACAAAAACAGCGTAAAAGGCCTGCCTATACTTACTATAGGCGGAAATAAATGGCCCCGGCGGGAGACATAAATGTTATCTGATCGGTACAAGATTTTACATGCATACTATTGAGACCATTTGGCCACTTTTGCGCGCTAGCTCAGTTTCAATTTCGAAAAAAGTGAAAAATGCTGATTTTCGACCCAGCCACCTTAGCACATGGCCGACATTTTCCTGCCATCGCATCATGTGATCCCATGCTGTGTTAAGTTGAGTGATTTGCAAGACTTGTTTTTAATAAAATAAGGTGAAATGGACGAGTGTTCCACTGGGAATTGTTCTAATCATTCGAGGAATAAACATAGAATGTTTGCAGCGTAAAGTTTGTTTTGATTATTTGCATTATAATTTTACATTAATCGAAAACTAAGCTACGGTTGCAAATTGTATTTATTGGCGACATCTTAAAAGTTGCGTCAATATTCACAATCGTCGGGTAATCGCGGATTGTTGATTATTTTTATGCCAAAATAGCGATCATTGCTCCAAAGTTGAAAACCTTTATCGCCAAGGTAAATGAAACCGGAAGTGAACAGGAAAATGGCTGCTGATGGGCTAGCCTATAATTCTAGGGGCTTTAGTGGTGGAGCTTGCGTGTTCTGACGGCCTTGAGAGCCAAGCTGGCGGTAGTATATGTACTGGAAGGGTCTCCCAAGCCAAACAGGCTTAGACAGAGATATCTAGAAGGTGGTTCTTATCCAAATCTTTGGTAATGGGCAACAGCAACTACCAGTATTACCATGAGGCTAAAGATGGGCATCAAATGGCTCATGGACAATTACCTACAGACCAATCTTTAGCACTGCGATGCAGAATGAAGTTGGAAACCACTGCATTACTTTCCAAGAACATTAAAATGAACAACGCAACATATAAAGCTTCTTAGTCATGGCTGTCCATTGTAAAAACAAAACCATAGAACAAACATTGTTTTTATTTATTTACAATTTTTTATTTATTTACATTTATTTTATTTATTTACATTTATTTTATTTATTTAAATTTTTTATTTATTTACTTTTTATTTATTTAAATTTTTTATTTATTTCAAATTTTTATTTATTTACATTTATTTTATTTATTTTAAATTTTTTATTTATTTAAATTTTTTTTATTTATTTAAATTCTTTTTATTTATTTACATTTATTTTATTTATTTAAATTTTTATTTATTTACATTTATTTTATTTATTTAATTTTTTTATTATTTCATAATTTTTATTTATTTACAATTTTTTAAATTTATTTAGTAAAACATTTTTGCTACAATAATTCTCAAACAAAATATGCTAGACATAGATTTGGCTAGACCCCAAACCAAATTCAATAAAATGCAAAATTTTTCGCGCGAAAGGAAATTCAATCTGCGACTTAGATTCTTAATTTTAAAATGCTATGTTTCACCTTTTCTGCTATGTGGTTGCAAGACCTGGGCAATAAAATAAAGACACCAGGAACAAAATTAAAGCTTTTGAAATATGGACGCAAAGAAAATTATTGGAAATAAAATGGACTGACAAAGTCTCCAGCCAAGGGGTTTAGAACAAATCCAGTACAAAAAGAGGTAATACGATTACAATTTCGAAAAGAAGGTTGGCATATTGAGGACACGTAGTGAGAAGAGAAAAATGCAAGATAACCCAATTAGCATTAGAGGAAAACACAATAGGGAAGAGACCCAAAGGCAGAAATAAGAAGAGGAGGATGGATGCTTCAAAGGTTTGGGCTGGACAAAGTACAGAAAGCATTATCTATACGACAGTAAACAAGAAAATGCGGTTCCACCAGCACCTGAAGAAGATAAGGTTTTAAGAATTGTGCTATATTTCTAATATTTAAAGACTAAGTATATGCATATATGTTTTCATATGAAAAGGACAAAATATTTTTCATGTCATATGAAACTACCTTATTCATGTGAATTTATACAAAAATAAAAACATTGAAATTCTATGCAAGTTTTAATAAATGTGTCTAAAAATGTGTAAGCCATTTTAAGAGTTTGAAAAAAAGGCATTTCGCATATAGTCTAATAAAAATCGATGCAATTATAAGAAGGCCCATACTACTGCCTAACACTTTCTTCGATACGTATTTTGACTGGCAGAATCAAGAATCTGGGAGGAAAAACTCATAAGCATTAAGATAAGCAAAATGCATATGAGGAGGAGTAATCTTCACTTATGTATGGGAGTAGCGTATATTTTTCCTGTTTATATGCATTCAGAATCTAGAATTCTCCTGCTTTTCTACTTTTTGCCACGGCGGCATACTTCTCTTCCTGAATACCAATACTTATCCACTTTTCTGCGCTTTTCTTCGTAATTGGCAAAAGGTTTTTGCGGTTTGTGCAAGGCGCGACGTGTAAGAGACAAGATATCCACAATTAAATCTCGGCGTGAAACTTATGTCCGTGGCTATGAAAAGTAAATTCCAAAGAGGTCATTTCTGAGAGTTTTGGCTAGTTGCAGCCTTTTTTATTCATTACACTTGTCTAGTTATAATAATTCCGGATGAAACGTCATTACCGATTATGTCAAATTGAAGAAGAAGATTGATAACAATCTTAAAATTTAATTAATTCCACAGTTAGCAATCATATCTTTCTATTCTTTTTACACATTAATTTCTCATCAACTTATATCAATGTTGTTTATTTCCATTATGTAATAAATTTGTAGATTAGGGTATGTTCTAAAGCTAATTGAATAGATACTTTCACTGTCACTCCCTAATATTTATTTTATCTCGCACTTTTTTGTGGCGCAGTATAGCCCAGATGCTCTTGCGCCATAAAAAAGCCAAACAAACAAACAAACTTTTTTGTCTTTTGGTGCATTCTATGTACGACACAAATTTATTGCAGTTCCATAGATAACGAAAATGAAAATGAAACAGAATTTTTAAAACTATTTAGATAATCAGGGCATAGGTAAAGGAGGGGCTCTGGAAGCTCAAGCCCCTCCTCGTTGGATATGAAACCATATTATTTTCTCCAGGGCAGCATGACAATCTTCCTTAAAGACATTTGTGCCCCCCCCATAGCCACTTGAATCGCCCATGAGTTTTGACTTACTATCCTACTGTAATTATTCTGTTTTTTCGACAACTCACTGAAGGTAAATAAAAACAAAAACAAGTGAAAAGTAAATCTGGCGGAAAATTCGTGGATATTTTTGATAAATAATTATTATGATGTTTACTTTTTTTTCCTGTAAAGGCATTCATTCGTTGGATGATTAAATTACTTGCAAAGAAAAGAATGATTGCTGGGCGCTTGGTCAGAATTGAACCCACAACTGCTTGATAATCGGTTAAATGCTCTTACAAATTGAGCTGTAGGCGGCTATCAAACTCCCCTCTGCGAAGTAACTCAGTGGCTATTTCACTCACTTGTTCAGTTATGGTCTGGCATCAATGCGTTTCTAAATTGAAATTTTATGAATAAGACATGCAAAAGGCCAAGCCTTATTCTTGTAGGATGAACTTTTCCCCCCCTTTTTCCCACATGCGCATGAAAACAAGTTTAATAAATCAAAATTGCCGTGCTTAACAGACATAATAAATATGGAAAAAGCAACTAGTTTAATAACAATTTACTTATATATCTGCCAGGGGCGGACTGGGTTATCTCAAAGAGCGCATACCTTGCTTTTTCGGGGCGCGCGGGTCCTATTGCCCATGAGGGAGCACCGGCGACTCATTCCGCCCCTGACATCTGCCATTTCTCTTTGTATTTACAAATTTTTTTTGCATAACGGACGTTTAAATAATTTGCATAAACGTTTCATAAATGGATTCTGGAGAACAAGAGGAAGAAAAGGAGACACACCTTTGAATTTTCTTTTTATCACCATGGACATTTATCTGTTTTCCATTTACTGGAAATATTTAATAACGTAAATGCCAAGAAGGAACCTTATCTTCTACACTTGTCGGCAGGCGTAAAGTTAAAGGGTGCGTATTTGGAGCACTGCGAATGGATTCCCCCAAGATAATATTAAGTCGTTAGTAAATCACTAATGATGTCATCAATTGATTTCTTGAAGTATAATTAAAGAACGCATCAAAACCCAATTACTTCTGGCATATATGTCCAACGATGAGTCGCTATGTCCATTTGACATCGGGTACAACCTACGCATTCACTATTTTGCATAACTTTTGTTTAAAACACATTTATCGTAAAAAAACAAAACAAAACGACGTAATAAGAATGGTACTGGATTAATCAATTTCCTCGCACGATGGATTAGCGGAAACTATGACACTAAATCCAAACTTTTAATTACTTTGCAGACGCATTTTCATTCTCCTATTTATTTCAGTCACGAATTTAACATTCCGATATTTTTACAGCAGTAAATTCTTTAAAATTTTGAGTTAATTTTTTTCCGCACGTTGATTTTTATGTTCGAAAAGAAAAAGAAGCATAGCTGAAAAGAAATTTCAGTCCTTAACGTGCGAGGCATATTTTTTTTTTCAAAATTGAACACAGGAAAATAACGTTTTTAAATTGCAATTCTTTTACATTAATTAGTACTAGTTTGCATAATAAATTACTTTGTCCCTCTTTTTTATAACTGACATTTACTACGATGGCTGATAAGATTTACTTGCTAAAAAATGGAAGAAAAAGTGAAATTTCTAAAACGGGGAAAGAGGCGCCTGAAAGCTTTGTTTTGTTATTTCTCCTTAATTTCTGGCCTTTCAAACTTCATTTACAATGAAATTAAAAACTTATTTTTAGCAACGGTTTCTTTCCGAACAAGAATAACCAAATTACACCGGTAAAATAATTAAACTTTAATTACAATTATTTGTGACCTGATTTAATTTTTAATCAGAAATACGGGTACTTTGTCGATTTCATAAAAAAAAAGAGTTAAAAATTGCAATAATTAAAAAAAATGTCATTCTGCAAAAGTCTTTATTTTTAATGAGAAATCCAAACTTAATTCGTCGAAACGGTTTTTTAATAATGTATATTTCTGAATAATGCTTTATGCGGCCATTTTTAAATCCAGAACTGGAGGTGGCTCCTGTCTGAAAATCAAAATTTGTTTTCGGCACACTCTATATACCAAGGCTCCCTGACGGGACCGGCGCTTTTAAGCGTACGTTGAGTCACAACACGCTTGTTGAGAACGTAACAGAGTATGGAGAAAGGGTCATAAGGGGAATTAAGAAACGAAAATAGTTATGGTTTTGTAGGGTTACCAATTGCGGTTTCTACATTTATAGATTTGGTTATCGTTCTATGATGGATTGCAGAACGATGGAGCGGTGATAGACTCCATAATATCACCGATAGCTTATAAGTTATATCAGAAGGGTTTTAGCACGTGCGTCAACTCACGTGGATTGTTACCCTGGAACCTTATCGAAATTGAGTCAGAAATACCAAGATACAGATGAACCATGTAGACAGCATGTCTCTGGGTTAAACAATTTATTTACAATCACATAGCAAAATAACTTAAATTGTTACGATTAAGAATTGACATTATTATTATAAGACATTATGAATGTACATCATGGGCAGCGTGACCATCTCGCTAAGAGTCCTACCGAAAGAATGTCTTTTATTGGTGTTCGCCTCATCGTCTCTACACTCGCAATCACTCTTATTGGCTGTTCACCCTTTTCATACGCAAATGTTCATTGGTTACCCCTTTAACACTAATTGATGATTTGCTGTTCCACTCAAGGGTTCGTGGTGTCACACTCGGAGGGTCGTAATCATCATGTCCAGCAAGAGTACTTATAAGCAGGAAATGTCTGTCAAGGAGTTTGAAGAAATACAATTAAGTTATCCTTGCACCGTACCGTGTTGTACACTAAACTCAATCGTCGCCTGCAGCCAATGTCTTTTCCGTCGCCGGGAACAGAGTGAACCGCTGATGAGTCAGTCCATCTGGATTCTGGATGGGAAAAGCGTATATGCGGGGAAACAAAATGGTGAACATTAAAT
>QLNU02014802.1:67948444-67980280 GCA_006491805.2 Dysdera silvatica
ACAGTGGTGGTATCTCCGGTATTTTAGTACATTAGGCCGGATATTCAATTATCAATAACGTTTGATATAATCGCAACTTAATTCGGATGTTGTTTAGTCGTCGATCACGTATTAGATGGCGTGCTGCACAGTTCTAAAACCAAATAAATAAATAAATAAAATTGCAGACAAAAATAACGATAGTATAATAATTGCACTCTTTAAAATTAATTACACTTCAAAAATAAAAAGGTCATTTGAAAGAAGAGTAAAGAAAATAGAGAGAAATACAGACGGAATAAAATGATATAAAGAGTTAAGGCTTTTATATGGGGCTTTCTTTAAATTTCGAATTAGAAAGGGCCAAGGCGTATTTCGATCAGTATTCAGATTGAAAAACTATTCCAATTTTTTTCGCTGAAAATAAATTCTTTTTTTTTTTTTCAAAAGGAAATATTTTTAAATTATTATGGTTTCTAGATTTTTTTATTAAATTCACAGAGTTTACGTAGCGCTAACTAGATATTAAATCGTGCTGCAAATAATTTTAATTAAGTGGTAATTGTATTTACTGATGCATTGCGTTTGCTGGTTTGTTTTTTTGCTGGAAGTAAAATCCTATTCCGGAATGCGTTTTTAATTTCACTGTAAATGAAATTAGAAAAAAATAAATAAAAATAAAATAAACTTAGAGCTCATCTGTATTTTTCTTTTTTTCAGTTTTTCAATTTCCATTTTCCTTCTTCCGTAACTCAACTAATCAGTCTTCGAAGATAAATACAAATTATAAAAGAAGAGAAAATAATTTAATAATTTCAAATAATATAAAATAAATGTTGATATTAAATTTTTTTAGTTCTTAGTATTCAAAACTATGCGTCTTAATAAAGAGCTGAGATCTCTTTTTCAGTCTCCTTTCTATCAGTCAATAACAATATTGAATGAAACTGCTTAATCTCATTGTATCATTGAAGAAATTGACAATAGCGTGACAACTAAGATTATGATAAGAGGACGAAAAAATAAAAGTCATGACGAAATAAGAATGAAATAAAATAATAACTCATAATAAATACTAATATTATTTATCAAATAAATAATATAAAATAAATATGTCATATATAATAAAATGAAAAGTAGGATTTGGAGCGTCGTTATTTTTATATTCATAATTTTCAAAATTGATTAATAATATAAAATATTCTTTCTAACTTCAGGTTACTTTCTATGATTGAGTTTTTATAATAATGGCTTCGTGGCCGCATTTGTGCTCATAGCTGCATACAAATGTTACTTGACCTTTGTAATGTTTTGTATACATGCATGCTTACCAAAAACTTTTGAATTAATATAATAATATTCATTAATATTAACCCCGGATCATATCTCTAGAAGTTGATTATTTGGAAGTAAGTAATATTTTAATGTTGTGTTTTAAAGTGTTCTCTTTACATCCGAACAATTAAACATCCGAACGAATTAAACACCCGAACGAATTAATTAAACATCCGAACAATATTTAAATTAAATAACAGTGTAGGAGCGTCGGAAGTTGAAATTCCATTTCATTCACTTTTTGGGGGTGGGATAATAGTGAAAAATACACATTCAGTTAGCCTTAGTATATCGTAACTTACGAATTTCCTGTGTAGAGATAATGGACGGCCCTAAGCAAAATCGATGAGGAATTAACAATTAAAGTAATAGTAAAATAATTTCCAAATAAAAATCTAATTAAATTTGCTCTATCCACAATTGATCTTCAATTCACCATAATCTATAACATCGCCCTAATCCAACATTTTTGTAACAAGCGTGGAGAAGAGAGAAAAGGCTAAAAATATTAGCTAAATCCCAAGAAATTGACTAATAAGTGGCTACCTTTTATAGCTACGCATTTCAACGTTGAGGTTTAATTGCAGTTGCCTCTTAACGCTTGCACGTCGCGCCGAGTATACACGGCAAAAGACTCTTGCCAATTACGATGAGAAGTGCAGGAAGGTGGACAAACATTAGTATTCAGGAAAGGAAACATTCGGCTGTTGCAAAAAAAAAAAAAGGAAAACAGGAGAATTCCCGATTCTGAATGAAAATAAGCAGGAAAAAGTCGTTTCTCATACATAAATAAAGATTTTCCTGCTCGCACATTCCGCTTTTCTTAATGCTCGCGAGCTTCTTACCCCATACTCCTAATCCAGGAACCTTTCAAGTCAGAATAAATATCGAAAAAAGCGTTGAACATTGATATTGGTCTTCTACGATTCCACTCAGTTTTATTAGACCATATGCAAATTGTAGGTTTAAAAAGTGTTCTAAATTTTTTACATATTTTCTGAGAAATTTTGATACAACTTCTACAAACTTTCCAAGTCTTGTTTTTGTGGAATTTTAAGTAAATGAGTTTGTTGTTAGTGTAGTAATACGAAATGTTTTCAGAATTTAATTTTAAAAATTTGAACTGTCTTAGAGGATATAAAATCGTCAAAAATTATCATGGTGGTACAAGTATAGTGCTCAAAATTAAAGCAGAGGATATTAAATTAGCTAAAGCGTAAATTAATGCACATAACGAACTGTTCATAAATATTAAAATATATTGCACTCCTATAAACGAGGGAACCAACGCTCCAATTATTTTACTCTATATAGAAATTTGTTTCAAGTTACTCAATATATGGAATGTACTTGAATTGTCACACAAAACCATATTCTCTTTCTGTCCTTACATATTTCCCGTTTCAAATTTTATACATAAGGTTTACACCCGCTCAGCGACCTCAAAACATTTTATTTCAAATAGCCTTTATCTCTTTCATCGTTTTTATTTTTCAAACAGTTTTTTCCTGCCACTTTAAGCTGATATTTCCAACCATGATCATATAACAGAACTAAGATTTCAAACCAAACCAGATTCAGGAAGAAGCACAGGGGGCAACCGCCTCTGAGAATAACAAGTTTATATTTAATAAAGGAATAGTGCTATATTACTTTTACAAGATTGTGCCTCTACCAAAAATGGTTTATGGATCCACTCTTTTCCCAAACCGAACACAGGTCTCTAAAGAGAGCTTTTATATTATGATCTACAAACCGTTTTGTAAAATTTATGAAACTGTGCAGAACCTGAATAAATTAGTTACGTAACTCGTGATTGGATAATCTTATCCGTTATATAATTCATTTATTAATTTATTTATTTACAAATGATTATTCATACATGTGAAGTATACATTTAATACATGCAGTAATAAAACTGTAAGTCAAAATTGCTAAACCACACGCGTGGGTCTCGAGACCTTAGTCTAACTCTCTCGAAACTGCTATAACAGTCATATGATAGAAATCAAACAAACGCAATAAATAATAAATAAATTCTTATCTCATAACTATATACAGGTATTTTGAAATTAACCTATTCAGATATATTATACCCGTTCCACCACCATTTTCTCAACCAATTTCCTTTTTATATTTTTTTAAATTCTACATTATTCCCTATTCTTGGTTTTCTGTCACATACAATGGGAACACACAGTGAGTGCCCCGCCGATTTTGATGAAATGTTTTGATGAAAGTAGAGCCAAAATAAGGAAATACGTGTCTCGGCATTCGTGCCAATGCGGCATATTTTCGAAGATATGCATTTTTAAAGATTTTGCATCCGATATATATAGCTTAAAATACGACATCCTCCGCAAGCCAATCGGTAGCTTAGTTGATTAGTTGCCGGCCCTGTGCTTCGCGTCTTTGCGTTCGATGCCCATAGAAATCGATTACTTTTTTACATTTTTATTTATGTATTTTTATTAGTAAAAATACTTCGCTTACAATCGGATTTTGTTCATAAACTTACTTTAATAAAATTCATATTTATGTAGTTATATGTTAATTGTATGCTTATTGGCAGTGATAATTTCTACTCGAATTTTAATTGTTGATTATTAAAAAGTTGAAAAGTAGAAAAAGTTTTGGTGTAGCCATCCAGCCTGTTATGTAGTTAAGTAGATCCAGCACACTTTAATAATGTTTTTACAAATGACGACGGCACCTCTTCTTCTACTGTTGAAGTAATTCCACCTCATTGTACCCCATACTGTCAACCTCGTGATGTGTACTTCTTCCGTCAAGTAAAAAATTTCATTAAAAGGTTACAAAATTGTGTTGAAATCTTACAAGAAAATAGTCATTTAAACACGCGAGCAGATAGATGCTTTGAAGATCCATTCACTTATTTATAATCAACTTTCGGCGCCGAATTTTAAGAATACATTACAGTACTCTTGGTTTGTTGCAAAGTTAACAAACGAAAGAAGAGTCTTTGAAAATGTAGATGGTATTTGTTTTCCAGATGATATTAGACAAAGAAAATCAGTTGTTCGAACAATTCATTTATAAAATGCTCACGTTGTAGAAATATTTTATGTTTTTATTATTTTTATGATAATTATCATCCAAAACTGTGTACCAGTATACAATTCCGACACCTCCGATAGTGATACACAAAAAATATGTTCACGTCAGTCAGTTTTAAAATAAAATTGATTGCATTTTATAAAATAAAATGTTTCTGTATAAATAAAATGCACATAAATGAGATACACATAAAATGTTTATATGTTATAAAATAAAATTATGTTTATATGTTATAAAACAAAATGATGTTTATATGTTATAAAATAAAATATTACATACTAAAAATGCGTTTGTCAATAGATAAATATATTTTAAAAAAATATTAGGCATAATAGATGCTAATAGTGGATGACTGCAAAGGCTAATAATGACAAAATAAGACGAATTAACGCAGTTTTCTTTTTTATTTAATGGAATTGTTAAAAGTTTTCAGAAAAAAATCTTTCAATCCTTAAATAAAACAAAACTGCATTATTGGTGTAATTCTATCCCTTCACAGGTTGACAATGAGTACGCAAATTTTATAAAAGTTATATTCACATAAAAACTTACAGCTAACTCCTAAACTTTTTGTACCTTTACAACTCTTCAATTAAATGTTAAAATTCGTGTAAAAATTATAACTGCGAAAAATAGTATCACAGAATTAAATATGTAAATATGAATTTTATTAAAGTAAGTTTATGAGCAAAATTCGATTGTAAGCAAAGTATTTTTACTAATAAAAATACATAAATATATAAAACGGATACATAAAAAAAATGATTTATTTCCACTGGCATCGAACGCAAAAACGCGAAACGCAGGACCCGCAACTTATCAACTAAGCTACTGACTGGCTTACAAAGAATGTCGCATTTAAACTCATATATAAGATGAAAGTTCTTTAAAAATTCATATCTCCGAAAATAAGCAGTATGGGCACAAATGCCGAGACACGCATTTCCTTATTTTGGCTCTACTTTCATCAAAAACAATTTCATCAAAATCGGCGGCGAATTCACCGTGGGTTCCCTTTGTTAGTGCATTCCAAAATTTAGGTCCTCTGCATCCTATGTTAAAATAAGGTTTTTCAATATTCTTAAAGCAATTTCTTGACCTACCTGTAAAAACCACTTCTGCAAATTCTTATTATCATTAAATGCTAAATAAAAGAGTACTTTTTTTGTCAATTCTGAAACGATCTACATTTTTTCGATAAATTAATAATATTGTATTTTTTAATTTTCGATATTCCGATGATTTTATCGAAAGCAAGGTATCAACATTATAAAAGAAATATGCATTATTAATTTAGCTCAATGTTATCATTAGGACAGGTACCGATAAAATGATTTCTATTATGTACTTTCATCGATGATTATACATCTAAGCACAGTTAATCGATGTCCAGGAAATGGCGGATCCAGAAATCTTTCAAGGTGAGGGAGGGGAGGGCGAGTTGTTTCAGATTTCTATTTTTGGCCAAGTGTCCGGTACCTTTGATTTCATTTTCCATGATATAGTTCCAGCTGAAGGTGGGGAGAGCGATCTGTGTATCTTCCCTCTTGTATCCTCTAAGTTTAGTTTATTCTTGTATCCTTGTATCCTCTAAGTTTAGGTTTGCTATGCAAAGCGTTTGTAATTCTTCATCATGATCAAACGCTTTGCAAAGTTAATCGATACCCATGTTTGCTATGCAAAGCGATTATAATTCTTCATCATGTTCAAACGCTTTGCACAGTTAATCGATACCCAGATTTACTATGCAAAGCATTTGTCACTCTTCATCATTTTCAAACGCTTTGCACAGTTAATCGATATTCATGTTTGCCATGTAAAGCGCTTGTAATTCTTCTTCATGTTCAAACACTTTGCACAATTAATCGATACACATGTTTGCAATGAAAAGCGTTTGAACTTGCAAAGAATAACAGATATGAGAAAATCTCTCTCAATTTGCCATTTTAACTACATTATACTCTCGTCGCCATTTTTGAGCTAAAGCTGTTTAATCTCGATCCCAATATCACAAAAGATCCTTAGAAGAAATTAACGCTGCAACAAACTGAAAATGTTGTATATATTTCAATGGAAGGGGAGAGGGAGAATATGACGAAATGTCAGATGATGGTGATGACATTACTGTCGCTGCAGTTTTCAAATGGCCGTATGTGAATCTTTGAACTAGGCAATCCCCCAGAAGCTTGCAATGCGTATTTGATGGTAGCTGGTCATTTGCTGTCCAAATGCCGTTAAGGGCCTGCAATAGATTGCTCAACTGCAATCTGTACTTTTATTACTTTTGTTACTTTTAGCAATCTGTACTTTTCCACTGTAACCATGTTCACCTGATCCGAGTTTGGGGTTGAGGAATATGAGCTCTCACTGAATGCAATAGCAAGTTCGTTTTTGCCATAATTCCAGGCAAGGATATAGAATTGGGGTAAGACTTTTTCGATTTATTCCATTACAACGATTCCAGGACGAAAAAATGCTTAAAATTTGATTTTATGAACAAAATATCTGTTATTCTTTGAAATGCACAAACAGGGGCGTGGCTATTTAAAAAATATGAGGCTCAAGGGATTTTTTAAAAAAAAATATGAGGCTCAAGGGATTTTTTTAAAAAAAATATGAGGCTCAAGGGATTTTTTAAAAAAATATGAGGCTCAAGGGATTTTTTAAAAAAATATGAGGCTCAAGGGATATTAAAAAAAAAAAAAATTATGATCATGTAATTCGACGTTGAAGAAGGAACTGTGCCTCGTTGTCAAATAGGAGGGACTTGCGCCCACTCTCCACATCCTAAATCACACAAGATATATGTTAGAAAATTAATTAAGCTTTTTCTTACATGACATTGAAGTGTGAATCTCAGCTGAGATGATCGTTTAGAGAAATCAAAATTGACTTATTTTTGCCATTAGTTAAAATCGTATTTTTTACATATAGATTATATTTTATTTTCAGCACATTTTCTAAGTGTATGTGTGTGTGTGTGGAGGGAGGTATTACAAGATTTTTGCTTTGTTTCTCGCAGTATGAACGCAATGTTTTTCCGCCACAATTTAATTTATTCATAAAGAAAGAAAAAAGATTGTTGTTGAAGTAATTACATTGTCCAAATAACTGTTTCAAAAAGAAATATGCGCTCATCTGGAAATAAAAGAAGAAAGAAATATGTGAATTAGTAATCATTTTCATATTTGATAATAAGCGCATACTGTTACGGATAACGACAGGCATTCTCCTTTTACTTTTGCCGATTTCCAGTTCACAATCACGAAAATAAATATTAATGAAAAGCTACCCATACTCCGAAAAATATTCGTGAATTGATTGGAAATAGTCGAAGTGTGAAACACGGACAATTTTGAAAATGAACGTTTTCTTTCACCTATCAACAATTAAATTTCTTTTAGGCTGTTGTCTGGTCAAGTGATTTCTTCGCTTTCATCTGCGCGGTTAGCGAGCGAAGAAATCGCTGTCTGGCGGCAGAAAACTCACATCTGCCGCTAAAATTCGCTGACTTCGACAGTAGTCGATTCTGTAATCGACAGCAACTCTCCTGCCCCGCAGGCGTGAAAAAAAAGGGGCCGAAAAGAGGGAAAAAAACGAAGCAAAAGTAATTATCTTTTGTCGACTGTCATCGGGTGTCGAACGCCAATAAAAGACTCGTTCGTTTACTGCTTTCTTACTAAGCATGCTGGGGACGAGCACCAACTTCACTTAGTAATTGCATTTGCAGCTTTCTCTTAGCAGTCATTGATTATTTTTTTTTCTTCGTTCACGACCCCCCCACCCCCCTCTTCCAGCTGTTGCTTGTCGTCCCCGCAATAATATCTTCTGTCATTTCTTAAAATCTGTAAGTTTCTCTCCGCCAGCTCAATCCGCCGCCATCGTGAGCTGTTATCACATTACGCTAATCTCAGTCCAGTAACTTGTTTTGTCGAAAAAGCTGTTACACGTCGAAAGATAATGGATTTTAATTATGAATAACCACAAGATAATAGTTAGTTTTGCAGATGCGGATTGCTCAAATTCATTTTTAGCTGACGTCTCTTCGAGAATGTCAAGTATCAATTGTTGCTGAAGGAATGTAAAATTTAAGATACCGACATCAGTGGAAATATGACTTGTGGTGATGTCAGTTCACTATCGGGGGGCTCTTTAGTTTAAATGAGAAATTGACGATTAATCGCCACTTTCTTATAGATTGACAGTCGGGCACGAATGGTCGATGACAAAAAGGTGGACGACGGACATTATTAAAAATGTTAACAACTTAATTCGTGTCGATAAAAAGGCTTTAAGGCTTTACGCTCAGGCTCTTTGGAACACCCCAATGGATTATACAACGATTCATTGAAATTTGTACAAAATGTATCACATATACATATTAGCAAAAATTCGTTGGGGCGTAAAGCCAAAAAATTATAAAATATTATGGGGTTTTTAAATTCAAAATGATACACATTTCGCTCAAATTCACAGTAGTTGAAAAGAAATATGACCATATCCCAAACGTATAAGTTTCCAGAGATGACAGAGGATGGATTTAAGAGATTCTAAAGGCTCAACCAGTTTGAAATAAAACGACTATAGAAAAAATGAGCAGAAAGCATCCCTATCGTAATAGACACATTTCTTTCTATTCCACTCCCCCCCCCACAAAAAAAAAAAAATCGAATAACGTCTTAATGCATTAGCTGGCGATGAAAAACAAACTGCCAATTATAAAAAGGCCACCTGCGCACATATATTAAAGAAATAAATTTGTTATATCATTTTCTTGGGGAAGAATCTGATATTAGAAGACTGCTCCGTTCATCAAACGAAGTTGGGTGCAATGTATCCCACTATTAGTAATAATAATAATACTACACCCAGGACAGTTCTTAGGAGGTGCGAGCTGGGCGGCCGCCCAGGGCCGCCAAAAATTGTAGTGCAAATACCAAAAATCAGTTTTTAGCGGCCCCATATACTTTCAACAGAGTATTTGGTTAATTCACCTTTTGCGTGTGACGTCATACTTCCCATAATGCAACCTCTAAATGGTGGTCAGAATACATACGTGTTGTGTTATTAGTCAAATGCGTTAGCATTAGTAGCCTATGTACGTTACCATGTTTATTGTGGTGGCAATATGGCCACTGCAGAGACTCGTGGCAGCCCACAAAACTAGAAAAATTACTTTGTAAGTTCTAATAGTATAAAACAAGCGGCTTTGTTCGTTGAGTTAGCTTTTCATTAATTCGTTATAATTATAATAATTAGAGTAATAATAAATTACAATGATTCTTATTTTATTTAATTAATTTTGATCCCCTATTCGCAATTTAAAATCGCCATCTCTTCATTTTTACCTACAGCATGTAGACCAGTAAAGGACTTTATGCTTTATAAAGGACTTAATGTTAAATCAAGATAAATCTTTTTATCGTTGTGTTATGTCAAAATTTAGTCAAAATCTGTGTTATGTCAAAACGTTATTAAGGGCCGCTAACAGCGTAAGCACGGCTCTGACTACATACACTCAATTATCCAAGTAGTTGTTAGTTATTATCTGAATGGTGCAGTTATCTCAATTGTGATTAGTGCACTTGGAGCCAGTAAAACAACTTAAAATAATTATTGAAGAAATTAGATAGTTCATGCATTGATGTAGCAAATCTGCGCGAGATTGCTTTATTGAGCACAGTGTACATTCTAAGCAGATATATGTAGGCAATTCGTGCAAGTCTCTGAAAAAAACTTGAACTAACTCAGGAAATGTAGACACCGACTAAATTAAAATGATTTCTACTGTGCAATACACCAATGCATGAAAAGTAATTAAAGCCAAAATATTCACGTAATAGACATTGCAATATCTGGTAACAATATAATTGAAGAAGTATAGCGAAGTTGAAAAATTCGTCAATGATCATTAGTGTTTGCAATGACAGAATAATGAACTTTCCAATGTGACATATGCTTTGCCATAATCATTGACATTTTTAAATAGCTAGGGTATCCTTCACATGCATATAAAATTTTTATCCTACCCTTAACCTCTTCTTCATGTCCAGAAAAAATATAGGAAAGGATAATCCATAAAATGGGTCAGAGTTTCTGAACCCTACTCATAAACTCCCTTTTAATTATTCAAAAGCGAACGATGTTTTTATGGTATCATTAAAATTTCAGTCCTCTTTGCAAAATATAAATGACAGTATACTTTTTATTACACATTTGTTGCAGAACATTTTTGGAAACACGGTTGAAAGTGCTGTTCTGGCGGTGAAATGGTTTTTATACCAGACTAGCTGAAAGCTGAACAATACCACCACAAAATATTCATTAACATTCCTTTAACGCTAAATTTTACAACTTTTATTAACAATGCCGTGTGGTAGAGTGATATTTGAATAAAGTACAGGGGCGGACTCGGTCCTCTCAATGGGCGTATATCTCGGATTAATACACACACACACACACATACACACATACATGCATTTCCCACAAAATGAAATCAGAATCTTAAATCATATTAAAAAAAGCAAACTAATTAACAGTTAAAAAAATCTTCACTAAGTCACAAAAACAATTTGAAGTCTATGATAGTGTTTAAACACAACCTTCCTCAAACAGGTCTGGAGTGTGTCTGAAGGAATGAGGTGCAATGTAACATGTCTTGACACGAATTTTCTTGTTAAGACATGTTCACTCATAAAAACTTTGGCATCCAATCCAACTTGTTCTAGTTTTTTCTTGTTAAGATATTAAGCAAACTCAATGTAAGTAAATAATAATAGAGGTACTCTACTTTTGAGGGTATCAGCCCCCCAAAAAATAATAATAAATAAAAAAGAGTAATCAAAAAATTTCTTTTTTTCTGATATTCAGAAAGGTAATATTGCATAATGCAGTAACCAAATCAGTCTCGCATTCTGGAAACACATACGTACAGTACTTTACCATGCTGCTGCAGTACATAATGTTTAAATTAACGAGGATATCAGAGACATAGCCAAGATTTTTTGTGAGAGATTATTAAAAATTGAGCAGACATAAAAATTGACAATTTATTTTCTAAATTCTGCCCCTCCTCCAATTATGCCAATGTAAGATTCCAAATAGATTTCTTTTGTTTTGGAAAAATTATAATTTTTAATTTGAGAACCACTAAAAACACTCTTCTTGTTTTTTAAACATAAATAGTACATGGTCAAATAATTCTACCATAAAAATAAAATATGTACGTTAGCGTTGGTTTGCGAGCTATGACCTATGGAACTTACCAGGGTAAAAATTACTAAAATTACATTTGTTTACTCAATGATATTTTTCTGTGACACTTCGAAACATTTTTTTACCTTTTTTTACCCATTTTTTTAGATAATTTTTACTCATTTTCTTTTACTCATTTTTACCAATTTTTTACTCATTTTTTGCATCTAAACAAATTTATTCCTTTAATTTGATATGAAAACAAGATCAATTAGTTAAAAAATAAATGGAAAAAGCGGATTTTTCTAAACAGATGTATAAAGTATAATTGCCTAAATCGTGTAAAAATAAAAAAATTACTAAAATCTCCCAAAAACAATTTTGAATTAAAAAATCTGAAAAAAATAATCTAAGGTCTTCTCAAAAAAAAAAAAATCCGTGACGTAAAAGCACGCGTCATCTGTTGATGTGGCGTGAAATCACCCTTAATAATTTCAATAAACCGCATATCAATTGAAATCATAACGGCATTTATAAAGAAACCAAATACACATCATCTAAACGTGAAAAAATATAGTATTTTGCAAGTAAAGAATATAAAATGCATACAAAAAGTATTTTAATCATATAGTTAGGATATTCATAATGTCTTACATCGTACCTTTAGGTCTAAAAGCCAAAAATCTCAATTATAGATTGAGAGAAGTTGCGTTTTATGGAGAAAGACCGCTTGCACAAACAATCCACATTTTTTTTCCTCATAAAAAAAAGGAGAGAAGAAATAGTAGAAAGAATAAGGGGGAAACATAACTCTCCGCTTTTATCTGGCCAGGGATGTGAGCCTGCGGAACTCCTCCGGTTAAGCCACGCGAGTCATAGCGATGTGTGTCCGGCCATGAAATAGCTACTCGGGGGCGTTCTTTTCGTTCTTCTTCTTCTTCTTTCACGGTTTCTTCTATTTTTCTTTCCTCTTCCTCGCCTTTTGTTCCTCGTAGACGACCCGGGTCATCTCGCTGCCATGGGGCAGATAGCAAATTTCACGGTGTCCTGCCTTCTCTGAGCGAAGAAAGTAGCGACTTAGCCGAGAAGAACTGCTAGCACAAAAGATCGACGTGCTCTAGAATTAGTTGCTTCTGGTGACACCCTTTTTAAGTTCTTTTGTTTGATTCTAGGGTGAAGAAAGAATTTGTTTGTTCGATGAAATGGTACTCGGGTAGCAGGGAAATGGTTTTTATTTCCGATGGCACCCGAAGAAGAAAATGTTTATTTTCCCACATTGGTTGCATCAGAAAACTTCCTTCATAAGATAAGAAATAGTTGAGTTTGTTTCCCTTAAGCTGGATTTTTTGCTGTTTGAACGGTTTATAAGCTACAAAATCACATATTTCTCTAGTAGTTTTGGCGTTCGTAATTGAATTTATTTTTTCTTAATTCGAGTGCGATTTGTATGTAGCCGAAAGAGTTTTAGTATATAAATCAAGAAAGCGAAAAATTAATTTTCAATTAAAAATGTTTACTTTTAATCTAAGAAAAGCTGAAAAATTAAAGGAGATTTAAGAACAAAAACTGTGCAGTTATTTTTGGTAGGTTTATGTTTGGGTGTGATAATGTGAAGGTTAAGAACAGAAAGGTATAGTTTGACAGTTCAAAACTATCGGCAGAAAACCGTAAAGAATTGAAGGAGTCAATTAGAAAGAGTTTAAAAGTAAATAAGAAAAATATAAAATTACAAAATTAGAAATGTGGACTTGAAATTGAAAGAGTAAAATAGATAATTTAAAGAGAAGGAAAATTTTAAAATTTAATTTAATTTAAAATTAAGAAATTTAAAATTAAAACATTGAGCGGTGGATTCTAAAAGGTTAAAATTTAAAAATGGGTTTAACAGGTATTAATGCCAATTTCAGAATATTGCAAGCAAATTATAAAATTTAGGGGAATAGGGAGAGAGAGACAGAGACAGAGAGAGAGAGAGAGAGAGAGAGAGAGAGAGAGAGAGAGAGAGAGAGAGAATATACAGAATTTATAGGGTAAATTAGAGAATTCATATAACAAATTGCAGAAAATAATACAGGATATATTTGAGAATTCATGCAACAAATTAGGGAATTTATAGGGTACATCTGAGAATTTATAAAATAAATTAGAGAATTCTAAAGCAAGTTAAAGAATTTTAAGAATAAATCATGTAGCTTTGATGAAAAGCAAAGCAATTGGAATTATAATGGAATAAATTAAAAAATTGGAAAAAAACCTTTACATTGAATTATTTTTTTGAAAATTACTATGCAAAAAAGATATTTTAATATTTTAAAAAGTTGAATTGACAGGCTATGGGAACAGCAATGATTCAGATATAGTGTCATACTTGTAATTACAAAGTTGTTGGCTCGATTCCACAACGCATGTAATTTTTTTTTTTGCAGACAGATTAAAAGAGAATGAAATATCTACTTTAAAACTATATAAATCGTGTGTGTGTGATACAAATTAAATTCCAATTTAATCATTTTTCAAATTTTCATTGAAGAAAAGGAGATATGCTTAGAGTACAAAGACTTATACTGCATGAATATAATTCCTATGAAGGATACCTCATTTTAGATGTATATATCTTTAAGATAACGAGCTTTACAAACCAAACGAATGTACATTTTAATTGGTATTTAAGAAAATTTGAGGTAGCGTTGACTAAAATAGGACAGAGTCTAAACTGAAAAGTCATTAGCTTTCCGAAGAAGAGAAAACATTAAATTAGACCTTAAGCGTGATGGATTACTTGACAAATACATCCTAATTTTGCGGAACTTCCGTCACGCACATGTAACATAGTTTGAAACATGTCAGCAGAAAACGGACAGTAGAGAGAATATCATACGTACAACCGGCATTTAATATGAAGATTACATTTAAAGTTATCGAACATACAATGAAATATTCAGCAGCTATTACTATCAAGTCTATTACTGTGGATGACTATATATAATATATTCCTTGCTCGATTAGTTCCGACATGAATATTGTACGTAGTACAAAAGCATACTATAAATTTCAGTATAAGCACTGAATTGTAGACCGGAAATATAGAGGGTATTAAAAGCGAATTTAGAGTCGCAATGGAAAAATACAGCAGAACCTTCATCACGAATTAATAATGTATAAAATGTATTGTATACATGTATATATGTATATGTGTATACATATATACACATGTATTAATGATTACAGAATGAATAATACATCATTCCTTATAAATAATTGAACATGAAATACATTATATACAAGTTTTGTTCACATAAATGATTAAAAACAACAATTAGCGAGAAAAAATATGCTAACTATACCTTGAAAATCATCATAGTTAAGTAGTAATCATAGGTATTTACATAGGCGTACGCATAAAGTTCGTAAGGGGGTTATAGACTCAATGGGGGGTTACAGAGCTACAACTCGCATATTCCTATATTAAATATACAAATTTTTACTGCAATGGGGGGGTCACAACTCCCATCAACACCCCCTGCGTACGCCAGTGCTTATTTATATTTGTGTAATAAACTTTCTAATGTCTTGCCACGCAATCAATTTCAACGAAGATTAGTCATAACAGTATTTACATCTATTAAGTCTGTAAAAACATAGCCAAGTAGGGCCGGAAACAGGAGGGAGCGCAGCGGGGCAAATGTCTAAGGGGCCCGGCACGAAATTTTAATAACACAACATTTATAATTTGTCATCAAACCTATTTGGTTAAGGGGCTTCGATTAGTTTAAAGGCCCAGTCGCATGCAAATCCGATTCCCGGCTATATCGCTAAAATCATTTTTTGCCAATTCAAAATCATGACATTTTAGAACGTTTAACGAACAGAAAATAAGGATATAAAATAGAAGCTTCGATAAAATAGAGATTTTGGGTATATGAAAGTTCGATCTATGGAAATTCTGCATAAGAAAAAAAAAGAATGAGATGTAGTTCGAACTAAACTTATTATTTACGGTAATTATACACCTATGTCTTTAATTCGGATTAAAGTTTTTTGGAGCATAGGAGTGGAATGTGCTCTTCTGAGGACATTTTTCGTTTCCCCAAACTCCTAATACTTCAAAAGTTCTTGTTTGCTTAAATGTAATTTGTATATTCACCTGTTGTCCTTTTAATTTTGTTTCCGCATTTTTTCTTTAAGCCTATTTTAGTTTGTTCATATACAAAACTTATTAATAACATCGCCGTTGTCGTTCCCGGTGGAGCTTATTAGGTCTGCCCTAATTAAATACGCTTTAATCTGATATATAACTTCAAAGGGTCAATCAGAAGATATAACCCTCTACCGAAGGTCAGTTGGGACAGCGATACTCCGTCCGGAAAAATGAATAGGGTGTAGTAGTAGTAGTAGTAGTGTGGACAAAGTGAGGGGGATTAGGAAGGGTGACCGCCAAAGGTGACACTGTAATCAAAGGAAGAATAGGGTGGACTTTCAAAAGGGGAGTGGATTGCCCAGTAGGAAAGAAAAGCTTCAGAATAAAAAAGGAACAGAGAGAGAGAGAGAGAGAGCGCGCGGAGGGGTCGAAAAGAAAGAGAAAATATATAGAAGGAAGACAAGAGAGAAAGAGAGTCAGATGATCTCGAACTACGAGTAACTTAGGTAGTGTCTTGAAAGCTTGGAGGGATCGCATTGCAGGATCTCAGATTCCAGTAGTTGAAAACTTGGAAAATTCGTAAATCCGACCTGCCTGTTGCCCGACGCACGTCGCAGATACAGCACATGCCCCTCCGACACGCAAAAACAAACAACTGGAAAGAAAATGGAGGACTGAGGACTACGTCAAAAGCTGGTTCATAATCCTTTGTTCTTCGGTCCGCTATCTATAGAAGTTGTGATAAAAAGCGGGCCCGGCGCAACTATAAGGCGAATTAGGAAGCCGCTTACGGCGGCCATATTGGTGAGGCGTTATCACGACAGACTTTTAACGTGCTTATACTGTATAATAAGAGAGATAAATTCTTAAGCATATAGGTAATACTTAATAATTTGCCCAAGGGCTTTTTACGTATGTAAGCATATCACTATTTACTATTTAAAATGTGTCGGTAGGTCGATTTTCTTGAAGGGATGGGACACAGGTCGTTCGTCTAGGGCGCCAAGTTAGCTTGCGCCGGCCCTGATAAAAGATTAAAGAGTTTAAAAATCCTCTTGACTGCTCTTCCCTTTGTAATCAATCGATAAACCAATCAAATACAGAAGTCAAATGACGTGCGTTCCAGTGTTTGGGCATTTGTATTTATAAATAGGGTTCTTTAAGTTTTAATCGGCGCGAATACATCCTCCCCAATATTGTAGTGATTGCATATTTTGTTGCATTATGCATTAGGGCCACTAATCAATAAATCGCTTTTGTGGTCATAACTCTCTCTGTATCTTTATAAGCTGGTAAGCTACCTCGTCCCGCGATTTGAGTGAAGAATATTAAGCAGAATTAATCACAACATTTCAGTTTGTGCTGTATTTTCAGTTGCTCTTTTCCCCATCGTCATCCCGGTATCTATATTAATATATAGGTATCATTATTTAAGGTTTATTATTGCTGTTACTTTTTATTTATATGTTGTTTTAGGTTATTTGCAATGACCTAGTTATATTTTTCAATATTTTGTATCTATTAGATGCCTGGAAATTAAATTAGAATTTAAAAGATGGTGCGTGTGTGTGTGAATTTTACTACTTTAATTAAATTTTTCGTGTGTCCCCGTTTTAATATGTGTGACTTGAATGTCACAATATACATGTATGTGTGTGTGTGTGCTTACGGTTAAGGAGAACAAAAGGTAACGCTTTGCCGGGACCTGCGATTTTACGAGGAATCTGAACATCTTAAAGGCTAGGGAACTAACCGCAAGACTACAATGAGAGGTTAATCAGTAAACGTTCTTTTTTTTTTTCACATCGTTGGGAGTTGAACTAGAATTAATGCCGCGCGATAGATGAACGCGTTACCACTGCACTACCGTAAGGCCTAGCGGCAATCGAACTAAGAAGTTAAGGTCACGTGAGAAGAGTTTCAGTGAAAGGTACATCAGGATGGTAACTTAAAGGTCGGCGCATCGAGACCGGCCCTCGGTGTGGCCTTTTACTTTTTTCTCTATTTCAAACCTATTATGAGTACTGGAGCACGCAGAAAGACCATGAAGTGGGGGGGTACAGGGATAAAATTCCATATATGCACATGCAAAGTCGTAGTATATATGTACACACACACACACACACACACACACACACACATATATATATATATATATATATATGGCCTGCAAAAGGGTTGCTGGTATCTAACTGGAAGGAGACCCACACGCTGAACGTATGTGACGATGTGTGGAACCGGCCAGGCCAGTAACCTAGTGTCCTACCCCGCCTTCAAGTGGTGCAGGCTGAGCTTTCTATTTATGTGGCAAATTAATATTTGCTACACGGATAGAAAGGCGGAAGGGGAGGGCTAATTCACCAACCCGTCTAGCCAGCGTGGTGAAATTATGGCTAATTCCTCCATTATGTTGACACACCAGAAACCATGGCCCCTAGTCTCCAGGTGCTGGAGTGCTCCTGATCAAGGCAGCGGTCAGTGTGGCATGAAAGCAGGGGGTGCTAAGAATCACTGGAATGGCCCAGGCTGCCGTTTGTTATTGACCTTGGCTACGTTTAATGGACGATCCCTTGCTTCTGAAGCAAAACTTCAGGAATTGGAAGAAGAACTTGACAAGATCAAATGGGACATTGTAGGACTCAGTGAAGTTAGAAGAAAAGGTGAAGAGTTGGTGGAACTTAAAAGTGGACATTTGTTTTATTATAGAGGAACGGAAACTGGAAGAACAAGTGGTGTTGGCTTCTTAATCAACAAAAGAATTAAAGACTACCTTCTTGAAGTCGAAAGCACGTCAGATCGAGCAGCGAGGCTCGTTGTTCAACTAACCCAGCGATACCAACTTCAAATAGTACAGGTATATGCACCAACATCAAGCCATACCGACGAAGAGGTTGAAGAATTTTATGAAGAAATCAAAGAGTTACACACCAAAGGGAAACAACATATCAAGCTCATCATGGGGGATTTCAATGCAAGAATTGGACAACAGGAACAAGGAGAGACATCGGTTGGTAAATACGGATATGGGGAAAGGAATGAACGTGGCGATCAACTCATCGAATTTGCAGAAGCTGAAAATCTTAGCATCATGAATTCATTTTTTAAGAAGAAACCGCAAAGAAAATGGACATGGAAACACCCAAATGGGGGAACTAGTGAAATTGACTATATCCTGGCAAACAAGAAATCAATTATTGAAGATTGCAGTGTACTGAACAGATTTAATACTGGAAGTGATCATCGAATGGTGAGATGTAAAGTGCACTTAAATACTAAATTAGAACGACAGAAGCTCATTAGGAAACAAGTAAGTAAGAGGGTGGATTTAAAGAAATTAAAAGAAAATACCGAGGCATTCAAGTTGGAATTAAAAAATCGCTTTTCTGCACTGGAAGGACTTATTGATGAAAGTGATATCTCAGAAGCAAATGAAAACATTGTTAAGACAATAGTTGAAACTGCTGGGGAAATTGGTGGTGTAACCTGTAAAAAGCACAATAGCAAATTATCTGAGAAGACGAAACAGCTCATGAAAAGGCGAAGAGATATGAAGGTGGACAATCAAAATACCAGTTCCAGGATTGAGTACATAGAACTTTGTAAAACTCTGCGCAAAAGCATGAAAGAAGACATAAGAAAATTCAACTGTGAGCTAGTAAGGAAAGCCATTGAAAATAACAAGAGCCTTAGGGTTGTTAAAGGAAGTTTATCTGTTGGGAAGAAACACATCATTGCATTAAAAGGAGAGGATGGCACCGTAACAAGAAATAGGGAAGAAATACTTAGAAGAGTTGAAGAATTCTACAAAAATCTATACGAAAGTAACAGTGGATTAAACGAAGACATTGAAATAGTCGAAGGAACAGCTCCTAAAATCTTAAAAGAAGAAGTTTCATTTGCAATAAAAAGTATGAAGAAAGGAAGAGCCCCTGGTGATGATGGTATTACATTAGATATCCTAAAAGAAGCTGGAGAATATGTAGAAGACATACTTGCAAAATTCTTTACCAAATGTCTTAACAGCGGTAACATACCAAACCAATGGGATTCTGCAACAGTAATTCTTTTGCATAAAAAAGGTGATAAAGAGGATTTGAAAAATTACCGACCAATTAGCTTGTTACCTGCTATTTATAAAATCTTCACAAAAGTGCTAACACATCGCCTGCAGAAAAAATTAGATGCAGCTCAACCAAGAGAACAAGCTGGATTTCGAAGTGGATTCAGTACAGTGGACCATATTCAAGTATTAAGAGAATTAATTGAAAGAACACATGAATATGAACTTCCATTGTGTGTGGCATTTATTGACTATGAGAAGGCCTTTGACTCTATTAAAACATCAGCAGTCATCAACTCTTTAAGATCAACAGACATTGAGGATGTGTACATTGACATGGTGAAACGTGTGTATAAAAATGCAAGTGCAAAATTTCGGTTACATAAAGATACCAAAACTATCAAACTTGGCAAAGGGGTGAGGCAGGGAGATACCATTTCTCCAAAACTTTTTACTTCAGCTTTACAGATGATTTTTCAGCAGATAAATTGGAATAACAAGGGAATAAAAATAAATGGTGAATATTTAAATCATTTGCGGTTTGCTGATGACATTGTTATTTTTTCAACGAACCCATTAGAACTCCAAGACATGGTACAGGAGCTCTCAACTAGAAGTAAAGAAGTTGGACTCAAGATGAACCTACAAAAAACTAAGATCATGTTCAATAATTTCGTAGAGGAAACAAAAATACAAGTTGACAACATTGAGCTAGAAATTGCTGATTCATATATTTACCTTGGCCAGCTGATTTCAATGGATGGCAACATTATGAAAGAACTCAACAGACGTATTAAACTTGGCTGGAGTGCATTTGGAAGAAACAGTTTTATCCTGAAGGGGAAATTGCCTTTGTGTCTAAAAAGAAAGGTCTTCAACCAGTGTGTATTGCCAGTCCTCTCTTATGGATCAGAGACATGGAGTCTAACAGTTGGAGCAATACGAAAGTTACAGACAACGCAAAGGAGCATGGAGAGGTGCATGCTTGGAATAACTAGGAGAGATCGAAAAAGAAACACTTGGGTGAGAGAGCAAACTAGAGTAGAGGACATCATTGTTAAAGTAAAAGGGCTGAAATGGCGATGGGCTGGGCATATTGCAAGAAGAACTGATCAACGATGGACAACAGAAATTCTGAACTGGATTCCAAGAGACCACCGAAGACCTAGAAAACGTCCTCAAACTAGATGGGTGGATGAAATAAGAAAACAGGTTGGGGTGACGTGGAAGCGAATTGCTCAGGATAGACTTGTGTGGAAAGCATTTGGAGAGACCTTCATCCAGCAGTGGATAGATAATGGTTGAATATGATGATGATGATGATATATATACACACCCCCCCAAACACCCCCCACACCCCCACACACACATATATATATATATATACAGTGTGTCCGTGAAGTCATGGTGCACTTTTGACCGGTCACAGGAAATCAACGAAACAAGATAGAAATGTGAAATCTTCACCAAATAAAAGGAAAACTATCCAAGTTTCATACCTATTCAGTACAGTTGCCCTACACACATGTTGTCCACAGACATGGAATGTCGCCTCATCGCTAAACACAATCTTCGTTGTACACAAGCTTCGTTGTACACGCGACGATATTCACGTTGCACTTTGGTCACGGATTCGAATTTAGCAAGCCACAGAACACACTGAATTTTCCTCTGTAACGTCCACATCTCGACTGGCGTGGGCGTGGGCTGATCCACTGCCGCGCAGCTCGTGGTGTTGCGTCATCACCTGTGTGCGCACACGCTTGCACATCAGAGTACAGAAACTTGGAGAGTTTGTCTGTTATTTGGTGAAGAGTTCACGTATCTATCTTGTTTCGTTGATTTCCTGTGACCGGTCAAAAGTGCACCATGACTTTACGGACACAGTGTATATATACACACTACAAAATCAAGCCGTAAGACCAGTGTAGCCTAACCAAAGGTCTTAACGAAGCATTATATATCGGGCAAACAGAGTTATTAAAAAATTCAATGATATAAGTATTGAAGTTTGTGCATTTCGAACGTAATTATTGTAAAGAAAAGAAAATATGAAAATTAGCGGATAGTTTCACAACAATTTCATTATTTCTCATTCACCGAAAAAGAAGAAATTCACGAGATTTGAAACACCTGAGAAAGATGATAAAGTGTTGAAAAGTTAGTGCAAGGTGAAATAAAATCGCATTAAAACTCTTTCCTCCTCTTCACGTACACTCTCAGATACGGTCAGATAGAAATTCCTCAATATTCACACACTCTTTTTTACGGACAGTCTTTTTTGTTCCGCGGGTGTCCGCTGGAAATAAATTTCACTGTACTAGTCTTTCTTCGGATATTGAGCAAGCTCTGTCAAGTTTTCGTTTTAATTTAGTCAGAGATCGCAGAGGAACAGAAACGTTAGGATGAGATATCCGGCCGACAGCAATTATATTTAATTGCTTCGAAGGCAGAGGTTCAAGATTTCGGCGGTTTCTTAAATGAAAGTTGTTCCTGTGGAAATTCCAGTAGCCCCTAATGAGTGGAAATATCTTGGTTTCGTCACTCACGTAATTTCTATCAAAGACTTGGACGAAGTTATTGAAATGCACTAACTTTCCTTTTGAAGCTTTTGAACAGAAAGTCAACTGGCATCAATTTAAGCAATAGATGAATTATTTATTGATGACGAACTTAAATAAATTATATTTTTGATTTGATTTGTTATTCATGATTTACAGAAAAAATATTTTTTATCTGTGTAATTATTACTGTCATTTATGTAATCGTTTACTTTATAACAAGATGAATTTCACTCGTCCGAAAAAGAAACGAAAAAATGATATCAACTTTAGGTTTAACTTTAAGATTGTTTCAGATAGTTGGAAGTAACCTGGGTTTTAACCCGCGAGTAGGCGTGTGGGGTGTGAAACCCCCCACAACTTAAAACTCGTAAAAAGAACAGTCCACACCCTTGCCTTCGAAACTAGCCAAACTATTTTCCTGTTTCCTTCAAAGTGACAATCTTTTGGGGTAGCCTGAGAAAGCAAATATTCTACTTACTGTTCACTGTAAAAGTGGATGTTTTTAATGAAATAATGTTATATAATTAGATGGGGTGTAAAGCACCCCGCGCGCCTTCTTGCGGGTTAAATCAGTACTGCATATAATTGAAGTGTGGTCTTGTTAAGAAATAACGGACAACAATGACAACATCTTATCTGAGTTGGAGACAGATCGCAGTTGCAAAAGATGAAATTTAAGCTTCCGACTGCGCCATAAAAAGGTGTAAAGCGTGCACATAAAAATATTGCTTTTATTTTGTCATTGTATTTTTCTTCTTCAACTGCCATCTATGACTCGAACCGGAGATCTCTTAGTTAGAACCTAAACATCTAGCCGTTTGACCACTGAGATGATGTAGCTGAGGTAGATGGATGGACAGAACGAGAGTGTGTGTGAGAGAGAGAGAGAGAGAGGGGGAGAGAGAGAGCCATATCCTTATAATCATATTTGTAAATTTGTAGTGGAGTTACAAAGTAAACAGAAGAATTGTTAAAACTATTAAGAGAGATCATTATCTTTGGGAAGAATGAAACATGGCAGAAAGTGGTGGCGAAGACATAAGAACATTTGAACAAGTAGAATAGAAAAGGATAAAAATAAATAAATTAAGCTTTACTTAGGATGTTAAACGCGCAGAAATTCATAAAAACAACTGCACAAACAGATAGAGAAATATAGTAAAAATTCTATTTTGAATAGAGATCAGGGATACAATGAAGTTTGTCTTGAGGACGGCAATACTTAGAAGAAGATTATTGGGCAATTATCTACTGAGAAGAATCAAACTATATAGCGAGGAGGGAATAATTCATTACTATAACCAAACTGAAACATTTTGCTTAAACCAGAACTCTTTAACCCGCGAGCAGGCGTGGGGTGTGTTTCACACCCCACAACTTACAATTTGTGAAAAAAAAACGCCCACCCTTGCTTTTGAAACTGGCCAAACTCTTTCCTGTTGCCTTCAAAGTCACAATCTTTTGGGGTAGGGTGACAAAGAGAAAATTCCACTTATTGTTCCCTGTAAAATTGGACGTTTTTAATGAAATAATGCTATATAATCAGATGGGGTGCAAATCACCCCGCGCGCGTTCTCGCGTTACTTTAATTAGCACACCTGTTCGCGGCTTAAAATGCGCTCGTTAGCACAAAATTTCTTTAAACAATTCTCTCTCAAACCTTTGTTTTAAAAAGGGTGAGCTTAAAATTGATAGGCTTGTATACAGTTGTTAAAAAGTATGTGGGGGCATCTGATGAAAAGAGACAGGTTTTGATGAAAATGAAATTTCATTTTTTCTACGAAAATGGGGGGTTAACCCCAAAAACTTTCCTTGTACACGCCCCTGAAAATCGACAACCCGAAGTCCGAGTTAAGAGCTTTCTAGCTTTGTCCCAATAGATTGACGGAAAGGAGGTTTGCATGTCACCCAAGAGGTTATTCGTTCGAATCCAGCATTATACAACAGTTATTTTTCCCGGCATTTGACATACACTGCCGCTTGAGAATTCGTATGGTGTCCTTTTTTTTGGACTCGGGATGTTTTAGTCACCTATTCTTCCCTTGCTATTTGATTCTAAAAGCTATTCGTATAGAAAACAATTGCACTGTATTGTTTACTTGTCTGTTGCACAAGGACATCAAGGGTCACGTGGTGCCGAGATCTGCATTTTTCCAAGGAATGCAGACCTCTTCTTCCTAGGAAACCAAACCTCGTACTGCGATGGAAAGCAAAATGACATGCGTTCAGCGTTACCATTGGATGCCGAACTCAGGTTAATGGCGCGACAGACAAATGCTTTACCACTGCGCAACCGTGGGCCTATATTTATCCGAGGAATCTGAACCTCTCAAGGCCTAGGGAATCAAACCCACGATTACAATGAGAAATCAGTCGGTAAACATTCCTTCAAAGCCGCATCATTATGAAACCTGCAATAATTATCAAATTATTTAATTAGAGTATTTAATTAAATTACAGAGCTTATTTATTAAAATTTATTTGATTAATTTGCGGAAATTATTTAATTAGGTGAAATTGTTTTAATTAATTTGCGATGTTTGGTGAATTCGCCATTATTTGAACAAATTATGGAATTATTTGATTAAATTATGAAGTAATTTGGTAAATTAGGAAGTTAATTTTTGCACCGTCGTCGAAAATCGTATTTTATTGGCACTTATCGAATCCGGATTGATGGCACGCTATCTAACAGTGCAGGGCTTCAATTTTTTTTGGGGGGTGGGGAAGAGTTATACGGCAAGGACATTAAGGGTTGTGCTGCGCCAGGGCCTATAGTTTTCCGAAGAATCCGATCCTCCTATGGCCTAGGGAATTCATCCCCGGAGAACAGTAAGCTGTTAGTCGGTAAGCGTCTTATTTTTTTTTGACACCGTTGGTGAGGTCGAACCCGGGAAAACGGCAAACTTGGCGAACATATTACCACTGCACCACCGCAGGGTCTCAATTATTTTCTAACTATGGAAGTTAGGAACTAATCATGTAATCAAAGTATAACAGAAAAACTATCTATTAGTTAAAAAAAACCAATTTAAAATTATTGCCCTTTCAAGAACGTTTTGAAAATCTTATCTGTTTCTAATCTTTAACGATGTCTGATTTACTTTTGGGACCATAGGCGTAGCCAGGGGGCGGTTTTGGGGGTTGTAACCCCCCATCGCAATGAAATTTTGTATATTTAACATAGGGATATATGGGTTGTATCTCTGTAACCCCTCCCATTAAGTCTATAACCCCCTTATGAACTTTCTGCCTACGCCTATATTTGGGACATGCAACTTCCATTTCATTACAAAATCTGGAGCAATTCTAAGAAAACGTCTCAGATAACGTTTATAATTCAATAGCATACTACAAGCGAGACAAATATGTAAAAGCATTGCTATTTCGATGAGTAAATCAGAATAGTATCAGTTTTGATATCTGCTGAGGTTAGGTGAATTTAAAACCCGGTTTATGAGATTTGTACTTTTATACAGGGTGTCTCAGCACCAGGGTTGCAAACATCTAGGAGGGATAGGGTACACCTAGACGAACAATATTTGTCATAGAACCTAGGGTCGCAAACCACTCACAGCGGCAGTTCAAAAATCGCCTGTTTCAAACAAAAACCAGTTTCAAAACAGCATGCACAAATAGTGACAACAAGGACATGAGAAGCGCAAAATGCGATGTCCTAATCATCTATGCACTTGAGCAACTGACCTGAATTGTATCTGGCGCTTTTCACGCACTGGTTGTAAATATTTGTGCATGCTAGAAGGTTTTAGAACTAGCGCTGTGAGTGGTTTGCGACCCTAGGTTCTATGACAAATATTGTTCGTCTAGGTGAGTGTTTCTCAAACTTTGGTCGCGCACGGACCTCTTTAAGCATTGCTTTATTTATCACGGACCACCGAGAGTATTTCTCCCCTCCTTCATTAAAAAAGTATATTGCCTGAAATTAAGTTTGCCAACGTATGGTTAATAATATAAGCCCTATTTAGTAATCGTCGTACTGATCCCCTTCCCACCTATCCCAAGGAAAAGACATAACCAAAACCAGACCACCTATCCCAAAGGAAAGACATAACCAAAATAATCGTCGCTTTGTATGATTTATTTTGCAGAATTATACTGCGTTATATTATATACGTATATAATAGCTCCGGTAGGAGAGATGTATTCATCCCTTGAAATATAAATTATAGATAATTTTAACTTCTTTTTCGGTAAATTTTAAGCTTTTTTAGTTGTACTTTTTACTTTAAAAAAGCACCAGCTTTTGGCAGAAAATCTCTAAAATCTCCGACCATGTTCTTAAAATATGGGTTGGTTGCCAAACTCACCTGAAATAAAATCATTTGTTTGAATCTTTGATTCTACCATGTTTGGCGCAGTACTGTCCAGATACTCTTGCGCCATAAAAATCTAAACAAACAAACAAAATTTTTAGAGTAACGTTATTTGATAAAGAGAGTGTGAGTTGCGATCTTATTTTGTCAAATTTACAATGAAAATGACATCAGTAATTTAATAAAATAATAATAAGCAATGTAGACAGCATGGGTGTATTCAGAGGATTCAAATCTTTCACGAAATGCCGAAAGGTAAGGTTTATAACAAGTAATATTTATGAGAAATTCCTTAAATCTCACCCGAACCTAAATTCTATTGACGCCGGCAATTTCTAGTTGATTTTTTTGTTATGAAATTTGGTGCCGCGGACCACCAGTTGTCCGCGGGCCGCATTTTGAGAAACACTTGTCTAGATGTACCCTACTCCTCCTAGATGTCTGTAACCCTGGTGCTGAGAATACCCTGTATACGCAAAACTTCGTTATTTTGTGTATTATCCATTAAAATAGTTGTGTATGCACTTCTGCCCTTATGATTGCAGCAAATCTAAACGCTGTAAGCTCCTTTATTTTGTTTCTCCTAACTCCACTTAAAATGGCTCTAAATAGTTAGGAAATAAAGTCATTTCTAAGACCTTTTGCATTAAGTCTGACAGACTTCGGCAATTTCCGTTAGGGCCGACTCCCCACTAATTAGGGCTATCACATTACCCGAATTAAACCCAAAAATCACATAAATACACGCGCTTTGAATGCAAGCTGAGAATTATAAGATCTTTGCGGCTAAACTGGATTAATAATCCCTCTGTTTTAATAGCTATTAAATTCGGGTTTGACCGTTGCCCAGTTTTCTGCAAATCTGTAGGAGAACTCACGCGATGAACAACGGCAAGTTGATGGAAATGTCATTCATCTTAATTTGAAATAAGGAAGATAAAAGGCGGACTTGAGCCGTAATCGAGGCTACGCAGTAATCACTCATTTTCTGCGTCTATTGCACAAATATTTTGATTTCTGCATTAAGAGAAACAACGCCGTGTCCAGAATAATAAACGTGGATTAAAATAATCCGTTTAGTAATAAATATCTAAATAACAATCTATTTCAAATAGGTCATGGTTTAATGATTTGCCTTTTACTGAATTTTTTAATAATTGTTCCTTTATGATATCGAATGTTTTAATAATAATTTGTTTGTAATGTGTAACGTTTTAGCAATAATCTGTTTATAATGATAAACATTTTAATAATTATAATATACTAATAATGCTAAACCTTTTTTAATACTAATAATCTATTTATAATTATGAATTTTTATTAATAAAATCGAGCTCGGATTTACGGACCTCGAATGGGACGACAACTCTGTTATTACGGCAAAATTATGTAGCCCGCTTACTGGTTATTAACGGGTTTCAATAGATATTGAACCCGCTATTGCTTTTGGTCTGTCTGTCTGTCTGTCTGTCTGCCTGTCTGTACGCAAAAAAGGGTAAAGCCTTTATTTTACCCTTTTTAAGGGTCTTCTGTAAATGCAATAATGATGGCTATTTTTTGACGCTGAAGACGTACCGAGTTACTTCAGAATTAAAGAGTTGCGAATTAGAGAGTTGCGAATTAATGTTAATTGAACCCCGCTAAATTTAAATATCGAACTTGGGTGATTTTTTTTCACTTGCTTGGTTGTCATATGTAATCATTTATCGATTACATTATCACCTGAATATGGCGACAAAATTTCGGTTGTCCCTTGAATGTTCTTATAACCGAATTCGACCGCAATCTGTTTGCAGTATATTAAACTTTTTAATGATAACTTACTAGAATTATGTGTAAGAAACTAATTTGTTAAATGATAATTCATTTAACAACCCAACGTAACCACAATTGTCATTTGGAGCTAACTTTAAGCCCAGTCATTTTAACCCTATTTTGTCAGCTGTCAACTGGGTTCCAAAATGTTTCGACCCTAATACTTGACAGTTTATCATAAATTAAACTCACTTCTTCACATGGTAGAAGAACGGAGTAATTCTACATAACTGCAGCGGATTTTACCAAATTAAGCGGAATTAACAAGAGTTTCAAACCGAATTTGCTGCTTCTTAAAGTTCGATGCTCTAATAAAGGTCCGTAGTTATAGTATGACCTGGCTTTTCCCCCACAAACTAGCGTATAAATCAGTTTTACACGTACACACACACAATGACTGAATAATTTTTACCCTAATGTGTGTTTAGGGAATTGATTTAAGAATTGATTTAGATCGTCAACGTTCCCAAATGCATTTTTTATAGTCGATGTTTTTCTCATTCGGGATATTGCAATGGTGAAGGGAGACAATAAGTTGGATGGGAGATGGAAAAAAAGCTTGAGGTTGTTAAAATGAAAAGATCTCAAATTGTTTTTTTTTTTTTAAATCTCGTCGGTCATTATGAGTGCTTAGCGATAAACAATTTGGGTGGGGAGGCTATTGTACCCCTTATTTATCAGCAATAATTGCATTTTTTAGGCTAAATTCAATGCAAGAACGTGTCTTGGAAGAAACATGCGTTCCTTTTGAAAAACTCACATAAGAGCCCATGTGAATTAACATAGATTCAAATTACTACTAATTGTCATTATCGTTGGAGTTATCGCTGAGCGTACTTTTATATTGCTTTATTACTAACTTAAAAATGATCACAATTCTTTGAAATATTTTAAACAGTGTTGCCATTTTAGGAGGACAAAAAATATTAAAATATATTTTAGAATTCTACCGTCTTATCTCAATGCAATTTTTATACCTTAGACGATTTTTCAGAGAAATGCAGCATTTCTCCAATTTTAAAAAAGAATCTTTCAGGGGAAAAAGGTGAAAAAATTTTAAAATAAAAAAGTCTCATACAAGAACTACTTTATTTCAGATGCATTTGAAATTTCAGTTTCTGCTGTGTTCTTTTATATACGGATTCTTGTTTTAAAGAAATCCTTCTTTTAAGAAATAGAAAAGGGAAAAAAAGTCTGGAAGCACATTTCCATTTGTGTTAGTTTTCCCTTTTTTCCATATCCCTTTTTCCTTTCTGCCTAGTTAGATTTTGGGCTCTAGTGTTGCCTCTCGATTCGACGTGTTCCTTCTGAGGGGAAACTTTCCCTTCTCAATTTGCATTATTCCTGGTTTTTTTTCTAGCGGGGTTTATCAAAGCACTACTTCTGGAGAGATTTTTGGAAGCTGCAGTTGGGATGTCGTGTTTTCCAAGCGACAAATTTAGGGACAGGATTATTCTGATGTTTAATGCATTTAGTGTATTTATAACTGAATCGGAAATCTATATCTCGCAAAAAATTAAAGATACTTTTTCCTTCTTCACGGAGGATTGTTTGCTATAATTATTTCTTTGTATTTGGAGAAATTTCTTAGTTTTTAAAATTGTAAAAAGCATGCAAAACTGTGGAATACCCATGCTATGTAAATACGTCATTTTGCATTACATTCAGAAAATATGGGAATATAATGCAAATGCACATGTTATTAAAGTAATTACTATATCTAGTATTTATTGGAATATTATACGCGTACAAATGTATATTATTCCAACAATTGCCACATTTAGTAATTATTGCAATATTATGTTATACCTGCTCCCGGCCCCTTGAATGCCGTTAACCACAGATTTCACTGCATATAGTATTTCAGTAATTACTAAACATAAATTACTAAATAATTAATAAATATAGCAATTGGCATCCGTGTTTCCATTCCTGCTTGTTTTAGAAGCCAATGGCTCTTCAAATAGAGGTCTCTCTTAAGCATTTGAGAGCCTATTTATTTGATAGCATTTGAGAACCTATTTATTTGAGAGCATTTTATCGACTACTAATCTTGCAAATCACATCCACTATAATCCATAATATCACTTTCTCGATATTTCTACGTTAGTGGCCTGCGTGATGAATGTTCTGCAATTTCCCAAAATTAAATGTTTAAAAATAAACATAAAATTTAAGCTCTCCCTTTTTTCCCCCTTTCTCTTGCGGATTATATTATACACATGTGTGCATATATGCTACACATATGCACATATATATATGTGCAAAATATAATTCGTAAAATTCAAGATAACACAATATAATATACTAGAAGTAAGTGCTATTTTTTATCAACTAAAAAGAAAAGGATTATTTTGTTGGACAATTTGCAAGTTTGGTGAATGACGCACTACAAAACTCTATTTTGATATCGTAATTCAAATAACTTCTGCAATGTGTTACAATATTCTTTGTAAATACATAAAAATTTGGGTATTTTTATAACATTTCAAGATATCAAAAAGCTTAGAAAATCCATCAGAAGTTTTAAGAGGATGGATTATTGTATTTTTATGGCACAATGACAGCGATTTAACATGTTGGTTTAAGACGAATGTTAATTACTTTCTTTCAAACGCAATGTCTTTTCAATTCTTATACATAAAATCGGAATTCCTTTTATCATATGTGGTAAAACCTCCCTAAGGCAATTATCGTTGGTTCCGTGAAGAAGTGGTCGCTCAGAGAGGTGGTGTCTGAATGGAGGTAAATTTAGCATTGGGTCTATGGGAGAGGAAGCAAATCTGTTTCCAGAAAAAGTGGTCGTTGATGGAGGTGGTCACTGAATAGAGGTTGTCGTTAAGAGAAGTTTTACTTGTCGTTAGTAGAGGTTTAATAATATAGCGATTATTTGATTTTGTGATTTCAAAACCGCTTGGTTATCATTTCCCAGTGCAATACAAACCGTTATAAACCAACAACTATCACTACGCTAGCAATTAAACACGTTCAACAGATAGTAAACAAAAACTATTTCCAACAAATAATTGATAAAAACATTATTAATAGATAGTTAACAAGTTAACCTAGCTAAAAAATACATTCAACATATAGTTAACAAATAAACATAACCAAAAGATAGCTAACAAACAACTGTAGTAGATAAAATAATTATATTCAAAAGACAGTTAATAAATAAACATGATTAACAGATAGTTAGCAAACAATCGCAACATAAAAAACAAACATAATCAACAGATCGATAACAAATAAACGTATCCAACAGATAGTTAACAAATAAACATATTCAACAGATAGTTAACAAATAAACATATTCAACAGATAGTTAACAAATAAACA
>QLNU02014802.1:67980380-68088635 GCA_006491805.2 Dysdera silvatica
GCTTACACTATATCTAGCCAGATTTAGCCAATTTTGATTTTATCTAGGTAATGAAAACATATATCTAGAAAAATTAGCAATGACAGTAAAATGTGGGAAAGAATATTTTTGTAATAAATATTTATAAATTATTAAAATGAAAATTTTTGTAGCTAAATTTTCTCAGATAACTCAAAGAAAAATGTAGATAATTATAACCATACATCGAAGCGATTTTAGACATAATGTTGAACGATCTTGGCAACACTCTCCACATTCTCATCCTTAATTTTAGAGCTTAAACTTTCAGAAATTTCCTTCCACCGAACTGACTACAGATAACAACGTTGTTTAGTTAGCTTTAATGACAAGCATACGTAAAGTCCGTCCCAAAAGTTTATAGAATATTGTTTTGTTATGAATAATATTTTTAGTACATCATAGGTTTTATTCTAACTTTCAAGAATGATGTTAAATCCGATTACGAAGGAATACTAATTCTAATTTTCGGAAAAAAATTGAAACTGAAATTCATATCTCAAAATGTTTAAAATCTGAGTGTCCCAAAAGTTTATGGAAAAGTTCAAGTTTATTCAATTGTGAAACAAACAATCAGTGACGCTAGGTTTGAGGTGTATAAACAGGTCACCCTAAACTCAAAGTGTTTATTTTGCTGAGTAAAATGCCGCAAGCATCTAGCGATTGAGCAGGTGACCAAAATATTCAGCTTCGGGTCTCAAGTTAAGCCCATGAATGAAATTTCTAAACTATTAAATAGTTATAAAAGCGTAATATACCGAGTTCTAGCTCGTGAGGAGCCATATACGCCAAAACCCAGTTCAGGAAGGCCACGTGCGGCAAGTTCTCGTGATGCGAGACGACTATAGAGAATGTCTTCTTCTCAAAAAATGTCTGTACATCAAATAACTATGGCCTCCCAAATAAAGATATCTAAGAATACTGTACACAGACGTATATGGTTAAAAAAATGGTGCAAACCTCCACTCGCAAAGCTTCACTAAGATATACGGTTGCAGTAGGCTCGTAGGCAAATGTCGTATGGCAACAAATGGCTCGGCGTGATGTTCAGTGACAAAAAAAAAGAGCAATCTGGATGGTCCTGATGGACATGCAAGATACTGGCATGATGTGAGGAAAGAGCTCATAATAATTTTGAGTAGACAACAAGGTGGTGCGTCTGTGATAGTATGGGCGGCCTTTTTATATAATGGTCAAGCGTCTATAGCAGTTGTACATCGGCGACAAAACAGAAGTATATTTAAACAATACAGCCTCATTTGATATCATTCGGTGAAATTTTAGGTGGTCCGAACTGGGCGTTTCAACGGGATAAGGCTTTCATCCATACTTCTCATATAAACAAAAGATTACCTAAACTGAAAAAATGTTCACATTCTGGACTGGTACCAAGCAGTCCGGACTTGAACTCAATTGAGAACGTGTGGGCCATCCCAACGTTTAAACAAGTAAAAAGTTTATGCCAATGGCAACAATATTTATCTGTAACTGACCTGCAAACTGGAGTCGAATTTGCGTGGCACAATTTGAATCCTTTAATATTACAAACTTCAGTTATTTCCATGGAAAACTGTGTAAGCGAAGTACTACGAAATAATAGGAAATCGACAAGGTTCTGAGAAGTAGATGTTCATTTAAATTTCAGAAGTTCTGTTTATTATATATACTTTTGGAACACCCAGTTTTTCATTTCCCCCCATATAACTATGATGCAAGTTGCATTGTCATTTTCTTTCTTAGTTAAATGCTAGTAGAATGTATTTTGTAATACATTTTTTGAAATCGTACCACATTCCTTTTTTAATTAGAAAATGCATTTGAATGGCTTCTATGAATTTCTGAAACTGACTGTAATTTTTACTCATGTACAAATTCTGATAATATACTGATTTCAAGACTTTAAAAGTAGGTTTAAATACCTAGAATTATTTTCACTGAATTATTGAAAGATGTCAATGGGGTTTTGCTGATAGCACTTACTTTCATAGCAACAATAAGTGATTATCAATTGCTCCATCCATAGTATACGCATAAAAAAAAAAGAATAATTTTTAGACAAAAGCATGAAGAAAAGATTTAGTAATCCAGCTTGTGCCTTGAGGTCTTTGACTAATAAGCCTTTTCGTGTAAGATCTAAAAAACAAACATCCTTCAAAAAGTTTCAGTATGGAACTCTGTAAACTCAATTGAGAGAAACATGACGAATATAGACATGATTGAGCAGTCAGCTGTTTTGTGAACAAAAGTGAAAAAGATATGAAACCTCGAAAAAAAGTCCACGAATTTAGCAGAAAAGAAACTATGCGATTTCAACGTTAGCGAATTTGTTCTAAAATACCTTGTAATGTAAATTGGAAACAATAAATTCTCTAAAATGTAGCGATGAGGAAGAGAAGTAGGAAAAAAGTAGAGAAACATTTGGTATATCAGAAAAATATCTGTGACATTATCAGGAAATATGGAAAATTCAACAACTCTTAGGAAGTTCTTGCTTCTGCGGCATTATTTTCTGATTTAAATCCGAACTTTAGAGACAACGAATCAGAAAATCACGGGCTTGTGTGACAACAGCGATTGGAATATAGGAAATTCTTGGAAACTACAACAGGAAGAAATCCATCTATTTTTAATTTTCATTCAATTCGGCGAAACTAGTATGAGAAAAAATTGTGTCTCGTTGCAAGTATCAGTGTGTCGCTCTATATTCTTCTGAAGTTTAGACTTTTATAGTACCTGTATGGGTGACTTTGTTATTTCTTCGCCCTTTTAAAGGACGTTTGCATTTTATATAAGAAATCTTTCCAGCAAGGATGGAGCTATGGAGGACTAGAGAAAATGTGGACAGAAACGGACATGTGTAGGAGTTGCTAAATGAGAAATTAAGGACATAGAAAATGTTTTGAAAGAATTCCGGATGAGAAATTCTTGAAGTTTTTAGACTCTATGGATTTCAATTGAAGTTCTTCAAAGTACAGTCGAAATTTGTTCACGATTTGAATTGTTAAAAGACTCCATGGATCAACAGAAAAAGAAAATTTGGTGTTTGCTATGGTAGACGTATCCTATTTCGGAATGCGAAGGTACTTTATATTGCGATGTTGAGAGTGTACTGGCTTTCATTCGTAATTGATGAATCCAAGGTGGAATTTAAAATTTATGCAAGTAGAACTGTACATTCGATTGAAAAATAGACTAATTTGTGAAAGTACCCGCAAAGACTGAACAAACAAGTGAAAGAAAATCGCCTAAGGTCGATATTTAAATTTAGCGGGTTTCAATTAACATTAATTCGCAACTCTTTAATCCGCAGTTCTCTAATCTGCGACTCTCTCTCTCTAATCCACAACTTTTTAATCCACAACTCTCTTATCCGCAACTCTCTAATCAGCAACCATCTAATTCGCAACTCTCTAATCCGCAACTCTCTAATTCTCAAGTAACTCGGTAGGTTTTCAACGTTAACAATAGCCACCATTATTGCATTTACGGAAGACCTTTACATTTTTTACTGTGTACAGACAGATAGACAGGAAAAACAAAAGCAATAGCGTTTTCTACTGAAACCCGCTAAAACTAATTGTAAATGAGGGAAATAAGAGAGTGTTGTTTAAAACATAATGTAATATTAAATCTTAACGTTCAAGAAATACGGAATACTTTGAACGAAACTATAAAATATTCTTTACTGTATCTGATATGTATTAATAGTAGTAGCAGATACTGTAGTTAGGGAGAGGGATATTACGGATAGAAGAGATGATTTGCCTCTATGATCTGAGTTTGGGAGAGAGAGAGAGAGAGACAGTTTCTCTATCTGGAATCTTGTTAAGAAGATTTGACGAAGTTTTTTAACAGAGTAGTTCTCCTTATAGTCAACGATATATTAGATCAATGGTCCCTAACGGTTTTCAAGCCGCGACCCATTTTATAGCAGCCAAGAAATCCCCGACCCCCTTTTATAATGACCAAAAGATCCCTGTCCGTCACCATCACATTTGTTAAAAATGCTTTTATTATTCAGAGTAAAGAAAACAAAAATAAATATAAACTGATATTATATTAGTTATATATTGTATTAATAACATATATTAATTATGTATATTACATTAACTATATATAAAATATTCTACACATTAATTATATATTATATTAATTATGTATATTATATTAACTATATATATAATATCTACACATTAATTATATTATATTAATATGTGTATTATATTAACTATATATATATAATATTCCTACACATTAATTATATATTATATTACATATTATATTAACTATATATAATATTAATTCTACACATTAATGTATATTATAGATATAAAGTTAACAACGATTAGTAGAATATTGCAATGTGTGTAGCCATGTTGAAATATAAAAGCGTTGGAAACATTTGGTATGAAATTCTTTATAAAAATAATTGCAACTAAAAATAGTTACCTTCAGAAACATGTTCGTGAACCCCAGGTTGGGAACTATTGTATTAGATGATCAAATATTCGCAAACATACGTTTTGCTTCATTCACTCTTCGCCTTGGTTTAAAAGGCAATCCAAGAACAATGCATCATCCTTTGCGAACTATGTCCTTAGTGAAAGGGTTATATGCGCTCGCAAAGCGAATGAACAACGTCTATAGCTTAATGGTTGGAGCACTTGATCTGCAGTCAGGAAGATATGGGTTCGGTTCCCCCCTCAGACGCCGAAAACTTATTCTTTTCTTTGAGAGCATTTGATCACAAAATGAAGATTTTTCTTGAACGATTGAGAGAAATCAAGAGGCTATAGCAAGAGGTTTTAAAAAGGTTAAAGTTGAAAGTACAGGTGTGTTAAAGTTCAGTACAGAATCAACTGTTTCTTCTTTGTTTTTTTTTCCGAATCATTTAAATTCTCGTTCTAAAGACCAGTTAGAAATCCTTAAACATCGGGTGAAACTATTTAAAAACCTAAAACGTTTAAGAGTGAAATGGATAGCCCTTTCTGTTCTTATGCTAATATTGACGTGTGCTTATCCAACGAAGTTTGAATATAAAGACTTTCGATTTCTTCTGATTCTTTTTTTATGAGGGCGCTATTTAAAATCGCTTTCCTAGAAATCCAATAGAAACGGAAGTATGTGTGTGAGATAACGGTGAACGTGTACCATCGAAAATATATTAAAATTAAATAATTTTAGTTCTTCGATACACGCGCTTGTGCTAAGCCAAGTGTTTTCTCTAAGTTATAAATGCGAGTTATTAGAAATCTTTTACCACCCTACCACGTTTTTATAATGCGAGGATTTTATTTTATTAGCTTGTATATTTGAACCTTAAATGTTTCTGGGTTTATGCCCTGTTTAAAACTGTTTAACACAAAATGGATCATTCCTCTCAAAGGTAAGCTTGGTCACAGGATTGAGAGAGAGCACAGGGGACACAGCGGTCATGAACCACCCCAAAAATATATTTTTTCACTGTAAAAAATTCCAACTTTCATGAAAAATGAAGGGTGTTATTCCAAGACCATGCATGGGCAATTCTGCCTCTGACACCTCCAAAATGAAAGTCTTTATCCGTTCCTGCTCAAAGGCACAATTTTTCATCAACTGAGTATGTATTATATTGCTTATATGCTCCACATTCGTTTTTTCCAAAACAATAACTTGGTTATTCACAATATAAAAATAATCATTCATTATTTTGGTTGAATTATTGTGGCGCGAGGGCAGGCAGCAAAGGGCATGCTGTGTCGAAGTAGGTGCGGTTGCTTATAAGATTAGTAATCATTCTCTTATACTCCAGAAGGTATTCCGGACACTACATAATTTACGCTTTAGTTCGTTAATTAATAATTAACCAAATATTTATAATGAAATTATTAATTAACTATTAATACAACTATTAATTATTCGACATTTAAATAATATGAATTGGATGATAATAAAATTAGTCATTAAATGGTATGTTTTTCTGTAAAAGCCGTACGGTGGTGTAGAATTAAAGCCATTGTCTACGCTGCAGGAGATTCGAGTGCTTTACGTTTCCTTTCTGCCTGCAAGTCCGTATTCTGGGGTTTGGCTCCTTAAGCGGCGGAAGTTTGGAGCCTCCGAGAAATCGTATGTCCTTGCGCCATGAAACACAGACGATAAATAACTCGCAAAGAAAATAATGATTTCTCTGCGCCTGGTGGGGAACCGAACCCAAAACCTTTTGATAACCAATCAGATGCTCTTTCCCATTGGGTGTCGAGTAAAATCCCCTATGTGAGCGAGTATAAAAATTCACTATAAACGAGCTCAAAACTAATGGGTTAGTTGCAGCGCTGTTTGACTCTAATAATATTTCTGTTGTTAGATTTCAATGAACAATAAAGCTTGCTTTTGTTACGCAATGCAAGGATAGATAAGGTAAGAGCCCCTAGAATTCTAGGCCGATGCATCAGCCGCCATTTTGTTGTACAATTCCGGTTTCATTTACCTTGGCGATAAAGGTTTTCCGCATTGGCGCAATGATCGCTATTTTGTCATAAAAATAATGAATGAACAATCCGCGAATATCCGATTAATGTAAACATTGGCGCATCTTTTAGAATGTCGCCAATAAATGCAATTTGCAACCACGATCACGTGATAAAATGGCAACAAAATGGCGGATATGCATCAGTTCCCTTTTTTAGGAGCCTTAGATAAGGACGTACCATTTCCAATAACTATAATGCTATGAAGAATACGAGATTCTTCCTCCTTGGGAATCACACTACGGAACATTTACTGGAGAAACTAAATACCAGAGGGAGTGGCTAATGCACCGGGACAGTATTTTGCAGTTTTTGGTGTACTAATTTTTGGGGGGAACTAATCAAATTGTTGACGTTTCAATTTTATGTTAGTGGGAAAATTAACCCTAGTTTGAGCGTAGGTGTCCGGTCTAATTGGCACATACTATGGTAATCGGTTGATATAACGCTGTAGCTCAACCAAGATGTTGCTGGTTCAACACCAGTTCAGGGCAACGCCATTCTACTACTTTTTTTTATGACCCAGCAGATCTTCCAAAAGTAAGCCAGTGAGCTATAGCTTGAACAGTGGAGATAGTGTCAAATTTTCATAAAATTTCAGGTGTGGTGGAGCGTAAATATACAGCCGTTCGGAGGACACAATTAGCCCACTGGCCCACATCAGATAACACACAATACAGTGGCCATACATAAGATATATACAAACACCCTTCTTCCTTTCTATTTGAAGTATACATAATTAATGGAACTTTGGCGCAGTATAGCCCAGATGCTCTTGCGCCATAAAAATCCAAACAACCATAATGGAACAAAAACAACCAATAACTCTAAAAGCAGTTCTGCTTTTTGCAAAACATTTGCTTGCTTCTTATTCCATTGAATGATAGCGAGTCCACAGTAGAAAAATCAGATAAATACTTTTAATTTGAATTTGCATCGAAGAATCCATTTTTCCCATATACTGTATTAATTTAACATTTACTTACCATATTGGTATAGACCAGGGCTGTCCCCAAAGGGTACATGCTGTGTGCGCCGCGCGTACTCTCAAAATTTTTTGAAAAATACTGAATACGCGCGGCATATTCTTAAGAAAGATTTTGTATTTGCTGGTTTTTGGACAACTTTCAACAAAGTTCAGCCTTTTTTTTTTCTAGTCATTTACAAACTTGAATGGAAACAAATGAGGAAATGAGGAAAATCCCTGAAAATCTACCCTTTCTCTTGTCAACATCACCGCATTCTGGAGGAGAATCTCGTAACAAGCTTCGGCTTTATATTCTCTTCCATTTCTAACCTCAAAACTTAAAATAATTTAATATAGATCTTCTCTTACATTTCTATAATTTTTATACTGCTCAAGCTATGTATCACGAAATATTGTATATCGGGTTGAATAAAAATTTATTATTATTATTATTAACCCCAAGCCTCAAAATAATATCCTGCGTACGACCAGGAGAGGAATAAAAAACATTTTTATTATTGATGCGCCTATAGTTACATTGATATATTCTTTTTCCTTTGTTTGTTTGTTTGGATTTTTTATGGCGCAAGAGCATCTGGGCTATACTGCGCCAACTTTTTCCTTTGGGTGATTTAGTTAGATTAATATTTTCTTTTTCTTTGTGTTATTGTCATTTCCATTAATCTGAATTTATTTGTTATCAGCTTTTGGAGACATCGTTTAATGCAGAATAAGAACCCTGGGCACCTTGGACTTGTTAGATGGTACATTTATGCAGTTTCTTTCCAAAAGGCCCCTGGGTCACGGCAATATTATTGTATGGTTTCACATTGTATTTAATTTGTATACAAGATATGTATCTGCTGATGGCCTGGAAAGAAATAAATGAAATATATGGAAACTGACACCTTGGGCTTGGATAGACGATAGACGACCAGTCAAATGACAGTCAGCGCGGCGCTGTGAGGTCACCAAGTCCAGAGTTACCCCGCAATTTCAATACTCCTTAATTAAGACAACACTGCATACTCTCAATAATTTTCTTCGGAGCAACCCTGGTATAAAATATCCTTCGCTATTCTTTCGCCGCAAAAGATCAAGCAACCGACGGCTTTCTGCATTATTTAGCGACATGGCTTGAGCACTAAAACATAACTACGTTATCTTTCGTGATAGGACTTCGTAAAAGATCCGTTTTGATTCCTGGTTATTCCGCTGTTCAAATTAAGTCTCTTTCGATGGGATATACACGATGTCGATTCTCATTACCGCGCTCGGAATGAAGTATGGTGTTAAAGCTAATCTTACAATTTTTAGCAACTTAACTGTTTCAGCGTCATTTAGTACGTGTATACGGGTCGCATTAAGACCTCCGAGTTGCGTTGCTCTAATTAGGGCTTGTTTCATAATTGCATCAGGGTTTTCCCCCATTTTTCTCCGGAAGCTATTTTGTCACTGGGGTGCAAAGTTGGAGTTGTAATTGCATGCTACTAAATTGTATTTACCTCTTTCATAAGATTTATTTCTTAATCTCGTAGCCAACGCGAAAATCAGTGTCAATTCTGATTTCTTTTAATATTTCCTTCAAGGCGTTATCGAAGCTATTGTTTACCTTATCATATTAAATACATTGTAACGTAATTGTACAAATTGTATTATTAAAACTTCGTTAGAAAATTTATAATAATTTAATTTCACAAGATTCATTAGCAAATGTCTATTTAGTAAATGGAAATAGATTTATATGACTTAGCAGAATATTGAAATATAAGTGATATCTTCTCTAATAAATTTTTGCTCACTTTTATTTTTGTACTGTTATTTATAGGTGCCACCGATCGTTTAATGTGACCTTAAACTGTAACACACTCATCAATTACATGCCGGTTTCTGAATTCATATATATTTCCCGCGGTATGGACTTTTTTAATTTAGCCAAATAACATTATATTATATTATATCATTATTCACAAAACTTGGTAAAATAACACAATGGGCACAGTTTTTGAACTATATGTTTTAATATAGCTTTAAAACGTTTTTTCGAAGGCTTTTAGCCCTCTTCGAAGAAGCTTACATAATACTGATTTTACTTGCATTTAAGCCGCAACAAGCCTATTAGACTATTACTGTAATACTTTTGGATACTTTGTGTTAACACTATTGTGTAAGCTTCTTTGAAGAGGACTAAAAGCCTTCGAGAAGCCGTTTTAAAGCTATATTAAAGCATATAGTTCAAAAACTGTGCCCATTGTGTTATTTTACCAAGTTTTGTGATATATTCAGCACAGTGAGTCGTTTTACTTCCATTTTAACATTATAATGTTTAAAAACGAAATATACAAAAACGCAGTTTAACGAGAGTTGGGGATGCATTTCACAATGGTTTCGGTAAAAAACAAACGTCCACCTTTATTAGAAATTTGTCCGAAATGTTTGGAGAAACAGTTTGGACAAATTTCTCAAGAAGGTGGACGTTTGTTTCCCACGTAAACAAGTGTAAAATTAACCCCCACCTCCCATTAAACTGCGTTTGTGTATATTACGTTTTTAAATATTATATTACACGGTGCTTCGCTCACCTTTTTAATATTATATTGGCCGGTTTTGTGGATAGCTGGGGTCGTACTGCGCCTTCACCTTAAGTTTTCCAATGAATTTGAACCTTTGTTACCTAAGGAATAGAACCCATAACTACGGCGGGTAGAAGATTGACACGTACTCTACGGTACAATTGAAAAAAAACAGTTGCGCATTATCCATCTTATAGAATAGGAGTTCCATTTTCGACACAGTGCTATTAGTTTATAATAATCTTCAAGTAGATACAAATAATTCATCTTTTTTTAATCTCTGTCGCTGTTAAATCATGATCATTTGGCAGAAAGGAATATTCAGGTATTCAAACATTCATGTTCTGTTTTGTCAGTATCATTAATCTGTAGAACGTTTATTTCGACACATATAAACTGTGGAAGCTTTCAACTACCGCCTTGCTTCCACCAAACAAGGCGGTAGTTGAACGCTTCCACAGTTGCTTCCACCAAACGCACCTGCCACGCTCTTCGTAATTGTCGATTTGCCATGCTTCGTGCTACCATCCAAGGTACTCGTAGTTCCTTGGCTGCTATTGAACACGAACTTTACTCATTACACCTGTTTGTCGTCAACTCACTCAACAATTTCCACCAGCTTGATTCACGCACTTGGGACTATGCATCTCACATTTCCTTTGTACAGAAGCGTACCCACGCGAAAAAGCTCTGCGAGTTAACGACTTCTCATTTTCCAATGGTTTCGTCGCCGGCCCACCATCTGAATCCACCAGTTGTTAATATGTCTGGCATGGATCTCTCCGAGGTCCAACTCAACGCGTTGTCGTACAACTTTAACTTCGCAAAATCGTGCCGCCCCTCGGTACCCATCCTAGTTTCACCTATAGAGAAGTCACTCAAATACAGCCGCCTAGCACCGGAACAGAAAGAGAATCTTAGACATCTCATCAGTCATACCATTGCCACCAACTTTCCTAAAAAAGTTGTTCCAAACTTACCAAAAGAAGTTCTTTCCGCATTGAAGTCAGTAACCTCCAATGACAGCCTCCACATTTCCAAAGCAGACAAAGGCGGTCAAATTGTTGTCCTTACCAAACAGCAGTACCATGAGGGCGCTAACGCGGTCATCACCTCTGGTCCTTACAAAACCTTACCTCGTGATCCCACTGAACAGCTACGCAGCCACTACAACAAAATCATTCGTGCTTCGCCTTTGCTTACTCCTAGACAAAAGAACTCTCTTTACTTGTCTCACGCCATTCCAGCGCGTTTCTACGCCCTTCCGAAAATTCATAAACCCGGTTTACCATTCCGACCCATCATTTCGTGCATAGGCGCAGTCTCTCATAAACTCGCCAAGTTTCTTGTTTCCATCATCTCACCTCTTACCACTGCCAATATCCACACTTGCAAGAATTCTTTAGACTTCATCAAGAAACTACGTTCTATCTCACCAGGCACCTGCTCCATCGCCACGTTAGATGTGAACTCTATGTTCACCAACATACCAGTCGAAGGTGCACTTGATTGCCTTAAACTTCGTCTTTCTGAATTCCACTTTACACAACCAGAAATTGCTGAAATTATCAATCTCACCTCAATCTGTGTCAACTCTAGTGCATTTGTCTTCAACGGACAACATTACCAACAAACCAGTGGCTTAGCTATGAGTAACCCACTTTCATCAATCCTTTGTGACATATATATGCATTTCTTTGAATCCAATCTCCTCAACTCTATCAAGTTTAAACTCTGGGATCGCTACATGGATGACATTTTTATTATGTGGGACAGTCCTCCAGATCAAATCTCAACACTCCTTCCCACCATCAATACTTTGGATCCTGCGCTTAATTTCTCCCTCGCAATTGAAGAAGATGATTCCCTTCACTTTTTGGATATACAGATTAATAAACATCATAACTATTTCGATACTTCGGTGTACCGCAAGCCTTTCAGCGTTGCTCTCCCTCCACATAATCTTTCTTTCCATCCGTATCAACAAAACATGTCCGCCTTCTACACCTATGTCTTCCGGGCTCTACAGTTCTGTTCGTCAACGGACTCCTTATCTGATGAAATTTCTTTGCTTAAGACCATCGCTCGCATCCGTGGGTACTGTCCCAGCATTATCGATGCTGCCGTTTTCAAATTCTCAAAACGTTCTTACAGTACATCTCTTAGTCGAATATCTTCAAATAATTACATTGGCTTCGTAACACTCCCTTACGTGCCCAAACTTAGCTCCGCCATTGCCAAAGTCCTTCGGCAAGCCAAATTCAAAGTTACCTTCTCGCCTATTAACAAGATTTTGCCCTCTAGACTCAAAGATAACATTTCCACACTCCAACGCTGGGGCGTGTATCAAATTTTTTGCCAGTTCGGACTTTCCTACATAGGACTGACAAAACGTGCCCTCATGCATCGGTTGAAAGAACATCGCCGATACGTTGAGAAAGGTGAGGTGCACAAATCATCCATTGCTGTTCACAGCCACGAACACAACCATCGCTTTAACTTTTTTGACGCTCGTATCATCCACCAACCTCATTCACCACTTGAACTGGACTTCGCCGAAGCTTTCTTCATTAACATGTTTCGTGATTCCATTGTGAATGACCACAGCTCAACTCCTTCCTTCAGCTCAGCTTGGCGAAATGTACTCCACCTAACTCCTTCTGATATTAATCCATAGTCCCGCCATAATTGCCACCTCTACTAACAGACAGCCAACTTTTCCACAATTTGGTAATTTCTGGGAAGAGTGGCCGCACCACAAAAACCATGTAGTACTTGACTTCCTACTTTTGGAAGTCAACATTTCACTTAATAACTCAACTCTAGTTACATCCGCGAATCAACCTCGTTTGTTGACGATATTCCACGTGTTCACTCCCGAAGAAGGGCGAACTTTTATCGCCCGAAACGCGTAGCTCGAACTCAATCTTGACATAAATACGCTTCTAAAACGTTGTTTTTTGTGTCTTATTTATATTGCGTATTGTTTCGTCGAATATTTCCACGTTATTACTTTTATTTTATCATACCAAATCTATTTACTTAAACCGTTATCTGATAACATAATAGAAAATAATAGTTTTCTTCTTCGCAAATCAAAAATTTAACAGGACTAATAGTGCGTTCGCGCTCAGTTGTCGCCCGATACCGTTACCAGACGGGTTATTCCATTGCAGTTTAGGGAAGGCCGTCTTGCCGGAACTGGTTTTTCCCACATGAAAAACCAGTTTCGGCAAGATGCCCTTCCCTAAACTGCAATGGACTAACCCGTCTGCTAACGGTTATCAGGCGTCAGGTCTGCGCGAACGCACAATAGACCAATGTTAAAATAAGAAAAAACTAAATCCATTTTCCGGAAGTAAGAACGCAATTTAGAAAAACAAACTCCTACTAATTTGCATAACCGATTACATATTGTAATAATATACGTTAGTATAATACGAAATAAATTACGAAGTCCATTGTTTTTGGAATTTTGATTTAAATCATTTTGAAAATTACTTGCTCGATGATGCACTTTGGTTTAAATAAAATCCGAAATTGAATATAATAATGTATAAAGATGACATTACTTAAATATAAGTGAGAGAATATAAATATTTCACCTAGGGCAGATCACTTGCAGCCAGTGAAATAGTTATATACTCATCTATTTCATAGACCAGCCTTAAGCTTATCCAATCCCTTCCTCTGGCAGTTTATTCAATTCAATTAGTTTTTACCTATTTCCTCTCTAGCAGCTTATCAACCAAATGATTTTAAGCATTTTGTGTGATTCTTTTAATCATGGATTCATATTTATCATTTCCACTTGTTTGTTTTTTGGTTTTACGGCTCAAAGACTACAGTGGTCATGCTGCGCCGGGACCTACTGTTTTCCGAGGAATCCGAACCTCTTAAGGCCTGGGGAACCAAACCCCGGACTACAGTGAGCAGTGCGATCTTTATGAGATCTCTGAGTAAGCGTTCTTTTTGCACTGCTGGGAGTCGAACCCGGATTAGCCGCGCAATAGGAGAACGCGTTACCACACTGCGCCACCGCAGGGCCTCATTTTAATTTAGAAAGTATTGGTTTTTATACCTATATCTGATTCCTTACATCATTTGCTTTTAACCTAAAACTTTTTAACTATATACCATATCTAATTCGTAGCTTTTGAAAACCGTGAATACATATTCACCTTGTTTAGAGTAGAATAACCTTTGTTCCATAAAAATCCAACCAATCAACAACAACATTGAAACCAATCAGTTTCCTTAGGACAGTGAACTAAATGCATTTAGGGCATTTTTACCAGAATATTGGAGAAACTCTGCCAAAACTAATTTTTAAAACTTTCATCTAAAAACTTCACTCAGTTTTAAGCTTTTTAACCGAAAACCATTCTCTGCAATGTTTGTTTTGTATGCCTTGTGTGTGTTACATGAAAATTAATTTAATCTACGTAGATTCTCTTTATCTTTAGACACAGCTGGATCTCATATTCTACGTCGAAGGGGTCTAATGATTTATTTGTTTGTTTTGTGGTTTTACGGCTCAAAGACTACAATGGTCATGCTGCGCCGGGACCTACTGTTTTCCGAGGAATCCGAACCTCTTATGGCCTAGGGAACCAAACCCCGGACTACAGTGAGCAGTGCGATCTTTTTATGAGATCTCTGAGTAAGCGTTCTTTGTACACTGTTGGGAGTCGAACCCGGATTAACGGCGTACTAGGCGAACGCGTTACCACACTGCGCCACCGCAGGGCCCGGGTCTAATGAACAGAGGCGTTTCCAATCTCAAAGGATAGGGGAATGCAGATCAAGAACCGACATTGACCATCTGGAAATGGAAGTCATAAACAATTACTCCAAATACTAAGAAAATAATTTCGCAATTGAAGCAGTTAGAAGGCGTTTAGTTTAAATGTTTTTTGACAGCGCGTTTGGCTACTTTCTTGAAGGAAAGAAGATCTCCGAGAAGAAAAATATATAGGCTCCCAAAACGTTAGAATTAAGTAAATTTTAGCTATTTCATTTGCGTAATTATTCTAAAGTGTGGCAAGGTGTTTTCTTTCTTTGTATAAATCATTAATAATTTATATTAAACTAAAACTATATTTGACTTCAAACCGAACGTACCAAAACAATGTATATTAAAGGTTACAGATTTGAATACTGAATCAACAGCTTACTTATTTAAATGCTGTGAAAAGAGAGAAAGAGAGAGAGATTTGGGCAAGATATAAAATTGGGAGGTGACCGTTGGAAGGAGCATTGTAATTCAAGACAGAACGCACAATCTACGCAACCAATCACACTAGGCAGATGTAAAAGGAAAAGGCGGGCAGTCGATTAAATACAGCACCAGGGAAGCTCGCAAGCCCTAAATATCATCACCAAACATGCACTGAAGCCAGCCAACACCGGGCCCGCGGGGGGTGGTGGTGGCACTGCGAAATCGCCACTTGTTAGCTTGACGTGATCTACGAATTACGGGATAGTTGAAGACTGCACAGCCATTTTCCGGTGACAATAGCGTTTTTTTTCTCCGCCCACCTTTTCCAAACCTTTTCTATTGCACAATTAATGCATATCATTGCAAATACACAATGTAGCATATAGTGCATGTTAGTCAATTTTAAATAGTAAATTTGAGTTAGTAATTCCTTTATTTAATTATTTCCTTTATTTAGTTATTTTCTTTTCTTTATTTAGTTATTTCTTTTCTTCTCTTTTATTTTGTTATTTGCTTTCTTTTATTTAATTATTTCCTTTATTTAGTTATTAGTTACTCCTTTATTTAGTTATTAGTTACTCCTTTATTTAGTTATTAGTTACTCCTTTATTTTTCAGTATACATTAACATAGACGTTCGCTATACATTATCATAAACTTACGCTATACATTACTATAGACTTTATTTTAATTTCGTCAATAGTATCCCCCTTTATTTTTCTGTATGACGTTTTAAACATTTAACAGGTATTTATTTTTAGTACAGTAATATGGCATTTTAAACTTTTAACAGGTATTTGTTTTTCAGTAGTAGTATGACGTTTTAAACAGTTAATAGATACCACAAACGTTAGAAAACTGCCCATCGCTGAGATAGGCTGGAGGAGGTTTAACAAATCGAAAACGCAGAAGCATGTTCAAACGCCTTAAGCGAGTGGGCCGCTCCAAAGCAGGCCCATTTCCAGTCAACGAACGGGCCGCTTTACATAGCAGACCAACAGTAATTTAATTACATAAGGGGAATAAAAATCTCCGGGTATATTCCTATTTTTAAAGTGCATTAGCATTTTATAAAAAAAATTTAAATTATTATTATTAAATTATTATTATAATTAGTTAGTCATACTTCCATATTTGCAGGAAATATCTCAATCTATTGATTTTGCAATTTGCTATTAAAACAATTATTAAATCGCCAGTTAGTAAACCAATCAGCTATCGTACGTGTCATAATTAATAAATTGTTTCATCGAAACTACCGGAAGTCGTTAAAAATTAAAGACTAAGGAATAAACGAATTATTTGCATTCTTTGCTTATGATTGAACCAACGTTACATGCGTTCATAAATTGCTAAAAATATCGCTAAAGAAACAAAGAACTTGAATTCTTGTTTACGAAGATGAAGCTTCTTGTCATTGGCTTGTTGGTGTCGGATATTGAGATTCGTAAGTTTAATTTTTTAATTAAAAAAATAAGAAATATCAAAAATATATTATAAATATTATATATGTTTTTAATATATAACAATATTTTAATATATAAAACAACACTATATAAATGTAATTATAAACATTCTGAAATACAAAGACAAGGACTGCTTAAATGGTAAGTGATTTTTAAGGTCTAAAGTTCCGTTTACTAATAAATTTCAACATGAAAAACTAATTTGGAATTTCGAAATAAAATGCTGAATCCAAAATGGCAAGAAATTAGAAATTCTTGAATATATCCGAATTACAAGTTGAGTCTTTCATTAACTTGTTTCATTTCACAGAACCGTCGCTTGCGCAGATATCTCGACAAGATGAAATGACAAGTAATTGCATTTCAGGACTTATGGAACGTCGTGATGCTGTATTGAGTATCCCGAAGAATCTTCGATCGAGAGAATGCGAGTAAGACTTACACTTTCCCTAGCTGTACCAACATCCCTATATTGATTATTACAGGGTGTGTTAGCCATAAAGGGCCAGCTAAAAATCCGTAAAATTTTTAAACCTTCCCAAAAAAAAAAAGGGAAAACCATGGCATGGAAGTAGAGTTTACAGGATTAGCATTGTCTGGATATGATTTTTTATAAGGTAACAAAAAAAAAAAAAGTTCAAATCTTAACGATAGATGGCGTTTTGGGGATTCAAAAGGAAATGGGAATGATTACTACAGTTTATGTGTTACACTAGCGTGCTCGGCGTGATATCCACCACATGATAGGACACAATCTAGGTGAGTGATAACATCTTCAACTGTAGAATACAGCATATCCATATGGATGGAATTCATTTCTCACTGAATGTCATATTTCGGTTACGACAATGCTGAAGGGCCTGGTTGCTAAAGAACCCACAAAATCAGAAATCAACTGATGTCAAATCTGGTGACCGAGAAAGTCATGTCAGATGTTTGCTAGGGCAAGGCAAATTAAACACTCAGTAGTCATTTTCATTGTCTTTAGATTGTCCAAAGCGTCACTTATCGGTTTTGAACTCCAATTTTCATTAGTCCATAACATCTCCACAGCTATATAATATTTATTGTACAAACCTTACCTCAAATAGACAATTTCTCCTTTTTTAAGTTGTTTGTTTGGATTTTTTATGGCGCAAGAGCATCTAGGCTATACTGCGCATATACTGCGCTATTCTTTTAGGAATCTTTAAAGTTTTTACGCATTTTTATTTGAATCCCTTCATGTACGTTTTTATCGTTTTAGAAGAAAAGTTTTACGTATTTACCATGGTTGCGTTCAATAGGTTATGCGTACTTGTGAAGGCGGAACAATGGATGAAATCGATGAAGTCGCTATTGAGCTTTTTAACTTGATGTTCACTCACTGTAAACGTAAGTATCAAACCGAAAGTTGAATATCTTCGTACAGTAGAAATAGAGTCCCTTGAATTATAAGCCTATGCATCAGATGCCATTTCGTTGTACACTTCCGGTTTCATAACAACGTTTATCATTGGAAAATTAATAGTCCATTTCTTTCTTCGTGAAGGATCTGTTGCAAATTTAAACATTCTAGATTTATTCCTCGTGTGAAGTGAATAATTCACAACGGCACACCACCCAATTCACCCTATTTCATTGAAAATGACACCCTTAAAAATCACTCAACTTTATATAGCAGTGAATGCGATAACGTGGTAGGATGATGATGCGCCAGCTCTTTTCCTTTAGGAGTCATAAGTATACGTTATTTTAAATTACCAAAATTTGATAAATATACGATAGATTACTTTTTTATATTATTCTGCATCTTTAGGTTTAATAGTATGTAGATTTAAAAATGTCTGAATATTTGCCATGTGTTTATCCACTGTCGGACGAAGAGCTCCCCAAGCGTTTTCTATATATATACGTGTATACGGTATTTTGAGTAATTCCTGTTCATATTACCACGTCCTGTTTTTTTATTTCATTCATTCATCTAATCCTCAGTGCCGTATTTCCCAATAGACTCTACTGGGTTATAAACTAGGGCGGCAAAATTTGAGAGGCGGTATCAAATTATAAAACATTTTTTTTGCCAGTATATTTTCAAAAATGAAAGCAAATATTTATTTGATAGAGGAGGCAAAGACCATGGGCCAGCCCTGGGCGTAACGATAGCCTCGGCCATCTGAAAATGCTCTCAAACTTTCAGCCGACTAGACGAGGAAAATTCGTCTGAAACAAAGGGTAAGTTACGTAGCTGGTTACATGAAAACGGCATGCACGATGTGAATTATATCCTAATGTTGATATTACACTTAAAATATACACGATTATGACAACCATAAACTGTTCTACAGAATGATTTTTTTCTTGCCTTAAATGAATTAAGAACTACCTGCGATCAACTATATGTGAAGATTGATTGATTGAATTCATTAGCAATTTTGTGTTTATATTGGGTCTGATAAAACAAAATCCATATATGATGATATAATCAGACGTTTTGCCGAGAAGAAAGCTAGACGTCATGCTTGCCATGTAAATACCAGTGTTTGATAGGCTTTTTTTTTTTTTTCTAAAATTAAAATTTATTTCAATAAAACTGAATTGGATTTATTATATACCAAAAAGGAATAATACTGAAATTTACGTTGATAGTGCTTAATCTTCACGATTCAATTTATGAATCTGTTTTTCAACATTTTTAATGTATGATATCATTACCCTTCACAGGAAAAAAAATATTGTATAACGTTTTTAATGTCGATACAACATTTTTTGTCACGTATAAAATGTAACAATTTTTATATTCCTTTTACTGATTTGGTGTAGGGGGGATAGGAAGGGGCGGCAACAAAATTTAGCCTAAGGGCGGCAAAGTGATAAATCCGCCCATGCTAATCTGTGGATGATTTTATAGACCTTTGATGTCCTTCTGGAACCTTAATAAGAACTCATTTTTGATGCCTTATCTCCTACCGGGAGCCAAAACCTAAAATGACGTATAAAGTTTTCTTGCCATTTGTTAGCCAGGTTACTGATTGCATTGGCAGAATCCTTCTCAAACACAACATTCTTTTAGTATTTTGTTCCAAAAATACAAATTTCAACATTATGCGACCGCTATAACAATATTTGGGCCCTCTTAAAGCACCCGGTATTTATCATATACCCTGATCTCGCGGGATCCACATTAGACAGAGTGGTCGCTCTGTGTTATGCCGGAAATGGGAATATGAAAGCCATCTTCGTAATAAACAACCTCCTAAATCTGCAACAGCAAACTCTGCGCCGCAATACAGCCATTCGATCAAAAGTTCTTGTAAAGTCGGCGAATTTCTGGTTTAGACTATGTAATGAAGCAATAGGAATTTCTAAGCAGCCAAATAATTTTAATAAGTGTGATGCCAAGAATATTCTTTCTGCCTAGTCACCTATTTTAAAGAATTTTTAATTTCTACTTTATTATTTTATTTATTTCCTATATTTACGGTTTTGGTGCTCTCACCAGTATTTATGCTAGTGTTGGCTAAATAACAGATTCTTTTGGCAGTTTAAAACAAAAATAATATTATAACCGCAAGAAATGGTGGCCTCGGTTATCTATCATCATCATTATTGACCGAGAACGCTTCAGAAGAAGGTTGCCAAAGGTGAACCGAAACGTCAAATTTTTGACTCATTTAATATTTTGATTACACAGTTATAAACTCAAAAACCGTTTACAACTTTTGGAACCTAAAATAATTAAGAAGGCATCAAATTAACACAGTTTAACAATTGTTAAGGCTATTTTTTTCAGAACAGCCAACGATAACACAAATTGGAATGCCAAACCTGTGTTACAAATGGCGGTTACGGGTTACAGTCAGGGCTTTCGAGATGGGTGGCAAGTGGGGCCATTTGGCCAAGACCTCATTTTATCGGAGGGTCCCAAATTTTGCATTTAAAGAAAAAAAAGAAATGTTCCCCAATATAAATCTTGCATTATGGATTTTTTTGACCTCTCTGCTGTCAGTGGCTTTAGGTGAAAGCACAGTTAATATGCTCAAATAAGTTACAAATTCACACTGCTCAACGATGGATCAAGATAGATTGAATGGACTGACTCTGCTCAACATAAATTATGAAAGTAATAATTATTATTAACTAATAATAATTATGAAAATAAATTAAGATCAACTTTTCTTCAATTATCAATGCATTTGTAGAAAAAAAATAGAAAAGCTTTTACCTCATCAAAAAAGTGAAAACAGTCCAATAGCGGTTTGTGTTACAAATTATATTTTCATCATATACATTTTCAGCAATTACCCTATATGTTCAAATTACAGTACTTGTATATTGTTGAAATTTGTCATTAGTAATTTTTTCTCAATTTTGGCTCAAAGGGCAGGCCCATGGAAAAGGAGGACAAATTATTATTATATTAAATACACCTAAACGCAGCACGAAAAATTATCCGGGGATGGACAGGGTTTGGGGAGGGAGGAGGGTCCGTTTCCTAAACCGTTCAGGGGTCTATAACTTCTGTCCCCGGCCTTGTCAAAGGTAGGGTCATACTCTCGGAGGGTGTGGTTGCAGGTATACTGAAATGAATGTTAAAAATAAATCAAGCATATGGATTATGGGAAACGTCTCTGGTAATGGATCTTAAGTTTAAAGAAACGACCCTCGTATTAAAACGTGAGTTTAAAAAGAAAGAAACAGCCTGGTAGGTGGTTCCTTTTTAAACTCATGTTTTACTAGCGGAGACGTTTCTTTAAACTTAAGTTCCATGACCAGAGATGTTTCCCCTAACCCATATGCTTGATTTGTTTTTATCTTTCATTTCATTATACCTGTAATCTGTAACCGCCGTTTGTAACACGCATTTGTCATTACATATTGTGTATATATCGTCGACCGTTTTGACGAAAATAGCCCAGGGCTATTGAAACAGTCTGTAAACGATTAAACTTAATTAAACTGTGTTAATTTGTTGCCCTTTCAATTATTTTAATAGTGCGCAGTGTCATCGTAAAATTATTTCAAGTTTTAGAACCTAGTTGAGAATTTCGGTTGCCCATCATCGGCAGGGGCGTATAAATTTAAAAATTATGAGGAGAGGGTTAAGCTGTTTTTGAAAAGACCAAGTGATTCGGCTTTAAGGAAAACAATGTATTTTTCTATCCGATAGGGCAGTGTTTCCCAACCTGGGGGTCGCGAACTGGTTTCTGAAGGGTCATCACAACTATTTTTAGTTGCAATTATTTTTATAAGGAATTTCATACCAAATGTTTCCGACGCTTTTATGTTCCAACATGGCTACACATAATGCATATTCTACTAATGCTTGTTATCTTCATACAGATAATATATATAAATATATACAATTAATACTGTATAGTATGCATACTTAATGTAATATACATGTAATTAATATAATATAATTTTGTATTCAATGTATTTTCTTTACTCTGTTAAAAATAGCTTTATTATGCAAATGTGGCGGCGACGGACAAAAGAGTGGTCGTAGTTCTTTTGGTTACTATAAAAGGGGGTCGCGGATTACTTGGTTACTATAAAAATGGGTCGCGGCTTGAAAAAGGTTGGGAACCACTGAGATAGGGAGGGACTCAAGCACCTTCAGACCTTCGATTTTCTACGTCACTGATCATTGATCATTTTTTCTTGTTGTATGTGCCCATGACAATTATAGTATTTTTGTTCTTTAATAATGATCTCCTATTTGTTCTAAGATGCTTTTCTAGATCATGTCAGACCACCTGTGCATGCTTATCAGGGGTTGCGGTTCCATGGCGACCTAGATCTCCCGATATGGATCTTTGGACTTCGTTTACGAGGGTAATGTTAAAGACATTGTTAACCAATGACTGCTATGTGACATTGAATGTTGCTTAGTTAATTGTATCTTTATGGCATAAACAAACAAGGGTTATCCAGCGTTAAACAAGGTGAAGCCGTATATATGGCATGGCAATGAAGAACGAAAGACAAGATTCATGGTTGCTGTCATAATTCCCGATTGTGCAGTGATTGAAAGGACTTGCTTTGAAATAAACAATCGACTGGACGTGTTGCGTGATACTGATGGCTAACATATTAAAACGAACGAATACTCGTATATAATACTTAAAATTTTTAGCGTTGATGTTTTAGAAGAGATTGCTTCATACTAACCATGGATTCATGGGAATTATGGTACAGTAACTCGCAGAAAGAAAAGAAATTTTAGGAAACCTGGTGGGGTACGATCCCACGTCTCTTCTTTGACGGAGAAGTGATCTAACTATTAAGATACAGATGACCTGTCATACCTCTTTCCGTGAGTGCATTTAAGCTTCTTACTACGAATCAGTTTTCCTTGGAAAATGAGCTGTGCTGTGACTGCGGTTTAGTGTTGAATTTCGCAAAGAGCAAGTTCGTACCTATTATGGTAATCTGGTAATTTTTGAAAGTTTAAAGAAGCTATTTGAACACACTGTATAATAAATTATAACCTATAGGATTTTCATAAATCCGATCTCGAATGGCGAGTACGTTTTTATAATTGGCGAGTTAGCAATCTTCTTTCGCTGTTGGGATCCTAAGCTTTGTTACTGAGATGGGAGAGTACTATTTGCCGCTATTTGTTTAGCAACGTTGGCGTACGCAGGTGGAGGTTGTAACCTCCATTACGATGACATGTTGTATATATACATATGAATATATGGAATTATAGCTCTGTAACCCCACTATAAACCTTATTTAACCCCTCACCTTATGAACTTTCTTTGTACGCCTATGTCGAGTTCTGAAAATATATTTAAATATATGTAAATTAATTTTATTTATTATAGAGAAAACCAAACACCTATATAATATATATGTATACAAACGATTAATTTATAATAAATAAAATTATAGGACATGATTAAAATAAAACTTTTCGTTACAAAAGAGTTCCACGATAATTATGAGTATTTGCTTTGAACATCTATATCTTAGTTGCATTATCAAATTTGTATGAAAATTTGAAAATTATACTTTGTTATATTGAACTATGAAGGATTATTCGATTAATTTCATGATGAATTAATCAAATCATTCTTCTTAAATTAATTACGAGTTTCTTGTTTAATTTTTGTAGGTAACTCTTCTCAATATATGGTAAAGCGTCTGGTTAAAAGACGGTGGAAAAGTGGTCTGAAGAAGCGAATAGCCCCTTCAGCAGAACGGTGGTACAAAAGATAAACCTATGCCATATATTTGACGAATTATTTCGATTTAAAATATTTAATTATCTCTGAATAATAATGAGTACTATCATTTTAAATTAAAATATAAGTGAAATAAACGTTTAACTATTTCGTTTATTCAATAAAACGTTTTATAAATTTTTCTAAATACTCTTCATTTTGATTTTTCATACATTGAATACCATTTTGTATAGCCACTCACTGCAACAAAATTTATGGACAAAATAAAGCGTTATTTCAAGATAAATTGCTTCATTATTTGATCGAAGCAGGCCCAAATAATCTAGAAGTTTGGGACGTATGTGGTTTTCATGACAGCTTGTTAACTATTCGTTAGGCGAGCGGGTGATATATGAGACTCGGTACCATTGTCACACAATTGGGGTATAAATACAGAACATCCACACTTTCTCGACATGTCACTTGATATGGGGAATAGTGGCTCTTGATATCTTGTGCATTTCTACGCAGCCAGTAAATTTCATATTTCTTTTCTTCTACCTTTAGTTTTATTCCTTTTACACTTTCCCTTTTCTTTTATGCCATCTTTATCATTTGTTTCGCCTTTCTTTATTATTATTTTACCATGGCAATTTTAATGTTACTTCGAATTTTCTTTTTTTATATTTCTTGTCATTTTTTTAACTTAAATTTATTTACCTTTTCCTTTATCCTTTATTTTTATTTTTTCTTGTCCTTCATACTTCGGCCGATGACAAAAAAAAAAAAATCGTATTTATTAGTTATTGCTCAAACACTTATAGCTCTTTTACCTGCCCATTATGGTGGTGAGGATAATTCAAGAGTAGTTATCTCTCGAAGAATCTTGAATCTTGAAGAAGTAGAATCTTGTTAATCATAGGTCACAGTCAAACATATTTAGTAAATCAAACAACAATGTCAATCAATCAACGTTTATTGGCGTAGTGATACCAACGCCGATGGTATGGCGTGATTAGATGGTGAAACGTTCGAAAGAAAATAAATATTTCTGCCTTCGGTGGGACCTGAACCCACGACCTTCCACTTGCCGGGCGGAGGCTCTACCCACTGAGCCTAGTGTTCGATTTATATAAAATAAATACATATGCTGCAACGGGCATTTCGATCAATTTAATACCAGTCTCTTTGCAATTTGGTTTAAATAGTAGTCTATGTACTACACCATTCTGCGAAATAACTGGCAACAATATATATACGTTCGTAAAGAGATTATATATTGTCCTTCGTAGCTCAGTGGGTAGAGCCTCCGCCCGGCAAGTGGAAGGTCGTGGGTTCAGGTCCCACCGAAGGCAGAAATATTTATTTTCTTTCGAACGTTTCACCATCTAATCACGCCATACCATCGGCGTTGGTATCACTACGCCAATAAACGTTGATTGATTGACATTGTTGTTTGATTTAATCTGCGTAGTGTTCGATTTATATAAAATATTTACTAAAGATTTTGATTTATATTTCAGGGGAATATTATGCTACAGGCATTTATTTTAAAATATAATCGAAATTAAAATACAATTGGAGCTGACCATCGTTGTGCAATAATATTATTTAGAAGAGAATGTGGGAAGAAAACGCATTTGTGTTATTCCACAAAACCGCCGGGAAGTGTAGCAAATAAAAGATGGTCTTTAATACCAACAAGGCCCAGGTTCGATTCAGCCTCAACTTGGGTGTTCTCCAATAGAACAGGCATTTAATAAAGCTCACTTTAAACTTGATTTGGTCTAAGTGAACATTTGTGCAAAGCGTTGAGGTACATTTAGCAAATAGTGCTAAATTAATTAATTAATTAATTCTATTTCCAACGTCATCAATTTGGTCTTCTTTGCCCATTCAGTATCCAACAGGCAAAGTGTCAGATAATGGCGAATGGTTACCAATCATTCATTGGAACAGGGGGGTCATACTGGGCGATTGACCTTACCCCAATCCATAACACGCAGTCAGTTTTGACGACAGCGGTCACCCTCTGGAAATCCAGCGGTGCTCAGTGTTGCTTAATGTCGTAGATCAGGCAGAAACTGGTGTTTTTAACATTGGACGAGCGTGAACCAATTAAATATTATCGTTGATTTAGAAAATAATAAACGTATCATATACGGTGGAGTCTCGATAATTTGACAAGCCAGGGGCAAAGAATTCGTGTCGAATTAACCGAGTGTTGAAGTATCGCAGCAGAGGAAAATTGAAAAAAAAACACTTAACTACAATTTTTAAAAAGTATATATAAAAAATATTTTTTTTTCTGATTTTTTCATGATTTAACCTGTTTGTTCTCATGTTTCATAGACCTTATTGTTTATAACTCTTAATATAAAGTAATTAAAATTTTAACGGGCCGGTTAAAAATATGATCGCAAGGAAAAAAAGTAACACTTATGTCCTTGTGTCAAAAATGACCCATATATATTTATGATATAAAATTATGAAATATTTCAGTCATTTAATATTTAAAACGATTTTTATTTATTTTACAAACATGAAGAATATATAAATACCTCAAACTGTATTTTTTATTTATTAGAATATTTATTTTTTCGCATATTTGTTTCCCGTTTCATGTTCTTATATTACATAACCTCAGGCCTGTATTACATCATCCAGGTATTATATTATTTCACGACATAAATGTGTATTATTGAAAAGCACTTTTCTCATGATTAAACAACGGGTAATATTGACCATAAAAAAACAAAACAAAATTGTTGATATATCAATTCAATATTCTTGACTATAATGCAATAAAAGGACAATATGATCACATGACAAACTCTTGGAGCGCTATAACGTACAAAACGACCAGAATTACCATTATATTTCCAAATATAATTAATATTTCCAAATCATCATAGTATTACTTAAATAACGCATTAATTATAATATAAATATCATATTTGTTTCAGTATGTTGTGTATTAATTGTGTGTTCATTTATTTTAACATAGTTACCTGTATTATTTTAAAAAATACATTACTATTAGGTATAAAATAGCATTGGTCGAAAAAGATCCGAAGGACTTAAGTATATGTTGCAATTGAGAGACACAATGAGGTTAGTACAAACACTCGCATAGACTTTTTTGCTTTTTTAGATTACATATCGGTTTTACGAATTTTTAAAATGACTGTTTAATTTCAAAATTGTCTTTTAAATTTCCAAATAAAATTTGAATCTATTTTAATATAAAATTGCAGGTAACACTCCAACGCCTTGATTAACAAATCTTCAGTTTGATCTTTGGCATAATCACTGGGGTTGCTTAATCGACAGCCTTTCCAAATTTTTGATGCCCTTTAACCTAATTGCGAAAAAGACACTAAACAGATTCTTGAAGACTCATCTTTAAAGCTGTTTTATTCCGTAAGTTTCGAGATCAACTTCCAACCAAAAAGCGCACACTGGGGAGTGGGGAGTTATAGGGGTCATGACCCCCAAAATATATTTTTTCACTGTAAAAAATTCCAACTTTCATGATAAATGAAGGGTGTTATTCCAAGACCATGGCAAATTATTTCTTTAACCCTAAAAATGAAAGTCTATGTGTCTGTTTCCAACATTAGTTGGAAATTAAGCTTGTAATACCGATCACAGTGCTGCAAGAATTAACATTAGAATACCGTCCACAGTACAGCAATTTTTGACAGTACGTTTGTTCCTATGCACACATTACATACGTCATAATCCTTACATCCCACCAAAAATATTGACGATTTGCATCTCTTAAAATTTGCAAATTATACGAGAAATACAATTTATTCCATGAAGATTAAACAACGATTTCTTTTCACATGGATGATACTGATATTGCTAAAACATCACAAAGAATATTTTTCCTCTTAAAAAAACTCTTTTATAGAATTTTTACCAGATTACTGACGTACAAATTAACAAATGACATGAAAATATTATTATTATTTTTGTAAAAGCGCTATCAATTTCAAAAGAAATTAATATGCTGATTCCGAGAACGCAATTAGCTTCCATCTGTTGCTGCTACAGCTTGCTTTTTTTTTTGGATTTAATAGTAAGAGGACATCCAAGGATATACTGCGCCAGAAATTGCAATTTTCCGGGAAATCCGAATATCTGTCCTCCAGAGAATCCAACTCCAGACAACGAAGCAGTAAACAAACGAAAGGAATTTACTTCGCTTTGAATTTAAACCTAGATTTCTTTTATGGTAGACAAATGCGTTAACATTAAACTATCATAGAATGAAAGAAATATACTCAAATTTAATAAATTTCTACAACAATTTCGGCTGACAGAACTTTTTTCATATCCGTACACTAAAAACTGCTGATTCCGAACGATTTTAACGTTTGAAGTTCCAAAACCAGACAGTTTTCGTACAGATCACGGAATGCAGTAATTCTTAATTATCTAATTTTTTGTGTTCTAGTATTTTAAGTATTTTTAATGTAATTTTAATATATTTTTAGTTGTATATCGCTATTTTTAAGTATCTTTAACATATTTTTAGCTGGTTATAAGTATTTTAAGTATTTTTAATATATTTTTAGTTGTTTATTAATATTTTAAGTATTTTTAATATATTTTTAGTTGTTTATCAGTATTTTAAGAATTTTAGGCATTTTTATTTTTGAATTTGTGTATAAATTAATAATCTTCTTTTGTTTCACCTCATTCGAACAATTTTTTATCAGGCAGTAATGCAGTTGTTAATTCACGTTTCTGACTCCTTTTTCGGGAGAAAAACCTGACTTTAAATCTATTTATCTCAATTCGTTCATTTACTCTAACAAATCGATATGTTGTTGATACTCAAATGACCTATTTGTTTCTTTGGGGAACTGTGCACACTTCTTTGCATTGTAGACTAACTAATCTTTTAGAACTCATCAGTCTTCCTCGCATTCTCTATATGAAGATCTAATGGACTTAGGTTTTTCTCCCTTTGGAAACTTCTCCGAGTCTTAATCTTATTTATTCTTCTCTGGCTCTGCAGTGTTTCGTGTCGAATTTTGAACTTATTCATTTTCATCTTCACGAACCCAAAATTTGCACATAATTTCGTATATCGCAAATACAAAATTCTTTAGCTACGATAGTTCACAAATTCTCGCAGAGAAATTTATTTTCCAGACACTATTTTACCCAAATTATAAAATATTAGTATAAATATATATACCAAATTAATAATAATATTATTGTCATCATATATTCATAATGTTATTGTCATCATATAATATTAACTTACCATTGTCATCATGTAATATTAATACCATTGTCATCATATAATATTAACACCATTGTCATCATATAATATTAATATTATTGTCATCACATAATATTAATATTATTGCCATCACATAATATTAATATTATTGTCATCATATAATATTAATATTGTTGTCATCATATAATATTAATATTATTGTCATCATATAATAATATTATTGTCATCATATAATATTAATATTATTGCCATCATATAATATTAATATTATTGTCATCATATATTCATTTGTATGTTCATGCATTTTGCCATTCATATTAATAGTTAGGATTCGTGTTATTAAGGTTTTCTTCAAAGTTTAAGCCACACATGACCAGCTAAATAAGTGTTATTTCATTTTCTTATGACAAGAGATAATCACATTGAACATCACGAATCAAGTGGATTTCTAAGTAAGAAGTAGTGTGATTATAATAGGAATTGTGAAGCAAAAACAAGTGACATTACTAACACTAACGTAAGACCTAAACGCAAAATAATATCTTGAATAGATTTTCTTTTCTTGACTAAATGAGGATATTATTTTTAAGTAAATAAACTATTGGGTGTATCATAAGCACATGATAACACATTTGACTAGATGCACATATACAATAATTTGAATCGTAAAATCAAGATTTACAACGTAAGATACTCGTCACCAAATCCTATTCATGAAAGTCAATTTTGTTCTCTTCAAACTCCAATTAAATTATGTGGGCACGACTTTCTTCGTTTGGGATTGCATTTAATGTTTGTAGTTTTAAAGTTGATGAGTTCGGGTGAAATGGCTTGCTCAATAAGAATTAAGTTCAGAGAATTTTTCAGAAGAACTTCTGAATTAGTTCTTCCGAAATTAATACTTGTATTAGTCTTCAGAATTAGAAATAATTCATCTCTCTATCGATCAAACAAACGCTTAATACCGGAAGGGAAATTGTCAAAACTCCATGTCATTTCAAAAATTTTGAAAAGGCGCGTGTTATAATAACAAATAATTTATACATCAGAACGTTTTTCAGAAGTAATTAAATATTTTTGTTGACACATTTTCCTTTTTTTATTCTGATAAAACACGATTCAGTCGTTGCTACTAGCATCATACTAAATCAATAAAAACCCATGGCTAAAGATCTACTAATACTCCTTCCTATCCTTTCGTTTTCAAATGTTTCTTTTCACATTATTTTAATTTACTTTCTTATTTCACCAATTTTGCAAGTTTGATGATGCTTCAACTAATATCCAGTTTAGAAATATCGTTGTCCATTGTTGGTAAGTACTCCTTTAGATAGGCCAAGTCCGCTGCCATTTAAAGCTTTTGTAATGAACAAACACGCTTTTATATTCTGCGCGAGGTAATGTCCTACCAGATATGACTACAACGATACTTCAGGTCTAGAATATTTTAGTTCAAGTATTTTAGCACATTGGGATCAAAGATTTCAGTTCAGTTGTTTCATATGTTTTTATTCAATTGGCCTTGAATTTTCGTTCAATTGATTCCAATGTTTTAGTTCGATTGGCTGAAATAAAGCTACGGTTTAAATTTGAGATTTCGAAGTGTACTACCTCAGAAAAAATAGCAAGCTCAAAACATTTGCCACGAGCCGAGCTTGCTTCACTATCGTTAAGGCTGTAATCGTGGTTCTTTTATCGCAAGTAAGTCTTAGCCTTTCTGCTCCTCTTACCGCAAAAAAAATCTTAGCCTTTCTGTGCGCCTTACCGCAAGCACTTCTCTACTCTTGCGCAGCATTTCTGCGCAAATTACCGCAAGTAAATCTTAGCTTTTCTGTGCCTCTTATCGCAAGTAAATCTTAGCTTTTCTGCGCCTCTTATCGCAATTAAGTCTCATCCTTTCTGCGCCTTTTTTCGTAAATAAGTCTTAGCCTTTTTGCGCCTCTTATCGCAAGTAAGTCTTAAACTTTCTGCGTCTCTTTTCTATATATCTAAGCGTCTAACTTAATTTTTCCTTCTAGTATAATATAAGGTGATATATATGAAGGAAATGGACAGGAGAAAATACGATATTCAGAGCAATGGTGCCAGATTGGGCTACAAGTAGCGGATTGGGCGACTTTTTAAGTGCCCTCGCTACAAAAATTTCGAATTGGGCGACACGCTACTTTTAATTATCTTCAGGCTATAAATCTGAAAAATACGCTACTTTTTATTTTCATATATAAAATCACAAAATATTATTAGTATTACATAATACAATAAAAATTTTGTTTGTTGAACATTTCTATTCGCAGTGAATGATAGTTTCACTAAAACATAACATGTTCGATACTCGTTCAATTCTTGTTTTGGTACTTTTAATCTTCAGATCTGGCATCACTGGACTTTTATTGAATTCGCGCCGCTGACCATGTTCGTGTCTGAGATAGTGCCTAGTAGTTGAAACGTGTTGTGAAGACGTGAACGTTGCAAATTTAATTGTATTTTCTTATTACCCATATTAACAATGCAACCGCATAACTTGTTTAATATAGCCATAGAAATGTAACATAAAGAATACATGTACATCCGATCTAATACCCAGTTCTTTCTAAAGCAAATATGCGAAACTGGTCATTGCCTCTTCACTCTGTAAACCATGTTTAGCCATAATTTACGTTTTACTAAAGCACGTGGCGGCGCCGTTTCCTGTAAATTTAAAATCTGCAACTCAAAGAGTTTTGAAATCAACGTTACTAGAGATATTAACTCTCTTTCTTCCCGACGTTCGAGTAAGACAAACGCGAATATCCCACTCTTCGATTATAGAATTATTAGATTCTAATATTATTCTATTTTAAACTCAAATTTAAACTATCCTGGACAAGCCTTCCAATGACCAACGTTGTGAACTCGACGTTATTGTATCTTGTTAATGTTGCTACGATGATGTTATTAAAACGGAATTGTTGAAACGGACAAATTCTTTACGTTTGTGGAGTCGACATTGGAATAAACGTTCGTCCACCTGTAACGATTTTATGCGGAAGTTGTGGTAAAAAACTAATTTTACGCCTTCAAAGTACACCATCACTGCACTCATTAACCGGGCCAATACAACTCGGCGGCATAATGGGTAAATGGAGTAAGTACAATAAAAACTTACAAAATTCATGATTCGCAGGTAAAGAATTTAGCAAATGGATTGAAGAAGTGAGGAATGACAGTGAAAAAGCATATTGTAAACTGTGTGAAGTGTATCTCAGAGTCCACAAAACCGACGTAAGCAAACATACATTTACTGCAAAACATATTAAGAATGCTACTTGCATAACTTCGCCGCCTCAACGAAGGTTGACAACCATAGTTTCTCAAAGTACAAAGGTCACTATACTTGAACTCAAGTTAGCTAAGTTTGTTGCTTCCCATAGCATTCGGAATGTTGATCATTTAACAGAGTTAGTAAAAATAAATTTCCTTCGACGAGTTCAACATCATCACGCGGTAAACACAAAAAATTTAAAAATGTATAGAACTAAGTGCTCAGCTATTATTAAGAATGTCATAGCTCATGCATTGCTACAAGAACAAATTGAGAATAGTAAGGACCACGTGTTTTCGCTAATCATTGACAAATCAACTGATATTTCTTGTGTGAAATATTTGTGCTTGTATATCAGATATTATAACTCAAAGGACAATCGAATAGTGTCGCAATTCCTTCGATTAATTCCTGTTACAATTAGTACTGCAGAGCCATTATATGATGCTGTTAAACGTTTTTTGTCTGATGCTGGTGTTAATGTTCAACAGTGTTTAGCTATTGCAACTGATGGTGCATCGAACCCAGTGTTTCCCAAAGTGGGACCCATGCCCCACAGGGGCCAACCTGATTGTTAAGGGGGAAATTCAAAAATGGACTTCAGTGTACATATAATAAAAATGGGACCACTGTACATAACTAATGCAATATATATAATTAATATAATATACATAATTAATGTAATATATATAATTAATATAATGTACATAATTAATGCAATATCTGTAGTATATAATGTACTAATTAATGCAATATCTATAATTAATATAATGTACATAATTAATGCAATATCTATAGTAATAGAAATATAATTAATGCACTATATATATTATAATTTTGTATTTAATGTATTTTGGGGGGTGCGGATCTTTTGGTTACTGTAAAAGTGGGTCGCAGCTTGAAAAGGGTTGAGATCTAACCTGTGTGGTATTAACAACCCTCTTTACGCACACATGAAAAAAGATAACACAAATATAATATTAATAAAACGCATCTGCCATTCTCTTCATTTATCTTGTTCACACGCATCAAAGATATTGCATGGAAATATAGATTATTTGCTCAGAGAAACATATAACTGGTTTCACAGATCTGCTTTGCGCAGTGATTCCTATATGGAGCTATACAAATTGATTAACGATGGCGAGGAACATTTAAAATTTTTTCCTCTTCCTCTTACACGGTGGCTAGCAGAAAGCAACTATAAAAAGAGTATCTTACATCAGTGGGATGCTTTACAATTGCATTTTAATATTATTTCTTTCAGTTGTGACACAGTTACTACACGAAAAAACTATCTGCTATGTATTCTGATGCCGCGAACAAATTATATTTAACATTCATGGTGCTGGTACTGAGTGAGTTTGAAAAAATAAATTTACTTTTCCAAAAGGAAATGGCTGACACCTGCTGTGTATTAGAAGGTTTACACAACTTTGCTTTGTCATTGTTAAGAATTTTATGCCCTTCTTATGCAAACGTTGAAAGTATCTTGAATAATGTTGATGAAGAGGATTACATCATTTCGTACCAGGATGCAGATTTTGGTTATAAATTTTCCAATTTATCAGCGGAGAACTTGGCTTCAGGAAAGATTTCTTCAGAACAAGGGCGGCATATACAACTGCATTGTTTACAATTCTTGAAAAGAGCATGTAAGGAACTATTAAATCGTATTCCCAGAAATATGGAGATTCTTCAGAAGATTTATAACTTTTCTCCCAAGATCTGCTTGTCTCACATACGCCCACCGTTTTCCGCTCTACCTTTAGAATTATCTAAGAGATCTCAAATTAGTGAAATAGAAAATAAGTGGCATTCTCTGCTGACGATGAACTGGGAAAAAGTTTTTCCTTATGCATTCCGACAGATGGAGTAGATTTCTGGTGCAAAACAATAATCATTAAAAATTCGGCTGGTGATTTCCCTCTAAAAGAATTGTCTCAGTTTGTACTATGTACGGTTTGCCAATTAGCAATGCTACAGTTGAAAGAGTGCTTTCGAGAGTAACTTAAAAAAAAACCAAAACTTCGAAACAAAATGGGACTAGAACTTCTCTCTTCAATTCTCCGAATCAAAGTGAGACTTGAAGACAGAAATATATGCTGTTATAGCTTCACACCATCGCATATATATATATATATATATATATATATATATTTATTTATTTATTTCATTAGTAGTTGCAAAATAATTCATTTTTATGTTTGGGCTACAAATAGTTCAAATCCGCTACTTTTGGAGCACAGTTTGCTACTTTTTAATCTTCAGATCTGGCAACACTGATTCAGAGTTTGATGATTAATGCAGAAAGTATAAAAAGAACTTAATTAAAATGTCTTTAATTGAAGATAATGTGAGAAATATGTTTTATTTAATTTAAACACATCGAAATGAGCATTTCTTTAAATAAATGTTCTACGCTAATAACAGAGGCTACACTAGAGTTTGCGAGGCTCAAGACAGGGTGTATTTCGCGAGACCTTATGCAAGAGGACCCGCATATAACGAGGAGCTTTGTACAAAAAAAAGTGCTCGCTGTATCCGACCAGCAAAATTCTTGCCCACTAAAAACGATTGAATTGTACTTAATCATTATACCAAACATAATCCATATTGTTCTCGCTATACGAGGAAACTCTCTAAATGTGTGCTCGTTATAAGCGGGTTCTACTGCATTTGAAAGCCTCTCCAAATGTTTTTGATTGAAAGGGGAGGACTAGAGAGTGGGGGAGAGTAGCAAATTAATAAAAGAAAATGAAATACATTTAAATACTGACCATACTCAATCAATGACTCAAGTGACTCTAACGGAATATACTAATATTTAATTCGAATACTGTGATAAAGTATTTCCGGCTTACTTTAGTAATCTAATAACTTCATAAATAACTAAATTGCTACTCAGATCACGTTATTATCGTTCGATAAAGCTGATTCTGACCTAAAGTTTTTCGCAAATACTTCATTCCCCTCTTTTACTTTTTACGTCTGTAGAGTGATAGTTAATTCAGAATGGGATCAATGGTTTTACGTGACTTCCAAATAAATTAAGCTTAAGCGTAGATCTTAATAACGGGATCAGTAATATTTACTATAATTATTTTTTTCATCCGCTGCAATTATTTCGAAATTCATGGATAAATAAATTAATCCAAACTTGTTACAACTGATAAGACTCATTTTCGTGATAATAAGGAAATTATTACTTAAAAAAATTGTCTATTTTTCAACCACATGCCTACCCTATCTACAATTTGTTCTCCCTTTTCATGTTAAATGCCAAGCTCCCTTCTCCTAATTCGCAGAGCATAAGGGCGAAAGAAATACTTATTGGCTTTCACAGTAAAATTACCGAATAGACGATAAAAAACATTTATACCACGCGTTATCAGGCCATAAGGCCTTGAGTTCCATTGAATATACTTTAAGAATCACTTATAATGCCTTAGTAGGAACTTAGTAAGAACTGCCTTAGTAGGAAACCATTCCTGCCGGAAGGATAGAAATAACGGCAAGGATGTAGTAGCAGTGAGATTCTAATCGGGGTTTACTGTAAGGTGGATAAACGCTGTCTACTTCTATAGCACTCCATGATTTACAAACGATTGAAATAATGCGACCTTTGTAAACACCCACAGCCTTTTCCATAGAACTGTTCGTGAACTGAGAGCTATTTGTAGGTAGGTATACTTTTAGTAAGCGACACACAAATCTATACGAATACAATTTTTATATTCAGTACTAAAAATATTGCCAAAGAATGGTCAATACATATACCTCCGGAGCTAGTTTTTTGTATACGTAATAATTTCGACACCCACGTCTTTTAGCTCAACCTAGACCTTTTTCTTTATAGGAGAAAAAGAGGTATTGTCCCCGATCTAGAGTCGAATTAGGGTCTCTCCGTTGACCTCGAAGTGCCTTAACCGCTAGGCCATCGATGGCAAGAACGCTACTCCTTTTCTCTGTATCTCTTATATGTACGAAGGAAAGGAGATTCGTCTCTGTTTTCGATGGCCTAGCGATTAAGGCATTTCGGGCTCAACGGAGAGACCCTAATTCGACTCTAGGTCGGGGACGATGCCTCTTTTTCTCCTATAACGAAAAAAGGTCTAGGTTGAGCTGAAAAATGTGGGTATCGGAATTATTACGTATACTAAAAATATTCTTTTTAAATCACCATCTTATTCAATTATTACCTCCCCACTGTTCGATGAAGTCTAGTGTTTTCCGCGCAAGTCTATACTAGACAATTCGCTTCCTTTATTAACACAACCTGTTTTCTGTAAACGTTACAATTGAAGTGAACTAACAAGGGAACCACTTTTGTGGAAGCTCGTACTTTGAGACAAGACTTATCACAAACGATAGTCCCTAAGTTCCTTATTAAGAATATGAAATCAGTTTTTTGTGAATAGCGTATAAATGTTTTTTATTAATATTTAAAGTCCAAAAATCGCACTTTTTAGGTGAAGTTTGATATTTTTTATTCGCACTGTATATGAAGATAATAATTTTTGAACTCAATTCGAATAAAGAGGGTAATTGTATTTAACGGATAAAATTATAAAATTACACGAAAGGTCATTCAGAGTATTTTAAAAAATTGTATAAAAACTAAGCTTTTTAATACCAATATTTGGCGCGTTTGGCTATGGTTTAGAAGAATTGGCGATACCGGCATGAAGTATAAACATTTCGTCAAAAAAAATTACAAACAAAATTGCTCTGGATGAAATCAAAATTGATGTTAACACACCAAAACGAAATTATAAAAATTCATTATTTGGTATACAACTAATTAAATGCAGAACGATATCGCCCTATGCTGCAACATCCTTGGTGTAAATGTAATTACACTCATAATAAAACTATTCAATTCAAAAATATTGAATTAATAAATATCTTTTCGCTTAATTGATATAATTTGAATTTATAATTAATGTAATTCAACATCCGTTTTTAAAGTGCAGCCATTGTGAGGCACAATTATGCTTTTGACACTTTTATGAAATGAAATCCTAATATTGATGGGCATAAAAAGTCTATATTCCTGATTTCTTTCTAAATTTTCAATGTTAGGCTTGATCCATTTGGAACAATGAACACTTTGGAAATTGAAAAATGGTTGTCCCCAAAAAACGACGTGCAATATAAACGTTCTGAAGCTATATTTTCACAAAAGGGAACAATTCCTATATTAGGTGGAAAGTTGTTTATTTTGTCAAAAAATTGGAATTTATCTCGAACTGCTAACGTAATGATGATGCAGGATCGTTTGTACCGAATTACAGAGACATTGGGGAGAGTGGTGCCATTCTCGGACTGCTGTATCTTTTGCAATTGACATGGAAAAGGCTGGATCGTAACATTAACGAATATCGAATTTTCGTGTCACTTGCCTTGGGAACTATATAGCTTATCGATGACAGGCGATATGCATGCCTTTGAAAGGTTTAAAGCGATACGATTTATCGATAGTAGTTTCGATTATCTAAGTAAACACTCTCTATGTGAGGTATTTACATATAACTCTATGGATCGCCGTCTGGGAACAGAAAAGCATATCATGTAAAAGGATTAATCGATGAATGCAGAATTTCTGTGAGATATTTCTTTCCAACACTTTCAGTCAATTCATTTTAATAATTGCTATGGAAAGATCCAATTTTGTATTCCTTTTTCAAAGCATGGCGTGAAATCCAGTACCGAAGCGATTAGTTTGATTTAACTCTTAAATACTTTTTATTTGTGCATTACCAAACATGACTGTTCAAAGTAGCTGTGGCCAGATTCCAACGAGAACTTGCCATAGCTAATATTAACATAGAATATATATTAAAAAAATAGAGACATACGTTACGTATCGCATGTAATTAATAGTTAGCATTAGTATGAGTATTTTACGTATTATAAAAAAGAACCAATGCATGAATATACTAATATGAATTAAAGTAGAAGTAGGGAATTTTTTATCAATACTGCGAATGTATCCAGGACATAAAATACGTATATACGCAATAATGTATCTAGGACATAAAATACGTATATACGTAATAATGTATCTAGGACATAAAATACGTATAAACGTAATAATGTATCTAGGACATAAAATACGTAAATACGTAATAATGTATCTAGGACATGAAATACGTATATATGTAATAATGTATCTAGGACATAAAATACGTACATACGTAATAATGTATCTAGGATATAAAATACGTATATACGTAATAATGTATCTAGGACATAAAATACGTATATACGTAATAATGTATCTAGGACATAAAATACGTTAAAATGCTTAGGATAATGGTTCAAGAAGCAGGTATGTGAAGAGATAATACACCTCTGTCTCTCTCTCCCGGGCGAAGATTTTGTTTTGATTATTAATAGGGTCTGGATTTCTATGCACTTGCATGTTTTTGCATATTTCGCCGTTGTATGCATATTTTGAATATTTTGGCATATTTCTGCTAAGTGTGCATCAAATTTTCAAAAAGTGTGTATTTTTCTAATCCGCTTGTAATTCTTCAACCAATTAGATTAATTCACTGTTTTTTTAAAGGACTTTTTTTTAAAAAAATAAATAAAAATGGGAAAAATGCTACAGAATATGTTTTCATTACAAATGATGAAATTAGAATATTAAAGTTAGAAAAAACAAATAATTTTATGTTTTCACGTTTCTGTGGCGATGTTTCTCAATATGCATAATACTTTCCAAGTCAAGACCAAGTGTAATATTTTCCACGTAAGCCATGGACATCGGCAGGTATAAGCAAGAGAGGGTTATTGCCCCCATCCATATTTAATTTTTCTTTAAAAAAAAGTAACATTAAAAAAGTGAGGTAGAAAATTTAAACTTTTTAAGGCCTTCGCCCGTCCCTCTCTCCCGGAATTCACCCTGCCAGCGTCCTATGGCCCAAGCCGATGCTTATGATGCTGTATTTTCAAACGTACGTGTTTGGGAGCGCTCGAGTATTATGTAAGCAATATTTTGGCAATTGAAACCCCCACCCCACGGTAAGCAAAAATTAACATTGGCTAACATAGGAAAATAAGCATCACGGCTCCCACCCCCCAAAGGTGCTTAAGTAATACTTAAACTCTCCCTTTTATACATTGTGGTGTGTATTTTGTGTTAATTTTGTGCATACTCATATTCAAGGACGTAACAAAGTGATATTTTTTATGCATTTCAGTACATATTATGTAATAATTTCAAGAACATTTGCACTGTTTCAATAAATTGTCATTTTATACATTTCGAAACATCGCTTATGAGTAGGGTCCAAATTTCTATGCACTTGCATATTCCTGCATATTTTTTTAATAATTTTGAGCATATTTGATTATTATTTGGGCTAAATTTTATGCATGAAAATCCGGGCCTTAATTATTAATAATTTAAATCAAAAACCATTACTTGCCAAACGCGTACATAACAACATATTAAATTTAAAATTTGCTTGTATCTCTCTAATAACACAATTTCTGTCGCTCCTATGCATCTTTTACTTAGCATTTCTCCCTAAAGTAGACCGGGGTTTCAGGTACGTAGAACAACCAACTATTCGTTAAGTTCTGCTTCGTTCTATCAAGCGAAACTGCACATTTCACAGAAATAGGCCGAAAGGTTTTTGAAATTTGAATAAAAGGAAAATCGAGCAGAATTTGGCCAAAATTTGGAATAAAAAGGACTAAGTTCAGAATTTGCCGTGATTCGAGTCAGCAGTCCTTACCAATTTCCGCTTTATTTATCGTTAGCTATTTTTTCTTTTTTTTTACTGACCAATTGGATGAAACCAACTAAAAAATAGGGGAAGGGATGAGGAGAATAGGATAAAGGGGGTCGGAGCTTTCAAACAGCCAAAATAGCGATAGAAGCGAACTTCATTTTTCTTTTAGTTTTCTCAAACCAATTTTTTTTTCAAGTTCTGGAATTTTTAAATTTTACTATTCTTCAATTCTAGCACAAAGATGTGGAAAGGGGGATTTTAGATATTTTCTTATCTGCAATACAGATTTGAGAATATAAATTTTAATGAATATATAACATTTGAATACATATGTATTTATGTGGCTTCTTTTACTTTCGTTATAATTTTTTTCAATACCTTCTCTGACATGACTGTAATGAAATCAGTTACAATTGTTGAGGGGAGAGAGAATTAACATGTCCCTTACCTTTTCATGATTAATAAGATGGTAAGATAAGAAAGGGTTGAACTTACTTATGAGTTCCAATATGCCAAGAAAATTACCATTCTGCACTGAATGCAATGTCTCATTTTTACCAAACAGTGCAAGGCCTCGTTGTGATATAAACTTTATTACCTCAACAACTCTTTGTAGAACTGCCTTCCAATAACTCGTCTCAATTTCATGCTGTTCAACCATGCTACAGTCAATGCGAGCTTTATTTAAGGATCGCTGAGAAAGTGTGGCCACAGATTCTCTATGTAGAGTGGAATTTTCATGACATGAAAGTCATTTACAAACATTTTGCCAGTCTGAAAAACCATCTTTGCAGAGAGTTTGATCACTTTAACTATAAAGTTTATAAACATAGCAAAATTAAAAACATAACACATTTGATTGGCGAATAAATAAGCTTTTTACAATTTCGCCATTCTTTTGAATGCGTAACAATGTTTTTTGGGAACATAACCTTCCCTTCTTTCACACCAATCGTTTCGAATTTGTAACCTGATCAATGTTTTGATTTGGCTTATTGGAAAGAAAATGTTCATGAAGAACTTCACTAACATCAGACCACAGTGCTATATCATCATATGACCATGTTGATCTAATTGCAAGCCCTTGAAAACCTGAGTGTCCAGTTGAGTCATTGCAGGAAGCCTCAGTTTCATTCGGCCAATCTTTATTTTCAATTCAAATAGCAAGCTGTTGCTCAGAGTCATTAACAGTTGGTGCTTGAATGGGTTTTACCCCCTTTGCTGACAATGAATGTCCTGGTGCTAAACTTTGAATGTTTATGTCCTGGTTCTCAGACACTTGGGGAACAACAGGATTCTCATTCCGAGAAGGTTTCACTGCAGAAGATTCTTCCAAATTGTCCTTTTCACGAATGATGTACTTCTCCAATGCTCAATTCTATTGTCTTTTTAAGAGTAAGACTTCTGCCTTCTTTTTCCTTTTCAGGTTACCCAGAAGATGCTTCCTCATTGTGGTGAGAGAGAGAGAATATCGCACTAAAATATCTATTGCATTTTTATATTTCCAAATCCCAATAATCGAACGATCGATAAATTATATAAAACGGAAAAAAAAATGGAAAAGTCACTACCACGCTAGAAATCCAAACAGGGTCAAAGTAAATGAAAAGTTATTGTGTTGCCAACTCGCGTATGCTAAATCCCAAATTTTAGGTGAGCCCTCCATAATAGCCGCCCCCTAAAAAAGTAAGCTTTTACTTTTTCTAGATACTGTGATCAAAAGTGAATAACCAAAAGTCAATTAAAAAAAAAAAAAAAAAACAAAAAAAAAACTACAATTTGGGGCCCCTCCCCTCCAACTGGGGCCCTAGAGCCGGGACTTACGGGCGGCCTAGCTGGTAATCAGGCCCTGGGTACACGTCAAAAGTTTTAACAAACATACTTAATAACAATTTATATTTGAATGTAAGGCATTAATGTAAATATTAAACTCACGCTTTTTTTATTTATATATTTCCTTAAAACGTTAAATGTTTGTAAATGACGTGGATGATTGCGTGCTCTTTCTGTGTGACATTAAAATATTATTTTTTAAAAATTCATTTTGTGCATCAATTGCTGATTTTCGGAGAAAACTCAAATCTTAGTTGGTTACCATACAACGATTCTGATTATATAATGTCATCAAGCGTGAAATAAACAACACTGAAGTGTTGACAACACACAGTGGTTAATACTCTAGTTCCAGACGAGGAGAGACCTTGTTCTCTCGAAACGTGCGTCGAACCATTTTAAAACTTGTAACTACGCCAAAAAAAGTTATGTATTATTCATCATTCATAAGTAATGTGTATAGTTTATATATACCGGATACTTTTTGAAGCCCGGAAAAAAAACATATGGCAAGATTCACTGGCGTACGCTGGTGGGGGTTGTAACTGCCCATTGCAATGCAATTTTTTATATTTAAAACACATGAATATATGAATTGTAGCTCTGTAAGCCCTATTAAGCCCATAACCCTCCTTACGAACTTTCTGCGTACGCTTATACCAAAAGTCTTTGAAGAATTTTAAGCGAAAATTTTTAATACGGAAATGCTGAGAAATCAATATTTTTTTTAAATTATTAACGTTTGAAGTAAAACCAATCTCATGTCATTTTCAGTTGTTAACGCCTTTCATGGTAAAATTATAAGAATCGAAAACAAATCTTGTTTCTAATAACGCGTGGTATGGATGTTGTTTGTCATCTATTCGGTAATTTCAATGTGAAAGACGATATGAATTTCTATTTTTTGTGTCAACACCATAAACTTGACATCATATAATCAGACTCGTTGTATAGTAACCCACTGAGATTTAAGTTTTCTCCCAAAATCAGCAATTGACGCATAAAATTAATTTTTAAAAAATAATATTTTAATTTCTCACGGAAAGCATACATAATCATCACCGTCATTTATCAACATTTCATATTTTAAGGAAATAAAATATAAAGAAGCGTGAGTTTAATATTTACATAAATATCTTACATTCAAACATAAATTGTTATTAAGTACGTTTGTTAAAACTTTTGGCATGTATCTGATGATGAAATTTCGCAGTGCACTTAATAACAAACGTTGCAAACGTAACAAACATCATGTGACTTTGAGAAAACTGAAACGCAATTTCAAGGGACGAAATGTCATATTTAAATGAACGAGGAAATAACAAATTTTTAATAATACATCTTTTTCTCTTCTTGACAAATATTAATTGATATATTTTAAGTAATTATTATTTTCCTGAAATGCAATCTAATCCAAGTCCAACCACATTCAAATCATGATAACGAAACATAATGTATCCTCAATCACAGAGCTTAATACATTAATTTGTGCTTCTCGTTAATAATTGTAACTAACGGTGTATTTCATAATTGTGGCCACATGCTTTAAAATTAGACTTTTCATCACTGAGTGATGAAAATCTTTGCTACTTAATTAGTTAGTGATTGAAAATCTTTGTTAATTAGTTAGTTAGTGATGAAAATCTTTGTTAATTAGTTACTTAATGATGAAAATCTTTGTTAATTAGTTAGTGATTGAAAACCTTTGTTAATTAGTTAGTTGGTGATTGAAAATCTTTGTTATGCTTTCACCTGCGAAAATACATCAATCCAACTTTATTTGCAATTTGCAATTCAATCAACAATTCGGCAATCGACAATTTTCGATTTATCGCGCGACCATTAGTCAGGCCCGTAGCTAGATACTTGTTGGGGGAATCGAAAGTTACAGGGGTTTAAAATTCGTAAATATTTTTATGTATATCAGTAGAATTAATAATACTGAATGTATAAGCAGACTGGTATATTTAATGTTGATAAATAAATTTCTTAAAATAAATTTTGCATTAAAAACTTATAAATTTTAGTATAGCCCCCTATACGTACCCCATCCTTATTATAAAGTTTATTAGGACTCGAACCTCTGTAAAAAACATTGTATATTCAAGACTAAGCTATTTTGAATACATTTTTAACGTCAAAGAACAATTTTCATTGTCATGTACACTTCCATGCGTTCTCGCGTTCCTTTGGCGCGCAATTGGCGCCAATTGGCGCGCTTGCTCGAGGGTTACCGACGATAAATTGATTTTTTTTTAATATGCCAATATTGCAACTTGCCTAAATTTAATTTTCGGATACTATTTTATACCATGATTCTTTCAAGTTCCGCTTTATAAATTCATGTCTTTTCCTGGATGTTTTGCGAATTTTTTTCCTGCCATTTTTTCAAGTCCATGACATTTACTTTGAGTAAATGTTTTGCGTGTCAAAGTAACATATTTTACGAATGTAACTTTTCACAAATACCTTATTTTAACGGCAAAATCAATTCCTTTTACCTTAAAAGCATTATTTGATAAATGTTAAGAACTTGAATTATTAACAAGAAATAAAATGATTAAGCTTATAAAAGAGATTTCTTTTGTCAATTGAAAATTTGTGAATTAGTAAAAAGGTATTCGTGAACTAGTAAAAAGATATTCGTGAATTAGAAAAAAAACATTGGTGAATTAGTAAATAGATATTCGTTTCAGTAATTAATCTCTGCACGTATTAATTATTAATTACATTATATGGCTCATTGTTAAATTAATATATATTTATAGTCGCCGAAGTATATAATTAGGAAATATGTAATATTTTATGTATTACATATTTTCTAAAGCATATATTCCATAAATACATACTTCCGTTTCAATTAAGTATGTACAGGCCTGCACAAAAGTTTAGACACAACACAAATTTGAGTATAACAAAATACTATTAAAACTGAAGAAGTAGGAACTTTAATATTACGAAGTATGAACACATGTAATATGCAAATTAAAAATTTGAGAACAGAAATCACATCAGTAGCGAACTTGCTGCAATATATAACTTAAAATAAGTAAAATATGTGGCACAAAAGTTTAGGCACAAACATAAATTTTAGCACTTGCATAAGGAAATGAACAATTTTAATAATCAATGTAGCCACCATTACTTCGTATTAGATTAAATACGCGGTCGTTCATTGAAAGCACAAGATTTTGAAAGGTTTCTGGTTCAAAATTAAACCACGCTTCTTCTATAGCCTTTTTAAGTTCTAAAACGGACGGATATTGCTTTCCATTGGCATACACAACATTCGTTAGTATGCCCCATACATTTTCGATGGGATTACAGTCAGGACTAAGAGCAGGCCAATCGAGAACTGTAATATTTTTAGCGCTCATCCATTCTTTTGTTGACCTGGATGTGTGGATGGACGCATTATCTTGTTGGAAAACCCAGTTTCGTCCACATAAAAGTTCGCCAAAAGGTAATAGGTGACTTTCAAGAGTTGCCTGGTATGCCTTGGAATCTTGTTTTCCATTCAAAAACGCCAAAGAAGTCTGTCCATTGAAGCTAAAGGCTCCCCAAACCATGACTGAACCTCCTCCTTGACGTCTGCTGAACCGACTTAAGGGGCGTTTTCGAAGATCGTGCCAGTAGTGCGAAAGGCCATCGGGACCATCTAAGTTCCACTTTTTTTCATCACTAAATAACACCTGCAGCCATTCGTCACTGTATGATATGTGCTGCCTTGCCCATTGTAGTCGTGCTTGTTTATGATGTAATTGCAAGCAGGGCTTGCGGCGCATTTTTGCATATCTCAAATGCCTGCATTCTACAATCCTTCTACGTATGGTTTCTCTTGACACTCGCATTGCTAACGTGTTTTTTATTTGATTTGCAGACAGGCTTTCATTTGAAGCCAATCTTCGTATTTGTCTATCATCCCGAATGCTGGTCACTCGAGGCCTCCCAGATCGTGATTTTGGTTGATACTGATCACCCCGGGATAACACTCGATAAATGCCTCGCTTTGAACGGTTCAATGCAACAGAAATTTGAGTAACAGATTTACCTTTAGTTTTCAGCCTCCAAATCTTCAAAATCTCGTCATTCGTAAATTGCTTTGACTTCGGCATCGTTCTAAGCATTCTAAATTATTTCAGGCCTTATATAACAACTCTGGGAAACGCCCCTTCGATCACTTGGGAACTTCGCGCCGTTAATTTGCATAAATCTGACATATGTGCCTAAACATTTGTGGCATGCAGATTCCAATATTACGGTGTTGGGATATTTTGTTTCAGTACTTTTGGTAATCTTTTAAGTTGCACAATTTATTATTGGTTCTAGGATTATTTAGATACAATATCGGCGAAGTTCAATGCAAATTCTCGCTTTTATTTATAATTTGCCTCTGTGTCTAAACTTTTGTGCAGACGCAACATATATCAAACTCTCTCGGTAACGTAATTTTTACTGACGACGATTTCCGTCTAATAACGGTAGAGTAAAACCTCTTTAACTTTCGACTACCATCGGTTTCGTGTAAAAGCGGTCTCTCAGGGAGGTGGTTCCAGAAGGGAAGTGAATATAGTATTGGGTCTATGGGGTGGGGGGAAATTCGTTTCCAGAAGAAGTGATCGTTAAAGGAGGTGGCCCTTGAATAGACGTGGTCGTTAAGAGAGCTTTTCCGGCATTTTTGCCTTCCCGGCAAACGCTCCATAGTATCAAGGTATTTTGGATTAAGAACTTTTTGTGCTAATTGACGCCCGGTCTCGCTCCTCCCTATTTCCTGCGGCTGAATGAAAGTGTGCCAATGGCTGTATGAACTGACAATGTTTCCTTTTGTACATAAAGTCAAGGAGTTCGGGTGTTTTATTTAAGTTTAGCTTTACTGGCTGGAAAATGTCTGCCAAAGTAAAATGTCTCACGCTTCAAGGTAAGGCAAAAACCATTAAGGAATAGGAAAAGATTGTGGGAAAAGTAAACCAGTTAGACAAACAATTCCAGTTGTCCGGGTCTACGCTTAAGAACATTTAAGGAAGTCACGAAAAATATATTACAGGCTGTATAAAAATGGGGATTGTCATCGAATAAAAGTCTCAAAATCCATTGTTCTAAAACAAAACGATTTGACAAATAGTTTCTATAATGGTATACTGAAGTAGGAGTACCAAGATTCCAGTTTCTGTAACTTTGCTACACTCGCGGTAAAGCTAACCTGGTACACTGACAAGGCGCAGAGCAGTATAATTCCATCAGTTCGATATAGTTCACCTGTCTTTACTTTAAAAAAGTTAATAGAAGATACATTTTGTACATAAAACATTAAAATAATGCTCAAATACATAAAACATAGGCATGTTTGTGTAATTAAAATCTGGTATTTATTAAATTTAGGAAAAAGACTCATTATAGCGAGCGCTGACGTCATTCAAGTAACTGACCACTCAGAGGACTTCGTTCGCTTGGCGGGAAATTTGGCGCCTGGAATTTTGGCAACCGCGTTTTTCTGCATTCCAAATTAGGCGATAAATAGCCTAATAATGTTGAGGGCTATCTCATTTTTCGCCAATTTGCGAAAGAATACTCGTTGCACACGGGTGAATAGGTCACCAGCCTTAACAGTGCACCAGGTTAGCTTTGCCGCGAGTATAAAAGAAAAAGTTTTGTACCTAACAACTACATTTAGAATTGAAAATTTTCAAGCCTCTTGTGGTCGCTTATTAAAGTGTAAAAACAGCTATGGCCTGAGTTTGGATGTGCATGCGGAGAAAGGGCCTCCTGCAAAAGATTAAATAGTAAAAGTATGCAAAGTAGTAGTACAGGACATTGTGGAAGCACTTGCGAAAAAGAAATTCCCAATGCCGGTGAAACAGGTCCCTCATATACAGAGGCGGACTGGGTCTTTTCAAAAGGCACAAGTCCTTGTCCCCCTCGGAGGGCGCGAGTATTATTGTCCATGAGGGCACACCGGCGGCCCAATCCGCCCCTGCTCATATAACTTTCTGCCAAATAAAACACTAGAATATCAGAAAGAGAAGTATTATAGTGGAAAAACAAACAAACAAACACTGAATGATCGTTTAGTCGTGTTCTAATAATGATAAATCGGAAAAAGTAGTCCCGCTAATTAATGGCAAGTCTGGGAAACCAAATTGTTTTAAGAGGGTAAACAAAGGCAATGAAAAATGTCATTAAAATAAATACAAAAAAGATTTTGAAGCATTTTAATGCATTTACTAAATGTATCGATATCCTAAAGTGTGAAGGCCTGAAAGTGTGTGCGGAAGAAAACCTACTAAAATATTAATGTCAGTCCTTATTCAGTAAAACCTTCCAATTAACGTTTATTTTTCCTTACTTGCTACTATAATTATTATTATTATTTATTTCTCATTATAACTTACACATTACATTTCTTATTACTTATTTCTTATTACTTATTTTCTCCAAAATTATTTCTTCGCCCCTTGAATGTCGTTAACGTTAAGAGATAACTGCGTGTGTATAAGATTCACTAATCTCTTGTCGATAATGCAACAAATATTGATAATGAATACGCTTCTGAAATTAAATTTCATGAAGAGAAAAATTAATATAATAGTAATTTTGACGCCTTTGCGTTATTTTCACTTTACACTTTGATTTGTGTCGTCTTCAGCAGGTTGTCAAAACTTAAAAAAAAAACCTCGATCAAATGAAAGAGATAGTAAATTATATTTTTGATTGAATTATTTCAAAAAATGCTTTAAATATAATTTTTTATATATTATTTCTAATTATGTGTCATCATTTATGCAAACTGTCACAATTAGTATATCATGGTGCATATATATAAGCTGCAGGACCTACTGCCAAAGTACAGCAAGTTAATTTCTCCAATAAGTATTGGAAATAAATTAACGTAGGAACAATTTAATTTAAGAGATAATTTGTATCACTCTAACGCCTTTATTTATTGAAAGCTTTTAGCAAAATTATATGTTGCCATAAAATATCTATGTCATATCATGAAATGCTTATATTTCGCTGGAGAATGCTCATAGTTTTCAGTAAAATACTTATTTTTTGAATTAAAACAGCTACTTTAAGTAGAGGTAACTTTTGTAATGGCAATTCGTGTATTTTTTTAATTTTTTTTTTTTTATGAATTCTCCAATATTAATACATTTTGCAATACGTTAAAGTCTATTTATAATAATATTTAAGGGACGAGAAATATATCTATGCGGAGAATTCATCACTATAGACTAGTTTGAACATGGTTCGATACAGGGGCGGACACAAACTTTCATTTTGGGGGGGTCAAGAACAGAATTTGGCATAGTCTTTGAATAAATTTGCCATGGTCTTGGAATAACACTATTTATCATGAAAGTTGGAATTTTTAACAGTGAGAAAATATATTTTGGGGGTGTCAAAACTCTTGTGTCCTCCCCCTGTGTCCGCCCCTGATCCGGTTTATGTCTACCGGAAAACCGAGGTTAAATTTCGTCAAAGACAGAGTAGCGTTATAGACGCTGCAGCACTATCGTTATAGACACTGCAGAAATGGATTTTTCAATACAATCGAATGCGGTTATAACGACTACCAAGGGAATGGTGTTCTTCGCTATAACCGGTTTGGTTAAGATAATTATCAAAAGTCGTACTTCTGTATGAGCGTTAATATGCATAATTTATAAAGAAATCTACAAACATTATATTTAAGGCTTTAAAGTAGGCAATTATTCAATTCATAGCTTGCGCTATTTTATACTGGTTATTACGAACGTTTTTATTACCAGAACAGCAGGACGTAAGCAGGAATGTATTTCGTTTTGAATATGGGAACAATCTAAACGCTACCGAGATCCTATGTCCATATTTTGTGTAAGTGTTTCATGGAAGTCTTATTTTGAAAGTAAAATTCTAAGATCTTCGAACTTAAGTGTAAAAATAGCATTAAAGAGTAAAAATTAGTACCTTGTACCTATGAAAGGGGTTCATTATATCCCTGGTATTCTATACACATTGTACATTTAACTGGAACCGTCCAGTATTATAGCCGTGAATTTGTGGTGTTCGTCTTCGCTATGACGGGTTTTACAATAGTACTAATTTTCTTAATTGTAAACTTTGTACTAAAACACCTGAAAAAGTAGCAAAGGCAGCTAAGTGGATCCATTCTCATACCTACTTTGCTAAAAATCTAGTAGTTCATTAATAGTAAACTTGAAAATTTTATGTACATATTTTCGCGTAGTCCTTTTTAATGTGGTAGTTATGCATTACGATTTATTAAGGAGAAATATGACTGTTAACAAGCTGCCAAGAATAGAGTCCTGGTCTTACGTTAATAATTGTATTATATTCGTGTTATATATTAGTGTTATTTGAAATAAATGTTATCTTTTCTAACCCGTCATCATTCCTACTTTAAACCTATGTCATTTATCGTGAGTTAGAACCTGGTGAAACTCCACTATACGAACGAACACAAAAGTAGTTGGCGCAAGAAAAAAAAATTAAATTTAATAAGCATATGGCATTAGCAAACGAAAGGAAAGTGGGAGATGGCGGATGCATCGCAGCTGACTGATCATATTGTTTGTGAGAGTTATCAGGCACATCATGTTAAATTTGTAAAAAGAGATTTTCAGAATATATTACCGCAGTTTACCATTCAGGACTTCAAATATTAAAATGGCTAAGAGCTAAACTATATACCACGGGGGTACGATTCAAGTCTTTGAATTAAGCGTGCAGCTTCGATTCCCGGTTAGCTTACAAACAGGGGCTGATTGAGCCGCCGTCCCACCTGGCTGGTGAGCCTTCATGGGCAATAGAATTCGCGCCTTTGAATGGAAATTGACACGCGCCCTTTGAGAAGATCCAGTCCGTCCCTGCTTGATTATAAATGCATCTTGGTTAGGAGGTCGTGGTAAGTTATAAGTCCCTTTCCAGACAACACCTGGTTCAATCTTAGGATGATAAAATACAAATATTTGTTTTTTTAAAACGCAAGGACAGCGAAGTTCATGCGGCGATCTACGGCTTTCCGAGGAATTCGAATATTGGCTGTCAAGGGCTCGGTTTGCCTACGATACCATTTGAAATCGAACCTTGGGTAAAGGCACAATAGACAAGCAAGTGCATTATTACTACGTCACCAAACAGCAGTGGACATGCGTTTTTCCAAGGAATCCAACTTCTTAAGGCCTAGGAAACGAAACTCAGGAATACAGTGGTCAGGAAAAACAGGACGCATTTTATGATACTATTGATAATCAAACCCTAACTAACGTCCTGGTAGGCAAATGCACTATTATTACATCACCAAAGAGCAGGGGACCTACGTTTTCCCAAGGAATTCGAACTTCTTAAGGTCTAGGGAACGAAACTCAGGACTAGAGCGGTCAAAAAAAAAAAGTACATATTCTACGGTACCATTGGGGAATCGAACCCTGGGTAACGTCTCAATAAGTAATATATTAATCAATAATGTATTATTACCACGTCACCAAAATGCAGTGGCCCTACGTTGTCACAAGAAATTTGAAGTCCTTAAGGTATAGGGAATTAACCCATCGGGGATTAGTTCCTTACAGAGAGCAATTAGTTCCCTAGGCCTATAGAGAGCAATTAGTTCCCTAGGCCTACAGAGAGCAATTAGTTAACGTATTAGTTAACCGTTGAGATTCTAACCGGCATTAACCGTATGTTAACTGAACGCGTTACCGCATGATAAAAAACAAAAACAAAAAAACACACGCATAAGAAATACTCTCGTGTTGGTTTGTTTTAAAATATTTTATTACAGATTCAGTTCATAAATATTTAAAACTTAAAAACTCATGTGATAAAAATATGACAAAGGAAAGTATAAAATCAAATGTAGCATGAAACCAAGTAAATATCGATAATAATTGGCTTATAAATTGCTTACTAGTTTCAGCTTAACAAGTGTCGTTTCACAGGGATATTGATCAGTTGTGGCAACGTCATTCGTCATTCATAAAGCGGAATTCAGAAATCCGGAAAGGGACTGGATGACACAGTTATTGATTACACGAAAACTCTAGATCAATGTCAAACAAAAGGTAAGATACAAAGGTGGAAAATGATTGAAAAGTTGCGGACGTTCAATATCGCGCAACGTAAGGTTTCAACATTTCAACATTTATTTTGTTGTAGATTTTAACATTTTACATTATTCATGTATATTTTTTTGTAAGAGTAGTACATTTTAATGTAAATCTAAACATGGAATTTAAAAATACAAATATCAGGCACACGCGAACGACAAATTATCTAAAATTTAAAAGGTAAAGACTATTAACAGTTAAAGAAATGGATAAGTGAAGTATGCTATATATGTACGTACTATACTTAAAAATTAAAATTATGAAAGTTAAAAAATATTTTACTTAAGGTTAATAGAAATTATGTGAAAACATATTTCAAAATTTTCATAACGTAATTGGACGAACTTATATCGAGTTTGTATGTAGCGAGGATTTTCCGTGTCCCTTGAATCTTGCAATTTTTACAGCTGGTATATATATATATGTTGAATCTTACGATTTTTATGAGCTGGTATGGATATATTGAATCTTACAATTTTCATCAACTGGTATGGATATATTGAATCTTAAAATTTTTATCAACTGGTATGGATGTATTGAATCTTACAATTTTTATCAGCTGGTATGGGTATATTGAATCTTGGTATAATAATTTTTATCAACTAGTATGGATATATCGAAGCTCACATATATATATATCGAATATTTTCTCAGCTTCAGCTTCGTTATAAATGGGTTCCACCGTGTATTTTCTGAAAACTGAATTATATACCCATTGCGAACTTTTATGGCAAAATTAGTTTTTATGTGGTTTACAAATTTGTGTATATTGTTCACTAATGAAAATTTTAAAATTTCGTTTCTTCTGGTTTTTATATCATTTAAAAAAATATTAAAAAATATTTAAAAACAAAGTTATACCTTATGGAGAAGGACACGATTTTTAGTCTGTTTTGTAAATTTTACAAACGCAACTTAGTTTTTTTCAACTTCATAATTTTAAAATTATCCTCTATCAATTTACAACTCAATATAAATTAATATAAATAAGTAACGATGTGCTTTTATTTAATTAAATAATTGTGACAGTGTTTCATATGAAAATTTATTTAAAATTCTTTTAGATTTATTATAGTATTTTTTAATATTTTTATGAAGTCGCCTGGCTCTGTTTAGAAAACATACCAAATAAATATAAGAATAGGAAAAAAACAAACAATTTTTAAAAATAAGAAAAACTGTATAGAACGAACTCGGTGTGTGTAAACAAAATATACTGGCAATGTCGTATGAGTATAGACTCTCCAAATATTACTTCAGTGAATTCGTTAAGTTTAGATTGCCGACATTGATTTTAAATTTGATCATAATACAAATAATAGAGGTTTAACTGTTCGCATGAACCGTGGTTGTGGACAACCACGACATGAGGACAAGTGGTAGGCCAATGTCAACAAAGTTTGGACCTATTTAGTGTCAAAAGTGATTATCATCATATCGAGTATTACGATAATAATATTCGGTACAGCTACACGCTCTCGAAAAAGAGAAATGCACTTAAAACGCTCGATAGTCCTGAGTGAACAACGAACGAAACTTGAATAAGAGGCTTGTCGGTAGATCGCAGTCGTCTTGGCACCGTGGCAGTCTTTTCCCCCACCAGTGTTTTCAACAGAGTTCAGCTTCTTAACGATGATGGGAACACGTTTCCTGGGGCTACCCTCTTCTTCGTCATGCTGGTAATAGCTCACCATAATCTTAAAATAGGAGTTAATAGACCTTATCACCTTTTGTTCTTGGTGTGTTCTGTCGTGTGGAATACGATGTTTGAAGGATCATCTGCCAGTTCCGGATACAGATCTACGTCATGGTAATAGTCTCCCCTGTATCCTGTTGCATTTCCCGAGCTCAGTATTTGTTCTTTTTCTCTCTCAGACCAGCGAAGAGGTCCGCGTTGATTGGAAGATATTATGTCCCGTTCTTGGGCCCATCTGCGGGACACCGCTTGGCGTTTAGAATGCCGGAGAAGTCTTTGTCTTTCCCTTTCTGGAGTTGTCCCGTACCGGATGTTGAGCACTGCATGTCTGGCATGAATCCGAACATCTACTTGATGTTGCTGGTTTCCATGGGCTGCTTTCTCGTCTTGGTCCTCTTCATCCTCTTGTTTGCTTTCGTGCACTGTGGTATTGATGGCAGCGTTTCCCAGCCTTTGGAGTTGGTTTAGATCATCTCCGACTCTCCAAGTACTGTCTTTGACCAGATAGAATACATCTTGCCCGTGGGACACCAAGTGCAAATCCAAGATATGACAGTTGTTGAAGACGGCAGAAAACACATCCTTCCTAATGATTTCAGCTCTTGCTGTAGCACGCACAACAGCCTTGCCTTTAGCATTGGACACTGTGATGCCCTTGCCGAAAGGTAGATTCTGAGTGCTGATTTTGGGTAATGGTAAATCAAAGAGTTGTTCGCGCTTCACCTTGGATCGCTGGACACTGGTCAACCGCGCAAAGTTCAGCAACTTTTGACGTACGGCACATGTGAGACCGGATAGTAACGGAACTGTGGGTAGATCGAGAAACATCGGCTCTGGATCATGGTTCTGAGAATAAGCATAGCTGGAGAAAACTGAATCCGCCGCGAGATCAACCGCATCTAAACTAATCCCCTGATGCATTATCCAGTCTTTAAGGTCTAAAAATGAAAAAACAATTATGTTCCAAAAGTCTTCATACATAAGTAAAAAAATGGATAAGACAAGTATTTTGATTTTTTAAATACTATGTCATCCATATGCAAGATAATTTTACGTAGCATTACGCAGATTCTCTTTTTAAGCAGAAATCAAAATTATAAGCATAAAATAAAGTTGGTTTCGGCGCCCGTTTTAGATGGACTTGGCAATCTTTCGTGACGAATACAAAAAAAAGATATAATATTGAAGTAGTTATTGCGCGACTAGTGTGCTTTCAGTTGTAATAGAAAATAATTAAAACAAATTATTAATTAAAACAATAAAAACATTAATGATTACTGTAAAAAATTAAAATTCTCATATTAATTAGCCCCCATTTACAACTTGCAGAATAATAATCTCATGATAGCAACTACTTCAAACTTCTTATACTTCTTTTTTGTATTACTGAAGAAAGACGGACAATTTTGTCTGAAATGCACGATAAAAACAACTTTTAAACTTTGCTTTACGTTTAATAACACTGATTTTTACTTATAAATTATATAATCAATATTCCAAATTGGTTAATTAAAGTTATGACAACAACCATAATTTTAAAGAAACTGTTGCAAAGTTAACGAAGTTCTCGTTAAAATGATAATGCAATTCATAAATGTAGAAACTAATCTAAAATTACTAATTCTCATAATTACAATAACAGAATATCAAACACAAAATTAATAACCTTTAAAATCTTTGACACTTTGAGATGTTTAGGTTAAAAAATATTATTGAAAATTCAGTGTTTATAAAATTGTAGTTATAGAATCTGAGGCCAAAAAATCATACCATCTTCATAGAAGGAAAAAAAAAGGTGTCGCAAATTGTTGCAGAAACGGCAGCGATGGTAAAGTTAAATAAACGTGGATTCCTGCCTTGAGATCGAGTTCATTTTAAACACTAAAATCCACTTAAGCAGAACTGTATTGTATGAAGCTGAGTTGCCCCTTACATAGTATAGAGCATTAGGGTGGCGCACCTGAAGCCTGAAACCAAACTTCTTGCTCCAGTAGAAAAATATATGATCAACATCTAGGAAATTGTGCTTTATCATAGCAATGTGTATCGTTTCACATCGATATTTCGAAATTTTGTTTCTAATGTACAGTAGAATCTCTTTAATCCGGCACGTTCGGAACCACGGCCTTGCCGGATTATCGAACGTTAATATGGTTTTAACGGGAATACCAAAGAAAAATTAATACAGTACAGTGATATTTAAAACAAGTTGCAATAAGCTTCACTATGGCAAGCAAAAATACATATGAGTGTTACCGTGTTTATAGAGTCTCTGATCTTAATTAAGGTGCCTTTGTGATTCGGATCTTTTCTTCAAAACATCGTTACAGATTATACACAAATTTGAGTTGTGCATAGTAATGGCTTTTGTTGGATTCTGTAAATTTCATAAATGTTTTTAGGCATCAGAAGCCTGTTTCCACAAGTCTGTAGTTTCATCTGCCATGTTGCCTTCTTCATCTGTCATGGCGGTCAAGATAAACAGACGCTAGGATCCACCAGAAAAAAAACCGAACGCGAGCAGCTCGATCGATGCCGGATTATAGAATGTGCCGAACCAAAGAATGACGGATTAAAGGAGCTTCTACTGTATTGTGATTATTTTATATTCGGCAGTGTATGTGGGGATTCAAGGAGAAATCTGAAATATAATGGGAATGTCCCTCCGTCCTGAAGCTAAATGTGATAATAGGAAAAGTTATGATTAAAAGTTACTAGCCGTGCTTACTTCGCATAGACAACATTAAAATTAACGAAATATGAGACGGTTCTGGCAACATAGTGTAAGCAAACTAAACATAAATCAGACTTTTCTTCTTAAGAATTTTGGGCGGAGGAAGAAGAAACCGAAAGAAGCTGCATATATTTTTCATTGAAACCGAGCAATACTCGAAAAATTTAAATTTATGGACATATTTTTAGGGAAAAACCGATACATACGGGGAAAATGGATGACTTGGATTTTCAAAAGAGAGGGAATGGAGTAATGGATATATAAGAGAGTCTGACAAAAAATCTATTCACCAAAAACGTAGTTTTGATATACGTAGCTACTCAATGTCGATGGAATAGAACCATAGAAATATCATAGAATAGAGAGGTATATCATTTACACGTAAATGTGAACAATAAATAATAATCAACACAAACATTTGCTAAGGCAATATGATGCATTGTTCACAATTTCATACAGATTTCTATGTTGTATATAGTACTTTCTTATATTGGGCATACTTTTTTGTAATATTTTATTAGCAACAAGATATAACCATAATTTGAATTTAAGTCTTTATTGGCATGCAAAGAAAATGGCGTGTATTTTAATTTCAAATTGTTTAAGTCTCAAGTCAAAATATATTGAAACGACATTCAAAATACTGAAGAAATAAAATTTTCTATTAGAAAAAAAAAAATATAATATAGAATGTAGCGATCGCTGCTGAAATAAGCTGAATGTATAATTTCGATATTAAGTAAAACAATGGCAAGATGATTAACGCTATTTGTGAAAATATTATTAAATTAGATACATATAACACGTAAAACAGTTTATTTAGCCTTTCGTCCGATTATCTTGAAATATTGCTTAGCAATAATAAAATATTTAACTTCAGAATGCTAAAATGTAAGACCAGTTAACTACTATTAAATGTTAACCAACATTCCGTGAAAGATTAAGTTATTTTTTATTAAACATTGGCTAAACTTTTACCGAAGATTTAGAAAATGAATGGCAAAATTTAGTCTTGGAAATAAAAGGAAAGTTCGAAAAGCATGACAGAATTGCCAATGGTAATTAGTACATTTGAAATTGGCAAAAGACAATTACGGTTTTAGGAAAAATTTCGAAACTTTACTAAACATGTCAATTTGCAAAAATCATACGGATCGGTGGGTACTATTTGTTTTGTCAATCACACGTTTTAAGAATACATAAATGTAATACCTATATGTAAAATACACTCTATAACAAAAAAATCGACGCACCAAGAAGGAATTGTCCGATTGTAATGAAATTTCGTTTAGAACGACTTTTTGACCGAACATGCAAATGATTAAAATTTGGTGTCCAATGAATGAATAGCGGGAACTCCAGCGCATCGGAACTGCGCATTCAGCAGGTGTATATAAGGAGCGATTCTCAATATGTGGTCAAAATTTCTGTTGCATTTTGACTGCGGATATCTTACGTCGACTGTAACAATGCCTCGCCGAAAGATTCGTGCTCATTACGAGCATATGTCAGAGTTTGAAAGAGGTCGTGCTATCGGATTGAAAGAGGCTGGTTGGACGAATCGAAGAATCGCTGGACATGTGGGTCGAAGCGATGCGGCGATTGGACGGTGCTGGCAAGAGTGGGTCAACAACGGCAGATGTCAGCGTCGGGACGGCAGCGGTCGACCTAGGGCCACAACAGAACGGGAAGACAGAGCGATTGTCAGAGCAGATGTCACAGCACCGGATTCGTCGTTATCAACTATCCAACGTGTGGCCCGCACACATGTGTCCAACATGACCCTCTGCAGACGACTGAGAGAGCGGAATTTACGCTCGCGCCGACCGTTACGCCGCTTACCTCTCACGCCTTTACACCGTCAAGTCCGATTACAGTGGTGCCGGGCTCGATCAACTTGGAACTGCGCTGACTGGGGACGTATAGTCTTTAGTGACGAGTCCCGTTTCCAACTGTGTCCTGACGACAACCGCAGACGTGTCTGGAGACGTCCAGGGCAGCGTGGGGATCCTGCCCTTACTATCGCACGCCACACATGCCCACAACAGGGCGTTATGGTCTGGGGTGCCATCTCCTTTGATAGCCGGACCCCTTTGGTGGTCATTTCTGGCACACTTACAGCACAGCGGTACGTAGACGACATTCTACGACCGGTTGTGTTACCGTTCCTTTTGCGACACCCTGGACTTACGTTTCAACAAGACAATGCCCGGCCGCACACGGCACGTGTTGCTATGAATTGTCTTCAAGCTTGCCCAACACTTCCTTGGAAAAGCCAAGTCTCTGGATCTCTCTTCCATTTGGGACGCTATGGGAAGGCGATTGCAACCATCCCGGAATGTTGACGATTTAGCCCGACAGTTGGAGACAATTTGGCAAGAAATTCCGCAGGACACCATCCGGGATCTTTATCAGTCTATGCCACGCCGGGTGACAGCTTGCATCCAGGCCAGAGGTGGACCAACGCCTTATTGACTTCCTCCCTTTGTAACGGTCAAACTCTGCAATAAATCATTCAATTGTTCTGAAATTTTAATCGTTTCTTTTTCTATGTATGTTCTTCACATCCACCAATTTTTATCGCAATCGGACAACTCCTCCTTGGTGCGTCGATTTTTTTTTGTTATAGGGTGTAGAAAAATCAAGGAAGTATAGGAAAATGCAGCAAGTATAATAAAATTCGATAAAATACTGAAAGTATTAAAAACATGTAGCAGGTGTGATCGGTTGGTTATATTTTTATGGCACAAACATAGGTAGGTTTGAAACCTAAACCTCTAATTATTCAACCAAAATCTTTAGTTATTCAAGTTTTGATTATGAACTTCATATTTAATTTTAATTATTGAAATTCATGATTTTTAGAATTTTAAACATTGAAATTTGTTCTTTAATTTTTTTTTATTTGAGATGGACTATCGCTGTTTATTTTTACGAATATTATAGAATTTATGTTTTATAATTTGTATATATATACAGGGTGGTTATTAATGTCCTTGTACACGCAGATAACTGTCGAATGGAGAGAGAGATATATGTATGAACGTGATGTACAGTAAAGTTGCTATGCGCTACAACATGAGACTGGGCGCAGTGTCTTAGTGGAAAAATTCAGAACTTAGAGCTGCTATCTCGAAAACTATTCAAGATACGGGGAAAAGTCAATTATAAAGTTGTTAAGCACCAGCTAGTTAGTACGAAACGATTTTTTTCCACCACCTTAATAGGGCAAAAATCGTGATTTAGGAAGTTTAATGGGTACAGGACGCCCCTGCGTGACAGCTTCCCTGCGAACAGCTATGAATAGAGGGGAAGCTTCAGGGAGGGGCGATACTTTCATTGCACACACACGGTTTTTAATGTGGTTTAGTAAAGTCATTATACACGCTGATAACTGTCACACTGCGAGAGATAGATGCATGAATATGATGTATGATATGTATGTACGATCTGTATACGTAGTGAAGTGACTATGCGCTACAAGATAAGACTGTGTGCAGCGTACAAATACAAATTTTATTTTCATGCCATTTTTACATTTACCATTCTAACATCATCAGTTGGCATTACATACCTAGCAGCTATACATTCTGAATTTTTCAGCTATCTCGAAAACTATTCAAGAAACGGAAAAAAGGTTAATTCCAAAGTTGTCCAGCATCACTGATGCAGTACGAAATGATACATGAATTGCGGGAATAGAACACGTCAAACGCTAATATGTGGGTATTTGGTTCGGCAAATGTGAACAGCGTATTACTGTATGTCATTATGTGTGCTCATTACGTGTGGCCACCGTCGGCCACAATACGCGTTTGTATACGGTGGAGCGTTTCTTCTTGCACATTCAGCAGCATTGCAGGTATGACGCTTGTACAGGCATCGGTAATGCGACTGCCGACATTGTCCACAGTCGTCGGTTAGGTGTGATAGACCTGTCTTTTGAGATGCCTCAAAGGAAGAAGTCCAATGGGGTAAGGTCTGGAAACCCTGCAGGCCAGCTATCACTACCACCATAGCCAATGACCTGTTGGCGGAAGGTTTGGGATAATAATAATTGTACTTCTGTTGGATGGTGAGGAGGAGCGCCGTCATGTTGGAACCACATGGTTCTCCGCTCACTCAATGGAACATCATGCAAAATATCCGATAGTACGCCATGTAGCAGCTGCAAATATCGACGTCCCGTTAATGTGCCCTCGTAGTACATAGGTCCAATGAGTCTGTTGTTCAAAATACCGCACCATACATTAACCGAACATCTCACCTGATGTCGGACTGGTCGTCTCCATAAAGGATTTTCGAGAGCCCAATAATGTCCGTTGTGTCTATTTAACACCCCGTTGCGGGTGAATTTTGACTCTTCCGTCCAAAGGACGTACGCTAAAAAATTCGGCTGCATATCTAAGGTGTTCATAACGAAGTTTCACCAATTAAAACGTCGCTCATCAACTGGAACTGGTGACAGCGGTACTCCACGGTAAAGGGTGAGCTCCCACTTGCTGCAAGATTTGCCGCACACGGCCGCCTGTTGGGCCACACATCATAACAACTTCTCTTGAACTGCACCGTGGGTGGGTTAAAACATAAGCTAAAACGTCCTCTGGTTGCACACTCTGACTTACACATGCGTGGCGACCTGAACGGGGACGAGGTGTAACGCTACTCGTCTCTTTCAGTCGTTGAGCCACATTAGTGATGGTCATTGCAGTCGGATGGGGTCCCAAAATAAAACGTACGACATATTGTTGTGCACTTTCTCTTGCATTACGACCACATTCCCCATATAACAGCACCATCTCGCAATACTCGTTGTTGGAATAATTCGCCATGTACTATGTAACTACAGACGTTTAACGCACGGTTTCACTTCTCACACTGTCTTACACTCCTTGCCTGGTCACTATTTTATGCTTACCGATAACGTATGACGTACCGTACACATTTGCATATCATCCGCTTTGTGACACCATTATGTGTGCAATGAAAGTATCGCCCCGACCCGAAGCTTCCCTTATATGCATAGCTGTACGAAGGGAAAGCTATCACTCAGGGGCGTTCTGTACCCCCTTAAACTTCCTAAATTACGGTTTTTGCTCCAAGTGGTGAAAAATAATCGTTTCGCACGTACTAATAATCTGCTGCTTAACCACTTTGTAAATAACTTTTTTCCCCCCCCATCTTGAACAGTTTTTGAGATACTGCTGTAAGTTCTGGATTTTTCCGCTAGGGGCGCTGCACGCAGTCTCATCTTATAACGCATAGTCACTTTACTATACCTACACATCACGTTCGTACATATAGCTCTCTCCGTTCGACAGTTATCTGCGTGTATAAGGACTTTACTAACCACCCTGTATGTTATATTAATTATATATACAGTAGGATTAAATTATAATGTGTACGTATGCAGCGCATGTATGCCGTTTTGGTGAGGAAAATGCAGATTTCTTTTATTATAATGTTAAAGTGTAATACAGTTAGCTGATCTCTTTGACCGAGCAAGACTTTTGAGATCCATGGACTGAAAGAGGAAAAATAATCAATCAGCTTGATGTAGAGAAAGGAGTATTGGATAACATATCACTATCATTAAAATTTGATCTATCATAATAAATCATCTCTATCATTAAAATTTGATCCATCATAATGAATCATCTCTATCATTAAAATTTGATGGGAATTCCTTTTGCAGCATTGAGAGTTATTTGGTCATACACCGCATAACCAGAACAGCTTCTACAATTGTATAAACAATTGGCTCTACCATTGCTCGAAACGTTGGTAACCAACTTCCGTTAGAGAACTTAAAGTATACATGTAAATTCCCGTAGCCCGACATGTGTAGAAGCTGGTTCAGCGGCGTAAAGTTTTATAAATCAGCGTGTATGCTTTCCTGAGGTTCATTCTTTCAGACATTGAAATTCGAGTGGTTATATCGCTAAAGGATTTTTAAATAGGCAGGTGCCTAGGGGCGGCACTCCTTGGGGAGCGGTAACTAAGAATCCAAAATAAATAATTGGTTATTATATGAAATTATCAGCTAAGTATTTGTTTAAATATATATAAAACCCACCTTCATATTAATGTAAAGAGCTATTACGGAAGGGGTATTATTGTTTTTTCCAAAAGTATTCCTCCCTCTTTTTGTAAAAGTGGAAGGTGGTGGTTAGAGGGTCTATGCATAGAGATAGCAGTTTCCTAAATTCTTCATTGAAGTCTATATAATAAGTTCATTAAATTTTTAGGGAATTCAAAACCCAATACTATTTATACATCATTTATTTGCAAAGTTTAAAATTTTAAATTTCAAAATGAATTTAGCATGGTTCAGATATAGCGAGAATTTTTGTTGGTCGCAAAATCATTGTTAAATAAGGGTTCTACTGTATATATATGATTTGAATATACATATCTGTACAAAATTATATCGATGGAATATCATTATACTAATATGAATAAAGCAATACTATTTTTTTTTGTTACTACGTTCTGGTATATGCTTTTAATAAATAGTATGTATTTATCTTTTTGCGCTTATCGTTGACTTGTTTACGCTAAAAATGAGAAATCATTTATGACGTTTATAAGAAGATGCAGTTGTTTGGGTATCCTACGAGCTTTTTGTTTGCAAAATTTGAAATAAATCTATATCTGTCGAAATATATATTTTTATAGGATAGAGCACATACATGTGATACTTAAACTAAATCCATGTAGCACAATAATTACATTTTTGTCAATTATTAAACCTTTCCTCCTAGAAAACATAATTGAAAAACACATATACCTAGTCTATTATTCAATCGACGATGGACATTTACTGGATCATTTTGATTGAAGCGATAAAGATGAAGGCTTTTCGGTAGGGATAGTGACTTGAGAATGGAGTCCCATCCCGGAGTCATCCATTGGCCGACCAGAGAATCATAAACTCTTTCTCCGAAATGTATCAGTCCAGTCATGGGATCCAGCAGTCCTCCTTGAAAATCCACAGGAAGGTAGAAATTTGGATTCGAGTCAAAGAGGACGTGTCCATAAGGTCCTCGATGGATTTCCTTCACTACGTCCCCATAGATATCGTAGACGAGAAGAGGACTGCCCGTGTGATCACTGGCAACGTAAAAGCTCTCTTTGTTCAATGAGATGAAGACCGGAAAGTTCCGGTCATCATAGAGTAACGTAATAGTCCGTCCATCCGCATTGTTGTAGACGTGAGTTACTGACTGGGGATGGTTAGGATCGGAGTAAAAGAACTGGGTGACGTTCCCGACGTTGTCCTTCCGAACGGACAACCGTCCCCTGGCGTCGTAGTAATAGTCAATGTCGTATCTACCGACTCTAAAGGCACGAGTGAGCTGGGATTTTGTATTGTATACAAAACGTTCTTCTCCCCTTTGAGTGACGAATCCTCGACCGTCCAAGACGTAAGGCGTTTCACCAAAGCTGACGATTCTGTCACCAACATCGTGGAGTATGTCAATCTTGTTTCCCATGTATTGCATGGTCACCATGTTGCTGTTCTGATCATAATGAAATTTCCAGTGGTCCCTGCCCATCATCTCCACGAGTTGTCCATCCTCATCATAGGAATAGTTCTGTACTCGAACTTTGGACATTCCCAGATGCTTCATGTAGATCTTTGATTGCGTCACGGCATTGCGATTATCGTATTGCATATCTACCCTGTATACTTCCTTGTCGCTGATGATAATCGACAGATATCGTAATCGATATAAAGAATCCAGTTGACGAGTCACCGAAGCGACACCGTCTGATATGACAGATTCATTATGGAGACGCTCGTAGCATCTGAATGGACCTATTTGCTCACGTTTACCAGTGGTGGAGTTAGTAAGGAACTCAATGGGGGGCAGCAGAGCACTGCCAATTCTTGGAGAGATGGTTACAGGACGATGCATATTGTCGTATGAATAAGTAAAAACTGCATTTGTCACAGGAAACGGGCTGATAAAGCGCATCCTCATTTGACTCAACAGAGCACCTAGAAAACAAAGCAGAAAAAATATGAGGGTGTACTCTGTTGGAAGTTTTCTTTAAAGCAATTCACTCCTTTTATGATGTCTGCACAAAATTGTAGATTATTAATGTTTATCTTTACTAAGGGTCCTATCACAATTATATTTAATTCCTCTGGAAAAAGGGTTTTTTAATATTAAATTTAAAATGAGAAAATTTGTATTTTATTCCTAGCTTTGTCACCATTTCAATTCAAAAGAATCAGTTTTAGCCTAAAAATAAACGATCGTTTTAAGGAAAAATATATTATATTTTATAGGAAAAGCTTAAAATTTTATTCTTTGTCAGATAAAGTAAACATTAGTAATAAACTATTTTAAAATTTGTTGATGTATTTTCAAATATTCACAAATGTTGGGTTTTGGGCAAGAACGCCCGTTGCATTATAATCTTAACACATGATATAATATATAATCTCTATACTGAATGCTTCTATGTACAGTGTTACCTTACTTAAGGGACCTACGAACAAGGGTAGAACTAGAACTATTTAAAGGATGATTCCTCTGGTCTCTAGTATATGTATCAACACATGTATCTCCGAAGAAGGGAAATTTCTATTTAAGGGACAAGATGCCCGATCATATGAGTGTCCGTCCTCAGGAGGTAACTTTGTATCTTCTTATGACAATTATTCACACATACATATTTCAAAATGCACGTATTCTGCATCTATTTTTTTCAAGGACGGAGTCTATTCCCCTTTCTTTTTCGAATCATAGATTTTACTAAAAATTTGAGAAAATAGAAACACTGCTTCCTAATTTAAACGACGTTAACCCTGTATCTTATCCTCAAAATATTAATTCAAATTTCTAAACTCCCAATAAATTAAGCAGGTTTCTGCTATAAATGAACAGAAAACTCTCGATTAGTCAGGTAACGAGTGGCATGAATATCGCGAGGGATCTGTAAATCGGGAAATAACAGAATAGATATTAGGCAAGCCTTAAAATATCAGAAAACTACTCCTCATTACTACAAATACGTATGCACTGTGTAGCAAAACCCTTGTAGCCATGTAAAAAAATAGTACAAAAGATATTTCGCCGTACTTTTGGGCTTCAAAGTTTTTTTCAAATCGAATGGAAGAACTGAAACTTTTGAAATGACATCAAAGATTCTAACAATGTTAGATTTTTAACATTTCGTTATTTCCAACTTGAATGTCGGCATCACGACGAATCGGCTATCTCTTAAGGTGCAAAATGATGCCATTCTTAACAATTAATCACGCTTGAATTTTTCAATTAACAGTTTATGTTTCTTTTTAAGCGCGGGTAATCCGTTTTCGGATAATTGGAACTTGGATTGTGTTTAATTAATATGTGACATTATGACGTGTTCAGGTACGGGACTGTGATCCATGGATCGAGTCCGGAGGAACGGATTACACTGACCTGCATTCTTAAAGGGGCAGACTTCGCCCATTGAGAGCGATCCTAGTGCAGACGAAGCCTTGATGCAGGAACTTCGTTGGAGGGGCATTCTTGACGACATGACTTTTCAGGGCTTTCTGATTGTGGATCACAATGTACAAGCATGCACAGAAGTAATAACGGATGGCGAAATTGTCTTGTCAGTCAAGTGGACGAGAATGCAGAAGAACAATCTGACGAGGACGAAGAATGTGCCGAGGCCATCTCAAGTAGGAGTGTAGAGGAACCGGAACACCGTTCCGCCACTGCCTTTTTTAAGGTTTCTCCCACACCACATACTGTCCCTCAGGTTCTCCCCTTCCAATAGTAACACAACGAACAGAGTGCTCCGGCAGTGTTTAATTTAGGACTACACTCTTGATCCCAAGATCTACGATCAAGGAACCCACAGACACCATGTATTCTATAAGCCACTGCCCACAGACTGGCTGTCAGGACTGCGGTTTTTGTGAAGCAGATAATAATTCTAAGATGTTTGCCAGCATTAACTTTATGGAATCGTGTATTTTGCGAAGTGTTATTACCAAACAAACAAGAATGACTGCTTTTCTTTGAGTATATAACAAATAAAGAAGTGTGCAAATTGCATTTTTCCTTTTTAAAGGCAATTCCCATTTACAAACTCTCGATTTTACGAACTGTTTTTACGGTCCCCATGAGTTCGTAAAAACGCGAGTCCACTGTATTAAGCTCTCGTGTTGGCATCAAATACAAAAAAAATACTGTGTACTTTTTGGTCAAATTAAGCTATACAACTTTTTACCTTTGTATAAGAAACCCGTGTTGACTTCAACTCCCTGAGTTTTCCAGGACTCATTTCCTACAAACCCAGAAACTGTATAATTTCTATCAATTCTGCCTCCGCCATATACAATGGAATTTAGAAGCATCTGGCGATCGTATTTGTATAAGACCCGGCCCAAATCTCCGGGATACGTCTTCAGCACAGGCAACTTTTGATCGTTGAAATGCACTACGTAAGATCCGATATTTCCCGGTGGCGTATACTGCAACTTATAGAATCCAATCGAGACGTAGGCAGAAAATGTGTGACGGGTGCCTTTGGGAGTGACGACGTACTTTAGGCCTCCATTTTCATCGTGGTGATAAGTATATTTACGGCCACTTGGCAAAACGATCTTTGAGGGCTGAAAACAGATAAAAAAGAACCTACATTAGAAAGGTAAAGATAACGGGTAAGAAAGTATCTATATTATAAAGGTAAAGGTAACAGATAACTGATAAAAGTATCTATGTTATAAAGATAACAGATAAAGTATACACATTATAAAGATAACAGGTAAAGTATATACATTATAAAGATAACAGATAAAGTATACACATTATAAAGATAACACAAAGTATCTACATTTTAAAGATAAAACGAAGTTTCTACATTATAAAGGTAACAGATAAAGTATACACATTATAAAGATAACACAAAGTATCTACATTTTAAAGATAAAACGAAGTTTCTACATTATAAAGGTAACAGATGAATCTACAGAATGTATCTAACAGATGTATCCACATTAAAATGTAGTCACAGGAAAACTTGAAAATCCGAACAAGTTTGGTAGAAAATAGAAACTCGTATATAAACAAAAGGACATGCTCATTTTACTCTTCCATATAGTGATTTTGGCTAGCTGAATTTTAAGACAATACAAATAAAATTGCGATTTCATTAATTCATATAGTTATTTCTTCATTTCTATAACTATTAGTGCCTTTTAGAGGAGGGCTTCCTTTAGTTATGGTGGGGTGTGGAATAATTGAACAAGTCTTAAATCGATCATTGTTCCGGAATAAATTGTTTATTTGCAGTGATCTTCGTACGCATTTATTATTGTTGTCGTTACCATCACACACAAAGCTCCATTCGATTTTAAAGCTTTGTCCTTGGTGCAGTGATTTTTCTATATCATCGAGTATACGATTCTTTATCTACTGTCTACTTGTCACTACATTTACATGCTGTAAAATATCCTAAAGAAATTATTAATATAGTCAAGTATCTCGTATATTTGCATTTATACGTTTAAGACTGTACGATATGAGCCACATGGAACGAGTGCGACGACTTGGAGTGACTTCCGAGTATCGAAAAATACCAGACTCTAGCGGGAGAGGGCAGCAGTGGGATGAGCGATCTTCCTCCGCCTTCTGCGCATGTGCATGGACTTGACAAAAACTCCTATCAGTCTTTTCATTCAACGATAGTTACTTAGATAGAAAACTAATATTTGGTGAAAAGAGAAAATAACTTCTCCTATTTAATCGGGGAGAAGGGAAACGAGGGAGCTTTAAAGTAGGGGCAACCATGCCCTTTTAAGCAAAGAATTGTTTAATCAAGCATGGAAAATGAAAAAAGAGAATGAAAGGAGGTATTTATGGACTGTAAATTATGGTAATAGTAGACTGTTTTAGAGAAGTATAGGTAGATTTTAGTATTTTAGAGGAGGCGATTTAGAGGAGATGATTTAAAGGTGGTGTTTTAGAAGAAATATTTTAGAAGAGGTGGTATTGTAGAGGAGGTATTTTAGAAGTATTTTAGAGGAGGTATTTTAGAAGTATTTTAGAAAAGGTACTTTAGAGAAGGCATTTTAAAAGAGGTATTTTAGAGGAATATAATATACTGTTTATAAGGAAGTAATTGTAGACTGATTTCGCTTGACTATTGACAAACTAAGTCCACGCGTAAGCGCAGAGAAGCAACAGGAAAATCTCCTTCTCCTCCCGTTACCTAGCGGGTAGATGCTGGTAGATCTAGCTAATTTATAGCGTGTTTCGGCATTACTAGTACCTAAACGGCGACGTGCTTGGATTTACGTCCACGCACAGGAGCAGAAAGCGGAGGAATATCGCTCATCCCACTGCCGCTCTCTCGCTAGAGGCTAATTCGAAAAACCTGCACCTCTTAGGCTTACTTGGAACTGAATCCATGTCAAAACCTCCAGAAATCGTGATTATATCGGGATACAAGGAGGATAAAATGGAACAACTTTAGGATGTCTGTTTGCACCCCCATTTGTATATCTATTTTGAGTTGTACGGCGCAAGGACAGCAAGGAATATGCTGTGCCCGATATTCAGTTTCCAAGGAATCCGAACCTCCTAAGACCAGGGGAATCCTATCCCGGACAACACTAAGCAGTTAGTTGGTAAGCGTTCTTTTTTCGGCACAGTTTGGTGTCGAATCCGGGATAATCGTACGCTAGGCGAACGCGTTACCACTGCACCACCGAGGCGCCGTTTGTACTCTATGGCAGAAAGACAGTTGAAGTCAGGCTGTATCACGATTTACATACATTTACATTACATTTCCACGATTACATTTACATTACGTTTACACGATTTACACTACATTTCCTAGAATGATGAACCACTACTATCTAAAGAATCAAACCCTAGATGTACGGAACAGCAGAAAATAAACAAGCGCATTTTCGCTAACATTTGGCTTTATTCCTAGATTCATCCAGCTATAAGTGGCTCGACATAGTTCACTAGAGCCCCTAGAACTTTAGGTCGACGCGCCAACCGCCATTTTCTTGTACACTTCCGGTTTCATTTACCTTGGCGATAAAGGTTTTCCGTTTTGGAGCAATGATCGCTATTTTGGCATAGAAATAATCAACACTCCGCCATTATCCGACTATTGTAAACATTGGCGCAACTTTTAAGATGTCGCCAATAAATACAATTTGCAACCAGGATCACGTGATAAAATGGCAACAAAATGGCGGATATAAGCTGGCTCACTTTTTTAGGAACCTTATGGTTCAGTAACTACAAAAATCGTGACGTAAAGAAACATCATTTGTTTTCCGTGCAGAAAATGTGGGTTTTATTTCTGCTGACAACCAGCGCATGCTGTTGATTCTTACTGGGGACGGAGGTGCGTATTCCTTGAAAAACTGTAGGTCTTGGTGCAGCAAGGCCTCAGCTATTATCATGCGCCATAAGACACTAATGAATCATGCGAACCATACCGGATTTCATTTCCGGAATCGAACAGCGGGTGACGAACTAAAGGGATGCGATTAAGCGTATAGAAGTAGCATCATCATGGCATAATGGTATTTGATTTCATAAAATCAATGCACTTGCATTTCCAGGCGATAATTGCCATCATTGAACATCGACTCGCATTACATACAACGAGGTGTTTCTGTCCAATAATTGCAATTTACGTGAATTTGGAAGTCGTGAATTTGCGTGAATATTGTGTTCGAGCAATTCGCCTCTGATTAATTACGTGAGTTCTGCTGCTTACCCTGTCGTTCTACCTTTCGTTCACGCTACAAATGCATCAAAATTCTGCACGCGTAATTCGGAACCATATGCTCCGCTGCCGCTTGTGAAATGCTAAGCTTTTTTTTTTCTTCCCATTTTACCCCAATCGTTCGACAACGCTGTGAGAAAATCTCCCTAATTCGTTTTCCGTGTTGCGCGTTAAACCCAGAAAATTGCACGGAAAAACGCAAAAAATGTTATTTTCTCTGGGAATTATTTGCTCACAACTTTTGCTGTTTTTTCCCAAAAAGTGAATATTGTTAAAAGGGACAATTCCAGATAAAAATAAGTGTTTTCGGTTATTTTTCGTCATTCCTAATTCAGCGTATAACACACTAATTATGCTAGCAGACGTAAATCTGCTATCTGAAAATGAATGACGTGTGTGCGTGTGTTGTTACATACATTTTGTTTTTGAAAGGTATGTTGCGTACACTGAGGCATGCTGTTTGTGTTTTATGGCGCAAGGATCAATGACTGATATAAAAGTCTTTTAAGGTGGGGGGAGAAGGAGATTTGTTTCGGATTCCTAGTTTTTAGCCAACTATCTAACAATGCATAAGAAATATGTGCGCGTGCTATTAGCATACATTTTGTTTCTGAAAGGTATGTTGTGTACGCTAAAGCACCATGTTTGTGTTTTTATGGCGCAAGGATAAATGGCTAATACATGTCTTTCAGGGGGGATTCGTTTCTGATTCTCTTGTTTTAGTCAATATAAATATTTTATCTGAAAATGCGTAATAAGCGTGTGTGAGTGTGCTGTCAGTATACGTTTTGTTTTTGAAAGGTATGTTGCGTACGCTAAAGCACCATGTTTATGTTTTTATGGCGCAAGGATCAATAGATAATACATGTCTTTCAAGTGGGGGGATTTGTTTCTGATTCCCAGTTTTAGCCAATACATGAAAATGCATGAGAAACGTGTGTGAGTGTACTGTTAGAATACATTTTGTTTCTGAAAGGTGTGTTGTGTATGCTAAAGCATGTTTGTGTTTTTATGGCGCAAGGATCAATGGCTAATACATAAGTCTTTCAAGTGGGGGGGGGCGGATTTGTTTCTGATTCCCAGTTTTAGCTAATATAAATACGCTATCTTAAAATGCATAAGAGACGTGTTTGTGTGCGTGTGTTGTTAGCATGCATTTTGTTTCTGAAAGGTTTGTTGCGTAGGCTAAAGCATCATCTTTGTGTTTTTATGGCGCAAGGATCAATGGCTGATACAGAAATCTTTCAAGGTGAGGAGATTTGTTTCTGATTCCAGCCAAGTGTCCGGTACTTCTCATTTCATTTTCCATTTGATACGGTACCATAAATAATCATAAAATTTTGTTGTTGTTGTTTGTGAATTTTTTTTGTTTATTTCATTGTAAAAATAAAGGTCATTTAAAAGCGCCAAATTCTGAGATATGCTCCTTTAGCCCGCAAAGCACTAAGCTAAAAGAGAGACTTCTACACGCTGGTTGGTTATTTAAAACTATGTTTTATTGTGTATTTGATACTCAGTCTATAAACCTTCATAGTATGTTATTTAAATTTGTGGAAAAATGGTAACTTTTATATAAATGGCGACATTCATCGCCTCTGGGGCGCCAGTTAGAATTATGAGAACGACCCAAATTAATTGGTTGGTTGTTTTTTTTATGGCACAAGGACAACAAGCGTTATTCTGCGCCAGACAAGGTGAAACCGTACATACCATAAAATAAATCACTACTACAAAAGGTATGAATGCATAAAATGTACAATGGAGCAAAACAATGTAAAAATATCAAAGGGGATTTAATAAAGCCAATATCAGATAAAATGTTAAAAATTATTCAGGATTTAAAGAGTCACATAAAATGTCATGAAGAGTAAAATTATTTTGGTTAAAAGCCGATGAACGTTGCTGATTAAAATTTATACAAGTGGTTAAGATATGTAAAACATTTAATGGTTCACCACATGTGGCACACATCGGGGCATTTTCTTCCTTTGTTCGTTCGTTTGTTTTGTGGTTTTACGGTTCAAAGTCTACAATGGTCATGCTGCGCCGGTTTTCTTCCTTTAAAAGGTGTTGATGGGTAAAGCGTGTATGCTCAATGCAAGTAGTCTAGCCAGAGTGACCTCTTTAAGACGATAATGACCCAATTTTTTCTGAAATTAGTTTTAAGTTAAAAAAAACAAAACAGGGGGGTGAGATCTTAAAAAAAGGGGGTTGAAAATGAGGACCAGCCAAATGCATAACGTTAAATATTTATCAAAATAGGGCATCTAAAGTTTAATAATATTCTAGTTACACCCGAAAATTTTATGTTTCACAGAGAAAATATACTTAAGGGTGAGAATATTTTTTAATTACGGGGGTTGTTTTTTTAGTAGTGGTAACAATTCTGTAGCTACGCCGTAAAACAGAGTCAGGCGATGCCGTTTATACTACAGGTAAGTTATACTGAAGTGCCAGAAAAATTGGTACACCTACCTAATATCGTGCAGCCCCCCTCCGTGCGCATGCCAAAGTGCCGCAACACGACGTGGCATGGACTCGACTAATGTCTGAAGGTATCCTGGAGACAATTCACACCAGGAATCCTGCAGGGCAGTCCACAAATCCATAGGAGTGCGGGGTGGTGGAGATCTCTTCTGAACAGCACGTTGCAAGGCATCCCAGATATGCTCGATAATGTTCATGTCTGGCGATTTAGGTGGCCAATGGAAGTGTCTAAAGTCAGAAGAGTGTTCCTGGAGCCACTCGGTAGCAACTCTCGATGTGTGGGGTGTCGCATTATCATGCTGAAATTGTCCAAGTCCGTCGGAATGCACAATGGACATGAATGGGTGTAGGTGATCGGACATGATGCTTACGTACCTGTCACCTGTCAGAGTTGTCTCTAGACGTATCAGGGGTCCCATATCACGCCAACTGCACACGCCCCATACCATCACAGAAGCTCCACCAGCTTGAACAGTCCCCTGTTGACATGTAGGGTCCATGGATTCATGAGGTTGTCTCCATACCCGTACACGTCCATCCGCCTGATGCAATTGGAAACGAGACTCGTCAGACCAGGCAACGTGTTTCCAGTCATCAACAGTCCAATGGCGGTGTTGGCATGCCCAGACGAGGCGTAAAGCTTTGTGCCGTGCAGTCAACAATGGTACACGAGTGGGCCTTCGGCTCCGAAAGCCCATATCAATGATGGTTCGTTGAACAGTTCGCACGCTGACACTTGTTGATGCCCCAGCATTGAAATCCGCGGCAATTTGAGGAAGTGTTGCACGTCTATCTCGTTTAACGATTCTCGTCAGTCGTCGAAGGTCCCGTTCTTTCAAGGTCTTTTTCCGGCCGCACCGCCCTCGGAGATTTGATGTTTTACCGGATTCCTGATATTCACGGTATACCCGTGAAATGGTCGTACGCGAAAATCCAAATTTTGTCGCTATCTCGGAGATGCTATGTCCCATCTCTCTTGTGCCGACTATAACGCCACGTTCAAAATCACTTAAATCTTGATAACCTGCCATTGTAGCGGCAAGAACCGATCTAACAGCTTTGCCAGACATCTCTTGTCTTATATAGGCGCTGCCGACCGCATCGCGTTACGCTGATTGGTTGCAAAGCTCCGTTATTTGCATACGCACGCCTGTACCAGTTTTTCTGGCACTTCAGTGTTAAATGCCTACCCTCCTTCAGAGGAAATCAATTTGCCATTCCTCCTCTATGTGCGTGCACAGTGATAACAGGAACAGAGCATTTGCGAACGAGCGGTTGCGGCATACAGTCGTAATGTTTTCTAAGGAAGAGCAGAGGAGCTGGCTAAAAACCCTTGCCTACGATTGAGATGGTGCTATCGCAAAGTATACAGTGTCCCCAACACAGACCGTTAATTTGGCGTACTACTGTTGGTTTTTGCAAAACAATCTGCGAGCAGTTCTAAAAAGAAAATGACAACACTTTATACATAATCCAACCATCATTCTGCACGGCAATGCAAGGGAGCATGCAGCAGGAGCTGTATCTGATTTGTTCAATCGCTGAAGCTGGGAAGTGCTCTACCAGCCTTCATGCTCTCCGAATTTAAGCCCCTGAGACTTCGACCTAATACTTGAGATGAAGAAACCACTACGTGGGATTCTCGTTTTCGAATAGGTGAATACCTTCTTCAGGCAATAGATCACTCCCTTCGCACCATCCAGAGATTAGGCAGTGCCAAAGGTATCTAAAAGCTTCCGCGTAGCTGGGAACACATTGTATATAACGCTGGTGAATACATCGAAGGCCCGTAAAACTTAGAACCTTGTATGTATGCTATGTATCTAGAAAATAAATAGTGGCCACTACTAAAAAAACCGATCTATGTATAACACACGTGAACGCACAAAATTATTGTTTTTGAAATAATATATGCTTTAGAAAAGTAAACAAAATTTAGCAAGAGACACTGACGTAGATACGTGACTACCTTTTTAATGTTAAGCTCTATTGCCTGAAGTTAAAACCTCATAAAATTCGTTTTGGCGAAGGGTGGTAGAAATCGTACTTTGCAATTAAGCAGTATACTGACTCCTATGAATGTAGGGAAACACTTTCACGGTTTTCACTTGCAAGTTCTTAATTAATTGGTTTGGAGTTTACTTGAAGTTTGTATGAGTATTCAGTTTCTTGCGAACGCATCCATATCTGCAATTAAAATTAGATTCGCCTTTGCCGCTATTATAAAAGCTTCATGCAATTTCTAACTGATTGTGTTCGGCACGAATATTTTGCAAAACTCGGGTTTCAAATTTGCCCATAACTCCCAACTAATCACTTGTTTTCAATGAAGTTAGTGGAGATCATTCAACCACGAAAGGGAGTGTACACCAAGTTGACTGTAAACAGATGTGGAGTCAGCAAACTTTTAGAAACATGTTCTTTACAGCGTCAACAAGGAAAGAAATCGATATCAATAAGTTTTGATAAATAATAAATGTCTTTATATGTTCATAGCATTTGAACGTAATATGAAATTTTGGTTTCCAGTCTTACTACACATGCATTTTTCGTAAGATCATTATCCATTAAGTTAGTATATCCATAGTCATATATCCATTAGATTAGTATATCCATAGTCATATATCCATTAGGTTTAATATATCCATAGTCATATATCCATTAAGTTAGTATATCCATAGTCATATATCCTTTAAGTTAGTATATCCATAGTCATATATCCATTAAGTTAATACATTCATGGTCATATATCCATTAAGTTAGTATATCCATAATCATATATCCATTAAGTTAGTATATTCATAGTCATGTATCCTTTAAGTTAGTATATCCATAGTCATATATATCCATAAGTTAGTGACATTATTTTAGACATTATTTGAATGCGATAAAGCATAAGCATAATTTAAATGTGGTAAAGCATAATTTGAATTTGCATATTTTTAATTTGCTTAGTGATGTCCGAATAGGTTTTTCCAACATGGAAATATACAGCTGACCATTTCGGCATTACACGCTGACATACACTCATTACACGCTGATACACACATGCATTACACGCTGACACGCACATATATTAAACACCGACACACACGCATTACACGCCGACACATGCGCATTACACGCCAACACACACGTATTGCACGCCGACACACACACGCATTACACGCCGACACACATACGCATTACACGCCGACACACACGCATTACACGCCGACACACACGCATTACACGCCGACACACACACACGCATTACACGCCGACACATATTACACGCCGACACATATTACACGTCGACACACACACACGCATTAGACGCCAGCACACACGCATTACATTCCATTACAGCTGACCATTCCGTAATTTTAATTCCCCTTCAGCTTATAAAATGTAAACTGGCACTTAACACGTTCTGCATAAGTTACAAGGCACGGAAAGAAGGTATACTATATTCAAAGACTAAATTTAAAACAGGGAATGCTGTATTATTCGTTTGAAAATTCCTGGACTGGAAGTACATAGACATTTTACAAGTGATTTGGAAAGCCTTACCGTGGTTTTCCCGTCATAGCTCAGTTTCATGCCTGAATTGTCCGGATATTTCACTTCGGTGAGGTGCCCCATTCGATCATAGCCAAAAGTTTCGGAAAGTGGTCCCTGCTGCCATCCAGAAAGTCGACCTAACCTTTCGTACATGAGGTTCAGAGGAAGTCGGGTGTCCGTCGGTAGCCACTGGACTGGTCGGGAGAAACTGTCGTACTGGACAACCAGGAAGGGCCTTCGAGAACTATTATACAAGATTTCTCGAGCCGCTACCCAATCATACTCCACGATTAGTAGTTGGGTATCATTCACCTAAAATGCAAAAGATCGATTAGCCATCGAAATGGTGCCTATCTTAATAAATTATTGCTTACACTTTTATAATTATTCTTTATAGAGTGGGAAATTCGAATTTGGTTCTAAACTGGACAGAAAATGTTTGTACTCTCTATACACTGAAACCAGAATATTTATTGAAATACATAAGCTTCGTCATATCAACGCATTTACGTATTAAATATATAAACTTAATTTAGGTAAAATGTATATAGCGAAATCTAAACCGATTTTAGAAGGGTCGGTAGAAGATATGGTTATAGACGGTTAATTGTTATAGTGACAATTGAATTTGATGCAATTCAATATCTGTCGGAACCTAAAAAAAATCGCTATTGATAGATTTCACGGTAGAAATATAAAAATATAAATAAATATATATGATAAATATATATGATTAAAATCAAACATAATTAAAAATTAAACATAATTAAAAATTAAACATAATTAAAATTATAAAAATTAAACATAATAATTAAAAATTAAACATAATAATTAAAATAAAATATCATAAATATATAAAAATATGAAATATAAAACTAACACATTCAATTACTAAATTTATTATTGCGGTTTTCCTAATTATAATATTATATTAATATAAATTGGGGTATTATCAATTACAGTACACATTACTACAGTATACTTGAAAATATATATATTACTCATTACAGCATAGTTGATAATATATTACTAATTAATATTTAGTTAATAACATTACTTTATAATATATCTAGCAAAATATTGCTCTAATTACAATATAGTTAATTAAATACTACTTTAATTATAATTTAGTTAATAATATATTACTTGTTACAGTAATTAAATATTGCATTTATAATTACAGAACTGCTGCATATGTATCGCATCTTTTTTTATAGTACGATTATACATACTATTGCTGTTATAGTTACAATATTTACGTTGCTAATCAAGCGTGCTAGTATTGTACGATGATTAATTAGCACTGTATCACTAATTGCATTTTATTATAATATAGCTATCGTATATATATATACACACATTATACATTAATTCATCTATGAAAATAACTTTCACGAAATTTTCAGTGGAAATATTTTTTTTTATTAATTTGCTTGTGATTCATTGCAGAAGAACTGCTGAGGACATATTACACTAGAATCTAATGCTTCCTGAGCGATCCAACCCCGAAATACGGATTAGCAGAAATCAGACAAACGCTTGGTATAAGGGGGACTGGAATCTGGATTTTCCGCATGGTGGACAAACGCGTTACTCTAACGCTATCGTGGTCCTTCAAAGGATTTCGAATGAACAACAATGATAATTAGTCAGGTTGGTTGGTTGTGTTTTTATGGCGCAAGGACAGCAATAATTACTCATGGAGAACACTGCATAGCGGCCAGCGAGTACATCAAACAAACTGTATGAAGGCCCTTTTACTCAATTTTAAATACCGTTATTAACTATTCACCCTTTGTCATATTCCATTCGTTCTTTGGCACCATCTATTCACGTGTTGTCATGATCTATTCACGTGTTGTCATGATTTGTTTACGTGTTGTCATGATCTATTCATGTGTTGTAATCATCTATTCATTTGTTGTCATTATCTGTATTCTTCTTTCGTTTGTCCAGAGTTGAATTTCTCTTTTAGCTTTTCCTGAGCATGATTGCGTTGGATTGTTCGTCACGCTATTTTCCTTGTCTTTTCATATTATAGAAATTGTGGTTTTCCATCATTTGCTGACATACTTGGCAATCTGTGATTAATATGTTTCCATTATAGGCGTTGGTCTACTTTGACAATGCTTTAAAAGCCCTGTAAATAGTTTGAGCAGATGCAGAATTCGGCAATGAAGATTTCACCTGTCTGTGGATGGTGGACAAGGAAATTGCAGGAGCTTCTCATGCTTTTTGGTGGATTAAACGATCCTCTCTAATGGTGATCTGTCTGGACAGTTGGAAGCTTGTTCACCATGTGGTTGTATGTGTGCATGTCTTCGCTAAACACTACTCCCAATGCCCCCTAATAACTGCGTCATCACAACTTACATGGCGGGAAATTCGTTGAAATGCTCATCTCGCTTGTCTAAGTTCAATGATGTGACCTTTCTAAAGCCTGTTAGCCGTTCGCAATATCTTAAACTGCTTCGTAAAGACATGTATGGTAGTCAACTATCGCTCAAGGATCATTAACCAAAAATCTGGGTACGCTACAAAACACAGCCTTTGAGAATTTTTTTAAAGTGGAACTTTTTAAAGAGATATCACTGTTATGGTTGGTGACAAAATCTTGTGTCTAATCATAGAATAACTATAATTATTTGCACATCTTCCCGGGATAGAATTAAATGCAGAGTTTTTCAGCAATTCGATTTGTATACCTGGATGCGTTATTTATTTTGATAATGAGTATATATATTTCTTAATTTACATATCAAAAAATTAAAACTAAGTTTCAACTTAGACGATCAAATGCATCTTAAGTAAACTGGTCTTTAGCAAATATAAATTAACTAGAGGTTATTGAAGAGAATTTCCCAAATAAAATATTAAGAGAAAATAACTTTTCTCATTGCATAATTTGCATGGTAAGAGAATTAAAAAAAAAAATCTTTCTTTGAATAGCAAAGCTCGACGGATAAACTCGCCAATCATAGAACGTATCCTAATGCTAAGTAAGCCCCTTTGGATTGGTAAAGAAAAACCCAGCCAATCAGAAAAAAAAGAAAAACTGCATCCACCAATGAAAGACTCGGAATATAAAGAATTTAAGGGGCTTCTCCTTATAAGGCCGGACCCAACCGCCTGTGAAATAAGAGGGAATATGTGGAACCTTACTTGGGAGCAACGATGCATTCCGGCGTCGATTTGTGATCTTTTCGTCTAGGTGATTTTAAGGATTCACTGGTTTTCGTAGGAAACGCTTCGACGAATACTTGCTCGAATGAAAATCGTCGGAAGAGGATCCTCGGAATATCATTCTCTGTTGCTCTTTTAGACTCGGGTGTCATTTTAAATTCGCAAATACCTTATTTTCGAAGAACGGATGTCGTCCCGATTAAAGGGAATCTGAAAACTGCAGTTTCATTTCAATTTATGGAATGGAAAATCTTCCTTAAATGTTGCTTCAATTGCTGCTGGTGATTTAAATGCAGCGAAGTTTAATAGGGATAAATATTGTAATATTATTCAGGGATAAATTATCCTTTTACTATAAAGAAGTTACTTTTTAAACTCAAATTGTAGAAGATATACGTTTTGGAAGCATATAAATAATAATGTTCTCATAGTCAAATTTTCCAATGGGTGTGCTGGTACCAACAGGTCAAACCTAGGGTAAACAAGCGCACATCCTTGAAAAATATAAACAGGAATAAATTAAATTTTATTTAAAATGTTATAGTGCAAATTTGTAAGAATATAATGAAAAGCATAAGATACATATTAAAATGCCTGAGATATGTACTGAAAGGTATTAGATATATATTGAAAAGCCTAAAATATGTATTGAAAAAGCATAAGACATGTATGAAACGCATAAGATATGTGGTGAAACGCATAAGATATGTATTGAAAAGTGCAAAATATGTATTGAAAAGTGCAAAATATGTATTGAAGGGTATAAGATATGTCTCCAAAAGTATAAAATATCTAATGAAAAGTACTATAAGAGAGAGTGAAAACTATATAGTCGTATAAGACATGTAGTGAAAACTATATAGTCGTATAAGACATGTAGTGAAAACTATATAGTCGCATAAGACATGTAGTGAAAACTATATAGTCATGTAAGACATGTAGTGAAAACTATATAGTCGTATAAGACATGTAGTGAAAACTATTTTTTTAAGAAAAATAGTGAAATGTATGCATTCGTATAAGACATATAGTGAAATGTGTGAATTCGTACACGACATGAAATAAAATGTATTCATGTAAGACATGTAGTAAATAGCATGAGATATGTAATGAAAAAGTAGATGGATTTTTAGAAAAGGTTGTCAGACACAAGGATGTTATAACAAAAGGTACATATTTGAATACGTTGCAAAGATTGAGAAATAAATACTCTGGCGAGTGAGTAAAGAAGAGTGAATTACAATTGTATTGCCTGTAGAGTAAAAGTTCACAAATGATAATGTGTTGGAATACTGAAATAATATTGAAAGAATTGACCAATAATGGATAACTGAAATACTTAGATCACAGAAGCCCATCCAAACTGGAGAAATGTCCTTAGATATGGATAGAATAAGGAAACAGGTTGAAATTGCTTACAGAAACACTGTTCAAAATAGGCATGTCCAACAGTATTTGGACATGCCTTGATCCATCAGTGGAAAGGTAATGGTTGGATTATCATATACCGTAGACCTGTATTTTCTGAATTTCTAAGGACCCCTAAAAAATTAGCAAAATCTGGAGTTCGTAACTAGAAACGACATTTAAAAAAATGCAACCTAAATTACAAAGAAAAATTTGAAAGTTATTTGCATATGTGTTTTTTCCTAAACAAAACTGCGATATTCAGGAGAAGTATAAACCGCTTCTCTCATTTTTTTCTTTTACTGATGACAGTTGAAATTACGTATAAATTGTGGGCAGATTTAACTAATTCAAAATGCCAAAATTTAAAACCGCAACTCATCAGTAAATTCCAGTACTATCTTGTCATCTAAATTTAAAATACATACGTCAAATTCCGTTTTATTTTTCCCTGGGTCACAGATTTTCAAATGAGGCCACAAACCAAAGTAAATGATTTTTGCCTTTAACGCTTAATTAATGTGATACGTATGTGCATAAAATATTACGAGATCAAATGCAAATTCCCCCTTCCCTTTACAGTTTGAGTAGAACGAAGTTCAACTAGGGGGAAATTCCCCATTGCCTTTAGGCGCCCAAACAAAGACTTAAAAAGAAAAAAGGGACGAAAACTGACTTCATTAAAAAAAGGCAAATTTTAGCTCGTAAAATTGGAACGAAAATTTATATTAGTTCTCTGGGATATTCTTCGAAACCACAAACATTTTATAAAACGTTATGTTCATGTAAAGTTCGCCGTCCTCGCGTATTTTTATTATTATAGCTTTCATGGACCGCAAATCACTTTTAGATGAAGAGGTTCAAAATGTAGATGAGTCTTTTATATTTTAAATGCTCCAGAGTTTGGTTGATATACATGTCTTACATAAAATGTAAATGAAGGATTATAGCTATTTTTTGGTAATTTTCAATATTTTCGTACTTTCAATATTTTTTGCAATTTTCTGTACATTTTTGTAGTAATTTTCTGTAATATTTTGTAATTTCGTACATTTTTGTACCTTCTGCAATATTTTTAAATTTCTGTAATTTTGTACTTCGCAATATTTTGTAATTTTCGTAATATTTTTGTAATTTTCTGCACATTTTTGTACTTTCTGTAACATTTTGTAATTTTCGTTGCAATTTTTTGTAGCCTTTTGTAATATTTTGTAATTTTCGTAATATTTTTGCAATTTTCTTGCAATATTTTTGTAATTTTCGTATTATTTTTTGTAATTTTCTGTAATATTTTTTGTATAGGCGCATAGTAGTAGAATGACATGGACCCGTGACGCCCAATAATTTTAAATACCCCATTTACCCGAGTATACCTCGCCCGATTTTCTAAGGTACTAAAAGGGGAAAAAATACAATCAAGTGAAAAAAAACCGCATAAGGTTGATATTTAACGGGTTTCAATTAACATTAATCCGACGCTCACTAATCCGTAATTCTCTAATTTGCAAGTCGCTAACCCGCAACTCTCTAATTCTCAACTCTCTATTTCGGAACTTGCTAATTTGCAAATGGCTAATCCGCAACTATCTAGTTCGCAACTCTCATTTGAAACATTTGAATCCGAAACCCTCTAATCCGCCACTATCTAATTCGTAACTCTAATGTGCAGTTTTTTAATCAGCAACTCTCTAATTCGCAACTCTCATCCACAACTTTTGAATCCGAAACCCTCTAATCCGCAACTATCTAATGTGTAGCTTTCTAATCCTCAACTATCTAATGTGTAGCTTTCTAATTCGCAACTCTCCAATACGCAGTTCTCTAATCCGCAACTCTCTAATTCTAAACTGTCTAATCCGCAACTCTCTAATTCACAACTCTCTAATTCTCAAGTAACTCGGTAGATTTGTAACGTTAACAATAGCCATCATTATTGCATTTACGGAAGACCTTTGCCTTGTCCTTTTCATTGCGTATAGACAGGCAGACAGGAAAGCCAAAAGCAATAGCGGGTTCAATATTCATTGAAGCCAGTGAAAAATGAAAACTCATCAATTTATTTTACACATTGAAAAATCATCATAACTTTGAATAATTCGCTAATTGTTCTCAACTATAACTCATTTTGTATATCGCAATAAACTAAAAAAACTAAATTGTAAAACAATTATTTCATTTTCTTTCGAGTTGAAGCACAAGATCGTGCTTGGCTGGCAGGTCTTCATTTTTTTCGAGCATAACGTGCATACTCTTTAATTTGATTCTATTGATTTTATTAGTTAATTTATATTTAATTTGATTCTATTGATGAAGATTGATTCTATTGGAAAAAGATGCGGGGTGTATTCAAGTAAATACGGTAAATTACAATTTTACATAATAATTACTATTATGTATAAATGTTCATACTATGTGCTCAAGTCTCCTTAATAATTTTGAAAATTCCACGTTCATGTATACAAACCCTCAACCTCCATTAATGGTTGAGGGTTTGTATACATGAACGTGGATACAAACCCTCAAACTCCATTAAAGGTTCCCCAGCACACAACAACCCTTATTCTGTTCTCATCTAGTTGCAGTTTTTTAAACTCTCTTTTTGCATAATTTTCTAAGAACACAGCATTCAGAAAAGCCATTATTCGATATGCTTTCGTACATTCCATGCTACTCAAAAGAAATCTATTTTTAACCAGAAGTTTAGGATTAGGTAGACTGCTTTTATGCTCACACAGTAGGAGAAAGTACTTTATCGAATTTATCATGGAAATAATACGATATAAATAGATATCTTTATCCATCAGATAATCGATAAAATCGATTTCAGCTAAATTTGCAGTTACGGCATTTTTTTAGAGATAAATCCAACTGGCAAATACAAAACCGATATCTAACGGTGAACTCAATTAATTGGCTAATTACTCTATAATTGGCGATCGAATTAGTTAAATTTAATTGCGGTGTAAAATATTTGCATGACATCTTTAAATTAAAATTAAAATATGCTACAACGAGTTAAAAATTCTTATAATTAAGAGTATTATAAACTATATAGTACTCTAAATTACATTAATTTAATTAAAGAAAATTCAATCAATCTGTTTAGAGTGACAATCAGTCGAAGTGATTAGTATGAGGAGTATGCGCAGAAACAAAGGGGACAGAATTTCCAGAATATTCAAGGTATTTAAACAGACCAAGTCTACAGTCATCTAGTGTTAATGATGATAGGGGGAGTATAAACAGTTGGGAGAAAGGTGACATGATAAACGGGGAAGAAAAATTCCGAGAAATATATATATATGAATTATGAAATGACATTGAAATACGCGATGATGACGTTATTGAAGTCATGCGGAGATTTCCGGAAATCTGATGACATCATAACCGAGTCTAAACAGTCTAATGTTTCGGCGCTCGCGAGGGCGTTTCATCAAGTTTTCGGGTCCACTAAACTGGGTTGATTCCCTGTATACTTAGTTGTGTATAAATCAATTGTAATACTGCCCGGTTAGGCAATCTCTGCCATCCCTAGGCAGACGCAAAAAGTTCGTAAGGGGGGTTATGTGCTCAATGGAGGGTTTACAGAGCTACAACTCACATATTCCTATATTAAATATACAAAATTTCATTGCAATGGGGGGGATTGTAATCCTCCATCAAAAACCCATCTGCGTACGCCAGTGGTGCCATCCTGGATAACCAATAAAGTAGTCCTAGGACGCATATAAAAGTTTATATTTTTGATCCCTGTTTGGTTTCGGTCCTAATGCAATTGACAAAACTTTGTTTTTAACTTTTGTGTTCTAAGACTGCAGGAGAACCAGATCCTTCAGGGACTTCAGCGCCAGAAGACTATTAAGGGCATGGTGAGTGAAAGCGACATCTCAAAGTTAGCTTCAATTTCCGACTGACTTTTCCTTCTCAAGCACCAAGCTTGAGATTATGGGACAGAATACTAGTACATATTGTTTCGCATAATAGTGTTGCAGGATATTATTATCACTCTTCGCAGGGTTCACGCAACTGCCAAATAATAGTTAATACGCAAAGCTCCTGATGTGCTTTTGTAACTTTTTCGTTGAGAATTTTTATAGGTAGAAATATCTCCGACACCCGAGCTTGAGTTGAAGACAGAGCTTTTAAAGTATGGGAGAAAAAGAGAAATCGCACGGCCTATATTTTAAATGATCTAGCTTGAGCTCAGGGTAATAATATGTTATAACCACAGGGTAATAATATGTTATAACTACAGGGTAATAATATGGTACAACCACAAGATAATATGGTACAACCACAAGATAATATGTTACAACCACAAGATAATATGTTACAACCACAAGATAATATTTTACAACCACAGGGTAATAATATGTTAGAACCACAGGATAATAATAAGAAAGGGAGCATCATTTCTGTGCCTCGGTGGTCTAACGGTTAAGGCACTCCGGATCTAACTGGGAGACCATAGTTAGACTCTAGACCGGGCGATCTCTCTCTTTATTTCCTACACTTTAAAAGGCCTAGCTTGAGTTCAGGCGCAGGTGTCGGAGATTTCCACTTATTACAATAATGGTTGTCCAAGGAATTAGAGCTAACATTTTACCAACAAGCCTTTACTCTAATGGTTGCCGTAACATGGAGAAAAGTGCACGAATTTCCCGCACCAGTTTCTAGAGTGTTTGTGCAAGTTTTTGTTTTACGGCGAAAGGACAGGAACGATCATATTGTGCCAGAACTTAGTTTTCATAGGAATGCGGACTGCTCAAGGCCGAGGGTACCAATCCCGGATCTACGGTGAGCAGGTAAGCCGTCTATTTTTTGGCGCATCTAGGAGTCGAACCTGGGATACCCGCACGCTATGTGAACGCGTTACTACCCCACCACGACAAGGCGGTGATTAATCGTGCAGTTCTCCGCTTCCCGAATTTCAATTTCTGTGTTTGCATTTCTTGATTCGGATTGGTTGAATTTTCATGGCGCAGGGACAGCAAGAGTAATTCTACGTTAAACAAAGCCGTCATTCGGAAATGTCACGTCAAGACTTTCGTCCCATCTCGGATCAGGTCTGAAGCAAAAAACTTTCAACTTTCAACCAGGTATTTTACACAAAAAAAAGTAAACAGTGTGCAGTGGAAACCTTTGAAGCTAAGTAATCTTATCTACATTGGTATAAGCAGAGGCGGACACAGGCTTTCATTTTGGGGGGAGTCAAGGACAGAATTTGCCATGGTCTTGGAATAACACCCTTCATTTATCATAAAAGTTGGAATTTTTACAGTGAAAAAATATATTTGGGGGTCATGACCCCTGGGACCTTCCCTATGTGTCCTCGCTTGAGAACAAGTGCTATTCAACGCAGATTCAGTACGAAACGGTTGATACAATAGGGGATTTTTTTAAATCGCGGTTTTACACGGGTTCGAATCTTGGAAAATATTAGAGTTTGTAAATATGAGCCTGCATATATTAAGTTGCCGGTCTATTTTCAAATGATCTATCAAATATCTACGTTTTTGAAGAAACACTGCAAAACTTCAGCAAAGGGTATTACCAAGGGTTTATATTTCTAACAAAATATTGTCAAAACTTAATAATAAATATGTAATATGTATATAATAATATAATATATGTATAAAATATATGTATAATATATATATGTATAAAATATATGTATAATATATATATGTATAAAATATATATGTATAATATATAATGTAATACAATATATATATAATAATATAATATATATATATATATATATAATATATATATATATATAATAATATAATATATATATATATAATAATAATATGTAATTAACAAAATATTGTAAAAACTTCACTAAAAGTTAGTCAACCCCACACATATATTTAAACAAATACATAAAAAATAAAACCTGGGTTCGGGATTGGCGCAAATAGGCGGTGGCTTGAGGGGCTAAGCAGCCTCTAAGAAATCGAAAACTACATTTGAATATCATGTGTCGAGCATTGAATTTGGGCTATATTCCTGTCTATAACTCTACAGCCATCCCTAGAACTTGGGGCCAGTTGCGCTAACGGAAGTGGGGGGCGATGGTACTTTTTTTTATTTATTTGAGATGTACTTAAGTTTGCACCACCGTCTTGAATTTTGATTTTTTTTAAACGTGGAAAGTCATGGAAGGATTAATTTTCACACCCAATGTTTATACTACAGTTGTATCCAGATCACAAGATTCGAAAAGAAGAAAAAGACCACAGCGCAAACTGGCCTGGAATCGGCGACAGGTTTGCGTCTTGATACTTTATCAACTGAACTGTGGAAGACAACCGGCATGGTCTTTAAGTATGATAGTTAGATTTTTAATCTATATATATTGGAAGGTAAACGATGACGGGTGTTACCAGTAGCTCAGTTGACAGAGTGTTAGGAGTAAAACCTGAGGGTCGCGGGATCGATACTTACTTGTAGCCTGCCATCTTTCTATTCGGAATCTTGTGAATCGAATAGTGCTTCAACATGAACCAAAAACGGGAGAAATTAAAATTAATAGTTCCGTTTCCTCATAAATACAATCTATTCCGATCTTTATATCCGTGAACGTCATTAAAAACGCAGAGTGAGGGAGAGAGAGAGAGGACGAGGACTCCAATAGCGATGATTTTAGAAAAGGTCCCTGATAAAGCACAATCAATTAGAAATATGGTACTTGAACATCAAGATGCTCAGAGCTTATGCACAGTAAACACAATTTCAAATTGATAGACATTATAAGAACTTGTGAAGACATGTTCGGGAGTCTCGAATTAATCTGCTACAGTTTCATGACTAAGATGGTCATCTGAGATGAAAGTGATAGCCAAACGTCAGCTCTGAATCTTAACCAGTATATTATTTTAGGAAATTCGAAGCCGAGACTATCTGGAAGCAGGATGATGTTTAATATACACTAGGCTATTATTATGGTTTAAAGATTCTATTCATCGGATTGATTTGAAACGCCGATCTGTATTTAGAATGGTTTTTCTTAGCATTCTGTGTCTTTTCGAACAATGGCATGCAGTGAAATATTGCCTGGAATCATTACATCTCAATCAGTTTTTGTTTCAGTATTTATTGGATTCATGGCGCAAAAACGACAGAGGCCATGCTTCGTTGGAACACGAACCCACAGTTTTCAGAGGAATTCGAACATATTAAGGACATCAATACTTGCTTTTCAAAATTTAATTGATGCAGCAAAACCATTGGTGTCTTTGTTTCATAACTTTTTAACCAACTGCAACTCGTTAGTAGTGTAAACCGGATAATTCGTTTAATATTTAATAAACACGGTTACTGAAATTAGTGAAATAAACTTATTAATCTGGTAAGACAATAAATAATGGTAAGCTAAAATATTTATATACATGTGATGATAAATAAATAACCACAGCCATTATATTCTGCTATTAAATGTTTATGTCTAAAAAATTATTATCCAACTATTTAAATACACTTTGCCATAATTAGTATAAAGCAGTTAAATAAACCTTCTGAAACATTTTGTTACATGTACGTATTCCAGATTATGTTTTTTCTTTCACTCGAGGTTTTTCGCTATTTTTTTGCTTAAAAGATTAAACGCAGCCATTTTTTAGGCTTCATTTGGGCAATTTGGCAATTGCAGTAATTTAAGGAGGTAAAACCAAAGTTGAAGATAAAGAGGAGTATTTTTTACTCTTATATTGAGGGTTTTCGGTTTAGTGTACTTTTTCTAAATAATTGGTCATTAAACAAAGGTTTTTATTATTTCGAAGCATATTTCTCAGAAAGGAATTTGATATTAAATGATTTGGCTAATCTTGTTTTGAATAGAATTCTCTGAAAAGAAAAGATGGGCTGCTAATTGTAAGAAATATGGCCAGAAAAAAAAGCTAAGGGAAAAAGAAAATTCCTATGATCATTACGATGAAAAAAGTATTTAATAAAGCGGAGGATATTCGAAAAAAAATTTTTTTTTGGAAAAAAATTGGAGATAAAAAAAGAAATATAAAAATTTGGTAGCGAGGTATTGACTTTCTAAAATAATTTTGTAGAAAGGAATTTGAAGATAACAAGCGGCTAATTATTCCTTTTTAAATCGAACCCTTGTTGAATTCCTCTTTTATGCAAATAAAGAGGATGGGTATTGAATGCTCAAAGTTTTTTGTCCTCATGTGAATTAGTACATATTTTTCAGTATAAAGAGATAAAAAAATGTATTATATTCCGACATTTTTTGTCAGAAATTTAAGGGAGTACTTAAATTACCATATTAAATATTTCAACATTTATATAATAAGTATTAGAATATAGTTGAACCTTTAGTTTGGTTACATTGAAAATAAACAGAAATAAAACACTTCTTGACAAAAGCAAATTTATTGGAATTGTTATAACCCGCTAGAGAGCAGAAGTCTAGTAATTTTTCTTCCTAATTTACGTAAGTTGAGTCTAGAAATAGATTTTTATCCTTTTTTACAAAGGGCAAATTTTTCCCTTTTCTGAACTTATGGCATATTACATTTTTACTTATGAAGATGCTAATGAGTTGCAAACTGCAAGCAACCCTAAATCGGAAAAAAAATGAGCGCATCGATCAACCGCAAATTTGAACCATAGCATTAATATGTGACGAAAATGTGTGAAATTCCAATATTTAAATATATCGCACCCTGGAGACGAAAGCGTCACAACTTAAATCCCAATTTTCAGAAAATGCAAAAAACTGTTTCTGGCTGAATTGAGGGATGTTGTGTTCATCTAATGACATGTGCCAACTAGCAGAAACCCGAATAACTTACGGCCTGACGTTTGGCACGGGAGGATGCAGCACTGTTTTCTATACCTGGTTGTAATATTAAGTTATTTTCACCGAATTTTGAGTTGTAACACTTTCGTCGAAAGGGTGTTTTATGATATATCAAATTAATAAATGATAATGTTTGTTTACATTTTCTTGTCGGGCTTTACATCTTTTTATTTTATTTCAATGGTAACACGATTCTAAAGAAAACATGGATGTAACAAGCAAAAGTGCGATCTTTCCATGTTAGCTGAAAGCGAGAGTTCAACTGTATTTCGTTACAATATTAAATATTAGGATACAAAATTATTATATCAATTACCGTAGTCGTAGCATCATTAATTGCCATAAAAATTAATGTGTAAATATAAGCAAGTTCATATCCTAATTTAATAAATAAGGTGCTTAAATACAGTATTATTAGAAAAATTTTAATATATTTTTGACAATTACAAAGCATGGAGGGATTTTAAAGGGATTTTAAGGATAAGTTTGGCAACACTCACCGTCAAGGCCCTTTCTACCGCCGCTATTGACTTCTCCTTGTCCCTCCGCCCCATCTTGATATCATAGTTCCATGTATAGATGGTTGTTCGGTCGTTACCAGAAAACGAGGAAAGTTTTACCGGAACAGGAAACATACCAGCTTGTACCGGAAGCGTACCAAGCAGAACAGGATGAGGGTTCGACTCCCATACCAAACCTTGTTGCCAGGGTGTTTCTATTTCTATGACTCCGTCCTGGTGAATTGTTGTCTCCACAGGGGCGCCACCTGGAATGATAAACAGAGAACTGATAAGGTACGATGAAGCTATTTACAAACTTTTCTGTGCGTTATTATATTTAATAAATAAACCAAAATATCTGCTCTTAAATACACCTGTTCCAGAAAAGTTTCGGTGAGGAAACGCCATTCCCTAAAGTTTGCTACTGCGTTACATTTCCTGTCACGGAATTTTTTCTCCATGAAAATCCCACTGGCATGCTTTAGGGAATATGCACATCCAAAATATGCATACACTTAGAATTTTCTTAATGATGATTGGTTCGGACGCTGTCTGTAAATCAATATTTTTTAAATATAGCAGAATTTAATCTATATATGATATTACATTCCAAGCAGCGGCAGCCATTGCAAAGAATATTCAGTCATTCGATGAAAGTGTTTAATGTAGTTTTTGTTAATGTGGTGGTTAAAATATTGCTTACGTAATACTTAAACTCTCCCATGTGGTCACCCAGCTCATGAAGTCAGACTTACGTAGGGCTGACTTTTTTTTCAGTACGGACTCTGCATGTGCATAATCAATGTACTATATGATAAAGGAAACTAAAGGAAAGATTTAACACTTATATAATTTTCCGACTTTGGATGTATGAGAAATACATACAAGTATTTCATCATGCATGCTTGAAGATTTTCTTGTACTACTTCGTTTTGCTGCGAAAAGGAAAAGCAAACGTGATAATTGAATCAGAAGATGTTTACACAAAATCATGCTAAGAAAAAATTCAATCCCGCTCCGCGATTTCTAAGGTTCTAACCATTATCGTTGGCCCAAGAAGACACCCTATTTATCCGAGAATTTTTTTTCAATTTTGTAAAAAAATGCACCAGTAAAATAACAAGTTGTGGGAATTGAAAATGACAATTTTTTAAACGAGGGAATCGACAGTAATGCAGAGAATTAAGTTTTCTTTGATCCGAATGTCATCTTAGGGGATTCGGTGTTTATCCGTACGGTATATCACATTAAATAAATTGCAATAATGGAACTACGTAGAGAGAGAGTTATAATTTTAGAAACGTATTTATATATGTTCTCATAATCTGTTTACGTTTCATTTAAATGTAACAAAATTTTCCATGTATTTGAAAGCGATTAGATTTACTTTGAAACTCAAATTATGGTGAAATCTTTACGAAATGGTGAAATGATTCGACGCAGCCCCGAACGCAAAACAAAAATATTTAATTAAAGCAGAAAGAACTGAAACTAATACGAATTGCATAGACAGAGAGAAAATGAGAGAAACAACAGCCCAGGAATATTTTCTTTCCGATAATAATTAAAAAAAAACATATTAAACCTAATCTCACTCAACAAAAAATACATTTTCAAAATTAAAAGTACTTCTTTTTATTTCTGCTTTCTTAGTACAAGGGAACAAACAGTTGGGAAAGGAAGGCAATTGTGAACGATTTTCTCCCAGTACCCTGGGGTATTCCTAGATATTTTTCTTTATTTCTGTAATTATTAAAACAATACTGCGAAGAATAATTACAAAATTTAATAACCCAAGTTCTCGTAACCGAGAAGCAAAATTCATGGAAAATAAGAGTACTTTTTTCTTGAAAAGGGAATAAAAACGGCTCTTTTAGGGAGAGAATCGGAGAAAAGTAGTTCGAGAGAAAGACTAACTGGCCCTCAATTTTTTGAAGGAGAACAAAAGAAAAGAACTTTTAATTTTCTTAAATTTTAAATTTTTTAAACCGATGAAGGGTATTTTTTTAGGTTCTGATGGTAATTTATGTTCCGTAGAAAGGCTTAAATAAATGGCGTTAATTCCAGGGGATGAAATAACATTCATAAATTTCAATTTTCTCCAGTTTTCCATTATTAATTCTTCAATGGGTTTTTCCGAAGATTGGAGAAAGAATGGGAACTCTTGTACCTTTAATTAAAATCCTTTAAATTTGGCTTTTAAGAATCTTTGAATAAAGAGCTGAGAAAATGATTAAGAAGCAGTAAAAATAGAAAAGTTGACGAACATAGAATTCATGTCAAGCAATCGACGAGCGAGGAAACTGGCGAATGAAAAATGATTCTTTCAAAGGTAATTAAGTGGTTTTCTGAGAGAATTTTTGACCGAGTTTTCGCTAGATTTGTGCACTTTTTAAAAATGAACAAAAAAGAATCGAGTGGCTATGAAGATTTTTAATTATAATATTCAACGGTTAATGAACTAAACAGCAAGCACATTTCTTTTACATGCTAATATTGGTCCATTTACATATATTTAATAAATAGCACTAAAATTTCCAAATTACTCTGTATTATTTGTTTTTTAAATTAGTTCTCTTTGAAAGATTTGTAAATTAAGTATAAGTTATAAACCTGTGTTTTCTCTTCTTATTACTCTAAAGTAAAATATGCAATTTACAGATAATTGACATGATTTCTGGAATTATAAATGTGAAGAATGACGACATTTTTGGAAACATACAGATGGCAAAAATATTATCACACATACATTACTTTGCATTCACTACTTTATTTCTTAGATAAAAACGCGTCAATGTTTGAATTACTTTTACAATAAATACTTTTTCACTTGTTTCTTGTATCAATCAGAAGAAATAGACATTTGAAAAATTGAAATTTTATAATTCCATCTTGAAAAATTGAAATTTTATAATTCTATCGAAAAAAATATATCTACAAACAAAAAACTTTCAAAATTAAAAAACTATCCGTCCACTACCTTGCGTGCATGTTTTTTGATCCAATTATAGCTTGCAAATATCTGGGAATGGATTCCTCTCTGATTTGTTTAGTTGTCTATGTTTGTTTGTGGTTTTACGTTCGAGGACTACAACGGTCATAATTGAAAAGAAACAGAAAATTAATACAGTTTTAAAAATTTTAATCGTTTACAGACTGTTTCAATAGCCCTGGGCTATTTTCGTCAAAACGGTCGACGATATATACACAATATGTAATGACAAATGCGTGTTACAAACGGCGGTTACAGATTACAGGTATAATGAAATGAACAGTAAAAATAAATACACACACACATGGGTTAAGGAAAACGTCTCTTGTAATGGAACGTAAAGTTTAGAGAAACGTTTCTAGTAGTAAAACATGAGTTTAAAAAGAAACAAAAAGTAGAAAAAATTTTGCTGTGTGGAATGAAATGCGCCTTGAGACAGTAGAATCATTTGATGAAAAATCATTGTTCGATGTGGGGAGAAAGTTCTTCCAAAAGGGAGAAATGAAATTGGACGGCGACTAGTCATTAACGGCATTATCTGCGTTGGCGATTATATGTATGGCCTCAAAAAAATTGAGGTCCAGTGGAAAGGAAACTTTTTAGATAATTTGTGCTTTATGATATAAAAATTTATAGCCAGATCCTCACAAGTGTTTAGCCAAAGCAGATCTGTGGAGTTCTTGTTTCTGAATATCAGTGTCATGTTCTTTTAAACCAGTTCATAGGGCTCTGCGTGTTTGACCAATGTAGACACGATCACATAGGCAAGGAATAGAATAAATTCCCCAAACATCCAGGTCAGGGATGTAGTGCCGGATTTATAAATGGGCACGTTGGGCACTTGCCCAGGGCGCCAAATTTCTGGAGGCGCAAAATGAGGTGGATTGTTTTTAATTGCAATTAATTTACTGTAGAATTCTGGCCCCACCCTTCTGGCGCCCTCCACCCTTGTTTTTCTAAATCTGAAATTCTGAAAAATTGCGTGAAACAATTCCCGCCCCCAAGCGTGGATCCAGAGCAATGAGAGAGATGGCAGAGGGTGTGCGCCCCCTGAGAATAATAAATTTACATTAAAAATGATTATTTTCAAGTAAAAAATAAAACTAAACTTACAAGTGAATTTTCAAGCTTTGCGCCCTCCTTGAAATTTTGTTCTGCATCCGCCCTTAAACTTTATGATTCGAATCATATGTGTGTGTTTCCTTTAAAGGGGGCTAAAATTTCTTTTTGAGCCCAGATTATCCTATGTGTCCCAAGATTCTCCACCCCACATCTGAGTAAGGGGTGTAAAGATTTATTGGTCTCTGACTTGACTTCATGTCATGAGATCGCAAAAGTGTAGTTACCATAATATAGCAAAAGTTGTTAAAATTTTCGGGCATCAGGACCCATAAACAGATGCTAGTAGGAACCGCTCTTACTATGCAAAGGCAGGTGCGTATTTATAAATGTGCGCGTTGGGCAAGTGGATAGGGTGCCAAATTTTTAGGGACGCAAAAAGCGTCGAACATCTTTTCTCTTTTAATTACAATTTATCCCCTGTAAAATTGCGTCAATCAGCACTCGCCAAAAGCGCTCGTTCACACCTTTTGTCTTCATTTGAAATTCTGAAAAAATGTCAGTCTAACGGCTCTGCTCCCATTAAATGTGGAACAAAAATAAAAAATTCCGTCGTTAAATAAACGAAATTGGTTTATAAAAATATCATTATTATATCTTATAATAATGTACATGAAGTAAGGATAAATGCCACTCCTTCCATATCCTCCGCAATTTTTCGTCGCATTTGAGGGGGCGAAACGACAGAATTTCATTTACTTCTGCTAGTATGGTGGAAGGGGGCGACCATGGGCGTAACTATCTTCTAAGTCTAGAAGGGCTAATTATATTTATATTCTATGTTAACCCATTTTCCAGGGGACCAAACCCTATACCTCAATGCTTAGCAGAAATTTTCTAGCGGGGTTAGCCTCTTCTAGTTACGCCAATGGAGGGGGGAGCTGAAACTCGCTGTGCCCAGGGCGCTTCGTACCCTAAATCCATTCCTGTGCCTATGTGATCGTATCTACATTGACCAACACGCAGATTCCTACGAATTCGTTTAAAAGAACATGACCTTTATGTTCGGAAACAAGAACTCCACAAATCTGCTTTGGCTAAATACTCGTGGGAATCTTGCTATAAATTTTTATTTCATAAAGCACAACTTACCCAAAAAGTTTCCTTTCCACTGGACCTCAACTTTTTTTGAGGCCTTACATACAATTGCCAACACAGATAACGCTGTTAATGACAAGTTGCCGTCGAATTTCATTTCTCTATCATGATTTGGGAGTGTATAGGTACTGAGGGCTTAGGAATGCTGTGTATTTTGACAGGAAGGGTAAATTTCGAAGTATAGAAGGAGGTACTTGAGCATTTTATTATTCCATCATGGGAAGATCTATTTGAGGATGACTTTATCCTCCAACAAGACTGTGCATCCTGCTATACTTCAAAGGCTAATCTTGCTTGACTTAATAACTATAAAATCAAAGTACTTCCTTGGCCGACCCCAATTTGCCCGATTTAAACCCCATCGAGAATATGTAAGGTTTAATGAAGAAACACCTTCAGGATTAAGCTCCAAAGGACAAAAATGAAGGCACAGAAAGCGTGAAATCCGTTTGGGAAACTATCAGCAAAGATGACTGCAAAAAATGAGTAAATAGTATGCCAGATCGTCCACGTGACGTTAATAAGGCCATTAAATATTAACTACTCATACTGTTTTTCCTTTAAATGAATTATACTATTTTTTCCATGTTATTCTAATTTTTTGAACCGCTGCGAAAATTATTCTATTTTTTTTTAATTTTTGGAAAAAACTCGTTGTAAAAAACTTTGCAATATCATACTAATTTTTTTATGTTATGCTCATCTAGAAAATATGTAGAATGTGGTAGTACACTTTAAAATTCTGAAGTAGTCATTTCTACCGAAATAAATGCAAATCGCAAACCACTATGTGCTTTATTTTTCATTATTCTAATATTTTGAATTGGAGTTGCCGTTGATTCTCTACATCAAGAGTAAACGAATGTGTTTTCAGATACTGTAAAATTGGAAAAACACACATATATATATATAAAATACAAGAAAGGAAGACCTATATAAACCAAAAAGAAGTAAAATGAACGAATCACAAGAGAATAACAATTACGCAGGAATAAAAATATGGAACAATATAGAAGAAAACATCAGGAATAGTAGAACTTGTAGTAGCTTTTGAACAGCTCAAAACAAGACTAAAAAATGCATTGCAGAACTATATTTAATAATTACCATAAATAAAGATGATTTGGAAAGATCTATAAGGACTTACGTCTGCAACCCCTTCCTGAGTAAATCATGTAACTCAATCAAAATGTATTTGGAAAAATAAAATTATTATTATAAGACAACTGCAAATATATTACGTTGAATGAAGGTTTAGGATTGTTCTGTCGAAAATAGAATAATTCTGTAATTCCCTATTTCCATGGCATCATCATCATCATATTCAACCATTATCTATCCACTGCTGGATGAAGGTCTCTCCAAATGCTTTCCACACAAGTCTATCCTGAGCAATTCGCTTCCACGTCACCCCAACCTGTTTTCTTATTTCATCCACCCATCTAGTTTGAGGACGTTTTCTAGGTCTTCGGTGGTCTCTTGGAATCCAGTTCAGAATTTCTGTTGTCCATCGTTGATCAGTTCTTCTTGCAATATGCCCAGCCCATCGCCATTTCAGCCCTTTTACTTTAACAATGATGTCCTCTACTCTAGTTTGCTCTCTCACCTATTGCGATTATACTATTTCGATGTACTCTCACATAAATTAATTTGTAACATATAAACATAATATTTATCGTCCATATTGTCATCGCGAACGCAGCCATATTGAGAACTCTATTTAAAGTCATGGGCTCCTAAATCATTACATGATCACAACCATGTTTTTTTAGTTGGTTTTAAATTGTTTCTCTTAAATGTGTTTCCAGTTTTAGCCGTACTTTTATGCCATTGAAATCGAAAATATTAAACTTTCTTTTGTCAGCAAATATTACATTTTTCCAAAATCTTGCCAATTTTCTGACAAACTTAGAAAACCTATCAATCTTTTCCGCGTATTTATTCCAACAATATGATGATAGCATTGGGCACCTAACATCGAATATGTAATTTGTAAAGAAAACTAATAATAGTTTCAAAATTTAATATGGTCATTTGTGTTGAAGCAATAACGTTAGCCAATTTTAAAATATTTATGGCGTGGCTTTCAGATACTTGCTTAAGATACTATCTCTCTTTCAGATACTATCCCTCCGTTGCCTTTCACTCAGCTTTTTTTCGAAGCCCAGATCCCAAGATATTCTTTGTTAAACATATTTTCGTTTTCATTATATACTTTTTACCATGTTTGGCGCAGTATAGCCCAGATGCTCTTGCGCCATAAAAAAGCCAAACAAACTATCATTATATACTAAGTATCAGAAAATTTAGCTTCTTACCTAATATTGCCCTGCGGTGGCGCAGTGTGGTAACGCGTTCTCCTATTGCGCGGCTAATCCGGGTTCGACTCCCAGCAGTGCAAAAAGAACGCTTACTCAGAGATCTCATAAAGATCGCACTGCTCACTGTAGTCCGGGGTTTGGTTCCCTAGGCCTTAAGAGGTTCGGATTCCTCGGAAAACAGTAGGTCCCGGCGCAGCATGACCACTGTAGTCTTTGAGCCGTAAAACCAAAAAACAAACAAACAAACTTACCTAATAATAATAATAACTAAAACCACAGTCATGAAGAGCTATTACCCTGTCTCGCACTGCAATGAAAATCCGAATTCTCATAGGCAAAACAATTGAAACTGCTTAAATTTTCATTCCAAATAATGCGACATTTTAAGAGCAAAAATCGTTATTTGTCTGTAGATTAGCATAACATACTATTTAACTTTTTAAAACAGAGCCCTAATTATGTGTGCAAATACTTTTTTAACACCACAAAATTTTAATCACACGTAAGAAATTTTAATTATACGGGCTTTAAAGGAAAGTCCAAGTATTTTGGGAAAATACTGCAGAAGGGAAGAAGAAAGAGCTCTTGAATGGTGGAAAAGTTCGGTCTGTCTATTGTAAAGTGGAAAAAAAATCCACTGAATGAAAACGATTACAACACCTCTCACGAATAACTTAAGAAATTTAATGATGTAACAAAACATGACTGAAGACAAATGTCAATTACAAAGCTGTAGAATATCATCGATTTAGTAGGAAACAATGTGGGTAACGTACGAATTCCGTATATGTACGGCGCGCAACACCGTCAATTCGAAATTGATAGACTATGTTGAAGCAGACAAAAAATGATACGAGGCAAAATCTGTGAAGTTCGATTCATGACACTGAAAATGATCAGTAATTAAATGAGCACTATTTATAGTTACAACGCAAAATTTTTTGCGAAGCTATCCAGATGGCAAAAATCGTCTTAGGGACGTCCTGAAGATATCCAGGACGTCACTGGGACGATTTTGGCTATCTCGGTAGCGTGGACTCGGTTCGAAGGAGCAGTAATTCAGTGACCGCTTGCACTTTATCGGCATTTTAAGCAATGAACATACGTAATTCGTCAGTAGCTTGTGACATTTCATATTAACTTGATGCTCTACGACTTCTCATTCGATATTTTCTTTTATCTCGCTTTCTTGCAGATTTAGTTTTCCTTGAGTTTTTAATATTCCCTTACAGTTGCTATAATCTCTGTCATTCGATCAGAAATTTCTAGTCTACCGAAGATAGATTTAATTTTGGTTTCACTCCGACCTTCCTTTCCATATTTATTGCCCTAACTATGGAAAAAACTGCGTAGGGTTTATAAAGGGGCCCTCCCCTTTATGAACCCATGTATATATTTCTTCTGAATATTAGAAAAGCAACACTTGAGTGTATACTTATTGCAAAAGTAATTTATAGGTCAAAAATACTTCGTAATATTTGCTTTCTATATCTATTTCTGTAATGTAATGGTTTAATGCAAATACGTTTTTTTTTTGCTCAGTATGTATACCCAAATCAAATTTTTCTTCTGTTTGCCGTTGAGCATATTATGAGTGATGGAAGAAAACTACTTCCACCTAACTATTAGCAGTAAATATTTAGAGATGGAGCTTGCTTCAAAGGTTTAGAAATAAGATATTGCAAAGAAAATTCAAACATATACAAAATTGTACAGTCACAAAACTTGTATTTGATTTGCGAAATATTTGAGTTTTTTATGCAAAAATTATTACACTTAATGCTGTATTTATAGCTTCACATACTGAAATTTTTGAATATATTTTAGCTGAAACCTTCAAATTTTTAGCCTTATTATGAATGGTAAAAATGTGAAAATTTATTGAACGATGGATTTAAAATACATAAGCGTGTTAGTAATATACGTATCTAAGTACTTTCTAGAAATAAGCATATTAAGTATCTCTATATGGCTCCACAAAGGAGCTGGTCCAGGGGTGGGGAAACCTGCAGCTTTATGAGCATATGCGGCCTTCGTGAACCTTATGTACGTGGTATGCACGTATGCATCACGAAGTTACGTACCTTTTGACAAAATTAAAATTTTGAAGAAAAATCCCTTTATTTTTATTAATATGATTCTCTTTGTCTTTTTTATTTGTATTATGATCTTAAAATGAACTTAAGTATAAGAAAGTACAAGGAGATTTAACGAAATAATCTTCTTTGAGTGACATAATTAAAATACATTCGGCCTTCGTACTTTACAACTAAATGAATGAGACCTTCTAATATTAACAGTTAATCTAAAGCGGCTTTCGAACATGAAAAGGTTCCCGACCACTGAGCTAGGACACAATTTCTGAAAATGGGAGATGAGAATGTATAGGAAATTTCTGAAATTCGATGTTACCGAAAAAGGAAAGAGAGTTCAGAAGAAAAGAGAAAGCTGCTGAAGAACATTGAGAAAGTGTTATATTTATGGTATGAATACGTTGAAGATTAGGATAGACCAAGTTCCAAAGTGTCAGGTTTGGTTTGGTTGTATTTTTATGGCGCAAGGATAACAAGAATCCTCCTTCGCCAAACAAGGTGAAAATGTACATACCGTTTTAAACGAGAATACGCTAAAACTAAAAAGGTAAAATGCATTAAAAGTAATATGTTAAATGGAACAAAGAAAACGTTGTAACAACATCAAATGCAATGGAAAAAGCCGATATTAGTTAAAAATGAGTTCATGATTAAAAAAATCGCCTAAAATGTCACGAAGGGTAAAATTATTTTGGTTAAAAGTTAATGAGCGTTACTGGTTAAAATTGGGACAAATTGATAAAACATGCAAAACATTTAACGGTTCGTTGCATGTAGCACACATCGGCGCATCTTCGCTCTTTAAAAGATGTTCATGGAAAAAGAGTATGTGGCCAAGCGAGAGTGACCTCTTCGAGTCGGTCACTCCTAAAACTAGACTACCACATTTGAATCCGTGGTTTTATATGGTGAATCGAAAATGTCAGAGGCAAACTGTGCAGTAACAGAGGCCCAGGGAACCTAATAAATATATTCTTAGTATAGGCTGGCATGAATATGTCCATTTTGACTTATGAAGACTTTAAAAGTGTTATGGTGAACAGAAATGATTGAAGGTGACATTATTCTATGTGTTGCATTAAGTCAACAAATTGAGCAACCAAATAAATTAAATGATATATAAGTTTGCATAATATTTTTCTTGCATGCATTAATGAGCACAAATGTATGCCAATAAGGCCGAATTTCAAAAATCTTCCATTGCTGTGTATTGAAAATAATCATAATTTTAAAGTTTGGGACCTTCGATTATCTGTGAAACCAGATCGTCTTTAAAGTTAAATTTTCTGGCGTCTTTCTATATTTATAACAAATTGGACAACCTCGTTAATGATAATAGATCTACGCCTACTTTCAGCATTGCGTGGAAAATCCTATTAAACACCACTCAACATTTGTCCTCCCCTCCTCTTGTTTTATTTTTTTTGTTTTTTTTCGATTTTATCTGCACTTCTCTCTAGCAACATTTCTCGTTAATAGGGGGCGCTGACACCTAACAGAGAACAGCAGAGTGGAATGGAAACATTATGTGTTCAGTTTGAGTTCATCGTCTGGTCATCTGGTATCCCTACTGAGGGGCAGATACGTCTGTCTAGAAAGCGTATACACTCTTTCAACGTTGATACTAGTATTTAATTGCATGCATTTGTTTTTGCATACATTTCCTTCAGGAGTATTGGGAATGAACGAAATCACTAGTTCCCTTTGTATCGCGAAATTTAGAACAAATTTAAGAGGCAGTATTCTTAGCTGCCCGCTAAGTAACGCTATGGTAGAGCTAAAATAAACTGCTATTAAATAATGGAGCTGGCAATTGATTAGGAGCAAATAAATACAGATTGCTTTAATTTGCATTAAACACATGACATAAAATATTTATTTCCATCTTTCGGGTGAAGCTCCAAAATTAATGAAAAATTAATTATAAATCATGCTCCTTAATAATTATTTTTAGCCAGTGAGAAGCAAGTTAGTATATCCTAATTAGTTATCATCCATTTTATTCTTATTATTCAACAAGTATTTCACGCATCTCCAAGTGTAAACATAATAACTCTTTCATTATACATTGTAAAAGTCTTTACAATGTATAATGAAAGAGTTATTTTGACAAAGGAAGTGCAGTTTTATTTCGATATTTAATTGCAACGATGAATTGATTATTAGTATTTGTTTACAGTCAGGAATTTACATGCATTCCTCAAGAGAGTAGAAAAGGTTGGTGCATCCAAATTGTTTACCAAAGTTTTAAAAGCGAATACAGTCAGCGATATTTACGTAAACGCATTTGTTTTTCGAACACCATTACTCCAATGAATTGTTGATATTTAAAGGCCAGGAATACAAAGGAAATGTTGTTGGTTCAATGTTATTTCTGATGCTGTTTATTGTTTATCTTTTAAGAACACTTAAATAGCATACCAATGAGAGAAGTGTAATTTCCCTGGAAATTTTGGGGAAATTCCAGGGGTAATTACTTGAAAGCAGAAGCTCACAAACAATTACTCGGAATAAATAATAATTTTCGATTCCTAATCCCAATGTCCTAGATATTCCCATTTGTAAAACAATCTGTTTAATTCCCTGTGAGTGCGTTACATTGGAGAAACGTTTTCAGCACTCGAGGTTTCGTAATTTCGGAGGAAAGAAAAGAAAACTGATGTTTCTCTGCGAGTAGAAGTTTTGGTCTTCACAGATCGACTTAGATAACTGAAGGAATGATAGTGTACCTTAGTTTTACGAAGCTTGCATCAGATATTACATCGTCTAACATACTTTGAGTTCAGTATTTTATAACCATGAGAAGAAGATATTTTTTAAGGATACAGATAGCTGCAGTTTAACACCTAGCATTGACCTGGACAAGAACTAAAAGGAAGCGTTGATATTGCTAATTCTGAATACGAAAATAGCCAGAAAGAGAGAAAAAATAATTTTATAAATAATAATATGAACTTCCAAATACCAATATGTAACTTGTTAAATCGCTCACAGAGAAAAGAATGATTTCGTTGGTCCCGTGTGGTACGATCCCACAATCCTTTGATTGTCGGTCAAAAGCTTTAACCATTGAGCTATGGGCAACTATCGAACCCTCTTTGCAAGCAAATATAGAGTATTACGACGGATAAGTCGATGAATATTGGTGAGGTGGCTGGATCCAGGAGCGGATACAGACTTTCATTTGGGGGGTCAAGGACAGAATTTGCCATGGTCTTGGAATAACACCCTTCATTTATCATGAAAGTTGGAATTTTTTACAGTGAAAAACAAATTTTTGTGGGGTCATGACCCCTGTGACCCCTCCACTGTGTCTGCCCTTGGCTTAACCTCTATTCTCTAACTTGCCCGCCGTGAAGCTTTATATTCGTTCGCAAGGGGGAGTTTGATAGCTGTCCGCAGTTTAATGGGTAAAGCTTTTGTTCGGCAATCAAAGGATTGTGGGATCATATCCCACCAGACGCAGAAAATTATTCCTTTCTCTGAGGGTGATTTATCAAGTAATACTGCTACCATCGGCCGTACAGGTGGAATTATTTACATTTAAGGTTAATAGGTGAAGTTTTAAATGGATGTAAACATGTAAGTACTGATCTGTAAATATTAAATTTGTAAACATTCAAAAGCTAATTTGAAAATTGTTAAGCTTGCACAAACTTGACGGTACTTATTTGCAAACTTGTATATGCTAATCAATACACTTATAAATAATAATCAATGCACTTATAAATAATAATCAATATATGCACTTGTAAATAATAATCAATAAATACACTTACAAGTACTAATCTATAAACTTATAGATACCAACTTATAAATCTGCAGATATTATATAAATTTGCAAATCGTTTATGCAAACTTGTAAATACATGTTGTGCGTTCGCGCTCGGTTGGCTAATCTATGAAATAGATGAGTATATAACTATTTCACTGGCTTCAAGTGTTCTGCCCTAGGTGAAATATTTATATTCTTTCATTTATATTTAAGTAATGTCATCTTTATATATTAGTATATTCAATTTCGGATTTTATTTAAACCAAAGTGCATCATCAAGCAAGTAATTTTCAAAATGATTTAAATCTAAATTCCTTCGTAAAATATTTTATTTAAACCAAAGTGCATCATCAAGCAAGTAATTTTCAAAATGATTTAAATCTAAATTCCTTCGTAAAATAAAAATAATTTAAAATAATAATCTAAATTCCTTCGTAAATAGACTTCGTAATTTATTTAGTATATACTAACGTATATTATGACAATATGTAATCGGTTATGCAAATTAGTGGGAGTTTGGTTTTTCTAAATTACGTTTTTGTTTCCAGAGGACGGATTTGTTTTTTTCTCTTATTTTAACGTTGATCTATTGTGCGTTTGCACTAAGTTGGCATGTGATACCGTTAGCAGACGGGTTAGTCCATTGCAGTTTAGGGAAGGGCGTCTTGCCGAAACTGGTTTTTCGCGCGGGAAAAACCAGTTCCTCCAAGACGGCCTTCCCTAAACTGCAATGGAATAACCCGTCTGCTAACGGTATCACGCGCCAACTGAGCGCTAATGCACAGTACATTAATTTGTAGATTACTGTTAATATACTTCTAACTATTAAGTTGCAGACTTGTGAATAGCAAATTCTAAACTTGTAAATACTAAATTCTAAACTTGTAAATACTAAATTCTAAACTTGTAAATACTAAATTCTAAACTTGCGAATAGTAAATATTAAACTTGTAAATACTAAATTCCAAACTTGTAAAAAGTGAATTCTCAAGCTTTAGATACTCATTTGTAAACTTCGAACTACTAATTTACGAACGTATAAATGCTGATTTCAGTACATCTGTAAATACTAATTTGCGTGACAGTTCAATGAACTTTCCAGGTAATAACACAGCAAAAGAACAAATGAATGAATGAAATGTTTCGAACCAAGATAATACAGACATGAATTATTTGGACATTCAATGTAAACACGACGCAATGAAAAAAAAAGAAAAAAAAAAAGAGATTTGTGAGGCGGAAAAATAAAAAGCTAATCTAATGTTAAGCGGAAGCAAACAACGAACCTTCCAATTTAAGCTGCCTCTCTTTTTCTTTTGAGAAGCAATAATCTTTTCCTTCAGAAACATCCCTGCATTCAAAATCGCATCAAATCCCTTATAAATATCCTTGGATACCGACGATATCCGCCTTATTTATTTTTACTCAAAGTTTTGTTTCAGAAAAATCGAATTTAATCCCCGTTATACGAAGCAAACCTCCTCATTTAACTCAAAAGCACCTCAATTTTTTCTCACTTAAAAGCCGGCAAATTTTCTTAGGAGATGAATTGCAGCAGCAACCTAGCTGCTGCAAAAAAAGACTTGAAGTTGAGATGACATGGCGGAAAAAAAAAATGTAAAGTTGAAGGGATTAAATAAAATTCGGTGCGAGACGGGACTCGCTTCTGAGAAATTAAGATGAAAGATTAGAAATTTCTTTCTTTTTTTGCTTTATCAAGATACGCTGGGTTTTACCCGCATATCGATGTCTCAAACTTTCTTTCGTTTTGATCCACGGCTCATCTACGTCCATCGAACGAAGGGAACAACTAAAGTAGATTAGAGTAACACTTATTTGGATGTACGCAGCAATAATTGGAGAAACTCGCATTAATTTACAAAATTATTGAAACACGCATTAAGACATTTTACGTCTGAGAGTTAAACACAATTCTAATTTGTGTTATGTGATGTTAGTGTTATATTTGTGTTATGTGATGTTAGTGTTTTATTTGTGTTATGTGATGTTAGTTTTATATTTGTGTTATGTGATGTTAGTGTTATATTTGTGTTATGTGATGTTAGTGTTTTATTTGTGTTATGTTAGTGTTATAGTTGTGTTATGTTAGTGTTATATTTGTGTTACATTAGTGTTATATTTGTGTTACGTTAGTGTTATATTTGTGTTACGTTAGTGTTATATTTGTGTTATGTTCGTGTTATATTCGTGTTATGTTAGTGTTATGTTAGTGTTGTGTTTATGTTATGCGGTGCTTAGTAAAATATTCAAACTTTACCATAATTTTAAAGCACTACCCAAGGATCTTTTCGCGGTAGGATAGCATGTAATAATGAATGTGCCAGCCGAATGGTGGCGGAAGGATGTTACATTTATGTAACGATAAAATTATTAGAAACGATAAATAATTTGTTTGCGTGTTTTATGGTGCAAGACAGCAAGGGTCATGCTGCGGCGGGACCTACAGTTTTCCGAGGAATCCGAACCTCTTAAGACCTAGGGAACCAACCGACGGACTACATTGAGCAGGTGGCCGGTAAGTGTTCTTTTTCGGCATCATTGGGCGTTGAAACCTTTGCAACGAGAAACCACTTTAAGTATCGATTGAAACTCCCATACAGACGCGTGTATTGTATGAGTGGACAGAAGAGGATTTCGTACATCGTCTTGAACAGCCTAGACGGCAAAATTTCACAATCAAAATGGAAAACGGGCGTTTGCACACCTTATAGCATTGACAGATAACACAATGAGATTCAAATCATTGGGCCAACAATGAAGAATGGTCAAGAAATGTCCACAAGTGCTGCTCGTCGTTCCTTGCCTTGATCTTCCTTGGATTTCCATCATAGGCGTCAGAAGAGATGATGGTGCCAAACATAAAAAGAAGGAACGAATGACGGATGGGAAGCAATAGGATTTTTACGCTCCAGGCTACTTTTGAATGCACATGTTATATCCATGCATATTTATATTAAAAGTAGAACGCTACGTTTAATGTTAAAAGTATAATGCTATATTTAATATTAAACGTACAATGTTATATTAAATATTGAGATTGCGAAATGTTGCATATAGTATTAAAAGTAGAATGCTATATTTAGTACTAAAAGTAGAGTGCTATATTTAGTACTAAAAGTAGAATGCTATATTTAGTACTAAAAGCAGAATGCTATATTAAATATTGAGATTGCAGAATGTTGTCTATAGTATTAAAAGTAGATTGCTATATTTAATATTAAAAGTAAAATGCTATATTAAATACTAAATTTAGAATGCTGCATACAGTATTACAAATAGAATGCTATATTTAGTACTAAAAGTAGAATGCTATATTTAGTACTAAAAGTAGAACGCAATATTTAGTACTAAAAGTAGCATGCAATATTTAGTACTAAAAGTAGCATGCAATATTTAGTACTAAAAGTACATGCAATATTTAGTACTAAAAGTAGAATGCAATATTTAGTACTAAAAGTAGAGTGCGATATTTAGTACTAAAAGTAGAATGCTATATTTAGTACTATAAGCAGCATGCAATATTTAGTATAAAAGTAGAATGTGTAGCGTATGATCCTAGTTAATGTAAATAATCGTAATCGTATCGCGTTTCCCCACAGCGGCATTGGGGAGTTATATGCATTGTATAAGTTGCGCATGTATATTGCGTTAGCGTGTTCTACCTAAAAGTTAGCTATGCGGTGATTAAGCGCTCTTGTATGTTTTGCTTTCGTTAGTAATAGTTACTAGCTCGAGTGAATACTAGTCATGAACTGTGATATTTACCTAGTAAGTTCTTTTAGTTATGTTAATAAATTTTGTTATCTGTTTAAAGAATAGTTATTTGCCGAATGTCTGCACAGCATTATCATCCAGCCTTGCAGTCCATAAATAGTTAATTGGAGTCAGATGTGGACACGTTGCATGTGAGCTGGGGACCGGTAGTTATTACGATATCGCTGTACCCTCGGCAGCTGGGACACTGTATGATATCGATATCACCTACATTTCAAATGCAATATTTAATATATGTATTTAATATGTGATAATAATATATGTGATATGTGATAATAATATATGTATGTATTAATAATATATGTATTTATGTATTAATAATATATATATTTATATTATTAATAATATATGTATTGTTATGTGATAATAATACCTTAAATACATATATTAATAATATATTAATAATATATATTAATAATATATGTGTTAATAATGTATAATATTAATAATATATGTATTTAATAATATATATTTAATATTTAATACTAAAAAGCAGGAGTATTTAATGCTAAAAGCAGATATTTAATGCTAAAAAGCAGGAATATTTATTTAATACTAAAAGCAGAATATTTAATACTAAAAGCAGAATATTTAATACTAAAAGCTAAAAGGAGAATTCTATGTTTAATATTAAACAGCATACTACACTTAATATTAAAAGTGGAATTCTATATTGAATATTAAAGGTAGAATGATCTATTTAATATTAAAGGTAGAATGCTCTATTCAATATTAAAAGTAGAATACATTGTTCAATATTAAAAGCAGAACG
>QLNU02014802.1:68088735-68137899 GCA_006491805.2 Dysdera silvatica
TCTTCTGGAAGTTGAAAGTACATCAGATCGAGCAGCGAGGCTCGTTGTTCAACTAACCCAGCGATACCAACTTCAGATAGTACAGGTATATGCACCAACATCAAGCCATACCGACGAAGAGGTTGAAGAATTTTATGAAGAAATCAAAGAGTTACACACCAAAGGGAAACAACATATCAAGCTCATCATGGGGGATTTCAATGCAAGAATTGGACAACAGGAACAAGGAGAGACATCGGTTGGTAAATACGGATATGGGGAAAGGAATGAACGTGGCGATCAACTCATCGAATTTGCAGAAGCTGAAAATCTTAGCATCATGAATTCATTTTTTAAGAAGAAACCGCAAAGAAAATGGACATGGAAACACCCAAATGGGGGAACTAGTGAAATTGACTATATCCTGGCAAACAAGAAATCAATTATTGAAGATTGCAGTGTACTGAACAGATTTAATACTGGAAGTGATCATCGAATGGTGAGATGTAAAGTGCACTTAAATACTAAATTAGAACGACAGAAGCTCATTAGGAAACAAGTAAGTAAGAGGGTGGATTTAAAGAAACTGAAAGAAAATACCGAGGCATTCAAGTTGGAATTAAAAAATCGCTTTTCTGCACTGGAAGGACTTATTGATGAAAGTGATATCTCAGAAGCAAATGAAAACATTGTTAAGACAATAGTTGAAACTGCTGGGGAAATTGGTGGTGTAACCTGTAAAAAGCACAATAGCAAATTATCTGAGAAGACGAAACAGCTCATGAAAAGGCGAAGAGATATGAAGGTGGACAATCAAAATACCAGTTCCAGGATTGAGTACATAGAACTTTGTAAAACTCTGCGCAAAAGCATGAAAGAAGACATAAGAAAATTCAACTGTGAGCTAGTAAGGAAAGCCATTGAAAATAACAAGAGCCTTAGGGTTGTTAAAGGAAGTTTATCTGTTGGGAAGAAACACATCATTGCATTAAAAGGAGAGGATGGCACCGTAACAAGAAATAGGGAAGAAATACTTAGAAGAGTTGAAGAATTCTACAAAAATCTATACGAAAGTAACAGTGGATTAAACGAAGACATTGAAATAGTCGAAGGAACAGCTCCTAAAATCTTAAAAGAAGAAGTTTCATTTGCAATAAAAAGTATGAAGAAAGGAAGAGCCCCTGGTGATGATGGTATTACATTAGATATCCTAAAAGAAGCTGGAGAATATGTAGAAGACATACTTGCAAAATTCTTTACCAAATGTCTTAACAGCGGTAACATACCAAACCAATGGGATTCTGCAACAGTAATTCTTTTGCATAAAAAAGGTGATAAAGAGGATTTGAAAAATTACCGACCAATTAGCTTGTTACCTGCTATTTATAAAATCTTCACAAAAGTGCTAACACATCGCCTGCAGAAAAAATTAGATGCAGCTCAACCAAGAGAACAAGCTGGATTTCGAAGTGGATTCAGTACAGTGGACCATATTCAAGTATTAAGAGAATTAATTGAAAGAACACATGAATATGAACTTCCATTGTGTGTGGCATTTATTGACTATGAGAAGGCCTTTGACTCTATTAAAACATCAGCAGTCATCAACTCTTTAAGATCAACAGACATTGAGGATGTGTACATTGACATGGTGAAACGTGTGTATAAAAATGCAAGTGCAAAATTTCGGTTACATAAAGATACCAAAACTATCAAAATTGGTAAAGGTGTGAGGCAGGGAGATACCATTTCTCCAAAACTTTTTACTTCAGCTTTACAGATGATTTTTCAGCAGATAAATTGGAATAACAAGGGAATAAAAATAAATGGTGAATATTTAAATCATTTGCGGTTTGCTGATGACATTGTTATTTTTTCAACGAACCCATTAGAACTCCAAGACATGGTACAGGAGCTCTCAACTAGAAGTAAAGAAGTTGGACTCAAGATGAACCTACAAAAAACTAAGATCATGTTCAATAATTTCGTAGAGGAAACAAAAATACAAGTTGACAACATTGAGCTAGAAATTGCTGATTCATATATTTACCTTGGCCAGCTGATTTCAATGGATGGCAACATTATGAAAGAACTCAACAGACGTATTAAACTTGGCTGGAGTGCATTTGGAAGAAACAGTTTTATCCTGAAGGGGAAATTGCCTTTGTGTCTAAAAAGAAAGGTCTTCAACCAGTGTGTATTGCCAGTCCTCTCTTATGGATCAGAGACATGGAGTCTAACAGTTGGAGCAATACGAAAGTTACAGACAACGCAAAGGAGCATGGAGAGGTGCATGCTTGGAATAACTAGGAGAGATCGAAAAAGAAACACTTGGGTGAGAGAGCAAACTAGAGTAGAGGACATCATTGTTAAAGTAAAAGGGCTGAAATGGCGATGGGCTGGGCATATTGCAAGAAGAACTGATCAACGATGGACAACAGAAATTCTGAACTGGATTCCAAGAGACCACCGAAGACCTAGAAAACGTCCTCAAACTAGATGGGTGGATGAAATAAGAAAAGAGGTTGGGGTGACGTGGAAACGAATGGCCCAGGATAGACTTGTGTGGAAAGCATTTGGAGAGACCTTCATCCAGCAGTGGATAGATAATGGTTGAATATGATGATGATGATGATGATATAAATAACAAACTATAAAAATAAGTTAATTGCTGAATAGAATATAAGGAATGGATAAATAATCATATATATTAACTTCAAATATTTCTAAAACTTTGCCAAGCCAGTAAGGAGATGAATGAGGATCTAGGATACCCGTGTGATTGCTAAATTCCGATTCAACTTAACACTTATACTAAATCTGTTCACTGTTGTGTAAGAGAATTCCGGTAACAAGCCGAGACTTTCCAATTCTCTTGCTTTCAAACCTACCAACAATATGTCAAAGATTTTAATATCCATTCGTCAAAGCTTTTACCATAGATTTGTCAAAGATTTTAACATAGATTTGTCAAAGCTTTTAACATAGATTTGCCAAAGCTTTTAATATCCATTCGGCAAAGCTTTTAACATAGATTTGTAAAAGCTTTTAACATAGGTTTGTCAAATTTTTAAACATTTATTTATCAAAGTATTCATAGTTAAAACTTTTAGCGTTCGTTCGTCAAAGTATTCACAGTCAAAGCTTTTAACTCTCATTCGTCAAAGTATTCACAATGCAAGCTTTTAACATTCATCCACCATCGCGTATAAGGTAATAACTGTCCTGGTTTTCTCTGTCAAATTTGTATAATATCCACTTTTGACAAACGTAATATACAAAGTACATTTATATCGTGTTGGAATAAATTATTATAAAAACTATGGATGTAAATCTTATAGAGTTCTCACAAACTTAGTGGTCATAAATTACTTGCATATAATATTAAATATTAAGTAACTTACGTTCTAATAGAATTTTGTGTTTTCTAAATTCGTTCAATATATTAAATAATCATGGGTTTCATGGATTAAATATACACACATAAATTCAGTGTTTTATTATAAGCTACTGAGATTAGCAGAAAAAAGATCCATTTCTTTCTAAGTTCAGACATATATATTGAGTTTAACGATAATTATTGTGTAATTTGCAAATTAAAATATTTTTCATTAGTACACTATGGAAGACACAATTAGATTTAATAAGCTATAATCTAATATTTCTCTATTAATATGGATATACTATATTATTTATTCATATCTTAAACCAGAATTTATTTGATTAATGTCATATATGCCCCATTAATAATATTTATCCATAATATGTAGCTTCAAACTATTTTTACTAACAAGATATATACACCGAATAATTAGTATTAACTATTCTAGAGACTTGCTTGCATGAAAATGAAAAGAACATTAACTAACTGCATTAAAGACAGTTGTGAAATCAATGAAATTAGTTTAAATTGATTAGTAGCAAAAGAGTTTATCTACCAGGAAATAATTCGGACTAACTAACCGATGAACCAACTAAGCAAAAGATTAGTTAGACTACTTCTGATTGTTGCTCGCTTAAGCCTATAAATTCTTCGGATTAGAAATCAGAATTTGTGTTTGAAAATCTTAGCTTCCGTATTGAAATGTTACTGAACATTGGCAAAATGCGTATTTCAAATTTAGATATGCATAGTTCGATATTAACGCTCCCCACAAAAAAAAAGCAATATATATTCAGTCAAACGTGAGAAGAACATTTTCAAGTTCATATGTTATGAGCACTTTTTTAATGGAAGAAAATGTGTCTACTCTGTCACTTCCACACCAATAGTTTCATCATATACATTATAACTTTAGTTACCTATCAGAAGGAAATGCATATTAACGATAATGAGTAGAAAATATCCTACCTTGATGAGTAAACACAGTGTTTCCTTTGACCGTCACCATGGCCTCTTCACCACTATTTCCTTCGCTGGATATCACTGAAGCACCATCGGGACCGAGATCAAACGTCAATATCGTTTCTTGGCCGCTGGGTTTCACCACTTGAGCAAGTCTTCCATTTTTATCATAAAGGTAAAAGAAAGACTTTCCCGCGGCATCTGAACGGCTAATCAATAAACCGTTGCTGTCATAGTCGAAAATTGTTTCCATGTTGTCGGGATCGATGATGACTTCCAGAAGTCCTTGTTTTCCAACTTGGATTCTGCATTTTTGACCTCGTGCAGTCTCAACGGTATGCAGGCTATTACCAGGGTCCCTGAGGAATGCCACTTTGTTTCCTGAAGCATCTGTCACGGCACTCAACTTTCCGAAGCTGGTGTTGACATTGTAGTGAAAGTTGTATATTGTTCTTCCGGTGAGGATATTCTTTGTGGTAACATGCTGACCATACTTGTTGAAAATGTAGATTTCATGGTGCTCTGGAAAGGCTATCTTGAACTCCTGATTGCTATCTGCTTTGGGTAAATAAGGTACTGCTGACAAGATGCGAAGGCTGCCCTGGTCGGCAATGTGGACCACACCGTCTCCAGTAACGGTCAACGATGTGACGGACAGGAGTCTAGTATCAACAGCCAATTGACCTTCATCTCGTTCACTACACGTGCAATTTAACCAGTCGCAATCGCACAGTCCACGTCCAGCAAAATGCAACATTTCTCCATCTGGTGTTAACATTCGTACTCGATGGACATTCTTTGAATCCACTTCTGCGAGATACATGATGCCTGTTGGACTAAAGGTAAATCCTATTAATGACCACAGAACGGTAGTTGCTGAAATTCTAGTACGTGGAAGAATAGTTTGTGGTCTGCAATAAACTGGGTGTCCAGCAACGACCATAATGCGATGATCGTGTGTAAGCTTCAGCACCATGTGGTCATCAATAAAATACAGTGAATTATCCAATGGATTGATGGCTAAGTCTGTAGGCCATCTGAGCTTCGCCTGAAAAGTTTAAGAAAACAGCAGTTAGTTATAATACATTCAATATAACCAGAAAAGTAAATTAATTAAATCTTAAGTTGGGGGGGGGGATTGTTACAAGTACTAACATTCAAGAAACGATAAAAAATAATTAATCAAAAAGTCGGTTACGATAACAATATGCAATCAGAATTCACACAGATAATTAGCAATTTTGGATTATATTGTATTTTTAGTAAATTAAAAAAAAAATAGTATTATTCTGGATATTTCAAATATATACCGTATATCGGGTGCGGAGGTCCTTCATTATTTTTACATATTTCATTGCAACTCATTTTAATTTGGAAATTGTCGTTGAAATACAAGAATAATGATATATAATCAAAATGATTTAAAAGGTGAAGAACACACAGTCGATTCAGTTTCAAAAATTTATTTTTATGTTTCAAAGTTGCCACATCCCCATAACTTTGCATACAAAAATTAAGAAAAGGTTAAGGAAATTACCTAAGACAAAATACCTATTTCATAATTTAGCATAATTGTTTTACCTTTAACATATTAATTTATAAAATGGTTCTAAATTAACACATTTAATATTAATTTTTTAAAACTGAAATCCTAATTTTATATATTTTGTTTTTATTTCTACGAACCTATCACAAACTCTTTGTTAAATTACTTGTATTCTTACTTTGTATGACACCGAACAGATATTATTGGTATTTGTGAATTATTATTTAATAGAAAATGCAATGACTATTGCAGACTTATATACTCAAATACTTTGCTCATTTACTTTCTAATTAATCATCCTTGCTTCCGACTATCTGGGAAGAACAGTCTCAATTTTTGAACTACCACAATTCTCTAATTTTAATTTGACATTGCCCAGATATAGAGAATGGTTTTCTCAAAAGAGGATAGAGAAGAGAATCACTTAAATCGTGCGAACGGATGTGAGTGCACTAATGAAATTTAATTAAAATTATGTCACAACTCTTCAGAGGAAACCCTTTTGTGTATCATAATGTTCATCATAAATTGCGTGCTTTAGCGTAAAAGACACCCACCACTAGTTCTGTAAGAAATAAGGATAATGAATCTTCACATTTCAATAATGTTTTTTGATACGAAACACAAAAAAAATGTAATGTCTGTGAGTCTTCTGTAATTTAAAGTTTCTAAATTTTATTTTCAGAAGAAAATTCGAAATTATAACTTCAAATTAATTTTAACTACTGATCATTTCAGGCTTTCTAGATTCTCTAAGTATGTGGGAACCTTGAGAAGTGCAGGTACTTTAAGTTAAGCTGGTGGTTTATAATGGAATTTCAGCCTGAAAAGTACACAAAGATATGTCACAAATACTACGCCAAAAAGGGCGGTGCCACATCCGCACATTGGAAGCAATATCGGGCTACCTATATCGGAATTCCGCCTATGTTGAATAGAGAATTAATCACATGATTGTTTTTATCTCATACTCTTCGACAATTTCATTTAGTCGCAAGGAGTTGACAAGAAACCATAGACGTACGTAGAAAGTTTATAGGGGAGGGAGGTTACAGAGCTACAACTCACATATTCCTATGTTAAATATACAAAATTTCATTGCAATGGGGGTTACCACACCCATAAATACCCCCCCCTTGCCTACGCCAGTGCCAGAAACTCTCCTTAAATATTTTTGATTTTATACCCATAGCTGGTTTACCTCAGCTATGGAAGATGGAAAGAGAAAACTTACCTGCTTAAAGGATTTTCTCAAAATTTGGAGAACATATATGTGTTTTGAAATCAAACGTAAGCACAACCACACTCCTTGTCTTTACAAATAAAGTAATGGTATTTTATAATAATTAAAATAAATATCGCACATATTTCATAAATTTTGAAATAGGAAAAAGTAAGTTAATAATGTAGATAAAATACTGTAAATGATGTTTTGTTACACATCACATTTTAAAGAAGTCTGTTTAAGTTCATAAATCACTTAACACGGGATTTCCTTGATGTGTTCCTGTGCAAATATGCGGTTTCGACAATGTCTAAAAATTGGGAAAATGTGAAGATATTATTTGGAAATTAAAATTAAAGTAAGATCTAAGTTACCTCTTCCACTCTAAGCGTCCCAGAGCAAGGAATTGGTCTCCATTGCCTTTTATGATGATGGTCTCCAATTAAAGTATGAATCACTCCTCTGCTGTCCACCATTCTAATATTAGCCCCATCGGCAAAGTACAGAGTGTTGTCAACAGCTACAGCCATCCCTTCAAAACACATCACTACTATTATCATTTGAAGTTTGCACATTATACAATATTTCATCTGCATTAGCGGATGAAAACATTTTTATATTGTATCAATGATCATACTATAATTTTTTTTTTGTCCTCCTCATTCGTCTAGCGGTCCAAGACACTCCGGGCTAAACGGAGGGACCCTGGTTCGAATCCAGGATGGGGAAAGCGTCTCTTTTTCTCCAAAATTACATAAGCTCTAGTTTGAGCTGTAATTAATACGTGGGTGGCAAAAATTATAGTATAATAAATTCCCCCACGAAAACTCACAAAATTCTCGCCCCGGAGGCTTTCTTGTGTTGACCATATTTGGCAATTGTGTTATCCCTGCGGAGGGTAATAATACCTTAACACAATATCAATGATCATATTCCTTAGAAGGTTTGAAATTCATTTTAAGCTTCCTTGAATGCAAGTACTCGAAACTGGTTCTCATGGTGTTTGTGTTACCAGAGGCGTTTTGGAGCTTCTCTTTCATAGCAGCTGTTGCTAGCCAGCATAGCTTAATCGGATGGACAAATTCATTACAGAAGTCGAATTGGGTTTGGGCAGCTTGATTATAGTAGATACTGCCGGCGGTAAAATTATGGCTATCCATAATCTTGTTGGGCGGTAGGTGAGAAATTTGTAAATAGGATTTCGTTTCAATTAAAATTTCACAGTGAAATTCCGGGAAGACTCCATAAACCAGTAAACATGTGCTTCTCGTAAGGTCCAGATGAATGCGAAGGATGGCGATGTTGTAGTATGTAGAAATAACGTTTGGCTGTGGAAAACTCGACGTAAATTTGGCATTTTGCTTTGAGCAACTTAGATGCGGAGATACACTTTGAGGAGAGGGTCTATTGTCATCTAAACAGAGTGCTATTAGTCATTGAAATAAGGCAATATCCCAGATGTGAAGGGACGCATTGAATGTTTACTTATTCGTGTATTTATTTCAATGCAATATTGACAACACCAATAGTTAGTGCAATACGGTACACTATTCATGAAAAGTAACAAACATGGTTGCAAGGGAATCTCTACGTCAATATTAGTCTGTGTTTTTCAATACACAAAAGTTATTTATTGAAATAAATGCTGTTGCACATACGCAGGGGCGGTTTAAGGGCCGGGTGACCCAGGCGGCCGCCCGGGGCCTCGTTTGAATGAGGACGCCAAACTGAAATCCTTCAATCTTTTTTTTGCGTCGATAGTAGAAAATCTGTTTAAAAAGAGACAAGTTTGGAGAAATTTTTAGAGACATCTTTAGAGAAATTTTTAGAGACATCTTTACAGAAATTCTTTCAGAGACTTTAGGCCACTGTTATAGGGCATATGGCTCACTGCGCATCTGTGAAAATCTCCTGTTTTCGCCGGAGGGGGAGGGGCATCAAAAAGCAATCCGTGCCATGTTCAAAATCAATCTCGAGCCGCTCCCGTGCATTCGCTATGAATACAGTTCAACTATCATAAAGTACCCAGTTACATATGTGTACACAAATACAGATATATAGTATATATGCGGGAAAATGTTTCAACACCCATGCCTACAGCTTAAACTAAAGCTTTAAATATAGCCCATCATCGCAAATTTGGTGGACTGCAAAGAGTGAAAACAGCGTTGCCCCGAGTTAGAGATGGACAGACTCTGTATGGATTAAAGCGCTATACTAATTAGACTATCGGGTCTTGGGGAGAAAAGATGTCTCTTTCTTCGTATATAACTTGGTTTGGATTATAAATTGCCAACAAGTTGTTAAGACAGGAAGGTCAACTCGGAGGCTTTTCTGAGCTAATCAATTGTTGGCAATTTTGTTATCAAAGAAATAGTTACGTTTGTAAACGTAATGTTTACAGCCAGCACGCAGGTATAAAGATACAGTTTCTAAGGATGTAGATATATCTTTTGTCCGCAAATGCTATTTAAGGTAAAGTGATAATTATTTTAGAGTTCATCAGCGGGTCAAAATACGTTGAACTACTAACACACTTCAGAGATGAAAGATTTCTCTACATTGTATCATTAATTTTATAATTTACAACATTTGCTATTTTCATGATTATTTTGTTACGATGTTGAAATTCTTCGATGAATACCGATATGCAGGTATTTTCTTTTAAAATATAAGCGACACAGTGTATATATATATATCACCATCATCATCATATTACCATATATATCATCATAACCATTATTATATATCATATTATTATATATCATATTCAACCAAGTATATCCTGGGCCATTCGTTTCCCGTCACCCCAACCACTTTTCTTATTTCATCCACCCATCCATCTAGTTTGAGGACGTTTTCTAGGTCTTCGGATATATATATATCAATATGTATAGATATATAACTGTTTCGAAAATCCGACAACCATAAACCATTGGCGACAGATGTTTGCAGTTGTTGAATGAAACCATCTTTTCCTATTAAACCATAGGTTTTATAATTGAGTCGGGCGAGTATGGCTTTCCACGATTTGTCGAGAGCCATGAATATATTTTAAATTTCAAAAACTAATTAATTTAACAAACAGTATACAATATTTATTAATTTTTGGTGAAAATACATGACATTTAAAATTTTATGGTAGTTCTACAAAGTAATTATTAATAATTTTAGATTTAATTTATAATGCTTGTTTAAACATGTCTATTAATGTCATAATAATAAGGGGTGGAAACTCAAACATTAATCACAAAGTTTTGAAATTCAGGATTCCGAAATTCGCATTTATCACGCTATTGCCGACCATACGAGAGCAAATGTTTCAATTGCGTTTCTCATCAGTCTTTACGGGAAAATTGAAGGTGTTAGAAGAATTCTTCAGAGAAATCTAACGATATTGATATTAGCATAAACCATTAATTACGACTGATATGTAGCAATTAACACAAATGATTCGAAAACGTGCAATTAATAACAATATTTCGAAAACTTCCTCATAATTTATTAAATTGTGTTCGCCGACAACAACCCATAATAAAATTCCCTCTCTCCTAATGCCATTAGACCATTCAATACGTTTACGAGTGGTGCTAAAAAAGGGGAAAATGTTCAAATTAGGGATTTTCCCGGATCGCTTTTTGGATTATTAACCAAACACGTTTCAGAATTTCGGGATGCCGAAACCCACATTAACCAAACAAATTAAAACTTTTCCTACGCCGTTTCGCTCGGCAAATTGCTGATCTAAGCGGAAAGAAGGGGGCCGGCGGGAGAAACTGGACAGTTTTCCCGGACGTATTTACCTCTTGTTTCTAAAACCGGAATAACCGTTGAGAAATCTCTCTAATAGAATAATCCCTCCCCTCTTTTCGCTGCAGACGCATTTTCGACAGACGATTCCCAGGCGGTTTTTCCTCACTTTTCCTCGACCAAACTCGGCCCGTAATCAATTCTGTTTTGGCTAAAATAACAAGGAGAAGTATTATACATTATTTGAAGTTATATCTTCCATACTTTTTCTAGTAGTTATTATTATCTTTATTTGTTATTTATTTTTATTATCATTTATTAGGTTTCACAGACTTTAGTAATAAAAATCATAACTCAAAGTTAGCTCCGGCTTTTCTTTTAATGTCACGTCTGGTATGCCATCGCCAAGGAATGCCATATAGTGGATAATATATCGTGCATGATCCTGCGTAATCGATCATATATCGATTATGTTTCACGTATAATCGATAGCTTACTGTGTTTTATACGTAATCAATAATGCATCGATGTATATGGGCCTCGGCATCGTTTAGAGATATATGTTCAATAATGTGAAATAAATATTGTAATTCCCCCATTAACAAATTTTAAAGGATGGGGGGGAGGGGAACGTCGTTTAACGGAACAGGACAGTGATCGGATTGCGTGTAATTTTAAAAAATGTTCACCGAAACTCCAAAATACTCTTATTAAATATAAATGGCGTTAATTAGAGGAATATTATTGAGATAAATTACTATATATAATTGCGAATAGCCCAAAAGATAACATTTTCAAGCATTGGAGCAGGTAAAAGGTACAAAAATTAGGAATAAGAATATGTGCAACGATCTTTTGAAGGTACTAAATTTACTAAATATTTTTTATTTTTTAATTATTCATATTTGGTTCATGCTTAAAGCATCACCAGGCACCATCATGGACAATGATATACGAGTGAATGGTCTCACGAAGATTTTCGCAATGTATTTTAAATGAAATATACATACAGTCATCAACGACTGAGAGCACTGCAGAAGGTGGTTCGCGAAGTCGAACCGAAACGCCAAGTTTCCTTTTTTTCAGCAATTAAACTCGTTTAATATTTTCATACAACCTGTAAAACTTTTTATTTTTCGATATACGAGTGCTTATGCACCTAAAATACAGGGTGTTCACAAAGTCTGACCGCGGGTCATTTTGGAAACTGTTAGATAGATGGAAAAGTCGGCGAACACGTATTCCGTTATTTTTGAGGGCACACGTCTTGAGTAAAACATGTTTGGTGTGTGACCCTGGAGGTTGGGGGCGGGGTCAACTTAGGAATTTCAAATGGAAACGTATGTCAAGTTGTATGTCTTTCTAAAGATGTGGATTAAAAACTATTTTTAACGTTGGTCCCACGTCGACACACCGAACAAGTCATGAATGAAGAGAGGTGAAAATTCCAGTATGAAATCCCTTTCTTTATTAAAATTCCCCACAGTTAGTTACTTAAAATCCTGTTCTGTGCTTCTGTGTCTTATTTTACTGTCAGAACGTAAATGGTGAACATTTTGAACAATTATTGAAATAAAATTCAATCTAGTAGTGTGCTGTGTAATTTTAATAGAAATTTGATCCTATTGGGGGGAGAGGGAGATTCATCCCGATTTCTCTCCTATAAAATCTCCTCTGCATCTACACATGTGCACATTCTCTACAAAATCAAGCACGGAGGGGAATTTAAGTGCCTATGTATGGGGAACTTTAGCAAAGAAAGGGATTTTATATCCAAACTTCCACCTCTCCCCCATTTATAACTTGTTCTGTGTGCCGACTAAGAACCAACGTCAATAATTGCCTTTAATTCACATCTTCAGAAAGACATACAATTTGACATACGGTTCTATTTGAAATTTCTAGGTTAACCCCCGTGGTCACACACCAAAAAAGTTTCACTCAAACAGTATTCCCAAAAAAATAATGGGATATATGTTTGCCGATTTTTCCATCTATTCAACCGTTTCGAAAAAAAAAATGACCAGGGGTAAAACTTTGTAAACACCCTATATACATAGTACTCTCACATTATGTGGAAATATTAAATTAACCGACTTCTTCACGATGTTTCAAATTGGAATTTTTGAAGAAATGGGAGTGTGAGAGAGAGAGTGTTGCGGTGAAAATAATATTTCATAACACTCAGTGAATTTTATATTTCAGCTATCATATCCTTCTAAAGGGAGGTATAAATAACAACCCCTTGTATACGACCTTTATAATTACATTAGAGTATTATTAGAACAAAGATGTCACGACTTTCAAGTATATAGTTAATGTGCTATTAGTAGTTATACAGGGTGTCCATGAATTCATGACCCAAACGTTAAGGGGTTTCAGGGGACATCAGATAAACCATATTGGCCGAAATCTCCATGTCCCAAAATGAGCCAGTTTGGCTGTAGAGTGAAGCTATTATTTACATCCACATCGTGACTACGTAGGCAATTACATGCACAAAAAAAAATGTTTTTTGCCACATGATTTAAGCGATTGCCCAAATAATGCAGCAGAAACAAAAAAATCGGCAATTCCCACCCTTGGTCTTCAATAGTGTTGCCATTTAGTCATCAAAGCCATGGAAAATGAGGAAAATGATTGTTTTACCATACTGGAGGCAATTGGGAATTGTCAAGCATGTGTAATAGGTGAAGGAGATCAAAAGAAACAACTTCGGTCTAGTGAACCTATGTCCAAAAATGAGCCATTCTGGAAATGTAGGGATGCTATTATTTGCATCCACATTAGTTAATCATGTAAAAGAAATTGGAAAATTTGCCGTTCCAACCTAGAACCATATTGGAAAAGATTCCACCATTTACTATGGTCTAAAATAACTGCCCATGGCAAAATTTACGCAATTTGAGAATTTATGGCCCAAACGAAAGCCTCACGTTAAGCTATAAATTCCCCAACTGCATAAATTTGGCCATGGGAAGTTATTTTGGACTATAGTAAGTAGTGAAACCTTTTCCAATATGGTTTTAGGCTAAAACGGCAAATTTTCCAAATTTTGTTACATGATTAACTAATGTGGATGCAAATAATATCCCTGTAGTTCCAGAACGACTCATTTTCAGACATTAGTTCATGGACCAAAGTTGTTTTTTTCGTCTCCTTCACCTATTACGCATGCTTGACAATTCCCAGTCCTTTCCAGTGTGATAAAACAAACGTTTTTTTTTCGTTTTCCATACCTTTGATGACTAAATGGCAACACTATTTAGGACCAGGGAAGATTTTTTTGTCTCTTTTACATTATTAGTTCAATCACTTAAATTATGTGTCAAATTTTTTTCTGCTCATGTAATTGTCTACGTAGTAACGATGTGGATGTAAATAATACTTTCACTGTACAGCCAAATCTGGTCATTTGCGGACATGGTGATTTTGGCCAATACGGTTTATCTGATGTCCCTTACAACCCTTTAACGTGTGGGCCATGAATTTAAGGACACCCTGTATATATTAATAATAAGTTGTTATTTACAAGAAGACGAAAATAGTTCTTTTCACTCCAGTAGGATAATAGGTTCTCCGGATAACAGTTTTATGGATATGATGAACTGATTATTTTAGAAAATATAGTTGGACATAAGCTTAGTTCGAAAGTATTGAGTAAATCATTTAGCATAGGAATGACCATAAAGACCGTAGTTTGCGCCACTTTATGTCCATTGAAACTAATCAGAACGTGGTTTAGGTCAGACAGGACGCCTGCACAGTTTTCAAGCAAGCCTGAGGACAGGCTTTCAATAAGAGAGATTTAATGAAAATTTTATTTTCTCTTATGAGAAATATATTTTATAGATAAAATTACTCAACTGAGGGAAGGCTAAGAAAAATCTCCAAATTTCTTGAGTACTCCCTTAAAATCAAAGTATTAATGTGTATGTTTAAATGCATTATCGTTTGGACATTGTACAAGAAATTGGTTTTTTCTTAATCTCTGGATTTAGCAGAAAATCAAAAACTTAAAAATAATAAAGCGAGCAGACATACTAAGAATTTTGTTCTTCAAAGCGACTGTTTTCAAAAAATCTATATCCTATCGGCAAAGAAAGAAGAATGGAAATATGAAATACCCACAACGCGTGACAGGTTGCAGTATTTAGATTTATAGCGGCAAAGTAGTTATAGGACTGCGTAACCTTAATGGGTCGCGACCCATTCTTTATGCGGCTTTTTCTTAAATATCCGTTATGTATCGAGTATTGAGCCAACCACGTTACAAATTTCAAGCCTGCAGAATCGGCTGCACAATTCTCGTGACAAATTGTCATCAAAGCAAATGTACCATCTAAAGCAGGATGTGTCAAACAAAGGCGAAATGACAGAGCTTCAAAAATCGAAGTCCAAGCGAGCGGGGAAAACCGAAACAAGGGAAAGAGAGAAGAGAAAAGGTGGAAGGCCAGAAATCGGCAAAACAAAAGTCGAACGAAAAGGCATTAAATTGCTCCAAGACAAATGTAAATACACCACGAAACAAAACTTATCGACTTTTGTGACAATAGCAGTTGAATGATCGTACGAACAGAGGAATCGATGGTTAGGGATATACGCCCTCTCTCGCTACTAGAATAGGTGGCATGGAATGAGAGGAAAAATCAGAACAAGAAAGCAATAATAGACAAAACCATGGCACCTCAGAGTACGACTTGCGCAACGCTTAATTTCACAACAAGCATGTTCCATGTAGCAGTACCATGATATTGTGTGGCATGCGTGAGAAAGCACTATACCAAATACTTGAAATTGCTGCCATATATTGGACCATTGCTGTCGTCTATGGTATCCTGTGTATTGAATTGTGGCACTTCTGAACACAATGGACATTGTTTATGGCAGGGTGTGTATCCATAACTCCATATCTTCCAGCGTGCAAGAATAACCAGGATGTTATTCTTCAACGTCTGTATTTGTATTGAGAAAATTCATGATAAAGAGTTTCATAGTAGTTAATGCTTAAGTAAATTGTGGAATTTCGATTATCCGAACTTCGCTTAACCGAAACTGCTTACTCCATTCATATGTTGTTACTATTATTTCTTCAAATAGACACTCATTCATTGTTTTCGGCAAGAAGATGCATCTTTATTTTCTAGTGCATATACATAAAATTATTTGAGCAAATATTTTGCTATGATCTCCACAATGTAAAATAAGTATTTAAAATATTTATGTACAGGAAGCCGTTAAATAAAAGCTTAAAAATGCATATAAATCTAAGACAAGCTATGGTTATTTTACTTTATCAGTTGTGTTATCAGCATTTAATACAGATTTTCTATTGCTGGAACGTGTGTGTCACTTAAACAAGGTCAATGTTTATTTTAACTTGTATATAACTTATAAGATATAAAGGCCGTAGCCAGGTTTCAATTTTGAGGGCGGTTGCAATTTTTTTTACAAATTAATGTTGAATAAGGAGTGTATAATTTTTACCATAAAGAAGAAATATAAATGCTTCATACAAAAGTAAATTAAAAAAACACCAATTTCGAGTTCAGACATCATTGTAATTTTTGCTTGTAGTTTTGCCATCAAAATTTAATTTTTTATAAGGTCCCCCTTTCAAAGAAAATATTTTCTATATTTTTTGTTTTAAGTATTTTTAAATTAATCGTCTACAAAACCAGATCTTACGGTCATAATTTTGTTAATTATTCAAAGTTTGAGAGTTTTTTTGTTTTTTTTTTAAGTTTGAAAAGTAAACACAAACATATTTTTGTGGTCCTATTATCAATTCATTTTCGCAGATCCCCCCCTCGACCAAAGATTACGGGTATGCAATATATATATTATGAATTATTCATCTAATTTGTGATATATAGAGCTGAGTTCCCTCAACTCAAGCTATCACGATACGAGCCTGTCATATTATGGATTTTCAAGCTATCCCGATACAAGACTGTCATGTTATGGAGATTCAAGCAAATTTGATTTAAACTTAAATGGTGCTTGAAGAAGCGAACTTACAATTTAGCATCTTCTAATTAAAAAGCTGGTCAAGGCTGGTGTCTACAGTGACAAACAAGCAAAGGTTCACCGGCGGGAGATGTTATTGTGAAAGACATAATAGTTATCGTGAAAAGTTTGATTAAGCAGCCGCGAGATTAGTTAGGGATTAATCAGTTAGATTAATCAATTAGGGATTAATTAGTTAGGGATAAATCATTGGGACGGGACCACATAAACATCCAAATGGAACCAAGGAAAATAAGTACACTTTCTCTCAAATAGCGTTAAAAAGTAAACACTAAGAAAGTCATGGCATGAAAGGATAAAATGACGCACTATAGACTAATCGACAGAGAAAAATTTTTTCTTTTTAATTATACACACACCCTTTGAAATGCATCTTCAAAAACATTATATATACGTATACATATACGAGGGTTGGAATTTTAATAGTGGCAACTATTTATTTACAATTGATACAAAATAGATACATGTTGCCAAATTTTACCGTCCATCAGTATAGCCACCAGTATTGTGTACAACCCGTTGCCAGCGATGTGGAAGTTGTAGGATACCTTTCAGCAACGCCTGTTGTGTTGATAGTTCGAGTGGACCGGTCTACTGCCTGAAGAATCTCTGGAACAGTTCTGAAGCGAATGCCATGAAGGTTCCTTCATCTTAGGAATCAAGTCATACTCCCCGGCCTTAAGTCCTTGTGGCTCTGACTTGCTTCCTACGATGAAGGAACCATTTCGTGGTATTCGCTTCAGAACTGTTCCAGAGATTCTTCAGACAGTAGACCGGTCCATTCGAACTATCAACACAACAGGCGTTGGTAAAGATATCGTACAAATTCCAGATCGATAGCAACGGGTTGTGCACTATGCAGGTGACTACATTTAGGGGCAGTAAAACTTGGTAACATGCATCCATTTTGTGTCAACTGTAAACAAATAGTTGTGACTATTAAAGTTCCAACCCTCGTATAATGTTTATAGCTGCAAAGCAGTAATTTTACCTTTAGGGTAAGACAGCCTTGCTTCAAGGGCTGGCTTGCTGTCGCCGCAGTTATCCCTATCTCTTGGTAAACATCGATCACCACTTCCTACGACGACATCAAAATTTGACTCGGGGTCTTCCACTTTGTCTAAAGAATTGATTCGTAAAATTTGGTGACGCTCGGGATCAGAAATGTACAAGTGACCATCAGTGGGGCTCAACGTAATGTGATAGTGAGTCGACATATCTGTTGTTCTGAAAAGAAACTTCCATTTATTTTAATATGATGCATGATACGGACATGACATGCACGTATGATCAAATAAAATGATTGCCCATCGTTTACCAAACATAGTATCTAAAAATACATAATCTAGAATAATTAAAAATTCACAATATAAATTTAGATAAATCAATATTCATACTTTATATTCCTGCAGTTAGTCTCTTGTAATAGTGATTATGTGACGCAATATCTATCAAATCACTCGTAGATGCATTATATGAACATCAGGATACATAAATGTAGATAGATTCTTTCCATGAAATAAAATACAGAGTATGGTATATTTTCTTTTGGATTACCTCATTCTGAACACCGTGTACACTTGTCCACTTGCTGTTACTCGTCTAATAAGATTGAAATCCCCAACATAGACACTGCCGTCGGGACCACACGTCAGAGCCACTGGAGCCAATAACTTAGCTTCCTTCGCCATGCCATTGCATTCAGGGCATAACAGAGGTCGCTGATGTCCTGTGCCCATCAAGGCAGAGATGACTCTTGGTTGTTGTCGAAAGTAAATCGTGGTTCCATCTCCCTTCTGAAGAACCCCTAAATAATGGAAAAAATCTTCTTACAAATGAAAGCATATTGAATAAGTGTTCATTAGTATACTAATTCTGAGATTTTTATAACTGTTTTTTGGATTTGGAATTTTTTTTCTCCAATTTTGCATTGCACTCATACTAAACTTAGTAAATTCACTTCGTATTACGTCATCATAAGTTTTAACATGAGTTTTGAGTTTCAAAGTAGAAGTTTTAAATCAGAATTATATACGAAGTTCCAGGTGTTGGGAATACACTTTAAGGAAAGGAAATGAACGTAATAAAAGAGTATTATGCTCCTTAAATAAGGAGCTTTATTATTATAAGATTGTATTTTTATGAACAGTGTAACCTGTTCAAAACGAGGGAAAACATTCATTTAGATACATTCAAAATATACAGGGGAAACACCCTTTATTTAGAGAAAATACATGTAATAAAGACATCTATTAATTTTTTTCCGTATGCGTAAATCGAGGCTAAAAAAATATATCGTTTTTGCAAAGAAAATCGGAGAAGTTTTCTTTTTCTCTGAGGTTATTATATCCGATATTTCTACTCTTGAGGACAGTAGCTAGCAATTCAAAACTCATGAGTGGGCTCAAGTGGCTTTAAAGAAGATTAAGCGATGGGTTTAGTTGTTTGTTTGTGGTTTTACGGCTCAAGGTCTGCAATGGTCATGCTGTGCCAGGACCTACTGTTTTCCGAGGAATCCGAGCCTAGGGAACCAAACCCTGGACTACAGTGAGCAGTGCGAGATGTGGCTTAGAGAGAGAGAAAGAATGATGTGTTTTGATATCCAATGGGGGATTTAGCCCCTTGTTCCCCTCCCCTTTTCTACGTCGTTGCCTGAGGATATTGTCACTGAGACAAGAGTTGCAAAATTTCCTGGAGCGGATATTGATAGCACTGACGACTTTCTCAATAACCCACCCCACCCCACCAAGTTAAATAATGGCATTGAACTGTGACACAAATGTGTAGAATTCTGAAATTATATTTAAACATGATATATATATATATAATATACACAAATGAGATACAAAGTACCAGGGAAGAAATTTACATACAAAAGGTTAAACACTGGTAAAATAGCAATGAAAAAGATCACTCAAGCTTTCGGACGCATCAGCAGCAGTCCTTCATCAGGAGTATTGAAGGACACATGCTGACGCGTCCAAAAGCTTGGATGATCTTTCTTTCATTTACAAATTTACCAGTGTTTGATCTTTCGCGTGTAATATCCGCAAATGATTTTCATTTCGCATTTTTATGTCAGCTTTTCTTTTCCTTAATCGTATTTTAATAGCAATCCAGTTTAAAGAGAATTCGGAAATAACAAGAAAAGCGCCATTCTCCTTCACGCTCATTATAAACGGTTACGACTGTATAAAAAAGAACGATCATTCGAGAGAGACATGTGAAAAGAAAGAAACACCCCCTCTCTCTCTCCCCCCCTCCCCATTGGCACTTGCAGACCACTAGGATTGTGGCCTATCTTCCTATATTTTAAGAGTGCACACACTATTTTCCGGGGGTAGGATTATAATTCAGTACAGAAAAAATTGTTCATTAATGACTAGGAGTTTGGCTCATAGTGGTCACAAGCCTCCGAAAGGGTGATGGTGTCCGAAGATGGGTTGTTAGCCTCACGTTCAAAAGATCTACAGTTCCAAAAGGAGACCGAACTTCTGTCGGCTTATTCCACATATGTCAATAGAAAAGTTAATTGATAAAAATATAGAGTCCAGGCCTAACATCAGGTATTAAATTCAATTTTCTGTAAAGTAGAACGCCTTAATTTTGCTGTCTGCTATCAGATACTCCGAATAGTGGACACCTGTATTTAACAGATACCCTTTTAATTCCCTTTTTTAGCTCCAATGTTTGTAATTTCTTGACATTCCGGAATAGCCGACGGACACAAGTCCGAGGTGTCCGTTATTCAAAGGTTTTACCATTTTCATAACCACAATGGGTAATATCAACAGCAGCTGAAGTTACCGATACCATGAGGCCCCCTGCGCTGTAGTGCTATTCAAACCTCAGCTTTTTGAGCGGAACCGACATTTTCCATCGTGATATGGTTGACGGCATCCAAAGGAACATCCATTTTTTGCAAAATTCGCATGAATTTATAAAATTCGAATTTCAGTAAAATTAAACTGATTTAAAATTAAAACTTCTTAAAAAGCATTAAAACATACTCATTTTTATTAATTATAACACATTTAATTGCTATTAAAATAAAAACATCTAACTGTTATTAATTATAAAACATCTAATAGTTATTAATGATAAAACATCTAATCTTTATTAATAATACAACATCTAATTGTTATTAACGATAACCCATCTACTTGTTGCTAAGGAAAAACATCTAATTGTTATTAACGAAAACCCATCTAATTGTTATTAATGAAAACATCTAATTGTTATTAATGATAACCCATCTAATTGTTGTTAATGAAAAACATCTAATTGTTATTAACGATAACTAATCTAATTTGTTGTTAATGAAAACATTAATTGTTATTAATAAAATTATTATAATTATCGATAATTAAATATTAATTATTTACCTTCATGGAAATTATATCTGTGATGTATATCCAAATTCCATCCTCCAAGTTCCGAGGTATCCATGTCATAGCCTTTCAATGTCAGTCCGTGAGAGGACCAAATTGCTTTTCTGCATGTTGAATACTCATATCCCACGAAAACTAGGAAGAAAAATACGAGAAGAATTCAGTTTCAGAGCTTTATATTTTTAATCATTTTTCCACTGAATAAATAGTTTAAATTTTAACTTACAGCGAATAAAGGGAAATGGAATTTCTATTAATAAATGTTTGATAGTTGAGTGGATACTATTGTCAACTTACGGTGAAAGTTGAGACATTGCTAAAAAGCTTATACAACCGTGTGTCTCTATTTCACGAACTCATACGCACCCCAAAACGGCGTGTAAAATGATTCGTAAAATCAAAAGTTCGTAAATGGAAAGTACAATCAATATTCCTTTCATGGACTACTTTTCAAGACCAACGTAACAGTTTATAAAAGCGTGCAGTTTGGAAATTAGGGTTTTGTGAAAACGTGCAGTTCGGAAATTGAAAGTTTGCAGAAACTCGAGTCCGCTGTATGATGACCGTGAATGAATGGTTGGGGTATGCGCAAAAATATATGCATATATAAACATATATGGGAGTTTTCAAGTATTACGTAAGCACCTTGGGGGGATCACCCTTGATCTTATTTTCCTATGTTAACCAACGTTAATTTTTACTTACAAGGAAGTGGGAGGGGGTTGAAATATTGCTCACATAATTCTTGAACTCTCCCTATATTGTTTTCCGGCAGGTATAAATTTCCATATATGCATATGTGAATATTTATGCGCACTTAAACACAGAATATTCAGTATTTATACCAGGAGTACCTACACAAAATCACAAAAAATAGATTAAGCTCTAAAGGAGAAATATTAAACGCTGGTAATTTTGTGTAGATAATTGGGGAAGTGTTCTTGAAAATTTTAGTATTTAGTTAAATATTGAAATTAAAATGCATTTAGTAAAACTTTTAAAGAATATATTTTTTCAGAAGACGTTTTGCAATTTATTAATACAAATATTTCATTCACGAATTTGTGCCTGAATTATATAGAAAATGGAGGACGTAAATTTAATGTTATAAAATCAACCGTAGAATTAATATTAGAAATATTAATATATAATAATTAAAAAAATAATAGAAATTTGTCTTTGAAACGCTTATTTCAGAACTCATTTCAAAATCATTTACGACTCATTTCTAAATATGCAACTTAAATTAAGTATAATTCATCCTTTTTTTTTCAGAAATAAATTCAATGCTAATAATATTTTTCATGTTTATTTTCATTTAATGTTACAACTGCAATTATTACCAAGATTAGAGAACGCTTGCTAAACCCAAATTTCAATTTGTGTTGCTGTTTAATTTGAGTAACTTTAAAATTAATGTATTTCGTGTAGCCACACAAGATTCTAAAAAATTATACTGTTCTTGTATTCTTATTATTTGATTGGTTGGTTTATTTTTACAGATCCAGGATTGCAAAGGCCATGCTGGGTCATTCACTAGTTACTAAGATCTGGGGCAAAATAAAAAAGTGCTATACTTTTTAGGAGACCTAATGGGTCATCGACTGCAATAAGAATGGTTTAAAGTGAAATTGACAGCCAAATTGAGTGCTTCTGACAAAATAATTAAATTACTGACCGGCGATATACCAGAAGTTGGGCCAAGTCGGTATTTGAAAAATGTTTTTAAGAGCTTTTTAATGCGATAATAGAACAGCAAGAAAAGGTAAAAAGTTCAGGAACGAAAGAAGATCAGTCATTGTTTTGCACAAAACAAACTGGCTAAGTTGGCGCCAGAAAAGTTAAATATCATTATATGGACTGCTGTTTAATGGCGCTCAACTCGAAGGCGCCTTGACGTTGTCCTTCGCGTAATTACCTAATATACTAAAGAAAAAAATGGCACATGTGGAAAAAATGTGATTAAATTCTCGAAACCTCAAGAGAACCGTCAATTTTGACTTCCAGACAACCCACCGGGCGCCAATTCGCCGCCAATCACAAAAGATATATTAAATATCCTGCTAAAGATGGTAAAGTATTACATACTAGAGATGAGAGCCCGAGCTCATCAAACAGATGCAGCTGAAGCCGCAAATTGATTTTTCTACATCGAAATTCTCTAAGAAACGTAATTATGTGCTTTGGTTTCGAAGATTGTAGAAATACGTGTATGTAAACATTCGAAGGAAATTATATGGTGTGGTTTAGTAATTTTTTAAAAATTTAAATCTTACGTCAAGCTGTTAAAACCATATTTGAAGGTAATAAATTATTACCATTCTCAGGGATAACACAATTGCCAAATAATGGTCAACACACAAATTCAATGGGGCGAGTTTTTTTTATCATTTTGAGAGTTCGCGTAGGGGAATTTATTATACAATAATTTTTGATACCCACGTGTAAATAAGCTCAAACTACAATCTTTTGTTAGGAGAAAACAGACGCCGTTCCCATCCCATAGAGGGACCCTGGTTCAAATCAAGGGCGGGGGCGGCGTCTTTTTCTCCTAAACAAAAAAAATTCTAGTTTGAGCCTATTATTACAGGTGAGTGTCGAAAATTATTGTATAATCATATTTGAAGCTTTCGGTTAAGCGGGCACGGCTCAAATTTCCACAGGCTATTTCGGCCTCGGGAGAGCTTAAATGGCAAGTTCTCGGAATCTGGCGGGCTCAGGCCTCGAAAAATGAGCCAGAACTCGTTTCTATTACATACAAGGCTGCAGCAATTCAAAAATTGTGAAAGGAGGGCTAAAGCAATTTTAAAAGAAGATTAAATGGTTATGCTTTAAGGAAAGAATGATCGTTGTTATCCAATGCGGGGGGGGCTCGGGCCCCCCTTTCTTACGTCACTGACAACATACATTATATTCCCTATTATCTGGGCCAATAATTGGAACGCCACGGAAAAGCAGGACACGCTGATAATCCACAAATGGTTTTGTTTAAACATTCAAATAAGCGGAAATTGAATAGTTTGTCTGGGTTTTAAGGCGCAAGCGCATCAAGGATAATGCTGGGCCGGGACCTACTTTTGTTCAAGGAATCTGAATCCCTTAAGACTTAGGAAACCAACCCCCAGACTGCGGTGAGCAAGCAGTTAGTAAGCGTTCTTCTTTGGCGCAGTTACGGAAGCAGAATCCGGCATAACAGCACAATAGGCGAACACTTTACAATGCACTACCTTAAGGCCCGAAAGTTAAATAGTTTGTACTTTCATGACAATTTAAAATATTTTTAAAACAATGAACTATGTTCAGCTGACGCAAAATCGGGCTTACTAAAGCATCATAATAAACAATCTTTTTTTTTGAGACGGTGCTTTCCAAATGGCTTAACTATCGCAACATTTTTAACTTTAGGAGCAAAAGTTACATACATTTAATTGGTACAATTTGTCAAATATGTTCGTTTATTTGTCAAGTAAAATAAACTGCACAATAAAACTTGTGCAACTTTTGCTTCTATTTGATCAGTGCAGTGTATCGGCAATAAACCAACCATTTCTAACCTCATTTATCAGCTGATAATTTTCCTAATCTACTCACCCTGATCGCTCGAACACAATTAAGTTGGCTCATCCAATACAAAAAAAAGTCAAGTGTGGGGAGAAAGAAACCCTGAACACCCCGGCCACTGACATTTACTTAGGGTGTTAATATAATCAAATCAACAACATTGTTTTTGAGGAAAGCCGTTGATCAAAATTCTCTTCGATGCGCAATGTGTTTCCCTGTAAATTCTATGGAATTTATCGCCTTTATTTAACGCGTCGTAACTGACCAAATATAAGGAGATTTTCTTTAATTACGCAACTGAATTGGCGATTTTTTTTCACAACGCCATCGGTATCTCTACTATCTTGGGATACTGACAATATGTTGATAACTTGTACATAATAATGACTCAACACTGTTTGCTATTCTGCTAATATGCTCTGCGAAATATACCAGCCTGCAGATGCATGTTCCATGGATTTATTATTACCAGCACGGGATTTATGATATTCCCTGGTTATTGTTTCGGGTTTAGGGCACAATTGGTAAATATCTGGAGGTTCTCTCTGGAAATTACACTAAGCTAGAAGGGACAAACTTTTCCCCATTCTTGTTTAGTGTGGCGATGTAATTAAATCCCCATTTAAAGCCGGTTGGAATTATTATGGTCTTAAAGGCTTTATGTCGTCTGAAAAGAGGATTGCAGCATGAAAAGATGTTTCTGAAGGAAATGAAATATCTTAAGAAGTACACGTAGATTATGCCAAGCAATGTCATTAAGGTCCCCAGAATTCTGGATGTAATAATGTAGTACTTGGTTCGTTCATTAAATGAATTTTTGAATCTCTCTTTGTCCTTCGACCGAAGCAAGAATTCTGGTTCTTAGCGACGTGTCATTTTACAAAGCATTGCCATTACAAGCAATTAGCTAAAGAATAATGAAGATGAACATGAGATAAAATTTTATCCCAAAATATCTTTCCGGTTTCGTACACGCTTAAAACTGAATATTCATCAAAATTTGAAGAGTTTAACCGTTTAATGAATAATACCTAATTAAGCAAATAATAGCAAGTTCGTCAGAGGGGTTAGTCTGCTTGTATTTTATGAGGATAGATCAGGTCCTACTGCCCTTGGACTTACAGTTTTCTGAGGAACCTGAACGTCTATCGCCCAGAAAATAAAATCTTCAATTGCAAAGCTGCAGAAAAACTGATAAGGGCTGTGGAATTGCTGAAATCAAAGCACCAAAAAATATTCAATGGTCATCTCAGGGCAGAAATGACTAGAAGGTTATGGAGGAATTAAGCTGGTAATTGTCATATTGCGCCAGGGGACGGTTGGGGGTCTAATCCGTGTTAGTGGAACGTAGACAAATGTGGGAATACAGCACCACCGTAGGGCCCACAATGATTATTATACTCGAGTTAGAATATTTTTCACTGAGAGACTGCGAAGAAATAGGGCAAGCATACACTCAGGGTAAATTAAATTCAGTGAGCTTTGTATTTTCGTCTCAATATTTTGAACATTGAGCCACTGGAAATGGTTGAGCAATGGTGATTTCCTCAGGGTTATGTTTACCAGAATAAGAAATCTCCAATGTAACATGAAGGAGGGGGATGGAGGAATTCCGTTTGGACATCTCGTGTCTTTTAAACTCAAGCTAGATTATTTTCTTTATGTTTATGAAAGTCTAAGAGCAAAAATTTTGACTATTCTCACTTAGGAGAGACTCGAAATATTATTCTTTGGCTTTCCTTCCAATGCTTTGTTTTCAAGTCTTTTGGTGCCACTTTAAAACAAGTGCTCCCTATCTTTTTTTACTCATGCGCCCTCTTTGCATAATATCTCAGTGTACCATTTCCTTCTCTTCCTAAAACTTATTGACTAGCACACCAAGAGTACCATTACAATCTGTCTACCGATTTCACTCCATATTTCCTCTCACCACCCCGCCGCAACCATGAAATTTTTACTTGGGTGAATTCCATCCCATTGAGAACCGCTGCTTTAAAACGAAGTGAACATGAATTCGAGATTGTATTACCCATAAAAATGAATTTGTTGTATTAAATTATTTTAAAATTAGTTGCTTATATTTTCGAGGTCCTATAGATGTGCATAGAAAAGTAAGTTAAATAAACCCATTATATACGCGCGCAGGAAAAGCATCCATTTAGATAACAAGATAAGGGATTATTGTTTTCAAATTTATAGAGGCCATGTTTAGATCCTATAACTTGTGGTGAAAATTACCTCACGGACGATAACTTAATATATAAAATGCAAGTGAACAGTTAAAATATTTACCTCTTGCAATTGCCAATCCATAGACCTTCTGCTTATAAACATTTCGCTTGTTCCAGGCATAGGTGAACTTGATATCTGGATCAGCTTCGAACAATTTTTCAAACCGAATGCCTTCGATGACAATTCGTAGATGAACAAGGCGAAGGCTTGATGTAATGTTGGAAGGTGTGAGCTGAAGGTGAATGGTTGAAAGGTATCCTTGCGCATGGCTGCTGTGGTACACCAAGTGGAGATCTGAACCAGGTATGGCAAGATTTTCTTGGAGAACCTAAACATGAAGCAAAGCATCATGTAATATTTCAATATATGTTTTTTTACTAACAATGTATTTAAGATCGATGAGAGAATACAATTTACATATACACAATATACACACCTGCGTTTCTGCAATGACGGCACTACCATCTGGACATCCACCTTCAGATACGGGACGCCATGTTTGATAGACGATGGGCTTCATCTCGTCGTAATTGTGGTCCAGGCAAGGATCTTGCATGTCATCCGAAACATTAGAGTCCGTGTCCACTAATGCCGACATCGTTACTGGATCCATGACAATGATGTCATTCCAAGGAACAAGCACAGTCTTTTTGATTGGATGGAAGGGATTTCTCTGAAACTGCAATGTAACTGCACTTCCTCCGTTGACCAAAATATCAAACCTACATACAGAAATTAAATAGATAGGCTTATTTAAAATGAACAGATTCCTAAAGGTCATGTTTACGATATTCCTAAATTTCTTAATACTTTACTACTAATGTAAGAGTAAGAATAAATGTCGTTCAATCTAATTACAGTTTAATAATGGCACTCCCTTCTTTGATTTCTCCATGAGTATAATCATGGAGGATAAATAAAGAAGTACACTGCATGAGTAGAGTCGTGGTTGTATCACATTGTATGGCATACATATACCATAAATAAAAACATAAAAATACACGTCTACACAAAGAAAGATCCCAAGACCAAGTCAGTTATTGCTCTATAATTGGCTTGGGATATTAAAATTTTGCCATGTGATGTTCTTGATGCTACGTTGAAATTCTTGGCTTTGAGGTTAAAAACGTTGAATATTGATTAGGTTAAAATATATATATATATATAATATTCATAATTTTTACCAATTTTGAGAGATTTTAATGTCAAAGAATTTTGGCTGATACCAAACAAATTCAGTGCCAAAGGAAGTTTCCTTAGATGTATAGTAGGACCCAATTAAAACCATCCGGCCTCTAGCGGGTTGCTGGATTTAATCAGAAGAATGCGTATTTTGTTTGGTGAAACGATTAAGTGCAAAAGAATGAATCACTTTTTGAATATAAGACATTTGCGGACCCCGGATTTAACGAGTAAATATTGGCAAAATCTTTTAAACGAAATGTAAAAAAAAAAATCCAAATTCGAAAATTAAAAGAAATCAGTGATCGAGGATGGTTTTATTTACTGAGGCTAACATGATGGAAAAAAATTTCTAGTATTTGAAAAACCGGAGAATTTTTGATAACCCCCATCCTCTTCAGAATACGGAATAAGGCATCTACAAGATATTTTTAAGGCAAGGAAATTAAATGATAATTATGTATTTAACGTGCGAACTTTTTTACGACATATGCATAAGGACGCAAACAACATCAGACCATTTTTCAACATCTCCAAAAAGAGTTCATTTTGAGAATATAATTACTACCGTACGTGTTTTTATATTTTTTAGAACATACTGAAATTCAAGTAGTAACATAACGCGTTGTACATTAAATTTTCAGAAATTTCTAGGCTAAACGTTAAGTTGAATGCACATATATGTTAATTATACTTTCATTTTTAAAGTTTGGATTTTTAAATTTTAAAACTGATTTATCGCACATTTCAGTGAATCCCAAGCCCTTCATTATTTGCAGATTTTACTAAATTAACCGTCTTTATATTTTCTCTTAATACTTGAGCTGCTTTAGTTCAAATTTAGTATTTAGACACATGTTATTTTACTATGCCGTCCGATCACCATTACGTGAGAGTTACATTTCTTTGTGTGAATGAGTTTTGCTGTACAAAGACAGCAAGGGTTGCGCAGCGCAGAGATCTCCAGTTTTCCGAGGAATCCGTACCTCCTAAATCTATGGAACCAACCTCCGGACTACAGCGAGAAGATACTCGGTAAGCATCAGTTTTTGGCACAGGTGGGAGTCAAACCCGATATAACTTCGTGCTAGGCAAACGTATTACGACTGCTTCATCGCATGCCTGTCTTATATTTAAATTGTATTCCTCTCGTTGCCTTATATGGTACATACAATTCATATTCTTTATTATGACAGACAGGCAGACAGACAGCCAGATATTAAATGCCTGCGTATATAAAACTCCTTTTGCCTTAAGCGGGTAATCTGCCGATATCATATACGGCATTTTGTTTTTCAGATACTCTTTTTTTTTTTTATTTCGTTTTTCCCTCGACCGCAAGGCGTCATCGGCATCGATATTTCGTTCTTCCATGGAACTAGCATCCGCGATCGTTAACTTGTTATCCTCTGATGAGAATTTAAGCCTGCGCCAGCGAAAGGTCGCTTATCACAGTTAACTTTCTGCTGTATCGGATATTTGGAGACCAGCGGAGGGATGCGGGAGATATTTTCTACGAACTCGGTGAGATTCGAGTCGGTAATGAATGGGGGAGGTTAGGATATGGGGAAGCGAAGTTGGAGGTGGGTAATGAGGGGGGTTTTGAGATATCGAACTACGAGAGATGTCGTCAGGTTGAAATTCTTTCAAAACTAAGTCTTTAATACGATGCATCGACTGTCCTCGAGCATTCAAGAATCTTGTGTTAATTTATTAAAATCTGACCCAGATATATTTTAAAGATAAGAGCGGACCTTCTAGTGAATAAAATTTCCAGATAGAAAAATAAAGAAATCTTTCAAACCTCATAACGTTGTGTAATGTGTGTATATATAACTATTTATTAATGAAAGCATGATTTGGGATCAGTGACGTATAAAGGTTTTTATGGGCCCTAGGTCGGAAGAATAGAATGGGGCCCTAAGGGATGTGGCCTTCGCGATATTTAGTCAACAAATCATGAGTATTTTCTTTGAGGTTTTTTCTGTATCTAGGTATATCATAACGAAAATTTCTCGGACATTTGTAGATTAAAATGACATTTAAATTTAAATAACATCGGGTCATTTCATACATTCGTGGGGGGTCCTAAAAGCACGGGCCCTAGGTCTGGGTCTATTTGTTCCATACGTAAATACGGCGCGGTTTGGAATGTTCGGTGACACAGGCTTTTCCTTTTACTTATCACGTAAAAATGCTGTGGTTATACTTCTAAGAGCGAAGGATATCTCATGGAAACGTCATGAGCGAAGGTTATCTCATGTGACGTCACGAACAAAGGATATCTCATGCGACGTCACGAGCAAAGGATATGTCATGCGACATCACCAGCGAAGAATATCTCATAGGACGTCACGAGCGAAGGATATGTCATACATCACGAGCAAAGGATATCTCATAGGACGTCACGAGTGAAGGATATTTCATGCGACGTCACCAGCGAAGGATATCTTATGTAATGGCAAGAGCGAAGGATATCTCATGCGACGTCACCAGCGAAGGATCTCATGTGTGACGCAACGAACAAAGTCTTTAATAAAAAAAAAATTTATAATCCGGCACTACTCTATGCATAGGACGGCAGGATTAGCCAAATTCTATAGTATTTCCTCATTTTTATACAGGAAGTACAATTTTTAAACAATTGTAAAATTTATTATTATGAAAAATTAAATGGAAATACTTTGTATCAAATATTCTTGCTAAAGAAAATAAGGAGGGATGCGAAGCAAAAGCGAAAACAAGAGTATTAGTTTCATGGAAATAGATTTAAGAATCCAATTTCAATTATTTTTATTGTAAATTGTTAGATTCTTCGTTGTAATTTAAAAATTGGTTCCGGTGTATTAGATTCGTTTGATTTCGGCCTATTTCTATTATTTCTGACAGACCTTGTAACGCAAGATAGCATATTGAACACGAATCCATTAAAATAAGAGTTAAAGCAAGAGAAAATACACCTCATTAGCGCCAAATCCTTTCTGTCAGAAGAGAGCTATCTATGCTTTTGAAATTGGCAACGTGAAACAAAAGAGAATGGAAGTAATAACTTTTTTTTAGTGTCAATTACCATTTCGAACCCATAGCTTCGATACAAGGGTAACTTTGATCTTCCTCTCGTCGTATTATCCTTAAAAGATATATTTTAGCAAAGAGAAAGTGGCAGCAAATGCTTCGACGTTATGCCCTAAGTGAGTTAGAATAAGGTGGGAATTGTTTTTGAAAGGTAGAATTTACAAATTGCTTCTAGATTGTTACCGCTTGGAAAATCTTCCTTTCTGTAAATTAAGTTAAGGTAGTTTTGACGAAAAAATGTATAGAGCAAACGCATTTTCCTTCAGATGCTTATCGGTGGTAGAAATTCATATTTGGACCAGCGTTAGCTTGGAGAAAATGAAATTTTGAAAAACTCTGGCTTCTGTCTAAATTAAATCTACGGAAACCTGATTCGATTTAGGAGGAAACGTTCACAGGAAATGGCTCTCATGGCGTCTTGAATATAAAACGAACTTCGAATACCAAAAAATGAATGTTTTTCCTCCTACTTTTTGAACTTCATTTACGGAGTGTTCATTTTCGCGAAAACCGAATAAATAAAGAAATACTGCTTCTCAATATAGAGCTTAAAAAAGTCTAAGAAGAAGTGTTGCCCAAGAAAAATATTCACACGAAGACTTGATAAGAGGATTTGAGTAGAGTTTTTTCTTTTTTCTAACATAGTTTAGAGATGAAGAACCAGTACAAAAGAAAACATTACCAGCAGCATGTATGTTTTCTTTATGGTTAAACTGTCATTTACATTTAAAATTTAGACGTGTATTTAATTTACATTTTTTGAAATCAAATACGAGAAGCATCAGGAGTTTTTGTTTCTTTCCCTATTCATATTATGTTGTTTATATATTATTAAACGAAACGTTTTGTGACGGTCTTGCAATATTTTTTCTCTTTTTTCAATTTACTACAATCCATACTTGTTATATTCTTATTCTGACCAGGACGGACTTCATCAGATCATATGGTTTTTGCTGCCACCTTCTTGTTGTTCAGACAGATTGATTGAATTTATAACTTACGAAGAAACGCCTGTTATTATCATGAATGGATTGTTTATGTCTGGATGAAGTTGGATTTGATTGTATTGGATGAGATTACGAATAAAAGGTCGATGTTCAAGCATACATTTATATAACCATCTATACCTTCCTCACTTTAAAATAATTTTTGTTATGGATAATGGTCTATTTAGAAACTATATTGAAATAAATCATGTAGGACTACCAGGTTCTTATAATGTAAACTTTCAAAATAATTTTCATCCCTCCTATGCCAATTTATGAACGTAAACAGAAAATTTTTAAATCAGGAACTACAAAAATTTACCTCATCGTTACACTTTACATTTATTTTATCGCTTCTAAAGTCAAGCAGATACATTTTACATGTTAATTCTCTAAAATTTTTAAGTATAATTTCCTAATAATGTTAGAATGCTAAAAATAATAATGGATTGTTAATTTTAACTGCCGATTTCTGTGACCACACTTATCAATACTGATAATCTGTATCAAATACTTAGATTAGATACATAGATACTTAGATTAGATACATAGATACTTAGATTAGATACATAGATACTTAGATTAGATACATAGATACTTAGATTAGATACATATATCAGATTACTTCTTAAAAGAGAGCAAAGTTATAGTTACTGATGCATCAATAACGTCAAGATACACAAAGAAATGCAAAACTGTTAAAGCTGATCTATTGACAATATCAAACTACTGATAGTGACGTGATAGTGACAATATTGATCTATCAACAGCGACAGATTACTCAAAGAACCTGTGACTGACAATTGATGTACTGAGAGTGTTAGGCTACTGAAATAATTTTATGATGAAAATTTGATATCTTTATTTCGGACCACATTGATCAATATTGATAAAATGATACTTATATTATAATAACAAGTCATTCTTTTCAAAGAAAAGTGACGCTGCCAATATAATCCATGGATAAAGGGAAGTTACTATTACTAAAAGAAATGTAAAACTGTCAACGTGGGTCAATTGGGAATATAAGGTTACTAAAAAGAATGGGATATGCCATTACTGAGCTACTAACAGAAGTAGGTTACTCAAAGGCACATGAGACTGTCACAATTGATCTACTGACACTGAGAGACTACTGAATGGACACCATACTGTTAATACTAATCTATCGACGTTGTAAGGTCGCTCAAAGGAACATAAATTGTCAACACTTATCTATTGACAGTGTAAGGATATTTAAAGGAACATATACTGTCAACACTAATCTATTGACAGTGTAAGGATATTGAAAGGAACATGATATTTCAAGTGTGGATCAACTGCCAGCGTAAAGTTACTGAAAAGAAAGGGATACTGTCAGTGAGAATCAATTGCCGGTGTAAGGCTTCTCAAGAGCATGTGATACTGCCAGTGAGGATCAACTGCCGGTATAAGGCAACTCAAGAGCATGTAATACTGCCAACGTGGATTAACTAACTGCCAGTGTAAGGCTACTGAAAGGAACAGAATACTGCAAGTGTGGATCAATTGCAAGTTCAAGGCTACTCAAGAGAAGGTGATATTGCCAATGTGGATCAACCGCCAGTGTAAGGCTACTGAAAAGCACGGGATACTGCCAGTGGGGATCAACGGTCGGTGTAAGGCTACTCAAGAGCATATGATACTACTGCCAGTGTGAGGTTACTCAAGAAAACGCGCAGACTTACCATCCATCTGGTCGTGTTAAAGTAAATCCAAATTGTGGATCGGTTGCCACACTAATCCGAATTCCCATCAGTCCATTGCCTTCCTTGTTTACCACTCGACCTCGTACTACAGAGACACGGCTGAAGGAAGTCAAACAGAAAAAAATGCATTAAATATTTTGTATCATACTATCCTGTATATTAAAATGTATCGTAAATTGTATTGTATTGTAAAATTATTTGAATTGATTTTCTGAAACATAAAAAAACTATTTCAAACTACTTGACAATTTTCTTCCTTTGATTTTAAAAATATGGTGATATTATGTTTATGTTAAAAACGATACTAATTTATATTTTGAATTAAAAGTAACAAAACTTATTTTCGACGGTTCCCTAATAATCATAATGACGTTTATATTACTTTTATGACTGATCATTTATTATTTTATTTTTATCATTAAATTATATATTATTTTAATATTTCACAGTAACACCTTGCTAGATAATAGAGAAAGCAATAAAGATGCGGAATTTAATTGATTTTTAGTTTATAAGAAAATATTTTTCCAAAAATTTTTCAAATAATAAATAAAAAAATTCCAAAATAGCCTTCAAAAAGAGAAATAACAGTCAAAGAGTATGTCTATTTCAAAATGGAAGCATAAAGAAAAAATTAGGCTGTATAAAGTATAGTTAAAAATAAGTTCATATAATGAACATTGGGTAAAAAAAAAACCGTAGGTCAGCCTAACTAATACCAGACGAAAAGAAAAATTCAAATTTTCCGAAAATAATTTTAGTTAGTGCTTACCAGTAAAACAATTTGTTCTTATGAAGAGTCATCTCAAATAATATTGCATATAAAATTTTAAATATTCGATAAAACAATTTTCATGAATACCCATTACAAAATATATATGTCAATTTTTTCAGAGTGTAAAAAAAGTGTTTCTAAACAAAACATTCAGTCAGGAAAAGGAAATATCACTTTCAACAGAATTGCATTTAGTCGTAATTTAAACAGACAAAATTTAAACAAAATATTAATTATTTGTATTCATGAAATGTATTATTATTATTTTTTCTATTATGTGAATTCAATGAATGTAAAAATATAAACTAGAACAAAACAAGCATCACACGGAGCAAAACACCACAATGGCCGAACACAGTAGCCATATGAAGGACTAGTACATGACAAACACAAACATAGGGACGAACAAACACAAACTGCACACAAAAACATAGATAGCTTATAAAAGTTATCAAAAAAAAGAAAACACACATGAAATAAAAAGTAAACAAATAAAAGAAACGAAGATATCAGAAACACATTTAAACCTAAGGCCGATAATAGTAAATTGACATTTTGTCAATTTCAAAGCCCCAATTTGGCTGCCATTAGTGTCACGAGAATAAAGGTTGGTGAGACTATCACCCCAATTAAGCTGTAATTGCCAAAAGCTACACAATGTCTCACACGATATGCACGTGCATATGAAATAATATCACTGTAGATATGAAGTGTTCCTCTTCTAAAACCTTTGCGTATAACACAGATTTCAAGAGCTTAGGATTCGACTCAAACGTGGGCCAGGGGAAAACTAAAGTCACAGGGTTAGGGGAATATATACAAATTTCGAATTATATATTTAGAAATATGGTATGTGTCAACAGATACGTAGGTCGTAGAAGTTTCAAACGAGCTTTCTTAGTCAATATATGGTATATTTTGATCGCAGAAAAAGAAATATCTATTCAAAGTTTAAATCTTGCAACCGTTCATTCGCACAGTTATTGTAACTCTAAGTTCTCGCTAAAAATCTGTTCACACGGCCAGTTTAGGCATAAAATACATGTGCAAAAGATTTCTAAGAAATGGTAGGTAAATACGCAATAGTTAATGGATCTCCAAGTTCAAATTCTTTCCACTATATTTCAGTTTTATGGGAAAAAGCAGTCAAGTAAGATAACTCAATTTTTACATTTATTACACCACTTTCACCCCTCCGCGGGGTCAAACTCACCAATAATATTAAAAGGCAAATATTGCGTCAGCATTTCATTAAGGAATTACGGTCTGAGAAAATCATTAAAAAACTTTGAACCGAAAACATGCATTTTGGTTCTGATTCTCAACCTCTAAATACGGTCCCTAACTAGAAACATGTACTAACATGTACTACGGGCTAACTAGAAACATGTAACATCTCAGCTTGCGCTATGCTAGGCTTTAATACGTGGCTTGGTAAATACGTGGCGCAAACAACTCTTTTTTTCCCTACTGCAGAGCTACATTCTTTAACCTCTCAATAAATATTTGTATTGTTGTGCATCTCTCCATCTCCAGTCCCCCTACATTTCTTATTATCTCCCAACAAAACTATAGTTCTCATTTCCCAACAAAATACCTTTTGATTATGGAGCTAAAAATATGTCGCGGGTAGTGTTTTCACGCAACCGCTAATTCATCTCCAAACACTACGTGAAGACTTCCGTGGCAACTTCAGTGTTTTGGAACCTTGTCTTCAATTTCTTCTAGTTTCGATATTACGCTTTCTTCAACCTTGTAAACATTCACCGAATATCGGAAAACAGGATGAAGACACTAGAAAAGTGCATATTTGTACACGTACACGTTGTTAGTGAAAAGCCTTCAATAAAAATTAAAAAAATATTAAATAATTATAAGTAATTAAAGTAGAAGTATTGTTTTATGGGGAGCTTCAATAACATTTGCCAGATTCATTGGTCTTGACGCTCTTTACAATATTCAGCTAATAGCTTTAAAAAGTAGCTTATTCTAATATTAAAAGACATACAGTGATTATTTCAATCCTTGGGTTCAGCTCCTTCCCTTGAAAAGTTACTTGTCAGTTGTTTCGATTTGCCCTGCCAAATTTCCTCATGCTCATCCTTGAAGGTTGATTGTTGGGGATATGCTTAAATGTGTTTCTGACTTCTTTTATAAGCGGTAAGCAGTGACTTTCACGCAGACCAGACAAAGGCAACAAATGGCACATAGATGCGGTTATTTGCGAAAGTCAGAGGCAGGGCACTTACCTTTTGGCAAAGGCAGTCCAAAACTGGCTGCAATGGCGACGAAGGCAGGAGCAAAAAATGAAGAGATGAAATCAGCTCTTACTCGAGCAAACAACCAAATAAATTTACACTAACATAAACGATAAAATTTAGTTTCTGAACACGAAAACTAATCTCTTCAGACAAAACGCAAAAACATGAATAAAAGGAGAGTCTGTTGTTGCTATTCTCAGCAGTCTCTCATTAAATTTTTTTGTAAGCACTCGACTGAGAATTGTGTACTATGTTCCACATAATGCGATTAGCAGAGCTATAAATTTTTTAACTGGAAGCAATTTATGTTTTTGAGAAAAATCTGAAGAAATTAAATTCAGTGAATTTTTATTTTTAACTGAGTTCCAAATTTATCTACTACATAGCTGGAGGACTTAATTTAAAATCACCTCTCGAATTCGATTTTTGTTTCTGCAGTTTGCTTTTATTTATTTTTAATAATCCTCTTGTTATATTAAAAATTACTATAGCACCTACTGAACAAACAAAAATCAAATTGAAGGCGACTTGATTTAATATGTATGCTGTTTGCAAATTATTTTCATGCGCACATGAAAGCCTTTCAAGGCGAGAAAATTATTTTTTTAAGGAATTTAATTTTAATTGGTTTAAATTAAATGCATGTATGCAGAATTCAGAAAAATATTATTAATTTAATTACACTAAAGTAAAAATTCGAAAATAGGAATAAAATAATTTTAATTAAAATAAACACACTGTTTAAAAAAAATTAGGGGATGGAGAATTGTTTTGTTGGTTGATATCTGATCCATAGGTGTTGTGAGCTATGGGAAAAGAAAATTACTTACGGAACAAGGAATAATTAAATTTCATTCATAATTTTTGTCGGAAAATAAAACATGCACATTTTGTGTATGTCATAAAAACGAATATCATTCATCAAGAAAAATGTAATTTCTCGGATAAAAACGAATTTTAGTGAGGATATGGTTTCGTTTGACCGAAAGCAATGTTACAGACCTGTGAGGCATGGAGTCAATGAAGTTATCAAGGTGGGGACTGGGGTATTCCCTCCCATTCCTGCAAAAGAACGGTTTTTAGCTGCTGAACTGTTTCTGGGAGGTGATAAGCGACCAGCAACCCTTTTTCCTAGAAAGTCCCAAGCATATTCGATTGGGCTCATGTCTGGGGAACAGGCTTCCTAATCTATTCGAAGTATTCCTTCATCGGAAAGGAAGTCGTTCGCTAGTTGGGCACGATATGAAGTGGCGTTATCATCCATGAGGAGGAATTCATCTCCGATTCTTGAAGCGTAACGGACCACAAAATATCTGAGGATCTCATTCTTATATTGTCAAGCCGTCAGAGATCCATTTCTGATGATGCACAGGTTGGTACGACCATTTATAGAGATACTGTCCCAGACCATCACCCCGTTTCTTCCAAATCGAACATTTTTGCTCACAAATGCGGGATTATTCCGAGTGTGACGTTCTCTCTCAATGGTAAACCATCAATTGTCAGGCTGTACATTAAAGCGGGACTCGTCTGAGAAGAGAACATTGCTCCATTCATTTCGTCTCCATCTAAGATGTTTTTGTGCCCACCTTCTGCAGGAAGCACAATAGGCCGCTGAAGAAACACAAATCATGGTCTGCAAGCATACAAACGAACACGATGGAATCGGTTTCGAACAGTTTCAGTTGAAACCCTGGCGCCAGTAGCCCTCAGAACGTGCTGTTGCACAAGAGTGGCGTTCGTACTGCGGTTTCTTCTAGCCGTCAATGTTGCACGCCTGCGACCTCGACGTGGTCTTTGGTTCATATTTCCAGTTTCCAAACCCGAATCCATAGTCTAGAAATGACATTTTGGGGCATTACAAAGGCTTCCACTACAACCACTTGCATGTGGCCCGTCTGTAAACGACCGATGGCGATCCAGGTTGCCGATTTGGCTAAGTCATGTTGTTGGGGCACCGTATTCACTGCTACGAAGCATTCAGCACATGCCAATTGTTTCTAATCTCCTCCTACGTAACGAACGCTGTAGATCGCTATTCACTTCTTATCAGAAATTATGTAACTTTTGTCGTCTTCGAAAAGTTGACGTCAAATGAGTATTTTTCGACGTCATAGAAAAAATGTGTGCATTCCAAAGTTTATAAACGTCAATATTCTTTTTTTAATCGATTTTCTTTCAGTTTTATTAAAAAACTAGTCGATTATATGATTGTTTCATACTGAACTCACAATAACCCCTAATTTTTTTGAGCAGTGTAGGAATAAAGATACATAAGAAAATATGCAAAAATATTATAAACAGAAATCAACGATTATAAAATACACAGTCCAGTCACATTTAGGTGACCACCTTGTACTTCTGGTGTTAATAGCGCGTAGTCAATGAAATAAGGCATATATCATAGTTGGTTGGTTGTCCTTTTATGGCGGCATTTATCCTACGCTATCTCGATGGGCATAAATGGTCAGCTGTAGGCATTTTGCGAAACATAACACTCTTTGATCTCATAGATGAAAAAGCGATTTATCAGAGTTGAAAATCGGAATGAGCCTCGACTTTCGGGTCAAGGGTGGCAGCATTTCTGAAAGCGCAGTTTATGAACCGTTTACGTGCTACTGTTGTGAAAGCTTACCATGATCGGACAAATAGAATCATTGTGAAAATTCTACGTGGAAGCTGGCACGTGTCATAGATGGAATATGTCATAGACGTGGAGCACCACGTGTCATAGATGTGAGAGGTGAGTGTCGATTACGAAGGTTCCGGAGGATCGATCAACACGCTACAGTAAAGCAACGAGCCGCCGTAATGTACAGGAAGGGGGAAGCTATCAAACAAATGTCTGAAACGACAGCTCAGAAACCTTGCTATATATGGAGCTCCAAACAAGGGATAGTCACCTCACCTATGCTAATGAAGGTGCATCGAAAGGAAAGGTTTTGTTTTGTAGGGCAGTATCGAATTCGAACTTCCGCTGCTAGGCAAAGTGTTAAGTTCTTCGATAAGGTAAGTTGCCTGCTTCTTAGGATGGATAGAAGTTTGCGTGTTAGGCAAAGAATATCGGAGAATAAGCCCTCTGCAACCACTGCTGGAAGAACACAAGCTGGTGGCAGCACAGTGTTGGTCTGGAGAACGTTACTGCGTCATTGTTTGTGTCCATTCATACCTTTGGAAGGTAGTATTGACCGATTTGGTTATGCCTACATCCTTGCAGTCACTTACACCCATATATGCTAATTTGAATTCCCGAAGATGAGGAGATCTTTCAGCAAAGCAATGCCATACGGGTTGACGTGTCCAAAAGTTGTTTCAAGAGCATCACTAGGACTCTACTGCACTTCCGCGCAAGGGTGGACAGAGGGAGGTGGTCATAGGAGTCATAACCCCCCAAAAACATATTTTTTCATTGCAAAAAATTCCAATTTTCATAATAAATGGTGTCTTTACCCAAGACTATGGCCAATTGTGTCCTTGACCCCCTCCCCCATATGAAAGTATGTGTCCACCATTGCTTCCGCGAACCTCTAACTCCCCAGGCCTGACGCCAATTGAGAATTCATAAGACCACTTCGATTGTTTTTTCCCCTCTATGGATCCTTTCTACCAGCGGTTTCTAGAAGCTGTTGGCTGCGATGCAGTCAATATATTGTAGGGACTCATAAATCAATGATCATTGGTACATGAACCCACATTTCCAAAAGGTTTTATCATGATTTAATGTTCACCATTTTGTTTCCCCGTACATACGCTTTTCTCATCCAGAATCCAGATGGCCCGACTAATCAGCAGTTCGCTCTGTTCCCGGCGACGGAAAAGACATTGACTATAGGCGATGATTGAATTTAGTGTACAACCCGATACGGCGCAAGGATAACTTAATCGTATTTCGTTAAACTCCTTGACAGGCGTCTCCTGCTTTTAAGTACCCCTACTGGACATGATGATTACGACCCTCCGAGTGTGACACCACGAACCCTTGAGTGGAACAGCAAATCATCAATTAGTGTTAAAGGGGTAACCAATGAACATTTGCGTATGAAAAGGGTGAACAGCCAATAAGATCATTGCGAGTGTAGAGATGAGGAGGAGAACACCAAGAAAATATATTCTTTCAGTAGGACTCCTAGCAAGATGATCACGCTGCCCATGATGTACATTCATAATGTCTTATAATAATAATGTCAATTCCTAATCGTAACAATTTAAGTTATTTTGCTATGTGATTGTAAATAATTTGTGTAACGTAGAGACATGCTGTCTAAATAGTTCATCTGTATCTTGGTATTTCTGACTCAATTTCGATAAGGTTCCAGGGTAACAATCCACGTGAGTTGACGCACGAGCTAAAACCCTTCTGATATAACTTATAATCTATCGGTGATATTATGGAGTCTATCACCGCTCCATCGTTCGCTCACGCCTTATACGGCAAAAATAAAGCACGAAAGAAAACTTATCACTATATTGAAATTATTGGCCCCCCAGTCAAATGTAAGCCAAGGAGACTAAACCGGGCAATGTTGGAAGATGCAAAACAAGAATTCCAACACCTTCTGGAACAAGGTATTTGCGAACATTCAAAATATCCTTGGGCCAGCCCTTTGTATATAGTTCCTGAAACCCAAACTTAAGGACAGTGATAGACAACAGTATAGAATATGCGGAGACTATAGAGCAGTCAACGCTTCCCCTAAACTATACCCGATAGTTACAGTTTGCCCCATATACACGAGATCTCGCATCATTTGCATGGCAAAACTATATTTTCTAAACTAGACTTGGTCAAAGCATTCTATGCAATTCCAGTGCTACCCGAGCATGTAGAAAAAACGTGTGTTACAACGTCATTTGGCAAATTTTAACTTTCCACAGATGCCATTTGGTTTATAAAATTCTGCACAATCCTATCAACGTTTTCAAAACGGGATACTTTTCAACATGAAAAACGTGTCTCCCTTCATTGATGATTGCTGACTTTTTCAGAAAATTAAAAATAGCACGAATAACACCTTAGAGAAGTACTAAAAAGGCTCGACCAGTATGGCCTTACCATTAACAAAAAAAGAAAGAAAGAAAGAAAAAATTGCATATTTGGAGTTAAAAAATATTGCGAATGACCAGTTCACTCTAGTCATTAAACGACTGTAGTATAAACGATTATAACATACGATTATACCGATACGATATTAAATAACCAGTGAATAACCAGGCGCTAAGATAGACATAAGGCTACTTGAAAACAATAACGATCTTTAATGTAATCTTACTATTGAAAGGCCAGTATGATCGTATAGCATAGAAATAAACATTGGGACACAATAATGAACTGCGTCTGATATATTCTATGTATCAGGAGCTGTGATTAAATTATACTTTCACGCTCATTACATATCAGCACCGTTCTTATGGGTTTGAGCCGTGATTGCTCGTTAAAATCGATACAGTTAAGATAAACACCTACTGTAAAACACCAATTTCACTTAATGGATATATGCCATATTGTTGCAATATCAAAATGCAATACAAATATTTACACAAATAAAAGGGTTTTCTGTACTATTTAAAAAAAAAACTCTAACACTATCTTCCCTGATTCGCGCTTATCTTACTCGAGGCCTGACTCGACAACCTATTTCTTTCCTACAGAACCGCTGTACACCTCATATCAAGGGTAAAGGGAGAAACAAACTCACGTTACACGGGTTCCGTCCACCATCCATCTATGTCCGTCCGACGCTCAGGAAAAACGTTCGGGCGACCGGTCCGGGACGACGTGGCTCCGGAAAAAATAGCCTCGGGCTGGTCCAGCAAATGTGACTCCAGAAATCTCCTCCAGAAAACTAGCCCGGCAAATGTGACTCCAGAAAACTTCACAGGAACTGGTCTGGCAAATGTGATTGACTCCAGGAAATCTCCTCGGGAATTGGTCCGGCAAAGGTGACTCCAGGAAATCGTCTGCTCCCTCCTATGCGCCCGGGAAAAACGGCTCGGATGCTACTGCTCCAGCTTTGGCAGCCAAAGACAAATATGCACAAACCTTCGTACGCTGGGTCTGGGAACAACGTTTCCCCACTTCTAACTGCGACTTTAGGGCCCTCGCTCGTTTAAACAATCTTACTCGTAACCGACCAATTCTCTCTCATCGACGGCTTCTATCACGACCCTTCACCTCGAAGTGCAGATCCGCTCCTTTTCCGACCACCTCTAATGGAGATCAGACCCTCTTCTCCCTCTGACCTTTCTCAATAGGGATCAGATCTCTTATCCTCTCTAAAAATCTCCCATCACCTTCCTCATCCATAAACGACCTTCATGTCCATCAACCTATTTCTAGCCAATTGCGGGTTTGATCAATTCTCCCTTCCAATCACGTCCTTTCCTCCTATCTCACCGACCACTCGACCTGCGGTTTCATTTGCCCGTTCGACCCTACGGAGCCTCCTTCTTCGTCCCGCCTTCCTTAGATTTCCTTTTCGATTTTTACGGCCTAACGATATATTACTCCGGCGCACCGTCGACATTTATATTACCACTTTATTTTTCATTAACTTTTTTCCTGGTGCCCTTCTTGCGATAGCATCCGTCTGGACCGCAAGCTGACCTTCACCACCATCCTATTCCCTATAACCAAGCTTGATTCATCCTCCAACGGTCATTTTTCTCCAAGATTCCTTTAATATAAATTTTATTCCTGTATTCATTTCCATTTTATGGCTTCCCACTTCATGTGGTAAATAACGGTTCAAGATAGGAAATCCCATTTCTAGGTTACTTAATTTCCAAAAATGGCTCCAGACCAATGGAGAAAAGGGTGCAAGTTATAAAAAGTTATGCCAAACCCGAGACAATCAAACAACTGAGGCAATATATAGGCTTCATAAATTTTTACAGACGCCACTGTAAAAATGCAGCATAAATATTTGCCCCACTCAATGAGTTTCTCAAGGGTGCGAAAATGAACGATAAACGAAAAGTTTCTTGGACCCCCGAAACTGAAAAAGCATTTGAGAACAGCAAAACTCCGTTCGCACAGCAAACGATGCTAGAGCACCATTCGCCAAACGCGAAATTAGAAATATGGTGTGATGCTTCAAATTACGTAATTGGTGCCGCACTTAACCAAATGGAAAAAAGGTGTAATGCAACCGCTTGTATTCTTTTCAAAGAAATTAACACCTGCGCAGCTCAAATATACCACATACGACAGAGAAATGACATCTGTGTATGAAGCAATTAAGCATTTCAGAAACATGCTTGAAGGGCGCCAATTCGCAATTATCACTGACCAGAAACCGTTAGTGTACACTTTCAAACGAAAAAGCAAAAATAAAAGTCCGTGACAAGCGCAACAATTGGAATTCATAAACCAATTCTCCACAAACATTATCCACTCGGAAGGCGCCAACAACGAAGCCGCAGACTTCCTATCTAGAATTGAAACTATTGTGGTGCCAAATAAAATCGACTACAATGTAATTGCCCAAGCGCAAGCGAACGACGAGGAACTCCACAATTTAAATAAATCCGAGTCACCCTTGACGTTTACTAATACGCAATGCGAACTATAATGCGACACTTCGTAAAGCAACATACGCCCGTATATCCCAAAAAGAGCACAGGTGTATGGTATTTAAAACACTGCATGGTCTAGCTCACCCCGGCAGTAGATCTTCTGTAAAACTAATTTCTGATATATTTATATGGCCTGCATTACCCAAAAAATGTAAGCCAATGGTCAAAACAATGCATTGGCTGCTAACGCAGTAAAATATCTAAACACACTCACAGCCCACCAGGAAGATACAAGCTTCCTAACTATACAAGCATACGCTTTAGTGATATTCATGTGGATCTAATAGGCCTACTAGTAACGGTTATCGCCTAAGCATCATAGATAGGCTTACTCGATGACATGAAGCAATCCCACTAATGGTCTAAGAATCTGAAACCACTGTTAGAACACAGTATTCAGAATGGATCGCTAGGTACGGCGAACCCAAATCCATTACTTCCGATAGAGGAAGAAACTTTGAATCAACGCTATTTAAGGCGTTAGCAAATCTCTTAGGTATGCACAAAAAGAGAACGTGTAGCTACAGACCTTAATGCCAAAGTTTAATTGAACGACCACACAGCTCACTCAAATCAGCGTTACGTGCTTACGAAAACGAAGATTGGACTGCAGTCCTTCCCACAGTAATGCTTGGTCTTCGAACTGTAATTAAGACAGATTTGGGGCGTCTCCAGCCCAACTTACGTATGGTAAAAATCCAATTCTACCAGGGGAATTCTTTACTAACGGCAGGAAGGATGTTAATGCAGGCCAATGCGTAAAAATGCTGCAACAATATTTCGAAAAAATTAGACCAGTTTCCCACGCTCACCACGGGAAACACAAAATTTTCGTGCATAAAAACCTAGGTACATGCACGCACGTCTTCATTAGGAAAGACGCTGTACAAAAACCTTCAGTGCAAAGGTACAACGGACCTTTCGAAGTAGTCGCCAGAACGCCTAAATATTTCACACTGTTAGTGAAAGGCAAGAAGGAAGACGTTTCAATCGACCCCCCACCCCTCCAAGTACTGTTATATGTCAACAGAGGACATAGCAGACGAACAAGGCACAAAAACTGAAACCACAGACGAAAAGAGCGACGTTTCCATGACATCGGACGCCGCCGAAGGTATAGCAAACCAGTTACCAGATAATAATCAAACCCCTCTGCCTAGAAAGAACTGTGCATTTTCCGGACAGGTTCAGCATACAGCCTGACGCTTCACTACGAGCGCGGTTCAAAAGAGAAACTTGTTTTGAGCTGAGCGGAAAGCTAGTGGACTCCCGCGTGAGAGCACAAGAATAAGCAAACCGGGACATTTCAACCGTATGGGACGCGTGGAACCAGAAAGAAGCAACACGTTACATAATAAACCTTGTGGAGGTGATGGTTATAAAATGAAGTATACACATCATTTTCTTCAGAGGGCTTTAATGTAGGAACTCACGAATCAACGATCATTGATACACCAACCCACATTTCCAAAAGGTTTAATCATGATTTAATGTTCACCATTTTGTTTCCCCGCACATACGCTTTTCCCATCCAGAATCCAGATGGACAGACTCACCAGCGGTTCTCTCTGTTTCCGGCGACGGAAAAGATATTAGCTGCAGGCGACGATTGAGTTTAGTGTACAACACGGTACGGTGCAAGGATAACTTAATTGTATTTCTTCAAACTCCTTGACAGGCAGTTTCTGCTTTTAAGTACCCCTGCTGGACATGATGATTATGAACCTCTGAGAGTAACGTCACAAAACCGTGACTAGAATAGCAAATCATCAATTAGTATTAAATTGATAACTAATGAAGATTTTCGAGAAGAGACGATGAGGCGAACACCAATAAAAGACATTCTTTCGGTAGGACTCTTAGCGAGATGGTCACGCTGCCCATGATGGACATTCATAATGTCTTATGGTATATATCAATTCTTAATCGTAACAATTTAACTTATTTTGCTATGTGATTGTAAATAAATTATGTATCCCAGAAACATGCTGTCTACATGGTTTATCTGTATCTTGGTATTCCTGACTCAATTGAGATAAGGTTCTAGGGTAACAATCCACGTGAGTTGACGCACGTGCTAAAACCCTTCTGATATAACTTATAATCTATCGGTGATATTATGGAGCCTATCACCGCTCCATCGTTCTGCAATCCGTCATAGAACGATAACCAAATCTATAAATGTAGAAACCGCAATTGGTAACTCCACAATATCTCTATATACCTATGATAATAACCAACTACCACCTTTGAGTCATTTCCAGCCCATCTAGTTGTTCTCCACGTTGCTCGCGGCGGTTTCTCTCAATATTAGTTGGTGGTACTAATGTAATTGGACTGTATATAAAGAAATATAGAAACTATAGAATATAAAACACAAAACGATATAGAAAATCAAATGAAAATAATACAGACAACTAAAATCAAAACACAGAAATTTACACTTCGTTTCTAGGATCGTAATACTTAAAAATGATATACTCATATTACACTAAAATTACTTACAAGAAATATTAGAACCTTAAAATAATTCAAAGGTTAAAAATTCGAAATATATATAGCATGTAATTTGTTTGAAATCATCTGTATCTCACACATGGACAACAGATTCAGACAGGAACTCCGTGTGACCACATGACAACACAGGACTGACAGTAGGGACACAAAAAGGGAAAAATGCAATTAAAAGAACAAATTAAGGAACGAGAAAGGGAATTGGGGAAAACACAACACACACGAAATTGACGTAACGATTAATTTCGTCTATGTACAATATGATAATAACATATGAATAAAGCCTTGTAAAAGCTGCATTTTCTGTTCTCTTCAATTTTAACTCAGTTATAAAAACATTTAGTCTAACACAAGTATTTCAATATAAGCAAATAAATATACATCTTACCATATGCATCATCCAATAACATTTTAGGTTGAATAAATTATGTCACTAAACATGCTGTTACAAATAGCTTGATTAATGGAAACCAAATTTAATTTAACTCTGTATAGACGAATGTGGACTTCAGAGAAAAAATACAGACGAATCATAATATTAACGAAACATAATATAAATGAAACATAATATAAATGAAACATAATATAAATGAAACATAATATAAGCGAAACGTTCGACTTCTGTAAAGGAAGGAGAATCTTATTATAGTTTACGAGATATCAGAAAAGATTCTCCATTTCTCATAAAGGCAAAATGGAGAATCTTTCAGAATCAAATTTGAACATACGTATATCTCACCGTAACTACCCATTCACTGTGCAATTTAATATGAACAAAACAATTTATAAAAATGTTTATATCAAAGTAAGAAATAATTAGCAAATTCCGTTTTTATTCTTTAGAAATATAAACTGTTTTTTAAAAGTTATGCTTATTTAAATGTCCCTTTACCCCGATAATTCGACACCCGCATAACTAGATATAGGTCTCTGGTCTCATAGCGTTTGAAGTTACCGGGATTCCACTATGTATTTAAACAAAAACAAAAACACGCTTGCTGATCTGCTTATATAATTAATTTATTATATTATTATATTAGTAATATATAATTATTTTAAGATTATATAATTAATTTTATTTATATTAAATTACTTCTGAATAAAAATAAAATTATAAGCTAATTTGCATAGTTTCGCTTTTCGCAGCTACATGCACTGGAAATCATTTACAATGACGCGGAATTTTTACAAGAAGTTTGGTTTCCTAGTCTATTTCTCATTAAATATATCAGTTATAACGACATCCTATATAACGAATATATAACTAACCTATATAACTGCTATAACGACGGCGATTTTGTAGTCTACGTAGATTCTAATTAGGGAAATTCGTATCGGATATAACGACGCGACTTGACAGTCATATACAGAAACCACTTGGGTTCGCATTAACAAGCGGTATCTCTAACACAGTGGTTCCCAACCTTTTTCAAACCGCGACCCACTTTTATAGTAGCCAAGTAATCCGCGACCCACTTTTATAGTAGCCAAGTAATCCGCAACCCCCTTTTACAGTAACCAAAAATCTGCGACCATTTTTGTTTGCCGCTGCCACGTTTACATAATAAAAGCATTTTTAACAAAGAAAACGCACTAAGTATGAAATTATATTACATTATGATTATATTGATTATATATATTACATTATTTATGTATATTATATTAATTACAGACAAAGTTAACAACCATTAGTAAAATATTGCAATGTGTGTAGCCATGTTGAAATTGTAAAAGCGTTGGAAACATTTGGTATGAAATTCCTTATAAAAATAATTGCAACTAAAAATAGTGGCGTCGACCGCCCAGTAGGGTCGTGACCCCCCAGGTTGGGAACCACTGCTCTAAGAAGTATATAATAAACACATCTCGGTTTTCTGAAATGTGCCAGCGGACAATCGGTTGGACTACTAACTCCGTTGGTTTGTTGATTTACTGTGTACCTAAAAACAATTGACCACCGTTCCACTAAACGCTATCGTTAGGTTGGCTGTTATTATTTTTTTTACTTGA
>QLNU02014802.1:68144233-68212022 GCA_006491805.2 Dysdera silvatica
CTTCCAGAAGACAGTCTTTAATTCTTTTGTTGATTAAGAAGCCAACACCACTTGTTCTTCCAGTTTCCGTTCCTCTATAATAAAACAAATGTCCGCTTTTCAGTTCCACCAACTCTTCACCTTTTCTTCTAACTTCACTGAGTCCTACAATGTCCCATTTGATCTTGTCTAGTTCCTCTTCCAATTCCTGAAGTTTTGCTTCAGAAGCAAGGGATCGTCCATTATACGTTGCCAAGGTCAATAACAAACGGCAGCCTGGGCCATTCCAGTGATTCTTAGCACCCCCTGCTTTCATGCCACACTGACCGCTGCCTTGATCAGGAGCACTCCAGCACCTGGAGACTAGGGGCCATGGTTTCTGGTGTGTCAACATAATGGAGGAATTAGCCATAATTTCACCACGCTGGCTAGACGGGTTGGTGAATTAGCCCTCCCCTTCCGCCTTTCTATCCGTGCAGCAAATATTAATTTGCCACATAAATAGAAAGCTCAGCCTGCACCACTTGAAGGCGGGGTAGGACACTAGGTTACTGGCCTGGCCGGTTCCACACATCGTCACATACGTTCAGCGTGTGGGTCTCCTTCCAGTTAGATACCAGCAACCCTTTTGCAGGCCATATATATATATATATATTAAAAAATACTAAGTTGAGACATGGAGAACAACGGGAAACATTGAAAAATACCCAAAATATTTTACTTACCTGCTGGAAGATATATAATAATCCATAGCGGGTTCTTGCGCGTTTTCGAAAACCAACAGATCAAATTATTAAAGCAAAGCAAATAGGATACAAAAATGAAAAGCCAAACCAGCCAAATAAAGAACTGAGTAAAGACCGATGGAATGACGTGTTTGAAATACCCTACAGGCTTTTTTTCAAGGGAAATCGCCCATAGGATATTTCCATATATGGCATGTTTCTGAAGGAAGTATTCTTGACGGCAAATTTTAATAATTTATAATATGGCATGTCGGGGGATCAGGAGGTATTTCCTGTCAAGCATACTTCCTTCAAAAATATGCAAATTTGAAACATCCCATGGGCGATTCCCGTTGAAAAAGGTCCTGTAGGGTGTCTGAAACACTTCATTCCATTGGTCCTTACTCAGTTGTTTGTTTGGCTGGTTTGGCTTTTCATTTTTGTATCCTATTTGCCTTGCTTTAATAATTTAATCCGTTGGTTTTCAAAAACGTGCAAGAACACGCTTTGGATTTTCATATATCGTCCAGCATGTAAGTAAAATTATTTTGTGTATTTTTCAATGTTTTTCATTGTTCTCCATGTTTCAACTTAAAGTGTTTTTAATATTCAGATCTTTGTTGGAATCATGTAGCATCATGAGTAGTTTCACAATGGTGTTATATTTCATATTGCACATTCTTGTGTTTTAATCATTTAATTTGATATATATATATATATATATATATACATACATACACATAGAGTGTACATTGTGTATGTTGACCATCTATCTCTGGTGACCATTACAGTCTGGTTCAAAATGTGGTCCCTTTAAATAGATTCTACTGAATCGACATCTGTAGAATTTTCAAATAATTATACAAAATATTTTTGCACTCCAGAAACTGCTTGTATTGTACTGATGCTTTGTAAGCAGGCGTAGACTGTGATCCAAGTTTCAGCAATTGATTAATTTTATTTAAATCCTTCGAAGTTACTTTCATTATGGTCATTTTGAGGCTAATGCAAAATTATATATCACAGACATATTTTATACAGTCGTTATGTAATTCTCATGCACTTATTGCATTATTTTTTTATTTTTTTTACACGTTTCTCACTTCTTGTTTTCCATTATTCATTTTTATTACGTATTTTTTATCACTTCTAGATTTTATGACACGATTCGCGTAATAAAAAAAAAATCGATAAAAACCTTCGGTTTTTCAAAAATATCTTTTTTATTGATTCAGCTTTTAGGTTTTTAAATTGACTTTAACCAGCTTTTCACTTTGATCTTTTAAAATTTCCCCTCGCCTAGTTTTTAAGGGCCCGTTTTTCATATATTTTTTGTATTTTCTCTCAAAGTAAATATTTTAAATTACTTTTAAGTTCTTCATCATCTGTGTATCCGCTCTTTTTCGTTCAACTTTTAGAGATTTTATTTTCAAACTTTCGCATTTTTAATTTTCGGCAAACGTGAAAACACATTTCATGGAAATGTATTAAATGAAAACATGTTTGACTGCAACATATCAGGGTCATTCAACAGAATTTCGATAAATTTTATTTCTTTTTTTTTTTTGGTCGCTCGACCATATTTGATTTCTTTCATACTTTGTATGCTGAAACATATATGCAAAGAAAATCAAAAACCAATTGAAATTTTTTTTTTTTATTTTGGCAACAGGCATCGGAAAAACAAGATTTCGTGCGGTTTTGCGAAAAACAAATACTTACAAAATCGCATGTATTTTATTAACTAATAAAGATAAATCAAATATTCAAAAAGATTTAAAATTTACGTTGTTTGTTTACTTACATCGCGTAAGTTTTACAGCTTTAGATTATTTTTAAAAAAGATTCCGAGTAATGTGATAATGACCGAAATATCGCTGAAATCGTCATTTTTTGAAAACGATTTCCTCCTGAAGGGCAACAGATATCAATGTCGCGTTTTTTATATGTTAGTTCTCTGTCTCAGTGTGGTACCTCAAAATAACTGGAGTTGTTATTTCCATCCCCCTGTTAACATACAAGAGTTGTAAAGTTTGAAAATTTAAAAAAACGGATTTTTCGGCGACTCAGAGTTCAAAAGGGGGAACAGTTATCAATTTGAAATTTGGCAAAGAAGCAATTCTTTGCATGATATTTATAACCTGGAAATTGGATTGTTATTCGAACTAGTCTATAAGAAACAGCCACCTCCAAACTGGAGAATCGGAAGATTGCCTTGAAAAGGATAGGGGGTGGGGGAGAGGATTTGAGGGGAAAAGTCGAACTTGTTTCGATATTTTGTATGTGCTGCCAAATTAATATTTCACTAAGTGTTAAATATTCTAAATATCGGTATATATTTAAATAATTAGAATTCCAGTGTATACATAAACATTTGTATTTCAAATTTCAGACTTCAGTTGAGATTTCAGTTTCACACTTAAAAATTATTTTATTCTTCAGTATTTATCAAATTAACTGCCATCACAAAGAATCATTTTTACCTGTTGCCTTTTGTACTTTAAAATACAAGACAATGAAACTGTAGAAGCGATTAGAAAGAGTATCTGCGTTATCAGTGATTACCTTAATCACACAGTGGAAGAAGTTTACACAGTCCAAAAGGAATTGAGCTTTTAAAAGCCACTGTTCCATATGTGGGAAAGGTTATACATTTCTCCGACAAGGCATCAGGGCCCTATAAAAATCGGAAAAATGTCATAAACCTCAGTCATTACCAAGATTTTGGACTGAATACAGAGTGGCATTTTTGTGCAACCTCACATGGTAAGGGACCTTGTGACGTCATTGGAGGGGGCCACTAAAAGACTTGTATCAGAAGCGGACGTTCAAAGAATTACCCAGGATCATATCACAACACCAAAGGATATGTTTGAGTTTTGTAAACAAAACATATCTCAAATCAAATATGTCATTGTGGTACAATCAAATGTTGAAGAGCAAGCAGAATTCCTTGCAGACAGATTTAATTCCTATATTACACTCAAGCTTACCATAGTCACATTCCTTTAAATGTATGTACTATAGGAGCCCGTGAAACTTCTCTTTCAGAACATTTCATCGATTGTAAAACCTCTAAAGAAAATATCCAAGACTTTGTTTCCTTTGGGTGTGTAAAGAATAACAGTAATGTTGCTTGCATATATCAGTGAAATTGGTGGCTTGGAATTGTAAAAGACATTTCTATACTGAACAAGATTTTAAAATACGTTTTTTTATCCTTCAGGACTAAGTACGAGTTTCAAAATTTGTAAAAATGACTGCATATGGGTAGAACTGAAAAATGTTTTAAGGATCTTGTGTCCTTTGGATTTATCGACACCCACAGGACGAGTTCATAACATAAAGCCAGAAATGAGTGATGCAATTTCTGAACTTTTTTTCAAAAAGACGTTAAAATAAGGAGAATGAAACATGAAAAAAACTAAGCCATAAGAGACAGGAAGACAAACTTTATCTCTTTTGTTTATTTGTGGTTTTGCAGTTCAAGGACCACAATGATCATGCTGCATCGGGACTTATTGTTTTTCGAAGAATCCGAACCTCTGGACCTACAAATTTCTGAGGAATCCAAACCTCTTAAGGCCCAGGGAACCAAACCCCAGACTACAGTGAGCAAATTTCCCCCCCCCAAATCCCCACCACCACCCCCGATCCTTTTCAAGTCAATTTTCCGGTTCTCCAGTTTGAAGGTGGCTGTATCTCATAGACTATTTCAAATAACAATGAAATTTTCAGGTTATAAATATCATGCAAAGAAGTGTTTCCTTTTCAAATTTCAAACAGATAGCTGCTCCCTCTTTTGATTTGTGAGTCGCCGAATATGCCTGTTTTTTAAAATTTTCAAACTCTTGTATGTTGAAAGGGGATGGAGATAACAGTTCCAGTTTTTTAGGGTAACATCGTCAGACAGAGAACTAACATGTAAAAAAATGTAATATTGATATCTGTTCCCCTTCATGAGGAAATTGTTTTAAAAAAAAATGACGATTTTAGCGATATTTCAGTCATTATCACATTATTCAGAATTTTTTTTTTTAAAAATAACCCAAAGCCGTAAAACTTGCATGATATAAGTAAACAAAGTACGTAGATTTTAAATCTGCTTGAATGTTTGATTTATCTTTATTGGTTAACAAAATGCATGCGATTTTGTAAGCATTTGATTTTCGCAAAATCAAACGAAATCTTTTTTTTTTTCCGATGCCTGTTGCTAAAAAAACAAAAACAAAAATGCAATTGGTTTTTGACTTCTCTTGCATATATATATGTTTCATCATACAAAGTATGAAAGAAATCAAAAATGGTCAAATGACCCCTATTTGTCGAAATTCTGCGGAATGACCCAGCACCGTTTGGTTAGCTTCGATGGCAATAGAGAAAAGATAACGACATTCGAGTAAACGCCGTGACTTGTTTAAGCTTTACGGCGCAAGGAGGGATAAGGTTGCCTTGCGCCGGAATGCAGTAGTTTTCCTAAAAGCTGTATGTAGTAGCTGTAATGTAGTTTTCTTAAAAGCTGGAACCTCACAGTCACGTTCTACAGTATCATTAGAATCGAACTCGGGTTCACGGTACTGTAAGCAAACGCGGTGCTTCTGTGTCGCAATAGAAGAGTGGTTCCCAACCTCTTTCCAGCCGCGACCCACTTTTATAGTAACCAAGTAATCCGCGACCCCCTTTTATAGTAACCAAAAGATCCGCCGCCGCCACATTTGCATAAAAAAGCATTTTTAACAGAGTAAAGAAAACACATTAAATACAAAATTACACACACATACACACACAGGGTGGTTATAAAATAACGTGAGGTGTTCAGAGCCCTCTAGCGAGTAAAATATTGGACGAAACATAACCAAATTTGGTGAGCGTACATAGTGGACCATGGGATTTCGATTGCTACAGGAAAAAAAATAGTACCAAAAGTCGCCACCAGAGGGAATTTTAGCTCTACTAAAGTATTAGTATGAATAATGAATGAATAAATGTCAAACAATAAGCACGGATCAATTTTATCAAAATCAAATAGTAAAAAAGGCCTCCACCAGGGTAAATTTTGGCGCTGTTTAGTGAGTAAAATGCACTAATTTTCATAATCACGTTCTGATCACGTGGAAAGGTTAGAAGGGTTCTCATCACTGAGAAATCGTATGCCTTTCAATGGCTCTTACCTTACGTATCCGTGCTTTGTTAGTCAAGCTGTATTATCAGCGGAACGAGAATGCCAATGCTGCCCTACATGAATTTCGATGGATGAAGAAATTACGAAAAGGACTGATAAGCATAACAAACTTACAAAACATGATTCAACGATTTGAAACTTCAGGAACTGTAGCACGCAACCAGGCCGGGGGTATCAAAGCGGTCAGTCAACAACAAGTTGAAGAAGTTGCAACTACTATTGTGGAACAGGAGATGGCAAATGTGCAAGGTACCAGCAGTGCTCAGGCAGTATCCTGGCACACTCATATCCCATACTCATTGGTGTGGAAAATCCTGCATCAGATATTGAAGTTTTACTGGTATAAAATCTGTCCTGTTCAAGAATTGCACCCTGGCAATGCGGCCACCTGAATTGAGTTTTCATTGAGATTCTTCGCACGCATGTAAGTTCTTGATGCATGGCCGTAGCACATTTTATGGAGTGATGAAGCACACTTACATTTAAACGGTGGTATTAACATACACAATTGACGCATTTGGGCTGCAATTAATCCACACACTTGTTTACAGGAATCTCTTCGCTCACCAAAAATCACAGTGTGGTGTGGCTTTACGGCATCTTTTATCATCGGCACTTACTTTCACGAGGAAAATCGCCAAAGTGGACCAGTGACCTGTACCGTCAATGCTGACAGATATGCTGATATGATACAGAACTTCGTGGTTCCAAAACTGAAGCAACGAGGATGTTTCGATTCGACCATATTCATGCAGGACTGTGCACCACCCCACATTGGACTTAAGGTACAGTGTGTTTTGCGACAACATTTTCTTTGACAGCAGAATCATTAGTCGTGCATTCCCCTCACAGCATGACCATACAGGTCGCCCGATCTCAACTTTTGTGACTTTTGGCTGTGGAGATTTTTTAAAGGTCTCGTGTATCAAGGACATGTCTCCGATATCGCAACTTTAAAAGATCGAATAACGTTACAGGTGAATAAAATTAATTCCGGTGTGTTGCTAGCCGCCGTGGAAAATGTCATGCAACGTATGCAATTATTGGAACATCACAATGGTGGTCATATTGATTCGGCATTTGTAAGTAATAATCATTTGTTGTTGATAAAATTTATGTGTTCTGCGTTGTTTGGCATTTACCCATTCATTATCCACACAAATATATTTTTGAAGGGCCAAAATAGCGACTTTTGATACTAATTTTTTTTTTCTTTAGAAATCGAAATCCCATGGTCTACTGTGTACGCCCACAAAATTTGGTTATGTTTCGTCCAATACTTTACTCGCTAGAGGGCTCTGAACACCTCACGTTATTTTATAACCACTCTATCTATCTATCTATCTATCTATCTATCTATCTATCTATCTATCTATCTATCTATCTATCTATCTATCTATCTATCACATTATGTATATTATATTATTTATATATATATTAATATATATTATAAAGTTTACAACCATTCGTAGAATACTGAAATGTGTGTGTAGCCATTTATTTATTTATTTATTTATATAAATCGAACACTACGCAGATTAAATTAAACAACAATTTTAATCAATGTTTTTTGGTTCGAAGGTGGAAGGTCTGGAGGGTGGATGTGGAAGGTCGTGGGTTCAGGTCCCACCGAACGGAGAAATATTTATTTTCTTTCGAACGTTTCACCATCTAATCACGCCATAACATCGGCGCTGGTATCACTACGCCAATAAACGTTGATTTATATTATTGTTTAATTTAATGTATAGCCATATTGAAATTAAAAAGCGTTGGAAAAATTCCTTATAAAAATAATTGCAACCAAAAATAGTTGCGGCGACCCACAGAAACCTGTTCGCGAACCCCTTGATAGTCGCAACTTCCACGTAGGGAACCATTGCAATAGAACATACCATAATAGAAAGGAGGAGTGGTAATTGCAGAAGTATTGCCATTAACGAGAAATTGGCACTAAAACTAGCGGGAAAAACGAATTCCTAACGATTTCCACCCAACTCAAAATACTCGGTAACCTTTTACCAATGCGGGAAAGGTTCTGAAACATACATCGGTCGTGATGTAAAATTCATGTCCCCTGCGTCAGAGCTCCATAAAATGCTTGCTGTATGCGTGTCACTTGCGAAGTTCAGATGCCTGTCGCAGATGGCGTTTTCCGTGAGCCGCCGTTTTGAAAAGAGTAAGTTTGTATTGCTCTGGAACTAAAACACTAACTAGAAATATGAACTAGAAGTAATGTGTTCGTTGTGACAGTCTCTGGCTTTTCTCAGGCCCTAGAAACACGAAGCCTTAAAATATACCCTCAAAACACGAGATAATGGAAATTAATCTTTTTATAGTCGTTTCTTTCCCGTGATAAGTTATTTCGCAATTATCAATGTAAAGATACATAACATATACATGCAGTGCACATAGCAGTTCACATAATGATCTTATTACTATTCGAGTGTGCATATCTCAGTGATAATTTTCTATTTTATAATAAACTGATTGTCCGTAGCTATGGAACGAAATGTTCAAAACTTTTTTCAGATGAAAATATCGCAAGTGCCTAAGGAAACACTTTTATTAGGGTGTATCAAACGCCCCATCTTTTTTAAATTTCTAAAAAATGATTTTGTCCCTGTGATATTTTTGTTCCAAATATAGAAAAATCAAGTCTGTAAAGTTTTGAATATTTTGATCATCTATGTGATCCAGCAATTATGGAAAAAATATGAAATGTTAAAAAAATGACGTAAAAAGCATTGTCTTTATAACTGAACATATTATTTTCTTTATTATATATAATTTTTTAGCCTACTGTATATTTGTATAATAGATAAAATAACACATTTTTATAATATTTTGATTTGAAAACACTTTAAATTATATGTTATAAAACACAAAATTGTCACTTTTAACTAATGGGACAAGGGTACTATTTTGCGCTTACGTAAGTTTGACAGCTGGTTACGTTCTTGTTCAACTATTTAAAGTATAGTTTGGTAGTGGTCTCCACTTTTGGCAGATGTTATGGAGTCTGAACGGAGTTTCACTCCGCGTTCTTCACGATCATTTAGTACATTTAGAGCTTTAACGTTTTTTAAAGATGTTTTATAAGAAGGTAAATTTATTCATCCCCCTATATCATACTTCAGAAATTGAGCATCTAACTTTAGAAGATCAAAAATGAACCACGAATCAGTTCCAACCAAGTCGGAAAGAGTTGTCGACAAACTGAGAGTTATTGGAAATTAAGGTTTGCCAAAACCAGTTCCAAATCTATTTTTTGATTTAAAAATTGAAACAGAATTTAGGCTTGGCTTGACAGCTAGCATTACGTTAGCAAGAGATCTTCGTTCTCTTAGTGGTACCTTGTTACTCCAAAGTGCCCAAATGGTACCTCTTAGGTACCATTTCTTATGTTAAATACCAAAGGTGATTCTTGAAGGCACTACTACAACTTTCGGAGATAATTTCATGCACAGCTTTATATTTTAAAATAAAATTAAGCAACTTTAAGTCATTCCAAGGGGCATCTACCATTGAACTGCAGGTCATCCACCATGTACTGTAGATGAGAGTAACCTCACAAAATCCCTTAATTTGGAGACTTCCTGTTTCTTATTGTTCCAAAAGGTAGCTGCTGAATCTTCTTTTCAAATGGACATATTTTAATTGCATAAATCAGCTTAGACATCCATCGGACTTTGTGCAAAGCCCCTGGTCGATTAAAAGTTTCATCCTCTGGTTGTCTAATATCGTGGTTACCAAGTAATCTAAGACAGAGCTTCGCGAACTCTAAATAGTTTTCCCTGATCGTTCCAGATTTAATAATTAATTTAGTTTGTTTGTGGGCACTGTGTCTGTAATCATTGACTAAATTTTTTGCCTCCTGGCTGAATGATCTGGAGTCAAAGCGTACCAATTCACTACTATTGACTATAAAAGTGCATAATTTTTGCGAAACCTGGTAAATAGGGTTACATCTGGAGATCTTGGTGTCTCAATTTGCAAATTATCAAAAATATATGACAAACTAATCTCTCCAATGTGGTGATGACAAGGTGACCGAAGGAGAGTTCGTTTCAACTTACTTTGAGTGCTGATACATACCACAGTTAAATGACCTGTATTACATGCTGTTGTATCAAATGTCATATTAACAATTGATTAGCACATTGATTTAGCACATTACCAAGATGTCAGTAATTTGTAAGTTAGATCAAAAATTATATCCCCAAAAAATAATCAATTACTCTTGATGGATATGAAGGTCCTCCAAAAAGTCTAAGCTCATGAATGTTTCCCATGACAATGATAAGACATTCCTCCATAATATTTTGATTTGCCACTGTTGGTATTAGTTTTGAGTCCCAATGTAAAGTTGAAAGTTTTGGTAGAACTCATTGTTCTTTATAGATAATGGATAACTTCTTTGCTACTTTCTGTCTGCATTTCTCTGCTGTTGTATAGAATGCAGTTACCTCAGATGAATCTCCACCAGCCTCTTCTATTAGTTCTCCAATATAGGTTGCTTGTTGCGTTGGAGTCATTTTCAAACATGAACCCAAACGTGTAAACATTATTTTGGAAGATCAAAAACAAACTATCACCCGCATGTACAAAAAGGTAAACAAAGACTTGGATGTTACAGTTACGGTTTCGAAAGTAAAATCTATTTTTTATGATGTGGCGCCATATATGGGACAGAATTTCAATTACGTGTTTAATGCAAAAGTACATGACTGTGGTGGACCACCCAAATTTATTTAGGAAAGTGTAACATTTGGTAGAAGCATTATTGAGCACTATTGGAGCAAAGTAAGACTAGGGAAAAGGCATTTTATTTCTATAGGGGCATTTGATGCACCGTAACTTATATGCATGTTTACATAATTGCACATTTCACGCCTTAAGGCTGGTTGGTTTTACTTTTATGGCCAAGGGTAGAAAGGGTTATACTGCGCCATTCACGCCTTAAGGCTGCGCCATGATTTACCTTGGAGAAGGAGGATTGCTTGCCTTGACCTTTTAATGAAGATATATTTGTACATAAATCAGTTTACCGAAAGCAAACCTTGCCCTTAGAACTCGAAAGCCCTTGTCATAACTATTGAATGACTGAGCCGCTAAGAAAATTTTGAAGTTGTATATGATTAAATTAATAATAATTAATCATAAAATGATAATAACACGTTTTATTTGGTACCTCATACATACGTACTAAGAAAATATACTCTCGATATCTCAGATCTTTTGGAAGGAGTCGCTGGCACAGTTCTTGCCGTCAAATAAGATAGAGAGAGAGAGAGAGAGAGAGAGAGAGAGAACTGCGCGTATATAATAATAATAATTATTATTATATAGCATCATAGATATAACAATTCCAAACATAAGCAAAATATATACCACATACACAATAAAAATTGCCAATTACCAAGATCTCAGGTATGAAACCAAAGACATGTTGCATATGGAAAAAGTTGTCATTGTACTTCTAATCTTGTCAGCCACAGGTTTAATACAAACCACACTGCACAGAAGCCTGTAGTACTTGAAATCGACCCCAACACCTACTGACTTACAAAAGGCCACAATTTTATACACATGCCAAACAGTCAGGAAGTTCTTAGACACAACATCTGAATAACCTGCAGTAAGAAGTCTTGAATATTTGGCACTGCCCATTTCAAGTCTATACAGCCAAGAGCAAGAATACGTATAAAATAATAATAATAAACATATATCGTAAATATAGCGACGCCAATCATCAACAATACTTACACCAAATGAAATAAAGTTCTATTAACCACATTTTTATTTATGAGTTTTACAGCGCAAGGACGATTAGGATCATTCTGTACTGGGGCATACAATTTCCCGAGGAATTCAAATCCCTTAAGTCCTAGGGATCCAAACCCCAGACTATAATGTGCAGTTAGTCTATAAGCTGTTTTCGTACCTTTGAGGGTCGAACAAAGGATAAAGGAACTCTAGGTGGACGCGTTACCACTGCACCACAGCAAAGTCCCCTGGTCCAAACTAGAACTCTTTGACTCATATATATCATGACTTAATAGTCCTCCACAGGGTGACTAAAATTACCATAATCTAATTTTCAATTATACATGATGAAAGGACTGAAACCAAAAATTCGAATGTGAAATCAAATGCATGGAATGAATGGTCTTCACTCACTAACAGACTTAATACCAAACATATTGTGTGCTTGTGCATGCTCAGAAATTTCCAAACACTGACTACAGAGCTAAAAAAATAGACGAATTATGGAAAGCGAAATTTCTAAAATTAGGTTAGATCCTTAGAGTGTTTATGGATAGTGAGCAAGGCGCGCTGATTAGAGGAACGCGAGAACGCGCGCGGGGTGATTTGCACCCCATCTGATTATATAGCATTATTTCATTAAAAACGTCCAATTTTACAGGGAACAATAAGTGGAATTTTCTCTTTGTCACCCTACCCCAAAAGATTGTGACTTTGAAGGCAACAGGAAAGAGTTTGGCCAGTTTCAAAAGCAAGGGTGGACTGTTCTTTTAACATATTGTAAGTTGTGGGGTGTGAAACACACCCCACGCCTGCTCGCGGGTTAAATAAACCATACTAAAAAAATTTGCATATTAGAATTTACTCATAGCAAGCCTATATCTCTAAGGGTGGAAACATAGGTACGCTATAATATAAACATAGAAATAAAATACTGATTTAACGGTTAAAATAGGTGATTTATTGAATTTGATACATTTATACAATCAATGTTTACTGCCTCTAATGAATTAGAAAACTATTTTTTAAATGAAAATCATGGCAGCTGTAGATACTACTGAAGTTTTAGAATATGCCGCTCAGGAGCTATAGGAGAAATCAGTTTTCTTGTATTTAGTGTAAAATTTTTTATGTAAACGTCGTTTTAATCAAGAGTGTGCTTACGGCTTTAGCGGCCCTGGTCAAAACAGATTTTAGCGGCCCTCAAAAATGTTTTAACGTAACATAACGATTAAAAACGAAACTGACCGGAGTTTAGCATTACAAAATAAAGTTCATCACGGGTTTAAACTCCAAAGGTAACAAGAAGATAATAAAGTCAAATTAAGAATAAATATTTCTAAACACAGCTAGGGATGTATCAATTACTTGGCATTTTTGCTTAAGTTCGATGTTATGGATAAATGAAAGGGTTTTATTTAGCTCTACTGCATCATTATATAGCCAAAGCAAACCAGTGAAATGTAATTATAAATTTCTGCTTCTCAGAACTTTGCGGAAAGGGTTTTTTTTTCGGAAACTGAGGGTTTTTGTAGTGGCTATAAAGCAAACACAATGAATATGATATGCTGCATAGGCTACTGATGCTAACGCATTTGACTAATAACGTGTATATTTATTTTGACCACCATTTAGAAGCCTCATGAGAAAGCTTTAGAAGCTTCATGAAAAAACTTTAGAATCTTCATGAGAAAACTTTAGAAGCTTCATGAGAAAACTTTAGAAGCTTCATGAGAAAACTTTAGAAGCTTCATGAGAAAACTTTAGAAGCTTCATAGAAAGCTTTAGAAGCTTCATGGGAAATATAACGTCACACACAAAAGGTCAATTGATGAAATACTCTGGGAAAGTAAAATATATAATGGCCACTGAAACTTATCTTTTTGTACTGCGTTGATTTAGCGGCCCTGGGGTTGGGGGCGTCCAGCTCTCATTGTCTAAGCACGGCCTTGGTTTCAATCGGTGTATTCGTTGAAAACAAAACTGAGTTTTTACCGAAATCTAGTTGGTACAACGAAATATTAATAAATGATGAAGTAATAAAAGTGTGGCCGATTTATTCATTTGTTCTATAAATAAAGAAACGATTTGATCGTGTGCTGAAGCTTGGGGCATCTTTACTTCAGCACCTGTCCAAGATGATTAGCTTTATTCGACCGGATATCCACCAGATAAATTTTATTTACTTCTTTGGATACCTAGCCGGATAATTTCACTTATTACTCTCTGGCTTCCCTCTTCTCTGACGTTATCTATGATGTTCTTGGAGATCGAAGAAAGTGTACGAAATTTTTAAAATAAAGTATTGGTAAAAAGAAAAGAATTTTTTTTATGAAGGTTTTGTGTAGTATCAGGCCAGCCTGATAAGCTTCAACGCCATTACAGGTATTTATGAAGGCATGGTGTTCAGTTTCAGAATTAAGACTGGGGTGTTGAAAATTACTGCCAGTATGGTGAACGTTTTGAAAAAATATTTCATGACAACTGAAATTTACAGAGTTTGGAAAATTATCAGCACAGCTGTTTTTTTACCATAAGGCAGGATCGAACATGTTCTTGGAAGTTCCTTAGTGCAACAAGCGCGTAAGAAACGAATACTTTGTTAAACGGAAACTATTTTATGATTTTGGTAGTAAAACTTCGCCGATAGCTGAATTTCAACGCCGGTTATCCTCTTGCGGTTGAAGGAACTGACGAAAAATATACAAATTTCACATGCAGTATGTGTTGCTGCAGATATTTGTTGTTCCAGCTGAGATGAGGAATAATCGTCTGTTTAAACAAACTATGTCCACTAAAAATTGGTTTTGGACAGTTTCGGTTCTTTATGCGTTGTTACGATTGAATGAATAGTGGGTACCAACCTAACTTCGTTATTTGAATGCCTGTTTGTAATCACAATGAGTTATGCCACAAACTGACGTTTGAAAAAATCATTTTATGAAAATTTTCAAGCCTAAAGGACAAAAATTTATCGAAGATAGTAACAAGAGGTGCACGTACACAAAAATTTACCAACGCTTTACGGTAGCGGCAGGTTATAGATAAATGGGATTTTAAAAAATTATGAAGATTATCTGCAACTCCTTTCGAAGCGTCCACTTCAATAACGAAAAGAAGCATTGGAAGACTGGAGAGAATGAATTTGACGAAGTGCTATAAGAGTGGCTTTCCAATTGTCGATTTAAAAACTTTCAATCAAAAATCCTGCAATTAAAATATTTCTTAATTGAAGAATTTTTCCTCACTTAATGAACTCAAAAATATGGACGGAGATGATGATGGGGAAAGGTTGGATGATATTCTCAGATTAGCGGGAATTGAAATTATGAAAGCCAGCGAATTTGTTTGCGTGGACGAAGATTTAGAACTTTCTGTTACGCATAATACTATTCAGGAATTGTTAGAAAATATGATGGAAGGGAAAGAAAGTGATGAGGAAATGGACGCGGAAGAGAGTGTGGAACTGACACAAAATTCTAACATTAAAACACATTCTGATGTTTTGGCAAATTTACGAGAGATTCAAAGCCTTTCTCAGAACAAAAATGATGTCGAATTATACAAAAGGACTACGAATAATATTATTTCCTTAGAAAAGAATATTTGCCATAAAACAACAAAACAATTACGAATCATCGATTTTTTAAATGAAAATTAAAATAGATGAGGAGTAAGGCGTTTGGAAGTGCTAATTTAATAAGGAAGGACTTTTTTAATACTGAAAATCTAAACAAGAGCCACCTCCGAAGGATGGTCATCTTTGTAAAGTCCCGCGGGTGACATATATTGCTAGGCAGGTTCAATACTTCTTTTTATCACAATAGATACAGCTTCTTCCTTGGCCTGCCTATTCGCCGGATATGTCGCCGATTGAACATGTGTGGGATTTCGTTAGTCGGTGTCTCGCTCGTGATCCTCGTCCCATAGCTACTACAGATGAACTTTGGGGTCGCATACAAGCAATCTGGAATGCTCTTCCTCAGGCACACATTCAACATCTGTTTGATTCCATGCCACGTCGTATAGCATCACTTATTGCAGCGCGTGGTGGCTTCACCAAATACTGATTTTCGACATGTAATATTGTTTTTTGTTTTGTAATTTTAATCGTTTATTTGTATCGATACAGGTCGTTTGTACATTAAATTTCATTCAATTCGGATGAGTCCTTCATGGTGTTGCAATTTTTACAAACATGAGTATATGAAAGTTCTATTGCAGCTCAAAATTTTTCATAAAATTTTATGCACTGCCTCTTTTTTCGTAAGAAATAAGGTTAGTGTTCTTTTAAGAAGATCGTGTCATAATCCTGATGAATTTTGTTTCAGCCACTAGAAGCGGAGAACATACTTAAGTAAAGATTAACCATTCCTCACGTGCTGCCGTTTGAGTAATTGTAGGTCCGTAAGTTTTTAAAATCTTATTTCTTAGAACGTGTCTTCAGGCTTTCGAAAGTTAAGAGCTTATAAAGTATTCTGTATTCATAACAACACCGAGAAAAGATTTTTTAGCACAAAAATTTTGAAAGTTTAAGTAGTGGATGTTTTCAGAATTTAAAGCAGTTAGCATCCGATACGCTGCATGTATATGTTTTATTTTTCTTTGTGCCTCAGTATTCAGTTTTTTAGCTTTGTTAGATCTTACAATTCAATCCTTCCAGTACGTTAATACGTCTAAACTACTATACAGTTTATTGTATACAAAATCATGCACATAGTCGTACACTATATACATAAATATTACCGTATATAACGATCATTTTCAATGCACTATAGGATGGAGGTTTCTTTGATACCATATATATACCTAGTATGGTGATGGAAATACAGAGGAATCGGTCTTAAATTTATTATTTCGACCGAACGTGTTGGCAAGCTGGACGTACAGTGTAACTAGGGTTCCGATCACTCGGTCTTCACATCGGAAGTTCTGTGTGATATAAGGTGGGACGCATTGTGTCATCCTCCTATAGAGTGGCTACTACCGAGGCTGCTTCAAAAGTTGATTGGTTGTATTTTTATGGAGCAAGAACCGCGAGGGTCATTCTGCGCCAAACAAGATGAGACCGCACATACAATTTTACAATGAAAATAAATTAAAACTAAAATGGTAAAAATGTATTGAAAGCAATGTATCAAATGTCACAAAGGAAAGGCTGCTTCAAAGTGGCGCTCTGTCGAGTCGAAAGCAGGTATTTTTGGCAGAGCTTGTATACATAATTTAAATAAAGGAATTTTCAAATTTTATTGAATATTTATTACTATTACAGATTTTGTAAATTCTTTTTATTTAAATTGTATATATATATATATAAACTTGGCTGGAGTGCATTTGGAAGAAACAGTTTTATCCTGAAGGGGAAATTGCCTTTGTGTCTAAAAAGAAAGGTCTTCAACCAGTGTGTATTGCCAGTCCTCTCTTATGGATCAGAGACATGGAGTCTAACAGTTGGAGCAATACGAAAGTTACAGACAACGCAAAGGAGCATGGAGAGGTGCATGCTTGGAATAACTAGGAGAGATCGAAAAAGAAACACTTGGGTGAGAGAGCAAACTAGAGTAGAGGACATCATTGTTAAAGTAAAAGGGCTGAAATGGCGATGGGCTGGGCATATTGCAAGAAGAACTGATCAACGATGGACAACAGAAATTCTGAACTGGATTCCAAGAGACCACCGAAGACCTAGAAAACGTCCTCAAACTAGATGGGTGGATGAAATAAGAAAACAGGTTGGGGTGACGTGGAAGCGAATTGCTCAGGATAGACTTGTGTGGAAAGCATTTGGAGAGACCTTCATCCAGCAGTGGATAGATAATGGTTGAATATGATGATATATATATATATATAGTAGAACCTGCCTAAAGTGAGCACATTTGGGACTGGAGTGCAATGGTCACGATAGACAGGTGGTCACGATAGACAGGTGGTCACTATACACAACAAACTTAGGTATGGTCATGACTCCCTACCAGTTCTCTCTGAGGTTAGTAAGTTCGTAAGGTGGAATCTTAAAGCATTAGGTCACACTGTGAACACGCTTACAATAAGAAGGGGTGAGGCTACTTTGCAATAATAAAATTAGGCAGCTATATTTTGTGACTCCTAGATAGGTCATCTGAATTAAGATCAAAAGTTTAATTTGACTTTTGAAACACAGCGTATTTAAAAAAATATCAACTCTTACACAAAATTGGAGTTCCGAGGGAACCTCTGAACAGGGAATACATCACAATAAATCCACTAATATAAAACTGAGACACTTACAATCCTTCTGTAAGTTTCGTAACTGTGTATGTGTTGTGTGAGACGAAATAATGTTCCACTAATTGCGCTTACATTTACGAGGAATGTAAATCCTGCCCATTCGCTCTCATCATGGCAATCAAACCTTGCAGTAAAAAGCCACAGAAGAGATTCTAGAGTCATTCCCGGCGCAGCATGACCATTGTAGTCTTTGAGCCGTAAAACCACAAAACAAACAAACAAACAAACTAGAGTCATTGGGAATCGCGCACGGATTTTCTGCACGGCAGGAAAACGTCGTACTCTGACGTCACTTCGTCAGCTCAAAGAATCCATTGAACATCGACACAATAATAATGCTTGCAAGAGGCACCCTTATACTTTAAGGATGAGATCTGGTATGAGAGTGATCTAACATCTGGATGAATTGCCCACTTTAATTTCAATGGATTAGACCATGAATTAACTTATAAAAAAGGATAATGTCAGTCTGTAAGTGACGCCAATCCAAAGAGTGGAGTCTCATCCAGTCGAGGCGACCTCTATAAGGGAGATCTCGTAGAGAATAAATACCCCTTGAAAATCTACGAAGTGGAGATTCCAATAACATAATGTCGCTAATCCTAAAAGGGCTCCAGACCGATATGGCTTATTCTAAGACAGGTAAAACAAAAGCTTTACAAGCAAGAGTCAATGACGAGGCATCACTTCTTGAAAACAATTTTCTACTCACGGAACAACGCTGATTTGCTCTAGAAACCACAAGGCGACAATGAGGCGAGAAATCCAAGTTGGAGGTCATCCAAATGCCCAGGTCCTCCTGCTCGTTAACATCATCAAAGACATTACCACTCACAGAGTAAAAACAATGAGCATTAGAATAACCAATATGTAAGACACATGACTTAAAGGAAGAATTGTCGAGATGGTTAACCAAACACCATTCATCAAGTTGATCGCACTGCTCACTGTAGTCCGGGGTTTGGTTCCCTAGGCCTTAAGAGGTTCGGATTCCTCGGAAAACAGTAGGTCCCGGCGCAGCATGACCACTGTAGTCTTTGAGCCGTAAAACCAAAAAGCAACCAATCATCAAGCTGATTGCAAGACTGCTGTAAGATAAAAGACGAATCAAGCAAGTTCAAAACCGAGAAAAATCTGAGGTCATCGGCAAACATACAAGATGGAATAGGTCTTAAAATAGCAGGAATATCTCCAACACAGATTAAAAACAGAATAGGTCCAAGGATGGAACCCTGAATTAGATCGCTTGTCACGGGAACATAGCCAGAAATTTTATCTCCAACTCTCAAACGATGATTTCTACAAGATAGGAGGGTCGCAATGATACGAACCAACTTAGATGGAAGGCATAAGTTTATCAGCTTATCAACAAGGACAGATTTCAAAACCTTATCAAACGCCTTAGTAAAATCAATGTAGATGTCACATCTACTGAGCGACCTTTATCACAACAAGATGACCATTCATTAATACAACTAATAAGCTGAACGACAGCTGAGCTTCGTGGCACAAATCCAAATTATTCAGCTGGAATAAATCCCCCGGATATCAAGAAAGGTGAAGGATAATTTAATAAGAAAGATTCCACTGTATAGGTCAAGTTGAATTACACATACACCTCCCACAGCAGTGTGCGCATGTGCTAATAGTCCTAATTATTTTACTTATGCTTTATGCCTCCAAGGGTTCGGTTTAAGTTTTGTAGCACAAGGACTGCAAGAGTCACGTTGTGCTGAAATCTACAGTTTTCCGAGAAATCTGAACCGCTTTTAGCGTAGGGCAGCGATCTTCAACAGGTGTGTTATGGGAGGTGCACAGGTGTTTCGCAATGAGACGTGCAATACCTGATTGTTTAGTCATAGGCACTAACCTCATTTCAATCAAAATTATAGTCATTTTTTATTTACTGCTATTTATATATTTTTTTTATCGTATCGGCGACATGTGTATTTCTTGGTGTGTTGCTGAATTTTTGTAATTAGTTATTTTGTAATTAATAATTAGTTTTGGTGGATCGCCAGAAGAAAACAGGTTGGAAATCGCTGCCCTAGGGTACCAAACCTCGGAATATACTAAACAGTCAATCGGTAAGGCTCTTTTTTTGGCGCCTTGGGGAGTCCAACCCGGGATAATGGCGTGCTGGGCGAACGCTTAACCACTTCACAACCGCAGAGCCATCTTTTGCACCCCCCTCCACCAAAGAATATCTGGCGTCTCACCATGCGACCTCAGGTGTCCATACAAAAACGTTCGTAAAAACTCTAATGCATTCAACAGCTTCAATTTCAATCAATAGGCTTTTGAGGCTTATGCAAATTTTATACAGGAACCCACCTAACATTCCATTCTCGCTTGACTGTAACTACGTATTTATTTCCGGAAAATATTAATATATAATAATTAATGAATAATGCACCTATATTGCCCACAACAATGTGCGTTGTTCTAACTTTTATCTTTGAAATATAAACCAAGCTCACTTTTCAATGGAAAGTGAGGAAAGATTAATTTTGGCACTTTGTATAAATACTTTCTGGAAGATTAATTTTATTACGTATAAAAAACGAGAATTCAAAGATAAAGTTTAGAAAATAGCCCAATGTCGTTTCAATCTATTTCTCCTTGTACACAGAAACCGATTAGGAATATCGAAGTACAAAATCATTCGTATAACTCTGTTTAAAGCGCAACATCTTTAATCTGTGTGTGTAGCTAGGTTTGATTAAACGGCCAAGCAGCGATTTCTATGTCCCTCCTAAAAGGTCAATTCCTGTCTGGCGGTTGAATATGTGGACACGTCAAAGTTTGCGTGCATTTGGGACATCAGTGCAGTGGGAGTTTCCAGTCTATGCGATCGCTGCAGTTGCCCTTTCTGCCATGTTAATCCATTATTCATTCAGATCTAACATAGTCTGTCTTGGGCGTCCTCTACTCCCTTTCAAATCACTAGCTGAGAAGAGGAATCGACATCTAGATCAATGTCCTAACAACGACGAGATATTTTTCATTGGATAAAGCACATTTTTCGATAGATACGATCGGGCCAGGACGACCAATTTGACCAACACCGGTCTTCTCTTAGCCAGAAGATAGGTGTTTCGTAAAAATCTTTGCCCATGCAAAAACCAGTCTTCAAAATTATATTAATTTAAAATAAATAAAATATGGTAATAGACCGAAATTTCCCTATACATATATTAAGAAATAATCGCGTTCACTTATATTCCGTTTAGAACGGATGCGTTATGACTTTAAGTACCTATTAAACGTCCACCTCGTCACCTAACTGGTGGAGAGGCTTGCAACAAGCTTTCGCTTTCTTCTCTTTTCAATTTCTAATCTATTATTGTCAATATTCTCCCAATTTAATAAAATCTCAATTGTGTCGTCGACAATAAATTCTCAGGAAATTCATTATACAATTTAGAAAGCAGGTAAGAGCTCGAAAAATAATTTAATGTAATTGAAAAAAAGCTATCTAAAAAGTACAGTCGGTTACAAAATTAAAATGAACTAAAACCTTGGGACTGGAGTGCAATGATCATCATAGACAGTTGGTCACTATAGACGATAGACTTTAGTATAGGCATGACTTAGTCCCTACCAATTCTCTCTCATAAAAAAAAAAAGTGGTCACTTTATTTAGGTGGTCAATTTGCCAAGGTGTTCACTTTATCAGGTTCCACTGTTCTTAGATCATGGTTCTGTTTCCAATCCCCGTTAGTCTCATCCATGACTTTCCGATGAAGACAAAAGTGGCGTCATATTTGCTACATCAGCGGGATGATAGTGAAGTGCAGGTTCCCAGCATTGTGCGTAGGTTCGAGTTCAGGAAAGCATGACACTAAGCCTTGTCTACTTCGGAGGACTTGTTTTGCATTCGCGAGAAAATAATCATAGAGAGGTGAGGGAGGGTATTTTACGGTGCAAGGATAATAAAGGACACGTTGCCAAAGACCCTACTATTTTTTGAAGAATCTGTGCCTCTTAACAGACCTCCGATGGAATTAACCCCCGCACTACAGTGGGAAGTGAATCGGTAAGCGTTCATTCTTTTGGAACTTTTGAAAGTTGAGCCCAATTTAACGATAAGCTTACCGAAGGCGATATCGCTGAATTACTATAGGAACCATTTTTTTTGTTCGTTCGTGAGTTTTACGGCGCAAGGATAGCAAGGTAAGAGCTCATTTTTTTGGCACTTGTGGGAGTTGAGCATGAGTTAATGGCAAACTAACCGAATGCGATATCGCTGAATCATTACAAGGCCCATTTTTTGCTTGTGAGTTTTACGGCGCAAGGATAGTAAGGTAAGAGTTTATTTTTTTGGTACTTGTGGTAGTTCAGCCCGAGTTAATGGCAAATTAACCGAATGCGATATCGCTGAATAATTACAGGACCCATTTTTTTGTTTGTGAGTTTTATGGCGCAAGGACAGCGAGAGTCATACCTCTGAGCCTTCATTTTGCCATCCTTCGAGCGACGACCTATGTTGATTCTGTATTTTTTCAATTTTTGAATACGTCAATAGATGTGTTAATATCGGATATCGTTTCTTGACGTATTCACAAATCGAGAAAATGCAGAATTAACATAGGTCGCCACTCGAAGAATGGCAAAATGAAGGCTCAGAGGTATGACTCTGCCTGTGCCTGCGCCGTAAAACTCACAAACAAAATATGGGCCCTGTGAAGCTCGCAAGTGAAACCTTATCTGGTCCACCGTATTAAATTAATCGATTTTGAAGCAAGTTCTTGGCTTCCCAATAAGGACACTTGAACCGACATCTCCTAATTAAAATTGTGGCCGGCGTTGAATCTTCATAAATTCACGGAAAAAGAACAGAATTGGATTTACTGCAGAAATATTTATTTATTCATCCGCACGAAGACAATGTATCTCAAGCGAGACTATAATAAATGCGATCACATTATTCCGCAGAAAATTCTAATAAAAGATTTAAAAATAAAAGATGGAAATATTTAAGCAGCAATTGGAATAAAATTTCAATAAATTTTCCTTTGATAAATGGCTCATTTTTTTCCTTAAATTCAAAATAGTGCCGAAGCTTATTTTTATCAGCTGCATTGATATACAGCTCTTCAAAAAATTGATGTATGGATGGAAAAGGAACACAACTTGAAAATGCGGCGTCAGTTCTCAGCCCAAATGCGAAATTTACGATGAAATTACAGCAGTTATTGTGAACAAAATAAGATTTCTTTTCTATGTCAGTAGCGAAAGAGGAATATATGCAATTTCTTTTAAAGGAAGCCTGACGTACATATTTATAAAATGTGGTTGCGACGTGTCGGTTTTGTCAATACCTCTGCGGCTTGACGACACGTAAGATACTTAATTGGAAGATCGTCTCTCAATAATCTCAGCTATTTATTGAATAACTTGTCTTGGCATGCACATTTCCTTAGTACCCATCTTTCAGATATGACAATACGAATATCTGGTTAATTCATTATATTAATACTGCATAAAACTTCCTTTTCTGACTTACAAAAATAATAATTTTGTCCTATCTAAAAGGATCTTTGAGAAATCAAAGGAAAGAGAAATAGCAGAAAGTTCAATTGTTGTACGTAACTTAAAATATTAGACTTGAAAGGACAGGTTTTGAAGAAGCTTCGATGATCATTAATGAAAAAGAATTCAAAATTTTGCGTCAGTTCTCAAATAATTTGCAACATTTCGTAGAATTTTTAGAAATCCAGCTGTAATTCCGCATTAGATCAGAAAGAAATATTTTGCCATTTTATTTACTGCATGTTCAACGTTAATTTACTTTCAAAGCTCATCCAGTGTTTGCGGGTTGGGTCATTTGTAGGAAATGGGATGAATGCTTTGTTTGTTTGGATTTTTATGGCGCAAGAGCATCTGGGCTATACTGCGCCAACTGAATGGATGCGACATAAATTATAATTTATCACATCCTTCATGCAGGTGAAATTTTCATATTCCGTTTAATGTGCATTGTGTTTTCTTTCTATTGTTACGGATAGAAATTGACATTGCGTGTAAGCGTAAGGTAAATATTTTTCCTTTTCAATGAGTATCATCCATGTGACGTCACTTCGTGCGCTTAAATTTAGAGCGTTTTTATCAGACACGTAGAATTAAAAGAGCAAATTATTAAATGTCTTATTATGTTGCATAGTATGTTTCTCCCAATAATTCAGACATGCCTTGGTCCGGACACGAACAAGCAGTCATCTGGTTGAAAAGAAACAACCGACTGTTTAAACTGTAAGATGTTGAAGCCACCACACTGGTCTAATTTTTCACATTTACGTTTGTCGAAAGCATTTCTTCATGAATATGAAGCCCATGAATGATTAAACATGAATTATTTCTTCTCTGATTCCAGGTTTCAGCCACCTAGGTGAGAATGTCTTGGATAAACGTTAAGCTAGTGCGGCTTATTGACGTAGGATACGTTAAGGAAACGTTAAGCTAGTAGGATTTATTGACGGAGGGACATGTTTCAGAAGTAAACTTCCAAAGCAGTTTGGGATCTTCCGGGTAGAAAGATTAAAAGAGGATAAACACTCCTACAACTTAATCTTACCCATTTATTTTTACTTAAAGAGCTTAAAGACAAAAGTGGATTTTTTTCTTTTTTTTCAGAGACGTAAATATCTCACTGAGCCCACTAAAGCTGAGTTCGTAACCAGTTATGCGAAAATCAAGTTCACATTGTGAGAGGTTTGCACATTACAATATTCTAAGCGAGCTAATTGAATGAAAAAAATGTAGTGAATAATAAGGGCGTAAAAATGTATGGGCGTTAATGAAATGATCTAAACCGAAGGCGTTTGATTAACAGAGAGTGAAATTATTATAAAGTGGAACAAACACATTTTCATTCAAAACTTGTCCGGAACTGTGGTTGGGAAATGTGGGAGGAATAATAAATAACATTTATTTTGTGGATTTATAATCCTGCTGTTTTGAAACTTTTTGGTCGCCCGTGGAAATAGTTGGGAAAGCGGGGTATGTGGGATAATCAATAACCGACGAAATTTTGCGGCGACTAAAAGTTTTTAATTATAAACATCTTAGTCTCCAGCAAACGTGGCGAGTATGAAAGACCTCAATAGTACTTTTCATTCAAGTCAATAAAAAAAAATATATTTATTTTAATTTATTTATATAGGGAGTTGTACAGCTACAAGGAACGATCATATGTAGGATTAATATTTTGTAACTCTTTCTTTCTTTTTGGTTTTACGGCTCAAAGACTACAGTGGTCATGCTGCGCCGGGACCTACTGTTTTCCGAGGAATCCGAACCTCTTAAGGCCTAGGGAACCAAACCCCGGACTACAGTGAGCAGTGCGATCTTTATGAGATCTCTGAGTAAGCGTTCTTTTTGCACTGCTGGGAGTCGAACCCGGATTAGCCGCGCAATAGGAGAACGCGTTACCACACTGCGCCACCGCAGGGCTATTTTGTAACTCAATAAAGTACAATTTGTCATACTCCTACTGCTTCAACTGTATAATCCGCGTGTACTTTTCATGGTGACAGTCCTATTGCATTTAAAACATTTAAGATTATGTCATTAAACTAATTTGTTGTTTATTAGCATATAGAAAGCACCAGAAAATATGTTATATACACAACGCCAGTTAAGATTATAGGACAAAAACATGTATCATAATATGTATTAGAATTGATGCAATGCGTCTTTTGAGATAAGATAAAAGTGCATCCAGTGTACAAACATGTAGAAGAAAATGACAATTGTTATTATTAATTCACAATAGTATATTCCTGCAGTGCTTCCGGTAATTACGTTTGTTGTTGTAAATTGCATTTGTAAATTGCACTTTTACATGCCTTAAAGCATTATCGCATTTACTCTAGCATTACTTTTACACATAAGAAAATGTATTTAAATATATATGTTAATAAATTATGCATTATACAGCTCGTATTTTAGAACAGCTGCACCACGAAAAGTAAACGTTGTATATATCGCTAAAGATATTTGCAATTATTTTCATTTTACCTTGATTTGGTATACATAAAATAAATCCACTTCTAGTATTAGAAAATACTCGCTCATTTTAAATCCCGAGTTTATAGTTAGGCACTTTGCGATGCATTAGCATTTTTTGATTAGTAATAATTATTAAGCTTAAAATGTAGCCAATTACGGATAAATTTGAATATCTTCGACGTTTTAAGTAAGGGTAGACGAAAAACTTTGATTTTCTAAATAAATGTTTTAGAAAACTATAAATCTACAAAAAATTTAAACAGCAACAGTACTGAAAAAATTCGGAACAGCGATGATAAATCATTATCTAACAGCGTTTATCAAAAAAGGGGAGAATTTTCCACATCACTCGGGATTTAACCCCTGCAGAATAGAATACGCAAAATCCTGCAGAAAGAATAAAATTCACATCAAAAGGATAAAGATTGAAAAATATTTTATACGGAAGAGCTGCAAAGGAAATATCACGGAATAAAGCAAGAAGCAAAGAAATGAAGGAATAGGCATATTAAAATATGCCAGATTACAGAAATTTAAATTTTATATTCACCAATTACAGTGTGATAGACTTTTCAAATAAAAGTTCATTAGTAAAAATAAGGGAGCATCCAATTATTAGTAAAAACCCATTAAAAAATTAAAGATTGGCTCCTCAAAATTAACACAACAATTATTATTACTATTATTATTAATTTACAATTGATTTAATTCAAATTAAAACGCTGAAAATATATATATATATATACACATAATACATTTATAATTGGGAACTCGGGCCCCAAATCTTTTGGCGACTAGTCAAATTGAAAATAGGTTTCTTTTAACAAGAAAGAACAACAGTTGTGATAGCCGGCTCCTTCGTAAAACAAGTGCCAATTTAGACTAATTAGAACCAACTGAGAAAATCCGGAATTTCCAGGATCAAACGGAATCTGGAGAATTTCGAACATTTCGCAGCAATCAGCCTCATTTGCATCAGTAAATCAAATAATTTAATTCTGAAACCTTGTACCTTGCCTTGTGTCGCACAGTGATACTCGAGTCGGATGCAAATTTTCCTGTTTTCTTTAGCGAACTTTAATTAGCTTAGGAAAAGAATGATCCATGTCAAATTGAAAATCGCGTACTCATCTCTTTTCCGGAAAAGCGGAATTAAAACGGGAAACGTTTGGATTTTGGCAATTTCGTGTGTTGCGCTGCGAACGTCTGAAATGCAAATTGCGATGCCGGTGAAAAATGGAAACACTCTTGTCTGGAGGGCGTGGCTTATTTTTTTTTTTTTTTTAAACTTCGGAAACGTTTTTACTCAATTCAAACCCAAAAAATCTTTACAAATTTCGTAACGTTTTCCCGTCGCGCCAAAGGCGTTGCCATCTTATACCGATCATCGCGATTTGGCCATTTATTGTCAATTTGGCGAGAAAAATCAACGTTTTCAGCGGTAATTTATTTTTCATTTCATTATTATTATTTTTTCCACACTGTGCCCTTGAACACTGCGCCTTTCTGTACTGTGATGTTTTTTTAAGGTTCTAAATGTGAGGTTTTCAGTCAATAAAATATAACATTTATGTTATTGTTATTTTATTCGCATTCCAGTGTTTATGTCTACACACTTTGGATCCACTGAGGTAGGTTCGAATCCCAAGAAAACTTGGTTTGGTATAAACGTAATGTGGGGTAATGTCAATCGTCTAAAATGGCAACCCTACGGAGAACGACGCCAACAAATATCCGCCATTACCTGGTGGATTATCAGACACCGAACGGCTAATTGCTAAAATACTGAGAGTTCATTGTTAGGAAGAAAGTTATATTTTAAGCAAAATTAGAGAATATTATGATGGATAAAATAGACCAGAAAATATGAATTTGTTATTGGCATCAAGTTTCATAAGCAGTTTCATATTTTCTGCACTTGATGTTTCAGCTTTATCTTTGCAAACATTTTATCAAAAATGGCTAAAACTACAGAATTTATACTTCAACCGTTTATTCGACCCATACTCGAGATATCATGGGCTCCATCCGCACCAGAAGCCACGAAATCGTTATTTGCGACTAATGTATCATCTAATATTACCACACCACCGGCTATGATGAGAATTTATTTTATTTTACGGAATATTCCTTCATTTCCGTAAAGCAATGTAAGCCTCAAAGCCAACAATATTCCAAGGAATACCACTTACAATTGCAATTGCAGAAAGAATCTGGAAGCCTTGCCGTTATTAAAAGCGAAAGGAAACAGTACTCAAAAAATTCTCAAATTTACCAGGAAGACTTAATATTCTTTACTTACTGTTTTCTCAAAGTTAAGGAAGACTGAATTCTCAAAGTTAAGGAAGACTGAATTCTCAAAGTTAAGGAAGACTGAATTCTCAAAGTTAAGGAAGACTGAATTCTCAAAGTTAAGGAAGACTGAATTCTCAGAGTTAAGGAAGACTGAATTCACAAAGTTAAGGAAGACAATTCTCAAAATTAAGGAAGACTGAATTCTCAAAGTAAAGAAAGACTGAATTCTCAAAATTAAGGAAGACTGAATTCTCAAAGTTAAGGAAGACTTAATTCTCAAAGTTAGAAGTTCAAAGTTCTACTATAGTTTATAAACGTTAGCGCATGGTAGCAACTCTCTTGACGGAAATTTCTTAAGTACCGTTACAACGATTTGTTTATTTCGCGTTTAGAATAAATATCTTATATTTATATGATAGTTTGCAGGTGCCAGTTATTACCTTTACATAATGTTTATAATGTTGCATAATGCCTATAATGTTGCATAATGTCTACAATACTACATAATGTTTAAAATGCTATATAATACCATAACATAGAACTCAAACGAGATCAAGTCGGAGTGATAAGACGGATAACGGATTATATAATCACTGTAACCCGATTTCGTTTAAGTTAGAGCGATAACAATAATTATGTAGATTATTCGTTAAGTTGCCTTTTGAAGTTTGTAGGAACGTTTATTTTCGTTGACGTTTTTAGTATTGAATTCTACATACAAGAGGGAAAATTGGAGCCCAAAACAATTCTCCTATTCTGCATGTTCTAAAGATTTAAAGCTTGTGCTTTTCTCATTCTGGTGATGAATGTTTATCGACAGCCTTATGCAAATGATGTTCCATGAATTTTCTGTCATTATCTACTGGAATATGTGTTATGGCGTATGAATCATGGAACATTGTGTTTCTAGAAAATTCATCTTTGGATGCAAATTAGACGAAAAGATGGGACGGACGTTTTACCCTAATTCGTTTTCCGAAAATGAAAAAAAAAAAAATCTTCTGTCAATTGCGTCATAAAAAGAATTCCTCGGTCTCCGGTGAAAGGTAGAAAATTGTTCTGAGATAAAGAACCTTCAAGACATGTTGTAGCTATGTTTGTTGATTATTGCATATATTTTCCTATGAAAATTAAGAAAATGCAGAATGAAAAAATGAGGCAAATTGTAAACATGCGAGACAATTAGAAAAATTAAAATATCTTCGATTATTCTTTATTTGCGAGGCAAAACATTTCTAAATTAATAATTGCGAAAAAAATTTAAATGAAGACAGCGAAAATATCGAGAGGAACTCATTTTAGATAAACAAGGTCTGAAAGCTGATTGAAATAACTATAAGCGAAGAAAAATGTGTGCATATACAAAAAGGTAAGCGTACGTAGAGATAGTTGAAACAACAGTAAAACAATTAAAGATAATCGAACGCTATGTAGGATTCAAGAAAGTAGGGTTCATGTAGGGAACGAGAAAAATGTTTTTACACCGTCTGTCTGCAGAATTCCTACGTCCGATTTTGACAAAATTCAATATTTTCTTAAAGATAGTTTTGTTGAGAATTGGACAGCGTATAATTCTAAAGAAGTATTGGATATTTATCTCGTCTAATAAAATGAATAGAAAATCTGAAATTATTGGCTCTGTGGCGCTATTACACAATCTCCACTCTACCTTCAACGCACTGAAGGTATGGTTGAAACTACAGAACATCTCTTCGTACACTGCCATGCTAACCCACTCTTGAGAGGAGAACTCTTTCAAGCCTGCTCACAACTTGGCCTTCCAGTTCCGCCGGATTTTAAGGACCTTTATGGGATTCACACTTTCCCGCAGACTATGTGCTCTGTTCTACAAGCAGTCTTTAGTTTTCTCTCCGGTGTTGGGTGCTACATTTAGCCCTGGACTCTGATCTCCAAATGTAGAGTCTACCTCATCTCTTTGATCATGACCCTTCCTTTCCTGGAAACACAGTGCCGCTTGCTCGGCCAACATTTCCAGATTATTTATTTATTTGTTTATTTTTGCATACAGAAACCACAACGTTGCGTTATTACTTGAAGTAAGGATGGATTGGTTTCTTGGTGATTTTACGACAAATGGCAGCAAATGCCATACTACGTTAGAAGCTACACTTGTCTAAAGAATTCGACCTTCCTTTGCAAAAGAAATTAGATTTCTGGACAACGGTTGGCAGAAAAACGACGCACGTTTTACGATATATTGGGTATCGAACCTGGTTTAAGAGCATGCTAGATAAATATGTACGTTATGAGCGATCCGTTACATGAAGGTGAGAATAAGTTATAAGCATGTAGGGAGAGTGGATCCACATTTATAAAAGAAATTGGAACGACTTAAGGCCTAGGGAACCAACACTCGAACTACAAGGAGCAGTGAGTAAGTGTTCTTTCATCTCTTGGCACCTTTGGCGGTGAACCAGCCTCTATGGTGCTCCAGGGCACAGGCTCCATGCTCTACCTACACGCCAAATGAAGGCATCCTCCTTGCCTCACTACAGGGCCTTGAAGGAAACAGGTTCACTCTAATCTGGACATCGTCTGCAACGGCGGGAGCAAGAATGTCGATGGAATATTGTGGGGCGTATCGTGAATGACATATTTAGGAGTGTAACTGCAATTATTGCCGCCCAAGGGGTGGACCAAAAATGATTTCAATTAATTATTATTTACATACAATTTGCGTGCTTGGCTCTTTTCGTCCTCATAGTATAAGTGAAGAAAAGGCATCTTGTTTATAAGAAAATATTTGGTAAATAAATATGTAACTGATATCTTTACACGTTTGAATTGACAGTAAGATTTGAAAGTTATTTGGATGAAAGAAAATTTGCCTTAAGGACTGATATGAAGTCTTTAATACCTGCGTCGTTGTCTTTTTCATCCAAGCAGTTAACTTCTTGTGGCGTTTGACAGTCCATTCCTCCCCAATCGCTTTCACATCGACACATCCATTGGCCTTCTTCGAGAACACACTGACCCTTTCCGTTACAGCCATTATGGCAGCCTTCTAAATAAAAAAAAAAGTAAAAATTCTTTAAATATAAATGAGACACTAGAAAATAGATAAAGATTGTGATGTCAAGTGCACTCTGGAAGTTGCATTCAAGCTTTCAGCCATTGTTTCGAAAATGAAAGTTTTTCTCACACTAATGTAAGGTATATTACTGTATACATTCTGAACTAGCGTGAAGTATATTATTGCATTTATGGTACAGTAATGTAATATAAAGTACAGTGCGGTTTGTATAGTGCAGAAATATAAAATTTATTCAATATAAATATATTTTAAATATAAATATTACGAAACTAATGAAGACAAGGTAAGGTAATTAATGTTACTTCAATTTTTTAATTGCATACACACACACACAAAAAGAGAGAGAGAGTACATTTGTATGTCCATTTGTGAACTGTTACATTAATCATGGCTGTACGTAATCGGAAAATTATTGTATATATTGTATACGGCGCTTAAGTAGCCTATATAAAACTAATTTAATTCTATCAAGATATCTTAATAATATCAAAAATCAACCCTTCTTTTGGTTAGCTTACGTAGTATGCCCATTTTAGACATATGCATACAGATGCCACACATACATGGCACGTATATCCATATTCATATCAAACGGAATTCCGTATGCAAATCTGTCGGTCAAATTTGGGTCCTCACGCAGAATATATGTACATATATAATGTAAGGTTTCGAGAGTGTATAACATCTTAATGGAAAGGATATTTATTCTTCTGAAAAAGAGTTATTATTGAAAACTAAAGCAATTCATTTTATTGCAGAATTTTTGTTGAAGCCCAATAATTTTGTTTTGCGAATTTAGTTTCTATTATTCTCAATATTCAAATGTGACACTTGTAATAAGCAAAATGAAGGCTTGAATAATGTAGATATCCATGTAATAGCCTAATTGAATGTTATTTGTATGAGCAGGGTGGGCGTTGTCCAATTTGGCATGGGATGTACACATGGGTGCTTAAGGATAAAGCACGACAACACTGTTAGCAAAGTAATATACCTAATGAAATAAACTTTATGTGTGCTATAAAATGCTAGCGCGAATAGGTCAGGACAAATCTAAAAGAAATGGGGTCTAATTATTCACTTGTCCGAACGAAACCAGAGTAGATCAGCAGAAGTGGTTTATGGATAATTTTGGGAACAACTTCCACATATGTGTATATATATTTCTGTAGCATCGGTACACATATATGTACATGGATGTTGTATAAATATGGCGTGTATTTCCATGTCCGTATTAAGAAGAATTTTGAATGCAGAACTGCAAGTCAAACTTGTGTTCGTCCGTAAGAAGACATTTACTAAAATTCTCCGAATGAACTTTTACTCATGTGTCGGGTAGCTAAAAAGTTCTGCCACTTTTTTCATATGAAGAAAATGAAATAGAAGTATTTTCGAGAAAGATTTTACTCGGCAAAATAGGTACCCTTGCTTTCTACAATCACATGCACCGTTTTCTATGAAATGCTTCGCCTGGAGAATAAACAAATCTTGCCACTTCCGATTTGATCAATGCTTAATTTTTCTAGACTAGCTTTGTTGCACGTGGTTGCCCAGAACAAGAAAAAGGTTAATGAAGTGGAAAAATATCAGAAGGATTCTATTCGATTGCGTTATAATTCACTGAAAACTGGATCGGACTCCTGAATTTCCCTGAATCAAATACTCATAATTCCAACTTTATTATGAAAGGGAATACGATTTATATATGCAATTTGGGGTGGGCATTATATGGCCTCAAAACATTTTTCTGAATTTGTTTCCTCCCAACCAATAAATATGTTCAATCTATCAAAAAATATTTTGCTGAATGTTTTACGAATATCGAAATATTTTTAGGGGCGGCTACCACCTTTATAGAATGCGAGTATGTACAGTATTTACAGTATGGAGTTAATATATATATTTTGGTTAATAATAGTCTACGCAATTGGCTTATAATACCAAACGACTACATCAGTTATGAACACAAACCTGAAAATTGTACAGAAGTAACAGAATGATTTTAGTGCCTTTAAATGTAAAACATCTGGATCGACAACTGCTTTCTTTGGAGGATATTCTATTTCTTATGTTTCCATAGCTTTGACCATTTTTCTTTAGTTTTGTCAGAAACTTTGTCATCAAAAAAAGAAAAAGGCAATGAGGTCTTAGAACAAATACCATAAATGCCTTAAGAACTTTTAAGGCAATTTTTTATATGGCTTCATTTACAGCATTGCAACTGTCGAAATTCATCAACGGCTGGAAATCATTACGTGGAGAACACGTCGCTGATGTAGCTTCAAACTAGACATTAATACAAATTCGAACTAAAAACACACAAATGTCCATAATTCCCCCATTTTCCGCAAATATTTGTTTAAATTGATCCCAAAACATTAAAATCTTGAAGGGGTATATAGTTTTGCCATCCATCTGGCCCAATCTAATCCAGCAGGAGCTTCAAATGATATTCTTTTTGGAGGAATTCTTCGTAAAAAAAGTATTTTGAGTTCTAAGTGCTCTTTGTAATCGTCGCGAGGTTGAAAGATTTCGAGCTGCTCCTTTTCAAAACTTACCATATCAGTGGCTATATCGGTAACAAATAAAGCACGTCTGTCATCTGATGTTGCTGTTTTATATTTTTTATAGTTCATAGCAGGCCACAACTTTTTAAACCTTTTAATAAGTGTAATTCCTGGGCCTGAAGAAGTGAATGAAAATCAGTAGCCTCAAGAACAATTTCAAGTACGTGGTGACGAAAAAGTAGCCATAATAAATCAGTTTTTAGTTTTTGTTCGGAAAGGATGCAAGTACCAGACTTCACTCCTGCTTGTTGCTGTAGTATCAAAGATAATACGCTTTACCACAAATTCTCTGCATTTGTACTGCATCATAAACAGCTGATGCAAACATTTCTCTTGTTCCTGACAATAATTTGGACACCTTCAATAACTGATCCACACCATCTCCAGAGATTAAAATAATAAGATAATCAACCGTTTTGGTTCCAGCACTATCCTGAAGCAATTTTCTATCCCAATGAATAGTTAAATTGACCTGAGCAGTGAATTGTTGCTTTAGATTGGTAGCAACACTTCGATGGCATTTCAATCTTTCTCGTCGAATTGAATTTACGTTTATATTTCAAAGAGATGGATCTAATCCAACATTCTGTATTGTAGGTCTCAGGATTAAAGATGCCTGTTGATTACTTACTTTTGCCACATCAACACTAGCTGATAAATTACTATCCAAAACCTGCTTCACTAGGTTTTTCACCACCTGAAGTGGAGGGTTCTTCAGAAGTAGTACAAATATCCGATGGACATCCTTTTTCTTCAGAATCCGATGAAGAAAGACTAACCTTCCCCCTCCTTGTATCTTATTTCTTCATGCTCCAATTTTCTCCTTTTCATCAGGTATTCCTTTCATTTTCTCTTCCTTTTTTGTTCGCACCAAGTCAACGCTTCCTAATTTACCTTGTCTTCCTTTCTCGCGTTGGGTAATAAGACACGGTTTGTCTTCTTAATTGTGATCATTTCTATTTCGTTTAGTAGAAATTCGAGCCTTTCCTACATCTGTAAGACATTACTTGTAGTTGATTCTGAAGATTCCCTAACATGCTGTTTCAAATCAAGTTTATAATAAACAAAAATAAAGACATTACCTTGTTAATTGACGGAAGCTTTGAAGGATGAAGCGATGACAAAATTTGGCTAATCGACCACACTTCTGTGCATGTTCCAGTACACATGGAACTTTCAGAAGTTTTACAAGTGTTACTTGGGCTATTTATTTATTGGGCTATTTATTTATTAACTTGGGCTATTTATTACTAGGCTGGAAATGAATAGAAGTATAAAATCGCTTCTTTTGGTCTTCTGAATCATACATCCGGCTTTTGCAATAATCAGCCGCTGAATGACCGAAGTGGATAATGCTATAGCGCCACCTGGTGGATTGACTGCAGTGCCTCCATGTTCTCGCCTAATGCAACATGTTTGTGATTTCATTACCAGCTGATGAAAGACTATAGTGACATCCGGGGTGTAATAAAACATTACCAACCAATTTCATGCAATGAGATTACAGTAATGGGGAATATAGTAGTAATTTCAACCCTTGTAGCGATCTCTAAATCTAATCCGATTTAAAGAAAAATTAACTGATTTATTGTGTCATATGATGGAACATTTTTAAAAGTTGGGAGACACGAAATTCCAAACTTCAAAAATAAGGCCCACCCTAATATGCATGCTTGATATATTTTTTGTGACTGTAAACATTGCAAATGGGATATCTATAATTATTAACCAAAATGTTAAATATCACGAAGTCATAAAATATACTTACCTTCTAACAGTATTATATTGTTCAATAATAACAGTAATATTTTTCTAAATAACAGTAACATATTTTTCTAAATAACAGTAATATGTTTTTCAAAATAACTAACATTTCTCTAAATAACAGTAATATATTTTTCTAAATAACAGTAATATATTTTTCCAAATAACAGTAACATATTTTTCTAAATAACAATAATATATTTTTCTAAATAACAGTACTATATTTTCTAAATAAATAGTAATATATTTTTCTAAATAACAGTACATATTTTTCTAAATAACAGCAACATATCCCACAGTAATACATTTTTCTAAATAACAGTAATATATGTTTCCAAATAACAGTAATATATTTTAAATAACAGTAACATCTTTTCAAATAGCAGTAACATTTTTCTAAATAACAGTCATATATTTTTCTAAATAATAGTATTATATCTGTGGCCACAGGGAACAACTGGTTAAGTATAAAATCGCAATTTTTCAGGCCGAAACTTTCTTACCTTAGAACTTCTGTGTATACAGTTTTTGAAAAAAACAATTTGGTTGACATCAATGCGACTGAAATAACGTTCTAAATTTAAAGATTTAAAGAATAATCAATTTGCTGAAACAGTATGCACTGAAATCAAAGTGCACTTATTTTTTCCATTTTTAGACTTAACCACTTATTTCCTGTAACCACAGATATAAGAAAATGCATTTTTACAGGAAATGAACATATTTAAGTCTTCAAGTTAATAACAGAAATGTATTTGAATTTTGGAAGTTAAAAAAAAAGTCAGAAATCGACCTCTTTCGATGCGAAATCCAATGAACTACAGAGAAAGCAATCAATACGGAAGAGATATTATTCGGATAAGGTCATTTGTCGTTCCAGCTATACATATAGGATTGTGATGGAATATGTCAAAGTCAACTTTGCTACTTTATGATAATTTAGAAGGCTTGTTGCCAATACTATGACAAATTGCTTCTGTATCGACCTTGCAAGCCAATATTCCTATCAGGGTAAAACATGAACCGAAAGAATATATGACTTGTCGTTTTCGGAGTAAAAGAAAATGAAAACAGAAAGCTAACCTAAAGATATTTCGACTAATCCTTAGACGATAATATTTTGTTTATTTCAGAAAGGCAATGAAATATGTCGTTAAGGAATCATGCAATAGTTCAAGAATATAAATATTTTTCCAAAAATACTCCTGTACTGTAACATGTAGCATATTTAAAAATAATGAACCATACGCAAAATATAAATCTAATATGAGTATCAATGTGAAGAAAGAAAAATGCCTGGTTTTTGCAACACAATGTATATTGTAGGATGGATTGCTAAAGTGCGGAGTACAATTCTCATATCAGAAAATGTTTCGCTGGTAAGCTCCTATACTTTTACTCCCTTGTGGAGAATCATATATTAAAGCTCTCACCAACACCAGAGTCTAAATGAGATTAAAAGGGATTTCCCAAAGGTGGCGTTGTTTACCCAGTGATATTCATACGAAGCTAAGTTGGACATATTCTCACTGAGTTTTTTACTATGTTATCTCAGTTCAAGTTCAAAAACCTAGCAACTGAACACACTCACAAATGAAACTCAGCATTTTCATTCATTATTTTCATTCATTGAAATTCATTCATTATTTTTTTTTTATGACCAATAATTTTCTAGTAGTTCTTTGACTGTTCTCCTAGCCGAGTACTTTTCGTTTCATGTCATGGTTTTCATTTTTTGGTATATCCAAATACTCAATCAAAATGGACCAATACACTGGTTAACATATAAGGAAAGTATATGGCAATATCACAATATCAATCCAATTCAAAATTCAGATTTATCGAAATAATTTAAATAGATTGCACTTAGATGACGTTTTGAATCGTAAGTAATGTTCATCCCAGGAAAGGCTAAATATATACATTAACATCTATAATTATAATCGACGCTATTAAATCTAATTTTTTTTTAGCTTTTTTCTTAGAGATACTTTCTATAGCTTTTTTATGGAGCATTATTTCGTAAGAATGTTTGTTTGATTGAAACAAAGACCAGACTGACTATTGTGGAAATTTCGAATCTAGAAATGTAAGGAAGATATCTTGTCCTCCATTTAGTGTGCGGTAATTAAATTTTATGAATAGATTCGTCATTGAAACTAAGAATATGATTGATGAGAGAACTAATGCAATGTCACTTTCAAGCGGTATCATCACAACCTTCTGGTAACGTATTTTTCTGGCAATATAAAGTTAGGCATTGAATTTAACGTTATAATACAAGCATTACAGTCATTTATGAAATTGAAGAAGGATGTTTTTGCCGTACGTTTCTCCTATATTCACAAGAAAATAAATTGATACTGAATTTTGATTCATTGGATCTCATTGTTTGCACTTGGGCTTGGAGGAAATCTTTGAGAACACATATAGGAACAGGATTAAGACCAAAACTGCCTTTTCCTTTTTTTTTACAGGATCTTATCCGGGCAATGTTGAGAGGAATAATATATGATTTGTCACGTCTGTTTCTTCAGCCCTGCCGCTTGTTCTCCAAGAGCGGGGAGTGGATGTTGTCACCGATGACGGCCTGGGGGTGAAGAGTGGTGAACCCACGCAATTGCTACACAGAGTGACGGAGTGACTGTTTGTCCGTGACTTATTAGGGCTGGTCTGGTGCGGAACTAGTCATCTGTCACCTTGGATACGAACATAGCTTACGATAGGCTCCGTGTCCACAGCGAAAGCGAGTAATCCTAGAGATAGGGGGCAGCTATAAATGCGGCCTAGATAAGGAGAACTCGTTTCGAGTTGACACGCAATTCTATGTCCTTAATTTAGAAAGGTTGGTTGTTAAGTGGTTAGGAATTCTCCGATTGAAGATTCACACGACACAAACCTGACTGACAGTGATGAATGGAGTAAACAAAGCCCGCCTGTGCAAACACGAAATGAGATTTCGGTTTATATTCTGTCAAAAATTACGCTGTTTATTTGTAAAATAAACAGCACAGTTCCTAACCAAAGTGCTGTACAATGCTGTTCATTTTGCAGGTAAACGGCATAGTTCATTGAAGAAAGTAACAGAAAACGAACATGTAGTTGTAGTTAGGGATCAACCTGTCACCAGCCTCTTCGCTGAAAGGTCATGTTAACCAATATTCGACTAGAAAAATGCTGAGAAATTCGATTAAAAGCTCCAAATAATTGGAAAGGTGATGCATATTCGTAATAGATTTCAGGTTACCAATGTAAATCTTGATGATAAGCTACATTCATCAAAATTCAGGTATCCCTCGACATATGCCATTAATTGGTGCCACGAGTGCACTGCACATATCAAAACCGCATATATCGAAGTTAAGAACCAATGGGAAAATTGAAATTCTTTCACGATGTTTTGGAGCATTCGTTAGAAGACTTAATTTTTACCTCTAAGTTACGTTTTAACCGTGTGTACAAATAGCAATATGTATATATAACGTACTACTAAATAATAATGAAATGCAAATTAGCTAAAGATAATTTATAGACGTATTAAAGACTTAAGGTACAAAACAAATGAAAAAGTTTTGTGCGCCCATACGGTACTAAACTACTTTCTAGAAAAATAATTGTCGATCGAAGTTTGGACAACGGTAGCTGCCTTTTTATCTTCATATAATTTACCATAACAGCTAATATCTTTTTCAAGGTTTTGACAAAGAACAATGCTTCTTTCCACATTTGGATCGAAATCTGTAATTTGTTGCTTAACAGTTTCTAAATTTCAAAATATCTGCTCGAGTTTCATATCCAAATGAAAAACGACGTAAAGTTATTAAACTTTACGATGTTTTTCATTGGATTTCACTGGCACATCACTTTTCCTTTTGAACATAGTGAAATTTTACAGAGCGAGCGTGAAACACGGTCTGAAGACACAGCTTTTTACACGTGGTCTTCAATGAACGAAACGCGTGTTAGCGTGTAGAAGTGTTACAAACTCAGAGTATTAAAAGCTCTCCAGACTGGCAATATAGGAAAAACACCAAATCTAGCGGAAAACCGCTAGATTTAATTTTTATTCCCCACAACCGCACTAATCGCAATTTTAGGGCGCACATATAGAAGGATGGTATGAATGTTTGGAATCGTGTTACTCGAAACCGCATATATCGAAGGATACTTGTATACCAATGTACATTTTGATGAATATATATACAGGGTGTCTCAGCATCAGGGTTGCAAATATCTAGGAGAGGTATGGTACATCTAGACGAACAATATTTGTCATAGAACCTAGGGTCGCAAACCACTCACAGCGCTAGTTCTAAAACCGTCCAGCATGCACAAATATTTACAACCACTGCGTGAAAAGCGCCAGATAAAACTCAGGTCAGCTGCTCAATTGCATAGATGATTAGGACATCGCATTTTGCGCTTCTCATGCACTGGTTGTCACTATTTGTGAATGCTGGACGGTTTTAGAACTGGCGCTGTGAGTGGTTTGCGACCCTAGATTCTATGACAAATATTGTTCGTCTAGGTGTACCCTACCCCTTCTAGATGTTTGCAACCCTGATTCTGAGACACCTTGTATATCAATGGGCAAGGAATTTGATTTTGAGATTGCATATCATGCATAATGTAATGCATCAGTAACGGAGAATCCAGTCAAAGTACGAAAATAATTAAATTACAATGTTTCTGATTGTGATTTCCTGTAAACTTTAGAAAACCTTGTTTGATTCGGCTACAACTTTTCTAATTCGGTTACAACTTTTCACTGCAAGTTAGCTGAAAAGCAACAAAAATCTCTCTGGCAGCTTACTGCCTGGTTGAAGTTCAGTTAAATTTCCATGTTGCACAATAAAGAAAAATCTAATTTTCTTAAATTTGATTTCTGGATAAAAAATAGAAAACCATATATAGTTTCCAACTCTAATAACTTGGTTGGTTTTTTTTATATGGTATTGGAGTCTATAATTTCATTCTCGCGTTAATATCTACAGAAGCAGGACAGAATGGGAAAATAAATGTTGACAAATAATTTTTAAATAATTTATTATAATCTTTCTATATTTTTATAGAAATATCAGTGCTATAAATCTTAAGGTTATGGATTATGCTGACTATAATAGAAGCTGTAGTTGACTTAAAAATGAAAGATCTTATTCGATGCTATATCTTATGCGATGCTATATCTTATGCGATGCCTATACAGAGATTGTTACGTATTGGCCCATTCAATAGATAAATAATGCCTACATCCAATAATAAATACAGTTAAACTTCGTTAAGAACATACACCCCCTTAAGACGAATTACCTTTAATACGGAAAGTTTCCTGAAGTCTCGTCAAATCGTATAGGAATCACCACGTTATTTTTTCTTTCAACGTCAACACGGTTAAGACGAAATAGCGTTTACAAAGAACTGATATTCAATGGCCGTTGGTAAACTCCCTCCCTTGAACACGAACAAAATGCGCTTTACAAGGGTTAAGCGCTGTTTGCGGGCAGGCGGAAGTAATATACAGGGTGGTCCTGAACTCTACTGACAAAATTAGGGTGGGGTTGTTGGGGGCATCAGATATGCCTTATTATTTGCCCATTTCCTTGTGTTCGCAAAGAAGGAGGACGGTTTGGCTGTAGAGTAAGCTTTTGGCTGTAGTAGCAGTTTGATTGTAGTAGCAGCTTGGCTTTAGAGAGTAACTACTATTTGCGTCCATATCGTTGCTACATAGCCAATTAAAGACAATTTTGATACATAATTTAAGTGATTGAGCTAATAATATAGTAGAGATAAAGAAATCCGTTTCCTGATCCTTATCTGTGTTTAAGGATTTATACTCTCTAAATTGAAGACAAAAATATTGCCGGTTTCAATGTTATAAGAAAGTTGCAAATTATTAATTTGTTTTGTTATAAATACACAGGAACGCCATTTTATGAATTTATCCTGTTGATCAAAACCAAGCAAAATTAGAGAAATTATACACGCGATATCATATCGAGTGATTCAAAAATAGATCATCTGGTTTCCATCTGCATTGCATAAGTTATTCAAATTTTGAAAACAAAACCAGAGGCTTTTAAACAACTTTCTAAGTCACTTTTTAAATTCTAAAATAACGTTTTCAATTCTTTCATCGATTTTTACACACATTTTCTTCCTTTTTGTGAAGCGGTTTTCTTAATTTTCTCATTTTCAAAAAATCTGATTCTTTCAGATTCTTTTATATTCTTTCAGATTCTTTTATATTCTTTCAGATTCTTTTATATTCTTTCAGATTCTTTTATATTCTTTCAGATTCTTTTATATCCTTTCAGATTCTTTTATATCCTTTCAGATTCTTTTATATCCTTTCAGATTCTTTTATATCCTTTCAGATTCAGTTTTTGGAATTTGTATAATATATACTAAATAAAAATACATACTAAATGAATGTTTGGTTTTTTACTTGCCTGTGAACTTAATGAATTTTGAATTCTACACTTCCACGGCACTGTTACTTAGAAATCTAGAAATTCTCGTCAAAATTACCTTTGGCGTGGTTTTGGTTATTCTGTCGGCAAATGCTAGTTCGTACGTGGGCACGCCACCCTTTATAAGATCAGAGCTTCTCATTGATAGTTTTGATAAGCTGTAGTCACCAGATTGCACTTACGCGGGTGGCAACTTCTATATACAATTGCATAACAAACGTTTCTTGTTGGCGTTTACATGCGATTCAAACTGAAAAATACGTCTCAATGAACATCATAACCTGCAGTGTTTCAATCGACGCCGAAATAATTGAAGCCGTTACTAACATGGTAACATTCTTCCTCGGATAGTAATCATTGGAGTCCGAATTATATGCATTTATATACATATAAAATGAATAAAAATACATATAAAATGAATAAATATACATATAAAATGAATAAATATACACATAAAATGAATAAACACACATATAAAATGAAAATACATATAAAATGAATAAATATACATATAAAATGAATAAATATACACATAAAATGAATAAACACACATATAAAATGAACAACAATGCACTTAAATCCCTTTAACTTATTTAAAAACCATACTTCCTGAATTTTAAAACAAATAGGTTTATTATTAACTGTAGAGTAGAAACATTCGATATATACAAAATTATATGCTTTATACAGTGCATTTTTTATTACGGCATATCAACTGCCTCTCTCGAAGTTCTGAACTGTTAAGCTTTATCTTAAAACCAAATTTTTGGCTTCTCTGGCAAGAATAGTGACTACAATTCAGCTAGGATTACATTTTGGAGCCCTAGGACATAATTAAACGTGTACGTTTACAAATCCTTTTACTTTTCTGCTTAGATAGGAGGACGAACAAAGTTTAGTTTTAGCGTTGTCGGGGAAATTTTTCTGACAAAGGAATAGTAAACGCTTAAAATTACTAAAACCCTTAAAATATGCATTTATTCTGGAAATTCATCGTTTTTATGCATTTATATGCACTGATGCTAAAAAGGGCTAAAATATGCAATTGCATATACGCTTCCATATAATCTGGGCTATAGTAATCACTATTTTTCGGACACTGTTGAAGCTACTGACAACTATGCCACTTAAGACAAAGATCTTGTTAGCGTGATGCAGTAGCGTAATGACGTAACGTAGTAACTAATGAGGGGGCTCAAGTGGCTTTGAAGAAAATAATGTGTTTTGATATCCAGTGGGGGCTTGAGCCCCTTGATCTCCCGTATCCACATACCACTGGTGTGGTGGAGGCTTTCACTGCGTTTCAAACTGCGAGTCGTTTTGTGATGCAAGGGACAGATTATGGGACTTCTGTAGAAACTACTGACAAACTTGATGATTTTTGCGAACATTATGACGACAGAAAGCAAAAACGATCTGCACAATTACTAAAGCTCAAGTGTACAACTAAAATTTAAAAGTTTTCTTGGTACAGTATATAATTGGGAATAAATAAAATAAATATTTACTGAACTATAATAGGTACATATAGTAAAACGATTTTTGAGTCCATCAACTACACAATATCCGAATTAAAGGTATATACTATAGTTTTTGTTACAAAATGTGTATGTTATAATAAAATAATATTGATAAAATGTAATAAAGTACAATAATAAATTAATAATATATAGGTAAACGGCAAAATGTGCATATGGTAACCAGAGATGGTATAAATAATTTAGTAATACGATCCTCCTATCCATTACGAACAATACGAGTTACTGCAACCGCCACTGGTACACCGCTAAAAGTGTATCATTGTGTGCTTCATCAATTCGTCGGCGTCTACTGCACCGTGGACTGCGTGCAAGAGTTCCTTTATACAGGATCCCTCTGACGCAAAACCATCGACACTTGCGGCTACAATGGGCTCATGGACATAGAGACTGGCGTGCTGATTGGCAACAAGTGGTGTTTTCTGATGAATCCCGCTTTAATTTGGGGTACAGTGATGGCCGCATCCGTGTTAGACGCTATACCGGTGAACGCCACCTTCCGGAGTGCGTTATCCAACGTCATAGTGGACGAACCCCCAGCGTTATGGTCTGGGGTGCGATTGCGTATCATGGACGATCTCAGCTGCTACGAATTGTGGGTAATCTTAACAGCAACCGGTACATCAATGAAGTTCTGGAGCCCGAAGTTGTTCCCTTCCTTCAAGGCATTCCCGGAGCTGTATTTCAACAGGACAATGCCCGCCCACATATTGCCAGGAATGTTCAAGACTTCTTTTCATCACAACAGATACAGCTTCTTCCTTGGCCTGCCTATTCGCCGGATATGTCGCCGATTGAACATGTGTGGGATTTCGTTGGTCGGCGTCTCGCTCGTGATCCTCGTCCCATAGCTACTACAGATGAACTTTGGAGTCGCACACAAGCAATCTGAAATGCTCTTCCTCAGGCACACGTTCGACATCTGTTTGATTCCATGCCACGTCGTATAGCATCACTTATTGCAGCGCGTGGTGGCTTCACCAAATACTGATTTTCGACATGTAGTATTGTATTTTTGCTTTGTAATTTTAATCGTTTATTTGTATCAACACAGGTCGTTTGTACATTAAATTTCATTCAATTCGGACGAGTCCTTCATGGTGTTGCAATTTTTACAAACATGAATTTACTAAGCTGTTTAGAAATGAAAATATAAAGATTACAATTTAAATTAAAATTTTAAAAATTATGGGAAGTTTTGTTCTAAAGGAAGCAAACATTTGTTGCAAGAGATGTGCAGTTAACAATGAGTTGAGGTTGTGGGATTAAAGTAATAGTTGTATTGATGAAATTAAATCAGCCTGTTTCTATCTCATATTTTCCTTATTGTCACTCGCCACGTCCCCTGTCGGGAAGAGCGTATAGAATTGTGCATCTATGAAATGTTCATTTATCACTGTATAACATTATTACAAATGATGGGGCGTTTTCTCTGATAGCTGTACACAGCAGTATTGAACCAATCCACTACCCACTAAGTATGGTGGGTGGGGGAGCAGTGAGTAGATATCAATGGTAATACAGATCGCAGTACGGCTTGGAGTGCTGATATATATTAGTTGTACATCTAAAGGCATTAAGGGGACATTTGCTAGCTCTAGAGAATGCAGTAGGGGCATATTTCTGCTGTGTAAAATAATCCAATATAAGTTTAATGTTCTTCCAGGTCTATGTAATTTCTGGCTTGATTTCTTTGGTGCAATGGTTTGGTCAAAGTTAAGGTCCCTCGTTAAAATATAGGTACACTATCGCCTATTATTAGGAAAACTTCTAAAAACAACGTAGGCTAAGACTACAGACTGTAAGTGTCAATTATTATATTTCATTTTCACCTTCACTTAGTTTCATGCAGCTCCTTGAACGGGTGAGTTCACTGGACCGCGACACAAACAGGAGCCTTAAATTGGCAAAGTTTATTTTTGTGTTTTTCTGTGTGAGTTTTTATCACCAGCTTACATTTTGTTGTAGCAACGTATTTTCATCTATAAAAATCTTGGAAATTTAAAAGTTAGAATAAAATTGACCCTCTCGAATCAATTGAGACGGCCCAGCTTGTATATGGAAATTACCTTCAAATTATTCTGCTTTAAAATATTCTAATTTTGAGCGCAATTTTACGAAAATAAAACGAAATTTATTTTAATTTTTTGAGAATTTCTTTCTCATTAAAAACGAGTAAGTACTGAACAGCGTCAGTAGAAAAGCCGTTTTTTTCTGCAATTGTTTTACATATCAGTCTCTTGTAATTTATATCTGTCTCCGAGGGGAAATGAGTGTTAATAATTCAAATATATGATGAAAAATTCTTCCTGTTTTTGCAAATGAGTCCATTGATTCAAAATGAAAGAGACAAATTGGAAGGACAGATCAACAGAAGAGACAAACGTCAGAATTAGCATACAGAATACTTTTCCTCGGTGCAGCGAAATCTGTGCTTTTTGTATGTCGACAAGCTTAATTCTGTATTGAAAAAAGGCAAAATGCTTCATCACCAGGAATCCTGCCTCTCTTGGGGAACACGTCGAAAACATCTCCTAAATTAAGTTTTTATGTCGGTAGGGTCCCTCCTGTGAAAAGGATCTTCGAAGATATGATTTTTTGCAAGATAAAAAAAAATTTCGAAAGTTTTTACGTTCGTAGTTATTTTAACATCTTTCGCTTAGAATTCCAAAGAAATAATACAACTAAAAAAAAGAAAGCAGGCAGAATTTAGGCATCAAATATGAAAAAAAAAGAGAAATTGACGAAAAGAAGTCTCTTTCTTTTGTCCCTTGCATTTATGCAAATTAGGGCTATAAATTCGGCCTTTTGTGAACTTCAATGCGTTATTTATTGCGATGTTGACCGGCTGAAAAAAGTATTTGCATTTGAATGGGGTGCGAGGAAAAGAATATGATCGCTTTTTTCAACGCTTCTTGTATTATGCAAATAGAAAAATTTGAAATTGCGACTCCGACACTAGCGAGGGAAAGAGACAAGGAATTTTAATGCAAATTGATGACGCTGATATTAAAAAGCAAGAGGACTGTTACACGCTTAAACAAAACGTCCGAAAATAAAACTAAAACTATAGAATTGAAAATATTTGGAAGTGGGGGAAAGTAGGCTCACCAATTTCAAAACAATATTGATACTTTTCCCTTCCCTTTGAGATTCCTCAAACTTCGCGTACATAGAGGGATATTTATGTCTGAAGAAACATGTACAGGGTGTTTCAAAATTAATGGAACAACTTTTCAGGGGCGATAGAACATAACGAAGCAAACGCTTTTGATCATAGAATGCATGGTCGCAAGTAAAGAGGTTGAACGCTACATGGCGCTTCCTGTTTCTTCACACACATGCTGTTGTAGTACGTAACGTAAAAACAGGACTAGCACGAAACATCAAAGCGAAACATCAGTTACTCGACATGATGAAATGAAATCAAAATTGCAGATATTAAATAAATACGTGAATAAAATCACGTGTACGAACATTAATCAGCTCACGTGGAATCTCTTCTGATATGTCTGGCGTTATCACACTTCTGCCACGACCTGTCACGTGCATGGAAGCAACAAAGAATCCGTTTTCCGACAGTTGGCGGTGCAAGTGAGAAAACATTCTGTGATCGAGAACACCTCTGTTGAGGAAGCGTACTCAGTAGAACTTCCATGTCATCATATTAGCGAGACCGCAGACACAGTACAGGGTGGTTATAAATAAAGTGACCCTACTCAGACCCCATAAGAACACGTTCTACTCATCCGATTTTGATGAAACTTGGTATACATGCTATATTTCTGCAATAAAAAATGGTTCAAATTTCGACCACCAGGTGGCGATTTCCACAAAATCTGTGCAAATTAGTCAGACGTATTAAAGAATTTGATTCAGAGGCAGAAAATCATTCTGCGCGTTTATTATGCTATCGTAAATCATGCCTTTACAAAAGAAAAATCTAGCTCTGCTGGTAAAACTTTATTAGAACGGCAGCAATTGCATAGCTGCACTACGTGAATACCATCGTTTAAAAGGACTGCGAAAAGAACCAACGTAGAAGAATGGTTTGAAGATGATGACTGTGAAATTTGATGAGACTGGGGAATTGGGTGTGCTGCCAGGAAGAGGACGGAGACCGATTGCGAAGGAAACAGTCGAAGAAGTGGCTATTGCTGTGGTTGACAAAGCCTCCAGTTCCCGCTACTCTTCAGCAAGTGCTCGATGGGTGTCAAGTGAGTTATCGATACCTTGGTCAACAGTACGAAAAACCGTGCGATCCATTTTAAAATGGTGTCCGTATAAGATTCAGATGGTGCAAATGCTGCAACCTCAGGACCATCAAAAACGTATGGACTTCGCTGTCCGATTTTTAGCGAGAATGGCTGTTGATGACGCGTGGCCTTCGAATATTCTATGGTCAGATGAGGCGCACTTTCCATTAGATGGAGCTGTGAATAATCAGAATTGTCGCATATGGGGTGCCTCACAGTCCAATGTTCTGCACCAGCAGCCACTGCATTTTGATTACGCGGCTGCACGGTGTGGGTTCACTTTTGATTTTATCATCTGACTGTTTTTCTACGAAAATCTCACTCCTCAAGGCCCTGAAAGGTGCTTTGTGACGAGCGTGAGGTACTGTGAACTCCTTCAAAAGCAAGTCATTCCTGTTTTAGATTAACGGCAATGTTTGCAGACCACTGTCTTCATGCAAGACAGAGCAACTGTCCACATTGGACGACAAGTCAAGGAACTGCTTTGTGCTAACTTTGGCGAGGATCGTGTAATATACACAGTTTTTCCGGATGCCTGGCTTCCTCGTTCACCGGATTTAAATCCCTGTGATTTCTGGTTGTGAGGATTTCTAAAAGATCATGTTTATGGAGGAGGAGGAATTAGGACTCTCCCTGATCTGAAAAGCAGCATTACACGCCATGTTGCTGCAATCCCTCGAGATTTCCTTCGCGCTACTATTGAACACGTTGTAATGCGCTTTCATGACATGATTGACGTAAATGGAGAGCATGTTGAACAACTTCAGTGACTGATTAAAGCTTAATGGTTTTGACCTCCTTTCTGAAATTTTCTCCCCCTTTTTTTTAGAGTCCACAATTGCCGCTGGTGGTCGAAATTTGAGCTATTTTTTTATTGCAGAAATCTCTTCCCCATATAACGTTTATACCGTTTCATCAAAATCGGATGAGTAGAATGGGTTCTAGAGGGGTCTGAGTATGGCCATAATTCCATTCCGAGGCACTGTTAAAATTAAATACAATAACCACCGCTCTTGTACCCGTGCCCGATAGAGCACTCTAGAACTAGACAGCACCCACTAGCTAGGCACGCAGCGAAGTGGGGGCCAAGCGCCAGAGGTCAGTTGAAGCTCCCTTTCAGACCTCCAATCTTTGAATTTCACCTCAGGAACAAACGAAAAATTTCCGTAGATCCCAATAACGTAATTATTTGCATAAAATTTTAGAAACAATCCAAGGTTCCGTGCTCTTTAATTGTTTTATTTGTATACACTAGTTCCTTTTTGGTATGGGGGGGGACAATTGAACTCTAAGAAAGGTAAAATATAATGCTCTCTTCTGACAGCAAGCGTCCCCCAGTAAAAAATCATGATTGTCCCTCTGCGTCTAGCGCAAAATGTCCAATACTACGATGCATTATGACGAGAAACGATTGTTTGGGTATGCTCTATTCCACCTGAAGGTTTGTTCCATTAGTTTTGAACTACCTTGTGTATTTAGTCCATCTGCACGAGTTGCTATCGCCGGGGCAAGTTAAGGGTATTGCGCCCTTAAAAACCGGTTAGCACTCACTTTCACCAGTCCAATATCGGAATTTGGCGCCCCGGTGGCACCATCCACGCTACGTCAACGATTCAGTCATATGTTGCTGCATTAACTTCTAGATATTGTACCAGTTTTAAAAAATTAACGTGTCACGTTAACGGAAGTAATGTTAACTTAATGTCTTAAAGTAAAAATTAATCGAAATTTTCAAAAATCTAATTTATTAAATTTTTATGTTGGTCGTTTTTCACCACAGTACATAGCAACAATTCTTCCCACTACAACATTCCACAAGCACGAGCAAACTATCACGGCTTCTTGCGGAGCCGGCTTCTAGCCGATTTTACCCAGAATAAAGATTATCGCCCATGTTAGTAATTTTATGGGGGGAGGACTGGGAAAAATTATTAACCTTTCCTCAAGGCTGCCAAACATTTTAGTGAATGTACAAGATACTAAAATGCTACAAAAATAATTGATACTGCTTGACAATTAGTAATGAGCTAAAAAGTACCTTATTTTAAAATGTGACTGTAAAACTTTTGAAAGTAAATGCATAGCAGATTCGGGAAAATAAAATTTTTAAACGGCTAGGGTGGGGCTCGAGCCCCCTCCGTCCCCCATATGGTCGCCTATACTCACACGGATTAATATTAGTAGGTTTGCAATTATTTAGCGTCTTAAAAAAAGAGTCAGGGAAAATCATGAACTGGTTTTTTCAATGCAGTGAGTAATAATGCATGTGTAATAACAAAATAATGTAAATCAAATGATTTTGGAAGAAGATAGCTATTTGTAAAACAATTTATGCTTATATATGGCAGAGAAATTAGAAAATCGAAAAAAACCCACATATGAATTGAAGTTTTGAGCGAAAGAAATTTTCGAGCTGTAGCTTTCAATAGAAAGAAACTTCAAAATTGTAGCATTTCAAGCGAATGAAACTTTTGAATTTTAGTTTCTTGTTTGCGTGAGTTTAGCGACAACAAAAACAACAAAGACAGCAAAAGTTCTATGGCGCCGGATTATACGTTTCCCGTGGAACCCGAACCGTAAACGGTTCGGTCTACGGAAACAACTCCTGTACTGCGGTGAAAAGTTAGTTTAACTAAGTTTTTGACTAAGTTTAACTAAGTTTTTAACCAAGTTTTTGTTTTGAACACAGTTGAGATTCGAGCCAGGGACAACTAACTTTAAGCGCACATGGTGTAGCCGGTCAAACAAAAATCTGAACACTAGTTTGTCATTCGCGTAATAACTGTGCCACAAAAAAAATATTAAATCGACAGGGAATAACGAAATTTACTAATCTTTGACCATAAAATTTGCATAAGGGATCGTCTTCATATTAAAACTGGTAGCAACTTGGAAAATTTCGATGGCAGCAACTAGTTTCGATTGAATATTTCGAATTTGCAAAAAAACAACAAAAAAAGAAAAAAAAAACACTCAAACAATACTAAATTTTATTTGGTTCAAGGGTTTATGTGTTTTGAATATTAGAAATATTGAGCTTATAATATTAAAACATTCTATGATGTTTTTATCAATATCTCCCGAAATACTCATCACATCTCTAGAATATTTTTATTACGTTAAATTTCAACAGGCCAAAAAATATTTATGATGCTTTTAATTTTTGAAGTACGTAATATCTAATTTGAATTATAAATTATGAAAATCATATTCGATAAAAATATGAATAGAAAACATTAATTTTCTGACGGGAATTAAAACCTTACACTTTTTACCTACTATACAGACATTTCAGCGCATTATGTATGATCAGTAGTTTTTTTTTATATTTAATATTAGTTAAAGTCACGGTTTAAGAAGGCATCGCATAGTTACAAAAAGTAAAAAAAAAAGTTACTTTATGCTTTAAAACTGTTGTCGATTGACATTTCTTAATCATCATTCAGCAGGTATATTGGTAAATTTAATCAGTGAGAGAAAAAAACGAAAAATCAAGAGAATTTATAACTTTTTAATTTCAACAGGTTTGACCAAAACACTGAGTTCCCTACCTACAAGTTATTTTTTTATCACGGTGGAAGTCCCCGAAGACGTTTATAGAATATCTCGAGTTTTATTAGTCAGAATGACGCCAAAATTTTTTATTAGCATAATCAAATAGTATAGAATCCGATTATGATACCAAATTTAAGTATTGCTATTAAAATTTTCAAAATTGCTGGAAGTTTTAATATGATAACGGTTCAGTTTATAATGTTTTTGCACATGGATTGATAGATTCCATCGTTTACTATCGATGGATGCCTTTGAATTTTCTGTAGAACAATTATTTTGCCAGTGTTCAAATTTTTTTACCTGTACCACTGCAGTCTTTTAATCAAATGAAACATTAAAATTGTAGTTCCTTAATCGAATAAGACTTTTAATCTGTAATTTTTATGGATTGAAACATTAAATTTTAGTTTTTTAATCGAATGGAACTTTTGAATTTCAGTTTCTGAATCGAATGAAACTTTCGACTTGGTAGACTTTTAAGTAAATGGAATTTTTGAACTGTATTTACTTCATTGAATAAAATTTTAGAACTGTGGTCTTTATTTCTATCTTTCTATCTTCTTCTATATCTTTTTCTATCTTTTTCTTATCTTTTCTTTTCTTATCTTTTTCTGTATCTTTTTCTATAGTTGTCTGTATAGAATTTACACTTACTATATGAAAAATTTATGACTATGATGAAAAATAAGGACCGTGAAAAAAATGAGAACGTGAAACAGAATTAATTTTAAAAATCTTTGTGGAAATCCATGCAAAAATATTTAGAAAAATATTTGCGCTAGAGTTCATTGTGAAGTACTTGATAAGTATTATCGATTTCAATAATCATCAATGTGTGGCGATTATCGATCATCGAATATTATTTTTTGCGAAAATAAATTATTAAATTTTAGTTTAGCTTTTGGCGAGTGCAATCTAATATCTTCGCACAATCAACAGCGTGTAATATATAGCGTAGTGATTATTTCAACTTATGTTAATTATTAATTAGTGATTATTAATTTCAACTAATGATTATTATTTAAGATAAAGATTAAGATTAAAAGATAAAGATTAATGTTAAAAGATTAAGATTAAAAGATAAAGATTAATGTTAAAAGATTAAGATTAAAAGATAAAGATTAATGTTAAAAGATTAAGATTAAAAGATAAAGATTAAAAGATAAAGATTAAGATAATTAAATAAATTATCAATAATAAATATTAAGATCAAGATAATGATGACTAATGGGTGATTAATTATTTAAACTAATGCTTTGCGGGATTTGCTAATGGTTGAAGTATCCAGACAACCATGGAGGGATAAAATAAATTTATCAAGTTAACTTTCTTTGAACCTTCAAATACAAGTGTTAGAAAAACAAACAAAATAAAATACAGTGAGAAACTCAGCCTATATCCAACAGGAAATTTATAAGGGAATTGACGAATTGATTTGTAAGTAATTCGCCGCTAAATCTCTGCTCTATTTTTTTAGTACGCCTACACATACCCATTAGTCCATGAAAGTGACAAAAAGCGGCTTGCGAGATAATAATGATCCTATCATAAGAAATAGAGAAGACTTTCAGTGTCAGAGGAGTGCTGATATCATTATTTTTCGTCCTTAGTGAAGAATGTCTCCCAAAAAAGTAAGCAACAAAAAAATTTTCCAAGATTATGTTAGTTGTTCAGCAAGTATTTATCTGTTCTACTATAGCTCTGATGAAGTCAGAAGATATAATATCTATTTTTATGGCGCAAGAGCATCTGGGCTATACTGCGCCGGAAACAATATATATATATACACATGACACAAAGGAACACAAAGAATAAAAAAGTTAACTTTTCCTTAATGTTCTATATATTTGTCGAGTAGATTGTAAGAATTGTTTGAAACATCCATCCCTTGAAATTTCAAAAGAGGTAAGTTCCTGTATTACTGAAAAAGCATATAGCATATTTTTAAGGCTGAAACAATTGTGTCCAAATTTACTTTAATTGAACAAAATAGTCGAATTATTGAGGATATTATACTTTTGCGTGTTTCAATATAGCCGCTCTCATTGCATGACTCATCCATCCATCCATGATGAAAGTCGCATTTACCACTGTTGATTAACCTTACATAAGCCACCTCATTTTATATCATTTGTTGTAGGTTAAATGCATAAATTTTTACTTTCTGCACTGTTGATCATGGAAGTTGGGAAAGCATAATTTTTGGCAAGTGAAGGATAGACCAGATGCAGGATTATTCCAGGGTTGTTGGCAACAGTTGTTTTAATACAGTATCGTCGCTTTTAGTAATTTGTTACTTAAGAATTTTATGTGCAGTGCCTACTTTTATATCTGTATTTATATGTTCCTGTATATATCTGTATATACCTGTATATATATCTGTATTTCTATATTCCTGTGCAGGCCCGTATCTAGACTCTTGTTAAAGGGGGCTATGTAAACTAGAGACGGGGCTTAAAATTCTTAAATGTTTTGGTGCATTTATAAATATAGTTAATGCTACTAAATATATAAGAAGACTAAATATATTTAAAGTTAATAAATTTATTAAAGTAAAGTTTGCATTGAACTTATAAATTAGTATACTTTTCTATAATTTCCATTATCCTTATTATAAAATAAAGACTCAAACTTCTGGAAAAAACATTAAATACACAAGATATACAGTAGAAAGAAGCTGTTTTGAATACGTTTTTAACGTCAAATAACAATTTCCTATGTCATGTATAATTTCCTACAAAACAAAAGTTTTAAATTAAGAGTCTACTGCATTTGATTTTTGAGAAAAAATATTTCTCAGGAGGCTGACTACATTTCCAGGTTGGTGCTAAGCTCCCTATTGCTTCAGCCTAGCTACAGCTCTGCTCCTTTGGAGGATTTATGAAATCTTCATCCTAAGGCATCTTACCCTAAGTTTCATCTCATCCAAAACAAAGAAAGTACATTCTTCATACATGTGAAGGTGATTTTTCACATACATGCTCAAGCAAATATTTTAACTAATAATTTCATGTGACAATTAATAATCTATTTTTGGATTCTAATTTGACGAATCCAAGCAAGTTCCACCCATAAGCATGTGCCTTGTGTACATGCATAGTTTTACACAGTTATCGTTTCTTAATTTTTGATTTCATGAAACGAAACAAGAATCATTTTTACTGCTCTTGATTCGAAGATTTCAAAGACACTACAATAATATGATAAACGGTCTGCAGCCACTTTAAGGTTTGGCAGCCCATGTGGCATGTCAACCTTTACACTCCCTGCGGGAATTGTCTGATTGTAGAGAAAAAGCTTATTTGCATTAACCTTAAGGATAACAAAAATTAGAGTTTGAAGGGTGCTCAAAAATACTATTTTTCCAGAATTTTAAAAATTGATTATTTAAAAATTACATATCCGTCGTAATAATATGTAGAAATATACACTAAATCCAGAAAAATATGATACATTTTATGCAATTTACAGCTTGTCAAACGAAAAAGACTTGAAAAAATTGAAAAAAGTGCTGCTCCAAAGCATATGCTCTGTGCCCCACATATGCTAAAATATATATATTTTTAAAAAGTTATTATGACAAAAAAAATATCTTGTTTTCATAAAATGAAACAGGGATCATTTTTATTTGTTTCTTTGATCTAAAGATTTTAAAAACAATACAATGATATAGTAAATGATTTGTGGCTGCTCTTTAGTTTGCCTTCTCCCCCCCCAGAGGTTCAAGGGCACCTGTTGCACACTCACTAGAAACGTTTCTGATTAGACGCTTTGGCGCGGTTGAGAATTCAACTGCGCTTCTCGAAAAATACAAAATCTGTTCAAATTAATTGAAGTTAGCATTAATGATCTATTTGATTGAAGATCTATTAATGTCATAGAACGAGAAATGAAAATTGATCAAATAAAGCTGATGAGCTGCATGACTTTAAATATGCTTATTACACACTCTAAAGAAATGATAGTGTACATAAAGCAACTAAAGTGTGTCAGACAAAAGATTACTTGTAAATCTTAAGAAAATCTAAAAGAAAATTATTGGAAGCAAGAAAAGAAAATCCATTTACTGTTTGTCTTTTTGAAAATGACATTACCCAAAATCATGCAAGTTTGTCCTCTTCACGCAAATGCGACATGTATTTTCATATAACATTAAGAGAGGAATGATTATGATGTTACACAGATAGTGAATGTATGTATCATGTAGCATAATGCAGGGCCTACTTTAATGATACGGTATGATTCGCGCTTTTCATATGAATAAACAGACAATAAGTTGAAGAGTACATGTAAGTTCGAGTTAACTTACCGAGGGTGCAATGATTGCCCATCCAACCCTGAACGCATACGCAAGTGCCATTGTTGCACTGACCATGGTCTCGACATCGTTCATCGCATGTTCGACGATCACATCTTGGAGCTGTCCACCCAAGATCGCATCGACAATGTCTCTCTTCGCATTGTCCATGAATGCCGCAGTCTAAGTCACACTTAGCTAAAAACAAAAACACGACAATATATATATACCTACATATAAGAGTATATATCAACTAGGTCTACATATACAGGGTGTTTCAGATTAAAAGATATTTCAATTATTTATTGTTATTCGTAGATAAAAACATCAGAGGGAAGAGTATTCAAATTATATAAATATGTTAATCTCTTTCTAAGTGATTGTACACTTACAAAAATACGCAATTTAAATTTTTATACAGGCCCCTACTAAAAAATTTTCATTTACAATAAGTGTCCTATATAAAATTTGTCAAATAAAAGATTTTATGTTTCCAAGTCTATAAAGTTAAATATTTAAAATCTGAATCTAAATTCAAAGTTAAATATCTAAAATCTGAGTCTAAATTAAAAGTTAAATATCTTCGGAAGAATTATAAGTTATATTCTACTACTTATTGTACTGTTGTTCCAGTTTACTCAAATGTAGTCTATTCAAAAATATTTTCGTTGGATTGGTCAATAACAACAGTCAATTATACAATAATTTTTTTTGCCACCCACGTTTAAGTAGCTCAAACTAGAGCTTTTTTTTATATTTGGAAAAGAAAATTATTGTATAATTGACAGTTGTTATTCTTTTTATATCTTCTTTTATATCTTTTTCTCCAAATATCAATAAGCTCTAGTTTGAGCTACATAAACGTGGGTGGCAAAAATTATTGTATAATAAATTCCCCCACGAAAACTCACAAAAATCTCGCCCCGGAGGCTTTTCTGTGTTGACCATTATTTGGCAATTGTGTTATCCCTGTGAAGGGTAATAATATCTTACAACAACTGTGAGCTTACTTGTCGCATAAAGAGTAGGCTAAAACATTTGAAAGATGTTTTATTATTCAGGAAACTTACAAATCTATAACAATGCTTCCTCTTGATTCGTTTTATATACTTTCTCTCTCAATTTATTTAGATTCAGTTAATTTCTCTGGAAGAAAGCCCAAAAGAAAAAAGCTAATACTTTTCACACTTCCCGTTTTTCCAATTTAACTGTTCGAAATAAATTATCTTTATCTCTATTACCAGTTGAAACTAATTTATATAAATTCGAAAATTATATATATGTTTGATAATTACGCATGCTTGAGATTGAACAGGATACTATTATCATCATCATTATTACATGAAACGTGAATAGAAAATTTTTTGTTGCAAATTGAGTATTAAAATTATTTATATTGAATTTGTCGTTCCCACATACAAACCCATATTCACACAATTATACAAATATCAATGATTCTAAATTTTAGATTCATTTCTTTGTTAAGGGGGCACAGAACCTTTGAGTGTATTTGGACAACACGGAAGTGCACCAGTTTTAAGATTTTATAACATTAAAATTATATTCAATAAAAACCTTAAAAATTTTAACCACATATTAAATGTAATTTTGTCTTTATGTGCAGGTTTTGATAAATATATGAATTGAGATTTTCCATTTTAGAAATTTAATTACGTAAGTCAGGGTTTAAATGTAAAAATTAAAACATGTATACAGTACGCGAAAGATTTGAGATCAATAAAGTCATACAAATGAATAAAAAAATAAAATCATACAGAAAATAATTGTCTTCGGATGATAAACTTAAAAAGACATTTCACATTAAAAAAATTACTAAAATTTCCATATTTGAATAATTTATTTTACGAAAATGTTAGTTAGCGAAAATGAATTTAAAAAAATATGCACAATAAATTTCCAAAATATTAGGTTTGCGTCATGCATAATGCAAAGTTTAATATGTTCTGTATGTCCAATTTTTTACCCGCAGAAGTAAGTGGTTCTCCAGAAACGGTGCAAGCAAACCACAAAATCTTCATTTTGAGAAAATTGACGTTGAAAAAATATATTGAAGCTTAAATTTATGTTTTAAAGGGCTACGTTTCGTATTATTTCTCATGAAATAATGGACGGATTAAATGCGGTTAGTCTTAGAACGTTCATAAGAATCCGATATGATTTTTAGAAGTGTTGAAAAAATCAATTTTTTTAAAATTTCAATGGTCCTGTAACCCCTTGAATAAAAATTTATTTAAATTTTCATATAGTGTAATCTTTTATACGTTAGCTCCAAGAAAAAAGTTCCATTCCTAAGTTACTTCCAAGATCCTTATATACTGGCATTTCTGGATATATATAGGCTGCTATATTTTCCAATAGGACATAGCTTCCACGATGTCGTTTTAAATTTAACGAACAGCGAAAGTAAAAGAAGAACGTCAAACATCAAGAACAAACCGAACTCATAAAGATTGACGTTTGGCTGTGGGACAAGCATTTGGTTATTCTAAAATATGAACCAAAGGTCAGTTGGGAAATGTGGACGTGACTTTTCTGACAAAGAAGCTCATGGCAGTATCTTCTTTTTCTCTACCATCGACATATTTCTTCGAAGACATTCCATTCTGAAGGCGTTCCTGGTATCTTGGGAATCGGCTTGCAATACATCCATATTCTCGGTGGACCTCCGGAATACCCAGAAGAAATCTTATTCCATCTCGAGCAATCGATGGATCAGCAGCAGGGATCATGAACAAAATGATTTTCACTTATTCGAGTGCCAATGGATCCATGGATATTCTTACTTATTCAATCTCTACGATCTGGCACTTATCCATCCATTCCATGACATCTAACTATGATCCATATTTTTCCATTTGGCTATGGCAAAAATATTCTTAGTATTAAAGTTTGTAGACATGTTTTTCTCTTGAAATTACGGAAAAATGCCTATCCACAACTTTTAGCTTCATCGGCAAAGTGAAATACATATATATACAAATAGCAGTGTATATTAAATAATTACATATGTAAATATATATCAATATTTTCATACATGGATTCAGTATGCGAAGTACATTGGACACAACGATGTTTTTGGCATTCCCCTCCACAGTTTTATACGCTACCTTAAGTGCTACAAAAATCGTGGAATAGACGTTGGTGGGGTTTCATGTGTAACATAGTAAAATAAGATAGATTCGTTAAAAGCAATCCTATGTCATTTTATGATTAACATTTTTGTTTTGTTCCAAACGTTTAGGGATGCCGGGAACAGCAAATCGAGGGAATTCCAATGATAGAGACATTGCAATTAAAAGAAACATCCGCCGCTTTTTAAAACTTTTCACTCCCAAAACTCTTTGTAATCTGGGCAGTTGCCCAACGTTCCCGTTTATAAATTCGATCCTGACATATTTTTGCATATCACATAATATATGTTTACACTATAAAATCATATAAATTTTTTTAAATAAGATTCTTTTTTTGCTCTTTGAGAAGTAACGAAAAGAATTGTTTCCAATACATTTTTATGAGAAAAAAAGTTTTTGACAGAAAAAATGTAACGTATTAGCCAACAATAAAATCCACTGAAAGTATTAAATATTTATGAGATGAAATCTATTTTGCTGGTTTTCCATTTTTGATCCAAGTAAAATGGAGAATTACACATTTACGGAAATATAAAATTTTCAATAACTTTGTAACAGGTGAAACGTTGTTTGGATTTTAAAAATCGGGACGATACCAATATTTAATTTTACTTAATTTGTGATTTTTTGCTAGTGCGAATAAACTTATCGAAAACCCCATCTTACATTAAACCTGTGGAATGATAAACAATTTTTCTCAGAAGAATACTATTTTAAGAATATTGAAAAAGTAAGAAATATGCATTAAAAGATTGAAAGGATGATTTTAAAATTTATGAAGCATTTTTGAAAGATTCTTTATCGAATTAAAAATATTTTATGCAGCTAGGAGAATTGATTTTATATTTCAGCAAAAGCTGAAAATTTACTTATTTTATTTTGGAATTTGTTGATTTAATGCACATAGCTAAATATTTGAAATTATGCATTTGTCATCCTCTTTCGATTTGTTATTAGTGATATTATTCTTGGAGAACGAAAACAAAAAATATGATATTATATGAGATCATACGGTAAAGGAGAAATGTGCGTACATTTAGTATTAATTCACGTTAAGCAGCATTTTTAAACGTCAAATTTAAAAAAGTTTAAGTCATCTAAAATCATTAGCTCACGAAAAAAATTAATAAGGTGAGGTGGGGATAGAGCTTCAACTTCATAGTTTCTTGTAAGGCGATCCGCAGCAAATTTCCTGAAAGTTAAAAATTTACATGAACTGAAAATTTGCATGAAAAAAAAATTACATGGGAAATTTACCGAAGAACCATTTGAGGTAAGTCCGTATTTTTTGATTAGTTACCCATAGATACGATCGGAAATTTTTTTGCGTATAATCATATCATTCGACTTTTGAGTATTAAGGCGATCTCTCTACTTCCTCGAATATATACCAAAAATCGCCCTTATGTGCTAGTACTCGTATGCACAGACATGCGTATAAGTGAAGTATTGTCCTTACATGCTACTGCTTCTATATATAACTAAGCATACATGTGCCCTTATGTGCTAGTACTCGTATGCACAGACATGCGTATAGGTGAAGTATTGTCCTTACATGCTACTGCTTCTATATATAACTAAGCATACATGTGCCCTTATGTGCTAGTACTCGTATGCACAGACATGGGTATAGGTGAAGTATTGTCCTTACATGCTACTGCTTCTATATATAACTAAGCATACATGTGCCCTTATGTGCTAGTACTCGTATGCTGAATATGCGTATAGGTGAAGTATTGTCCTTACATGCTACTGCTTCTATATATAACTAAGCATACATGTAAGAACAATTTCCGAAAAATTCCGTTTTTTTATAGATTAGACCGAAAGTTGCACTACGTGCTACTGCCTCTGTATAGAGATACGCAATACAGGGTATGTATATATAGTAGAACTTGGCTTATCACGCAAACCTCCATGCTTCGAGATTTATATAATTCCATCCTAAATTTTATATGTATTGTATATATGTATGTAGAGACCTCTAAATCTAAATATTTTTCTCATTTCTGAAAGATTTAGGACAGACAGATTCTATTAATCATTTGCGTCATAATCGGTAGCTACCTGTTGGACATAAAAACCAAAGGTATTCTTTAAAGAATTCTATATTTTTTTTAAATATTTATTTTTATGATCATTATTACGATTGTGGATTTTACTATTCATGAGAATGTTTTTTTTATTCTTGATCCTACCCTTGAAATGTTTTGATTAGACTTCACCTTCTCTCTCATTGGTTTGATATTATTTTTTATCTATTATCTGTTCATTTACATCGGTCTCAGCTCTGATGGTGTGCAGACGTCTTTTTCTGCGGTCCGGTCCTGGCGAGTCTTGGTTCCTGCTAGCTTATGCGGAGTGAATGGGACATTGACTAGGCCGCCGGACTGCGGTGGATTGATGTTTAAGCCCGCTATTCTGAGTCCGGACGGCCTTTTTTTTCGCGGACCGGTCTTTTTTTCTGGGGTCGTGCGGACGTCCTTTGTTCTGCTTCGAACTGTTAGGACACAGTCTCTTTCGCGTGGTGAGCTGATTGTCTTGGGAAAGCGTTCATAGCCCGTGGATGGAACGACGACCTGGACGGGATGGGTGGCAGCTCGTTGGCTTTGGTTGCAAGGCCAGTTCGTGTCCGTTCCTTGCTGGTTTCCTGCGGTTTGCAGCTGTTCAGCGGTGTCCGGTAGGCTCCCCTTGGAGCTTTGGCCGGCTAGAGGTGTTCTTCCGTGCCATCCATCTATTTCAAGCACTTTCCGGGGTGAATTGATCGTGTATGGTTCTCGGTTGACATTAGATGACGACATAAGTGCAAGCGGTGCGTCCCTGTACGCCAGTACAGATCGACCATCCGCCCCGCCCTCTGGCTGTTAAGTTATTTGACGTTAAAACCTGTCTAGGATTACAGTGCCGCTTCTCGGTGGCCACCCTTCCCATTTTCTTTCTGCATACTCTATTACTACTACCACTACTGTTCATTTACATGAGTTCCGGTAAGAATTTAGCATTGTGTTTATGTTCTACTCCGTAAGGCCGGTGGTTTCAGTAAACATATCTTGCTCATTTATCTTCCCATAGCTGTTTCTTGACCTCAAAATACCAAGTCACTTTTTGTTGTTTTCATTTGTTGACTTTCATTTATACAAACACTTTAATGCATTTTCGTCGCTGATCTTTCAGAATAATGTATAACTCGCCTTTATGTAAATCCTTCTAGTTAGCCACAGGGGTATTATACCCTTTTTAAAATGCTGCTTATTAGTGGTGTTGAGTGTGTGTGTGGGACCTCAAAAGTAGGCTTTCTCCAATTGTTCACTATGCCCCCTTCAAATAAAAAAAAATGCATTGCATATATATATACGAGGTATGATTGGAAAGTTTTAAGACAGGTGGCGCCACTGCTTAATAAAAGGGGCTAGATTTACCAGCGGGTATGAAAGAAGAAGCTTGTTTTGTCCTTAAAATGTTTTGAAAAAATCACCGCGATATCTTTGTTCAGTAGAGAGTGGTATACTAGTGAATGAAGACATGTTTTCAGTTCTCAGCGTATTTTTGATTTAGCAAAATGGATGAAAATGTGGAACAAAGCGTTCGTGTCAAATTTGCTTTAAAACCAGGCAATCAAATTCGGAGACTTATGAACTTTTGAAAACAGGTTTCGAGGATAAATGCCTGAGCCGGTTAAATGTTTTTATCTGATTCAATAGATTCAAATATGCCGCAAATCAATCGAAGATGACTCTCGGTCCGTCCGACCTTCTACTTCAAAAGCCAACGAAAAGATTGTGAAAGTCTGTGATTTAGAGCACTTTCACCGTAGACGATATTAGAGAGATGACTGATGACCTAATTTAAATTTAATAAATAATTAATTTAATAAATAAATAATTAATTATAATAAATAAATAATTTAAGTTTCCACGCTCTTCGGTTAATTTTAACTGAAGATTTGAACATGCGTCGAATGTTCGAGAAAATCCATTCTGAAATTGTTATCAGACCAGCAGAAACAACACCAACTTGAAGTGTCCCAACAACTGATTAACCTTGCCGAAACTGAACCAGATTCGTTAAATAGCGTAATTACAGGCGATAAATCATGGATTTATGGGTATGACCCAGAAACAAAAGCACAATTATCGCAGTGGAAGGGTCCAAGTTCTCCACGATCGAAAAAACAGCGACGAAGTCGTTCAAATGTAAAGACAGTGTTGGTGGATTTTTCGATTCTAAGGGTATTGTGCATCACAAAGTTGTTCCTAGGGACAGATAGTCAACCAGGAACACTATAAAAGTATCCTTCAGCGTTTGCAAGAAAATGTGCTGAAGAAAAGACGTGCATTCTGGCGAGACAAGACTTTGGTCTTCCACGACGACAATGCACCCGCTCATTGTGCGTTCTCGATCACGGAATTTTTGGACAAATTCCAAATTCTTGTACTTCTTCAGCCCCTCTATTCCTCTGGTATAACCTTAGATGACTTCTACCTGCTTTTTAAATTGAAAATTTCACTGAGAGGGAACGGATTTGACTCAATTGAATATATTCAGGCAAATCCGAAAAAGGTCCTTCACACACTTAAGAACAAAGGGGATTTTCAGGAATTTCCAGGACTGTTCCCGAAAGTGGAAACATCGTTGAAGTCGGTGTGTGAAGACAGAAGGGGACTACTTTGAAGGAGATCATTCGGAATAGCTTGTAAATCCTGCCATATTGAAATTACAAGCCCGAAGTTTTAAAACTTTCCAATCACACCACGTATCATCACGATGATGGTACTTATGATGGAATATATACAAATTGTGACTTTTGTACTCTAGAGGGCATGGCGAACGATTATAGATGGCCCACTTTTGAAACCATGCTACGCCACTGGTATTTGAAATATAAATTCTTTGTTTTTATCTTCTCTTCAAGATTTAAAGATTCAATACGCATACTGAAGTGTCTGCTACCATCCTCCTTTAAAGGGAGTATCACGCGAAGGTACTGTACAGGTGCGCTTTCAAAAGGAGTATTACACGTCCGCAGAACGCGGTTTAAGAGCACTAAAGCAAACGATGACGCTCTAGCAAAAAATGCCCAAAGAGTTTGATACTTGGGCAAAGTTCCGGGCGAACTTACCGTTCCCTGCATGCTTCTCACGTCAGATATAGAGTTGCTGTTCGATCTTCTCATCTCAGCAGGATTACGGGAAAGCGCATGCGTGTAAAACAACCTTTTCATACACCCAATAATACAAAAGCGTGCAATGAAAACTCATGTATAACAATCCGTTCAGTGTTGGGCACAATCATTTACTGATTTAATGAAGGATTTAGTCGTACATCGACTAAATGATTCACCTCTACCAGGTAAACTGTTTGTCCTTTATTTTGTCAGGGCAATTAAGATCATGCTTTCTCAGGATCTACACTTTTCCAAGGGATCCGACCCACGTTTACTGAAGGAATCAAAACCCGGAATACGGAATGGAAGAAGAAAACTGTCAGGTTTGCGGCACCAATGAGATTTTATCCCAGATATTTCGTATCGTTGAATCAAACGGAAGCACGAATTTGTCTGGCAATCGCATTGGAAAATCTTATGGCGCAAGATCAGCAATTGTCCTTGTGTATCAAACAAGGTAACGGTAGACGTGATGAACTGTTGGTGCAGTAAAAGCAAAGTTGACACCTTGTTGGTGCCGTAGGAACAAAGTTGACGCTTTGTTGATGCAGTAGACGATGACAAGATGAAATTGGAATCACAGTGATTGGTTGACTCGAACAGATGTTATGACTGGAAAACAGTAACGGGACGACAAGAAATAGTCACGTGAAAATCGCTTACATACGTGATTGCATGAGCGAGGGCAATGCGAAATAGCAGAGGAAATTGATCGCAGAATAAGGATCAGAATTTTTCCCTATTTGAAAAAGAAGGCCATGATGACTATGGACAGATATGAATCTGAGATCTAGTCACAACAGCAGATTTGCAGTTGAGTGATTTACTTCAAATTTCTCTCTCTCTCAACATCTCGTGGAAATTGCTTTACAGTTTCGAAATCCCTCTGCGTCTCTGAGAGGTGATATCCTGAGCTACTGTTCCAATATCGACCAGGTTGAGGATAGGTCCCGGTGTCAATATAGTAAAATGTGCCCGTTTCTCTCAATATTGGATCTCACTTCCGAAGTATCGAAATTGTTCCATAGTTGAGAGAAAGGTTATTGCAGAAGAGACATTTTAGAAGGTTATGTTTAACGATTAGTTATATTCTCTTCAGGTCCTGTTCCTCCCATCTGAGATGTTTCTTTTATCTTTCATTTGACAGATATAGTTCAATATTTTTCAAACATTTTATCCTAAAGAAAATCTTGAAATCAGTTCTAGGTTTCAGCGCACCCTTCGTGAAAATATGATCTTCAATGAAAATCCTAGATAGCACTCACTAAACTCTGAGGAAGCATGCAACCATTAATGCAAATCAATCATGATCATATGCGTAAAATAACAAAACAATTGAATGGTACACTATGAGTACCGTTAAAAACATTTAATATACTTCAAACATTTTTTGACAAGTCTTTGTACTGTTTTTTTTTCAGAAGTAACTCCAAAATGAGTGTAGGTAGCAAAAAAAGTTATTGGTCCTGTCTTTGAAAGGGTAAAGTGCATTGGTGGCATTATCATCATGCTAATCGTGCCGTCTAATTTAAACTAAATATTGAAATATTTGAAGAACTGATTATTGAAATTGAACCTGACACTTCCCGATTTCGGCTCAAATTATAGCCGAATTTTTACACCCAGTACTTTCTGTTTTCGGCTATTATGAGCAAAGAATGTAAGTATCGAGATCGAATGATAATGTCGGAATGGTAGACTGAATCCTAATGATTAATAACTTCAGAAATTTCTTAATTATTTAAAGAAATACCTCCCCCGTGGTAAAACGTGTTAGAAAAGGATAACGCATGGCTGTAATTAGTGCCCTGCATTGGAACGTTAATCCAAAAATCGTTGGTGTAAATGCAGTCTGTCATTTTGCCAATTCTCTTTTTCATCTAATATGAGTAAAAGATTTACGTTCCAATTGGATCTGTAATGATAAAGTGTTAGATTTTATCTCACTGCGTTTGTTACATGCTTTATAAAATTCCTCAAATAAAAAATTTTAATGATTCGAATTGAAACGGGTTAAATTGATTTGTATTTATATTTGACCTTCCTGAAAGAGACTTGCATGGAACCAGGTCAGAAATAAAAAAAATAAAACTACTATTATGATAAATGCATCAGACAAAAACATTCCTTGGAATGAATATTAGTTTATATAGTAGCTCATATATGTGTGTGCATGTAACACTCCAAGATATATCACAACTTAATACGGTTGTGTTATAAAGAATTTAGCAAGTAGACACTGAAACAGCTGTTAGCGTTTTATAAATTATTTAACAATTTGATATATGTTTTCAGATATATTTCCTATGCGTTATGTCGTAAAAACGAAAGCACTCAATCCCATTTTATTAAAAATAAGTATTTGTTAAAAGTATTTATTAAAATAAATATTTACTAAAAGTAAGAACGTATTAAGTGTTTATTTTATTAATAGTAATTGAATACCTGAAAATCATCAGTACCTAATGCAATTATTACATGTTTTATTATATTTCCGTAGAAAGCACTCGCCACGGAATAGCGTCTTTTTTACCGATTGATCCAATCATTCTCAAATTGCATTCTAAGTACCATTAACTCTGACGATTCCATTTGTTTACTTAATCCGATTGACTCTAAATTTGCACTGATAATAGCAAAATTGCAAAAACATGAAAGTTTCAGTAAGTGCATTTAAATGCAGGGAGAAAAATAAATCAAAGTGTCTGCAATCATATTAAGTTTACATAGACGTTAATAGAGATAATTAACGATAAAATTTTTGAAGATAGTTAAGTTAATTGCGTTTCTAGTAACGTATTACACTCGATTAAATTTAAATAATTTACTTATTGCTGAATATGTTTACAGTGAGTACCCGTAAAATTTATAACGTAATTTCAATTTTAATAAAGTAAATTTAATTCGGTATGTACACTCATTAACTTAGAAGTATGCGAAGCGTAAATAATATTTGGGAATTAAAAGGGAAAATGATAAAAAGCATTCAATGTGAATTTACTGACCATAAATGCACATAGAAAAACAAGCATAAGGTGCATGGAAAATATAAACCTAAATATATTTCACCAATCTTGGTAAAATAACACAATGGGCACAGTTTTTAAAAGCATATGTTTTAATATCGCTCTGAAACGCTTTCTCGAAGACTTTTAACTCTCTACGAAGAAGCTTAATAATTATAAGGGACATATCGAGTTTAAAATAATAATAAACTGAATTTTCAAATCCTGTCACCTTACCTTGGTCATGTAAAATGTACGAAAACCAAATGAGTATATTGAAATTATTAAAACGTTAAGAAAAAAAGACAACAGGTAAAGAAACAAAACACTTAAAGAAAAAGCAAACAACCAAACACAAATAATAACTTAATATTGAGAAGATTAGTGTAACCGAACATGGAGGAAACATATCCATGTAGGCTGTAAGTTGATGGTAATAGTCATGTCGTTGACCAAATGATTCTTGTTCTGATGAATAATAAAAGTTTCATAAAAAATTAAATCTGCCGGAGAAGGGGTTTAAGATTATTTTTGCTGGATCAACGTTGAATTTATGATCGTAAGACCAACAATGATCATTTAATGATGATTTAGCAAATTCACGTTTTTTGGTAAAAGTGTGTGACGTGTGCAGAGTTGGGACTTTTGGTTTCAGGAGACTTCTATTAGAAAAAAGAGAAGATTAGAGGGAATATTAGAGGGAGAAAAGAAACGTTTCAATAAAATTAACATTGAA